>OX457053.1:1678083-2173083 GCA_949752735.1 Lumbricus terrestris | reverse complement strand
TACACGTGTGGTTGCTGACGAGTATGCAACAGTGAATCGCAGTACAGTTTAATGACATGAGTGAGACCTTGTCTCCATAAACATTTTAAGGAATCTGAAGATTCCAGGTGTTATAATTCACGGGCACAGCTGTTTGGCTACAGTTTATGTGTGCTCTCAATCTCTCTCTCTCTCTCTCTCTCTCTCTCTCTCTCTCTCTCTCTCTCTCTCTCTCTCTCTCTCTCTCTCTCTCTCTCTCTCTCTCTCTCTCACGATTTCCTCTGTCTCTCTCCTGTGTCTCTCTGTAGCCTCTCTCAGTTTTTCTCTTTCTGTTTTTCCGTGTGATCATTATTTGTAAATAGAGAATCAACTCGACTGTTCATACTGTTCGAGAAATTTCGAAGACGCATATGTTTTGGATCAGTGTCTTGTGTGAAAATGCAGTGTATGTACAATCATTTCCTATCGAAAACCGCAATATTTATACGTATTATTATAGGTCTACTCTAATTGCCTTGAAGACTGCGATCTCCCTAATCTCAGAGCGTCAAAAGTCTAAGCCTACCTACCGTCCTCGTCTATTCTCGGCTGCAGTCACTTTAATTCTCCTGCGTCAGTTAATTTGCTTGTCCGACTCGGATATGCAAGTTTGGCCGTAACCGAAGAGGGCGCTGTCGAGCGTCCTCCGTTGAGACGGTGGTTGCAGGGCCGGCCTTAGCCCAGGTGGCGCCCTAGGCAAGGCATACATTTGGCGCCCCAGGCATAGGCCTGCATTTGGCGCCCTTAGTTTTCCACTCAATTGTTCAGCCCACGTTAGAATCTAAAGATGAATATTATTATGCAGAGCCGGTATGCCCTTACAGGGTCGTAGCCAGGATTTTATTTCGGGGGATATTTTCTTGACCGTGAATTTTGATTTGCGTACACGCTGCGGGCGAATTTTTGGGCGAAATTTTCTGACGACTGTTGTTAGTCGTCGAATTTTTGACGTCCAAAAATCACTCTTTTCCGCGATTTTCGACTATTTTCTTCTCAAAATTACATTGCACACTGTCATGTGCTAGCAAATGCATAATTATTTCATGTTTACATTACTTCATTTGGGGGGGGGGGTGTTCAAACAACCAAAACATTGCCCTAGCTATGGCCTTGTAGGCCTACGCTCAACTGAGTAATTCATTATAATTTCTTTGTTAGCACACTGAAGGCTGGATCATATTCAATTTTGTGGAGAATGGTATAAGTTTAAAAAAATATTGAAATACACTCTTGTGGAAATGGCGCCCTCTTTATGGAAATATAGCGCCCTCTAGAACTTGGCGCCCCATGCAAGTGCCTGCTTTGCCTATGCCTTAGGTCGGCCCTGCTTCAGCTACTGCCCTCTCTTCATCATCGTCCCTATAGACTATTTTATTTCAATATGAATAAAAGGCAGGCTGTAATGTTGTAATCTCATCTTCATACCCAGCAATTAAGGCCCACTCCCATTTCATACATTTCATTTCTTGCAACATCTTCACTATCGAAATTGAGCGTCGCGTATTTTAACCTGTCTTCTAAAGCAAAGAGTAGGGCCTACGGAATGTCGTTAAAAATCTAATTTTATTTGTCGATTTAAAATTTATGCAGTCCTTGAAATTGAATATATCCATCCTGAACAGGTGCAAAGAATCCATAATTATTTTAAATTCTTTCAATTAGCGAAAGTTTTGAGTTTAAAAGAATATAGTGTAAAATAAATAAATTCGCCGGTGCCTCGGCGCCCCCCAAAGACTGCGGCGCCCTAGGCAACTGCCTACTTTGCCTATAGGTAAGGCCGGCCCTGGGTGGTTGTGTTGGGATTTATCTCACAGTTATTGATCAGCGTTTTCGAATAATGCTCGATCGCTCTTAATAAAGGAAGAAATAAGTAGGGACCGTCCATGAATGACGTCAGGCACAAAGGGGAGGGGCACACATCTGTGACGATGTGCAACGGTCCCTTACTAGATAATAACCTAATAGGACTTTTGTGTTGCGACTGACGAGGGGAAGATGGTAAGAAAATCATCCAAAATTGCGACACGTCATTTATGAACGGCTCTTTATTGTATTAATAATAGTGTTTTCGGTCTATGTTTGTTGAAAGGAGATAGGCCTATAATAATAAAAATTATGTGCGACAACGTTTACTATACTTGCTCTACTTCTGTTGCGCAAACCCCTGGAGCTTTTCTGCTGCAAGAGTCGATATGTATTTTTTAACGATGCGTGATATTTAATGTAGACTATTCACAGTACAAATTATAAATAATCAAATGTGGGAATTACTTTCAGTTATAAGACTGTTGGATATGATGCGAACATTATAACCAGCAAGAAGCAACGCGAGGACGAATTCGACGATGCTCACTATAACCAGTAGGCATAGGTGTTTACAATTATTATATTATAATCATGATGTAGGCTATAACTTAGCGACTTAAAGGATGTGGTAGTAATCGTAATCGTAATCTCGAGATTTCTACAGAGCCAATGAAAGTCGAGTCGCGGGAACCAGCTTATTCACAGGCGCTCAATCAAAACAAACTCTATAGGCAGCAGGTCAAGAATCGGGGAGTCGGGTAGGCAGACCTCCAGAGGATGGCTCAAATTAGGTAGGTGAAATTATGAATAACCAGTTCACTACAGCGATTAGGCTATTCTAGGTCCGCATTACAACGATGATGCATCAGGTCTTAAACTACATGGTCTTGTGTAGTCTTATGGTTTGGAGGCAATGTTATTCGGTTCTAAAGCAACTAAATTGGAAGACCAGAGTAGTGGATAGACACAGACACAGCCATTTACGTTATTTTCTTGATCCTAGAGATGCACACTTAGCCAGGTAGGCTGCGGATTATAAACACAGTAGGAAGTACCTAAGTGTATCCTCATAATGATTCGTTAAGATAACAACATTGAGGTAAAGGAAGTCGCGGCAAAAGTGATTTGTCCCGTTGAGCAGGGATCTAATTTCCAAGGAGGAGTGTGACTAGATAATGGTCAGTAGCTACCAATGACAACAGGGATTTTACTTAGCTACGAGGAAAAGAAGAAACACAGCACTCAGATGACTTAGTTGACAAAGATGACTCAGCCGAGTATTGGGAACATTGCCAGCAAGTAAACAAGGCACGATTAGGCCTATAACTTGATGAAGTTTTAAGTTTTAAGGACTTTAGGGGTCATTGCATAATTACGTAACGCCGAAAATGACCGTTTTTGACCCACCCACCCACCCTGTAACGCTTCGTAACGTTGCCCTTGACCACTCATTTAACGTGTCGTAACGTTTTCAATGACCCCACCCACCCACCCTCGAGCGTTACGTAATTATGCAATGACCCCTTATGGGATTTTAACACTGATAAGATGTTTTGAACTTCTAACAGGGTCTTTTCTGGTGGTGCTCCTCGTCTATTCGACCTCATCTCACGAGACACGTTGTTTTCCATTATTCGAGGGAGGTTCGCACTGCTTCACGCAACCGGATCCACCACTGGCTTTACCGTGGTCCAATGCGTTGCAATGGTGCAAGAGCATTGGAGCCACTTTACCCATCGCGGACAACACATATCATAACACGATTTATGGAAATGCGATAGAATACTTTGGTTTGGACACGCAGAATGTGTGGGTGGGAGCGAATTCCACTTACAATCTAAACGACTGGTATTGGACCGGGGGTGTGCCTTTCACAGGTAGGTCTACATTGTACGTTGCATCATAGACATATAGTACATTCTATTCTGCATTGTACGTTGCTTCATATAGTACATTCTATTCTGCATTGTACGTTGCTTCATATAGTACATTCAATTCTGCATTGTACGTTGCTTCAGAAAGTACATTCTATTCTACATTGTAGATTCTACATTGTACGTTGCTTCAGATAGTACATTCTATTCTACATTGTACGTTGCTTCAGAAAGTACATTCTATTCTACGTTGTACGTTGCTTCAGATAGTACATTCTATTCTACATTGTACGTTGCATCAGATAGTACATTCTATTCTACATTGTACGTTGCATCAGATAGTACATTCTATTCTACATTGTACGTTGCTTCAGAAAGTACATTCTATTCTACATTGTACGTTGCATCAGATAGTACATTCTATTCTACATTGTACGTTGCATCAGATAGTACATTCTATTCTACATTGTACGTTGCATCAGATAGTACATTCTATTCTACATTGTTGTTGTTTCTTCCTAATCACCATCGCTGTCCTCACAATCGCTTCTGCCAGTGTCGTTGCTGGCTTCATATTTTTTACAAACGCAATATGTAATCTGATGTAATCAAACGGGTTCATCAGTGAATGTATTCGTATATTATGCTGCCAGTCAATTTATGCCACTAATACTGTACTGTAACTCTGCAGGAACACTTGAACAGAAGAACGTTCCGCCCAGAAGTCACGCTTACATCATGCGAGACGGAACCAACTTTAGGTTCGTTGCCGAAAACCCTTGGGAATCCGCCAGCGTTCTTTGTCTGGCTCCGCATTCGGGTAAATACATGCAGGGCTGTAATCAAGGGTATAGACATAGACATAGACATATTTTTAGACATAGACATATTTTTATTGATCCCATCAATTCAATTGTACATGTATGTTTAACAAAGTATAGACATAATTCGCAATAAGAAAATACTCAAAGTGAATAGGTATTATAAGAGTGAGGGAGCAAATAGGCACACCAAAAGGGACAAGTCCCGCTAAGCAGGGGCCTAATTAACAAAGTGAAGTGAGAAAGTGAAAGCTGAAGGGAGTATTGGAATACAGAGATATTACTTAACTAGGGAAAGAAAAAAATTATTATAAAAAACAAAACTAATGTAGTTAACACTACATGAAAAACTCAGAGAAAGAACAAAATAAAAGCAAAAGCAATCAAACAATCAAATAAATCAGCATTAGCATGGGTAACCCCTCATGCTATATTAACAGAAAACATTACATAATGTATACACACGTAACAGGTGTTTAAAATGAGTTAAGTTAGTAGCCTTACGAATGTGAATCGGAATTTTATTCCATATGACAGGGCCTTGGAATTTAATAGAAAATTTCCGAACATTTGTTTTTGCAAAAATAATACTGAAGTCTCTATTACCTCTAGTGAGTCCAGGATGCAATGCAGGAGAGAAGTAAGATGCAAAGGAAGAAGGGAGGAGGTTATTGATGTATTGATACATAAATTGAGATGTCTGTTCAAATCTAATCTGCTTAATATTTAGGAGTTTATGCTCAGCAAATAAGGGACCAGTATGACAGTTAACAGTGGATTTAGTGATAACTCGTATGGCTTTTTTTTGTAAGGTCCTTAAAACATGGAGATGGGTATCATAGGTTGAAGTCCAAATTAAATTAGAGTAAGTAAGGTATGGATAGACTAGGGTGAAATATAGATTGATAAGCACATGAGAGGGAAGCAAGTAAGAGACTCTCTTAATAATGCCTATGCTTTTTGAAATTTTTTTACTTATTTCGTCTATATGAACTTTCCATTTTAGGTGCTGATCAATATGAACGCCAAGGAATTTTGTCGTGTAAACTTGAGGAATTACTTTATTGTCAATAAGCAGCTCATTATTTGTTATAGGTATTGGTTTTTTATTTGAGCGAAATATGATATAATTAGTTTTAGATAGATTTAATGAAAGTTTATTTGCCTTGAACCAATCACTAGCTGATATTAATTCATTATTGACTAACTGAAGAAGTTGATCATAGGAGGCATGCGATAAAAATACATTAGAATCATCTGCAAATAGAATATAGTGTAAGATGGATGATGAATTTGGGAGGTCATTGATATAGATTAAAAACAGGAGAGGACCAAGGATAGATCCTTGAGGTACTCCAAATTCTATAGTTTGAAAGTTAGACAATTTTCCATTACAAAGCACCTGCTGTAGACGATTGTCCAAATAACTACTAAGCCATCGAAGTGCATTATCTCTAATACCATAGTGGGTATACGCGGGTATACGGCGTACATTCTATTCTACATTGTAGATTCTACATTGTACGTTGCTTCAGATAGTACATTCTATTCTACATTGTACGTTGCTTCAGAAAGTACATTCTATTCTACATTGTACGTTGCATCAGATAGTACATTCTATACGCGGGTATACGGCGTATACTCACCTCCGGGAAAAAACGGCATCGTATACTCACCGCGAAAAACCAGGGTATACGCGGGTATACAGCGTATACTCACCTCACAAAGGGCGTGTGGGTATACGCGAGAGAAAGGCAAAGGCTATTCAGGTGTAGATCTATTTTTGACAAAAACCCAGAGCGAATGACTAAAAAAAAAAAAGGTCGTCAGAAATTTTGGCGGTGAAAATGAAAATTTTTTATGAGATTTCGGCTGACGACTAAAAGAAAAAAAAAGGTCATCAGATTTTTCGGACGGGAAAATGTGGAAATTTTTGCCGGATGACAGCCGCCAGAAATTTTTTCCAGAAAAAGTCGGTTTTTCTCCTGGTCAGCGTATACTCACCTCAAAATTTACCAGTACAGCCCTGAATACATGCATCACGGATTGCAAGTGACCGTCCATAAATGACGTCACGCACATTAGGGCGAAACTTTTACTCTCCTGCCCTCGTCACGCGTTAGCACAAAATTCGTAAGATAACTAAGCTTAGGCTACATATCATCCCAAATGTGTAACTCCCTCCTCTTGTGGACGGTCCCTAACCGCTTCAGACAGCCATAGCCCATGGAGTGTTCACTCTGGCCTAAACTACGAACGGAATGTTAACTTAATATTAATTCACATTATTAGGCTATAATGCGAATGCTTGCTTATAACAATTTATGTGACCAATTTGCTATATTCATTACATTATATAATATATATTTGTGTGCGTGTGCATGTGTGTGTGCGTGTATGTAGGCCTATGTGCTTGTGTGTAATCTTTGCCCTTAGGCCTATTGAGTAAGATTAGCAGGAAGGCTCTCACTCGATTGATAACATATTATTTGCGACTACGCTATATAAAATTGGAACAATGGGCAGATATAATTTACCTATCCTGACTTAGGACGGCGCGAAGGAGTCTCTATTCCTATTTAATACAAGCCGTTTAATTTCTAATTCCAGTTGCGATTACTTATTCAACACTATTACGAAATCCGTGAAGTATCTTATGAGTGACGAACTATTATTTATTTATTTATCCATTTCAATAGCGCACCTTCAAGCACTCGCTACTCAGAGGCGCTCCCAATTTAGCCGACAGCGCGGACACTGCATCGGAGTTTCACGCCGATGCGCCAGAACAATTGCAAGTAAATGACTTGCCTAAGGTCCCTACAATTGGAGGCTTGAGGTGGATTCGAACGTGGAACCCTCCGGCTCCAAGGCACCGACGCCACCACTATACCACCGCGCCCACAATTATTAGTCTAGACTCTATAGAGATTATACGCTAAGAAATTTGAGGGATAGATAGACTAAAATATGGAGCATTTCTTTCAGAGGTAGAGTGTGCCAATAACCGTGGTAGCTACTGGACAGGCGGAAAATGTTACACAAAACAGTTAGGTTCCGTCCCATGGTACGATGCCTGGTATTCGTGCGGACTGAACGGCGGTGCTCCTGCAGTGATTGATAATGTAAGCGACTTCTCTAGATGGCTTGACGATGGGCAGCCATTCTGGGTTGGTTTGCGCAGTACCTGGTGGACATGGCACGATGTTGGTAGGTTTACACAATCTATACAAGAATAAAATACATTTGCAGTTGATATGGCGGACAGTTGAAACTGTCGTTCGCTTAAATATTCATGACTAAATATTATTGAAACTCTCTTTTTGCCGTTTTAAATGAGTTGGGCTACAGACGCTGAAACTTATTTATGAATATTCAACATTATGGCCCACATCTTTCTAATGTAATATTAATTTTATAGACTTATAAAGATGGTCAATTTGAAGTACGGTAGCCTATAGGGCTTAGTTCTTGGTTGCGCTAAGCAACCTCGGCAGTTGAAAAACGATCACGAATATGTTTTGACTGTTGCTTTAAATATCAGTCAGGTTTTGAAGGCGATTGCAACGACTCCAAAGTTTTGAGTAACTGTAGGCCGAAATAGTTCATTGGGATTTATTTCACTCGTCCACCATTATTTATAGCGATAATGTAGGAGTGGGCCGACACAATTGATCTACATAATTTATGTAATGTTTTTGCATCTTAGTATTGTAGCTCAATTCTCCTGAATTTGTTTTCGGAGAGTGGATGATAGCCTATAAGCTTATACGCTGACTCGCGTCTTCAAATCGCAGTTCCCACAGCTGTCATTTGACTTTTGGTTGTGCTATTTTCGTATACGTTCCTGATTTCCAGCTTGTGAAAACGACTGGCAGACCAGCGAATAATAATTATAGGCCTAATTCTGGTGTCTAACTTCAAAAGTTACTTAGCTTAGAATGCAGATGTACTTTTCGTTACAGTTACTGGCAATTCATTTGAAGTCACCGAAAACCTATTTAACTTTCGTTATCCTGATGGGAACTCTGCGCAATGCCTTGCGTCTTTTAAAGATTTTCCTCCGATTTTCGGCCATGAATGGATTAACCAGGATTGTGGCATCAACCTGCAATTCGTCTGTCAACAGTGTAAGATGATTTATTGTAGACTCTTTAGTAATAATAACAGTTACTGTAGTAATAGTAACAGTAGTAGTAGTAACAGTAGTAGTAGTAGTAACAGTAGTAGTAGTAACAGTAGTAGTAGTAACAGTAGTAGTAGTAACAGTAGTAGTAGTAACAGTAGTAGTAGTAACAGTAGTAGTAGTAACAGTAGTAGTAGTAACGGTAGTAGCAGTAGCAGTAGCAGTAGCAGAAGCAGCAGCAGCAGCAGCAGCAGCAGCAGCAGTAGCAGTAGTAATCATAGGCGCCGAGTTGACCCGAGGAGTGTGAGTGCCCAAACGAATGTGAGAAAAATCCGCGCGCGAGCGCGGAAATTTTTTTTGAGCCTTTTTTGATAGGAGAGTTATTGAAATTACTTCTGTTCATAGACGGAGACTTGTTCATGGTTTTAGGGACGAACTCGCGGTCAAAGGACGATCGCCGAGCAGGGAAATTCTCGAAGATTTACATTACATTACATTACATTACATTACATTACAAAGGGGCTTGGGGAGGGGTGAGCTCCTAACCATTTTCGATTTTGTTTCTTGCCCCACTGCGATGGTAGCATCTTAGGCTGTCATTTTACCTAATTGTCGTGGTTTAAGACTTGAAAAGCATCTCTGCCGTTGTTTAAAAGAATTTCCACACAACATGAAATAGTGACATTTTAAGCTGTTATCCCGTCAAAATTTCCCATTATTTCATTGTTTAAATATAATTTTTATGATTTAAGACTTCAATAAATGTTCTTCCCAATTGCTTTAAAAAATTTGATCACTCTTTGGGTCAACATGTAATTTTCTTGAAATCCACACAGAAGAAAAGCACAATCTTCGTTAGCATGGGCATCTTGGAGCACTCTCCCCTAATTAGGTCAACACACAAAAGACTCAAGTTTTGCACAAGAAATCAAAACATTCTCTCTGCATTAATCACTATTCAATGGGCCATTATAAACATTGTGGGAGATAGTTTTTCAACTATAGTTTCACAGACTATTTAGTCAAGGCTGATTTGTTAATTAACGCAGACAAAACAATATCCAGCTTTTGTGATACTTGGTGGTGATTCTCGCGCAGTGAGGATCATTATATAGCCTGGCATGTACAATAAAAAGAAACATTCATTCAAATCGTCACCTTCGTCCGTAATAAAAAAAAGTGACTGAAGCGGATCGAATGAGCAGGATTTCGAGGTTTTCCCTCGTATTTGTACGAAGTTCAGACTACCGGACGGGGTAAAACTGGATCAATAGTAAGGTAGACTAAGTGACTAACTGAGATAAAAGAAAATATGTAGAAGACGCAATGATTTTTATAGATAAGCAATGCCAAGAGAGAAACAATATCATAAAAAGCACATCTTGTTGGCTGATTTGGGGTGGTGCCCATGCATAGGCAGGCCTCGCATGGCCAATTTCTGGTGGTGCTGAGCACTCACAGGCCTCGCAGAGTCGGCGCCCATGGTAGTAATCAACAGCACGACGAGTAGGGTCATTCTGGACTAGTTTTTATACAGTACCGTATATACACCGTGATTCAAAAAAAAGTAAGCCAAATTATTTTTCATATATCTCCAATGCCTGCTAACATATCACGCTAAAATTTTCCAAATATTTAGAGAATTGGACCAAGAACATGATTCCAAAATTTCATGAGATAAAGTTGAACGGATAAAAAGATATGTATCTTTCAACTTCATGTGCCGAAATTTCAGTTTACAAGCAATTTTCTGTTAGATTCAATAAAATGTGAGTCAAACTTTTTCAGTATCTTTATGGCCTGACTATTAATCATAGTAAAATTTTCCCAATATTTAGAGAATTGAATCAAGAATGGGATTCCAAAATATCAAGTCATAAATTTGAACGGATAAAAAGATATGAATATTTCAACTTCATCTCCCGAAACTTCAGTTTTGCAGCAAGTCTGTTATGGTGTTCTTTGCGGTTTCGACGCTTGATAGTTCCCAATTTTGGTCTTCAGTGACCCTGGAGTAAAAATTAATGGAGCCTATTATCGCGACGTTCTGCTGTCACAACATCCTCTACCTGTAATCAGAAATCTAGCCCCCAGAAGGCTGTTTTTTTCAACAGGACAGTGCCCCAGCCCACAGAGCCAAGGAAACCATTGAAATGCTGACAAGAGAGACGCCAGACTTCATTTCTCCCACATTATAGCCTCCGAACAGCCCAGATTTGAATCCTGTCAACCATAAAGTGTGGAGTTTGATGCAAGACCGAGTAGACAACAATCCATGGCATAAATGATCTGAATTAGCGCTTGATGGAAGTGTGAGATGACCTGGACCAGCGGATAATCGACGATGCTGTTGCCCAATGGCGCCAGCGCCTCCAGGCTTGCGTGCAAGCAGGAGGAGGACAGTTTGAGCATCTTATTTAATTAAATAATCAAACCAAACTGTGGGAATCATGTTATTATTCAATTCTCTACATATCTGGAAAATTTTAGCATGGTTAGTCATCGGGCATTAGAGATATAAGAAAAACAGTTTGGCTTACATTTTATTGAATCTAAGAGAAAATTGCTTGTAAACTGAAATTTCGGCATATGAAGTTGAAAGATACATATCTTTTTATCCGTTCAACTTTATCTCGTGAAATTTTGGAATCATATTCTTGGTCCAATTCTCTAAATATTTGGAAAATTTTAGCGTGATATGTTATCAGGCATTGGAGATATTTGAAAAACATTTTGGCTTACTTTTTTTTGAATCACGGTGTAGTTACTAGTTAGCAATGAAGTCCCTGATGGATCCTAATTACCTCGGCGACAAAAAATGATAATTATAATAATAACAATAATCTTTTCTTTATTATTCATTCCGACAAACGCAGCATGATTAGTCCTACATGAAACAATCCTAATTATCATCAATCTTAACTATTGTACTGACAAAACAGGCAACCTGCAATACACGACGCTGACAGTGCAGTCTGCAAAGCATTCTATCCCACGGGTTTTGGGAATCGAACTCAGTTCCGCTGATCCCCATGCCAGTGTGTTATCTAATGCGCCACCGTTCCCCATAAATGATTCATCTATAGTTTACAATTGCCAGCGATCCGGAGAAAAGACCCACTGACTAAATGTAGGCCTACGTCTCATATATATTTTCAGTAGAAGAGAGTCTACACCAGTCTAAATGGAAAGTAGGCTACCTGGTATCCACTCACCTCTGAGCATTGCATTTCGTTTGGTTTATGGAACATACTATTTTTTTACTGCAAATGGACTTATCCGGTAATCTTATAGACAGTGTATATGACTATTATTCCCAGTCGCATAACTCGTCAATAAGCAGGTACCCTGCCCGCAACTCTGGGACAGGATTACCAATCTTAGAAAGTCCTTCTTTGCCGGTGTCTTTGTAAGATTGTACGGCATTATTAAACTCAACTCCCCTTTATGGATGACTCTAATGCGTAGTCTTTTTCTAGGTAGTCGTTTAATATGTAGTCTCTAAATAGGTAGTCTTCTTTGTTGTAACCTGACAGATGTGAGCCCTACTACGATTAGTCCTACTACAGAGACAACTATTCCAGATACATCCGCTACAACTGCTGCTGGCACTTCTATCACCGAAACTATTACGAGCACCTCCAAAATTACAACAGATGGAAACAGCAACAGCGAATCCAGCTCTGTTAATTATGGTGAGTTAGGGGAGGAAGGGGTTAAAAGTCACAGGGGCAAGTTGTCACAATGGTATTTTAAACGTCTATAAAGGCGCTACAACAATATGATGCACACCTCTACCTGTTCCGTATATATTATATATTGTGACAACTTGCCCCTGGGACTTGTAACCCCTTCCTCCCCTACTTAGCATCAGGTCTTGGTAGATAGATGTTTATTATACTTGAACTCCTTTCAAAATGACATATTATATCAAACAAGCAATCGTTAGCCTAAGTGCAAACGGAACCCTGCATATGCAACAGCTCAAACAGGGTTGGACCTCGATTTACAGTAGGCCTATACAACTGCTTAGGCCTATATTGATAGGTCTCAATTGTCTATATTTAATTTTGTTCTACTCATGCCCTAACAAATAACATACCAGGGATTTTTTGCCGACTTTTCCTTAAATTTTTTAGTTAAATATTCAGATTTCGATGATTGGAAGTGTGGCAAGATTATCTTAAAATTCTATGATATTTTGTATGCCCTAGTAATCTATCAGTCTCGAATGCCTAAACTAATAATAAAGTGAATCACTTAAAAGCATAACTGTGCTTGGTGTTGCAGCTTTGCCCTTTGGACTCGCTGTTGGGATTGGAGGAGGACTGCTAATGGGTGTGATTGTCTGGGTATCAATACTTACAGTGCATGCCCATAAAAATATTGGGTGAGTTGCGAAGATGTTTCAGATTTTTAGGTTAAATCAACTTGATCTTAAGAGCAACTATAGGGCGGTAAAGAGGCAGAAAGATATTCAGAGAGACACGTAGACAGACTGATGGAGGAAGGAAGGAAGGATGTTAATGTGTGGGTGGCTTGATGGATGTGTGATGCTAATGGATCGTTGGGTGAATGGGTTGATGGAGCTATCAATGGATAGATGGATGAAAGGATGAATTATAACCATAACCATAACCACAGTTTTTATTGGTCAAAGTGACAGTTGACAAAACATCTTTATTACAAAATAGCGGATATAGAAACAAAACACAAAGGCAAAAGGAGAGAACCCTTAAGGGACTACTGTCCCACTGTCAGGGTTTCCAAAATACAAGTTCAAATAAACATTAAATTATATGGATGAAGGAATGGAGTTATTTATGGAAATGGAGACTATGGATTTACGAATGAAGGAATATGATTTTAATTATGTATGCAATGTGCGAACGACTAGTAGCCTGCATTGATTGGCAATTATAGTCGGGCATGTGGATGAAAGATAATTGGGTGCAGTGATAGTGAGTCCACTCATGGATGCATAATTGGAATTGGTAATCTTCAGATCATGCATGTAAATGGATGAATGGATTGACAAGCGGATTAAAATGGGAATTTAACACGTGGTTAGCTTCTTGCTGAGCATTTTGCCGCAATTTTATGTGGACTTCGGACGATCTTTTGTATTCCGTTTGTAGCCTGTCGAGAGTCATGCCTATAAAAGTGTTCCCACAGTAAATAACGCGAAGGCAACGTCCTGCTTTTCCAAAGAAAAGGATTCTGCGATAACCACACTACAAAAGGAACGGCAGAAAAGCAGGGCAACCGTGTATCATCGAAGGCATTTGAACTAACATCAAAAAACATTTTAGAAATAATAACTCAAATATTATAGCAAATAAAAACAATACCGTGATATTATTCATGTAGCCTAAATTCAGACCAAATTAGTAAATAGCCTAAGACATGGAGACATCTGATTTTATTGGCAATGTTCTTATGGTTTGTGTACACATCTTTAAAGTTAACAGGACGAATATTTTATATGTACTACCTGCAATATAATTCTGGGACAATCTGCAATGCATGACAATGACATAGTGTTTCGCTTGTAACAATAGTTATGTGTTTAACCCGTTCCCGCCGGATGGGGTCACCCGTGACCCCAAATGATAGGCATTGAACCAGGCTAGAAAACAAATATAGTTTCAATATTTCCTACCTAAATATAGTGTCTTTTGTGTATTTTTAAAAGTTTCTTTTGTGTATGCAGATATAAATAGATTTAATGTTGATTCTGCCACATCTACTTTTGGGTGAAATTGGATTGGATGGAGTGGAATGAGTAGATCTAAACAGGGGCTTCTATCCCTATACATGACGGGCGCAGCTTGCGCCCAGTGAAAAATAGGGGGGGAATCAGAAGACAGCCAAAATTCACGTCGGTTGAGGGAGGAGGTCGGACATGGAGGGCAGCGTTCAATGTAGGCATCACTAGAAGGAAGATCCCCCGAGAAAATACTTCCCTTCCATATAAATTTGGACAAAATGGTAGGTCTAATAGTTTTTAGCAAAATGTATACACTTTATACACTTTGAGTTTTTAGTTAGGCTACTATCTGCATTTTTGAATTACATGAACTGCTATAACAGCTATAATATACCATAATAAAGATTTCCTATTACATGATTATAGTTATGTTTTTACTATTTTAATAAATAATACAATCATATTAATACAAATACTATTTTGCACAACTAAATGGCTTCTCTCCAATGTTATCTTTCAAATTGCAGACAGTCAAATTTGGTCCTTGAACGCTTGGTAAAGCAACATCATTATTACGTGGGCTTACAATGTAGGCCCTTCATTGTATTTTATTGTATTGCATTGTGCTCTAAAAATGTATGTACCGCCTCTCGAGCGCACACTGATCAGAGGCGCAAAACAAATGGCTGTCCAATTTTGGCAGCAATTCCTCCACTGAAACAGTAGAGTAATATTGTGCTAAGAGGACAGCTTAAAATGCTAAAATTGCAATGCGGAAATCGCAAAAATTTCTTATGGGGAGGGCACATTTCCTCCCCATACCAGGTCCCTTCTCGGCGCTACACATGCATCGGCGATCGTCTGCTGGATGGTCGTTTGTCCGTCTCCAAACAAACCTTCATTCCCACACTAGAGGAGGTCATGCGCTAGATTACATTATATTGCATACATAGAGGAAGGCCGGTTCAGAAAAGGGGGGGAAGAAGATGGATTGCGCCCGTTGCTTATGGGGATAGAAGCCCCTGGATCTAAATGATTTAAAAACGACTGGGAAGATGCTGTTAAGATCCAAAGCACTCACTATAAAATTTCTAGATCACAAAATTTAAATATGTTCCTCGTTCAAATGTGGGTTTCAAATCAAATCAAATCAAATTTTATTGAATCGATTCAGAATAAACATACTATTATCACAATGCATAATATCTTAGAACACATAATGAAGCAAAAAAATAGACAGACAGGATTTGAGGTGAGTAATGGGCAGTAGATAATAGAGCAGTGTATCTAGAAGAATCGACTCGTGGAGAGAAGAAGCTGTCGCTTATCTAGTCATCCCCACATCATAAGGTACAAACAATAATAACATGAAAAAGTAGGAAGAATCGATGGCTATGTCACATGTTAAGTAGATAACTTAATTAGAATCTACATAGAGTCAGCTCACTCAGCTGATTTAAGCAGATGTTTTTTGTATGTCGACTTAAATGAATTAAGAGAATTAATGGAGCGAATGTTGGGATCAATAAAGTTCCAAAGTTTGGTGCCTGAGAATCTAACAGTGTGTTGTTTAGTGTTAGTATTGCATGAATTGTGGTGTATATTCAAACGTGATCTAGTGTTATAGCTGTGAACAGAGGCATTAGTTATAAAATAGTCCTTAAATAGACTAGGCAGTAATTGATTCTGATGACGGTGCATAAATAGTGCCAGTTGGAGTTTGAATAAGTCATAAACCGTTAGCAAATCAAGATTTTTAAAAAGGCCAGCAGAGGCAGCCAGATAGTGGGAGCCAGAGATAATTCTAACTGCACGTTTCTGTAATAGTAGAAGAGGTACAAGGTGGGTTTTGTATCCTCCAGCCCAGATGATAATACCATAGTTAAGATAAGGTAAGACAAAGGTATTATAAAGTGTTTTAAGCGTGGGGGAGGGAAGAACATTTTTGAGCCTGTTAATTATTCCAATAGATTTAGCAATCTTATTCTTGACAAGGGTAATGTGGAATTTCCAACTAAGGTGCTCATCAATGATCAGCCCCAAGAATTTAGTCTGGGATACCCGGTTAATAGGGATATCGTTAAAAATGATATTTTTAGAAGGTTCTTCAGGGATCTTCTTACCCATACTAGAGAATATGATGTAATTAGATTTTTTAACGTTAAGAGATAGGGAGTTAGCATTAAACCAAGCAGATAAATGGAGTAGTTCAGAGTTCATGCTATCAAACAGGTGACTTGTATTGTTAGAGGAGATAAAAACTGTGGTGTCATCAGCAAATAAATAAAAGAGGAGCTTAGTGGAGCAATTACAGATATCAATAATATAAATTAAAAAGAGCAGAGGGCCTAGGATGGATCCTTGGGGAACCCCAAAACTTATGGTGGCCAAGTCAGACGTCTTTCCACGAAAGGTTACCAGTTGGTGTCTATTAGATAAGTAAGATTTAAACCAGTCTAAGGCAATTCCTCTAATGCCGTAATGGCCGAGCTTATCAAGTAAAATATCATGTTTATAACGAAATGGAATGGAAGGGAGGAATCGGCGACGTAATTTTACTGGCTTCCGTGGCTTCCCCTGGACGCGATCTCTGAACAGTCATTTCGATACAACGCAGCACTCGTGAATAAGCTATTGCCCTGCGCTCAACTATAGTGTAAAGCTTTAGCATTTAGAGTACTGTTTACATTGCGATTACGATTACGATCAGTGTAAGTGAATCACATGCGTGTTTAGATAGACCTACTGAGATAAGGTAGGCTATCTGACACGGTTTTACTTTTAACTGAAATCCTTTGATAGATAAGGTCTAGAAAAAAATATAAGTGAATAGGCCTACGTTGCTGTGATAGGTAAAAGCAGGTAGGTGTTTCAGAAATGTCCAATTACATACAGGCATGTAGGCCCTATAATATGCCTAATAGCAAATGCGCGCTTTCACGATGCACGTGTGCATTGGAATGCAACACATGAACATAAGCTTTGGTGCATACGCCTACACATAGACCTACACAAAATGAAGGAAAATAATTTATTATTATTAGTATCAGATATCGTGCGAAAAAAAATATTAGATGGACACCTCTAATTTTATTGGATATTTTTAGTGGGTCTATTCGTTCACACAGCAAACTTCCTGATATAGCCTAGTCAACGGTAAATCCATGATCATCACCACCACTCGGCAGCTAAACGGTTACAGTAGCCTACTGACAGACTCATCAGTACGCGGTACCGAGGAAGAGGGGTTGGGTAGCCAAGAGTTGCAAACCAAGATCCGGGTCAGATTCTGAGAGAGACCAGAAAGCGCAGGAATAGATTAGTGTGTCTGGTTAACAGCCATTCTATCGACCTATATAGTATATAGGCCTACGCGCACAAGATGACACAATTTGCAATTAAGACCCTGTTCTAAGACACCTCGCGAGTGTTACAACTGAAGAAAAGGATGACCGCATTCATTGGTAAGTTCCGACTCAAAATTTAGACGGAGAAAAACTATTTTGTATAGTCTCGTTTTACCAATTTTCACAAGTCTTTAGAAGAGATAATAGAAACAAACGTTGTAGCAAATGACATAGAAAGGGACTAAGCTGATTAAGCTTAAACGTAAACTGTACGACGCCGAAAGAATTTATAGGTAAACGTTCCTATAGCCAGCACCAAATTATGTCAAATTATGGCGTGTTTATTATGCCAATTTAGGTTAGATTGCCTTTTTCAATTAGATGAGATGAAGTTCATCGGTGAAAAATAATCAGCACTTAGCCTAAAGCAGATTATTTCATTTCTGATAGCTAACGTGGCAGTGTTCTAGAAGTTTGGTGTCTGTTTACAGGCGTTTCATTTAAGACGGGCCGAAGTTGTAGCAAAAGGAATTGCAGTATAGTTATATTGCATAGTATATTGCAGCATATCTAGTCTAGTTTGTTATCTTATCGTAGGTTACGCGTTGTTGCTGCTCTTGAACTTCGCGAATTCGGCGCCTGATAGACGATGTTTCCGTTTAAAAGAGGGAGGTTCGCTATGCTTCACCCAACCGCATCCGCCAGCAGCTATGTCATGGTCGAGTGCCATGGAGTGGTGTAGGAACATTGGAGCCACATTACCATTTGCAGACAATCAGTATCATAGCACAATTTATGGAAATGCTCTTAGTTACTTCGGCTTGGAGACGGATACGCTATGGCTGGGGGCCAACTCCACTTATGATCTAAACGACTGGTACTGGGCCAACGGAACGCGCTTCTTAGGTACGACAGTGTTTTCGTTTTGTTGTTGTAATTGTTGTTGTCGTCGTCATCATCTTTGTCTTCATCATCATCACTACACTAATGCACACCGTGAACAATTAAGGGAACTGATCGACCCTACACTTACCAGTGGATGTGACTTACTGAAATCCAGCAACCTCACTCAGGTAGGCCTCAGTAGAGCAGATTGTAATAGAGTCTGTTTGAGCTTGATTAAAGTGGCATTCCGCGAACAATTAAGGAATGTGGTAGATCCTACCAGTGGATTTAACTTACTGAAATCATAAATCTGGTTTTGATGAGAATACATAATGACGTTTAAAAAACGATTTCTGTTTTAATTCCTGCGAAGGATCAATTGAAAATAAGAACATTCCCGGAAGAACACACGCGTACATCGTACAAAATGGAAGCGACATAAAATTTGTTGCCGCTTCTCCGTTCGAAAATAGATACTTCATTTGCCAGCAACCTCACTCAGGTAGGCATCAGTAGTGCAGATTGTAATAGAGTCCGTTTGATTTTGATTAAAGTAGCATTCGATTTTTCGGTTAATGCAAGAACACGACAGAGTAAAGTTATTTACTTTTAATGAACATACTATCCTTACCGAGCGCAAAGATTGACGGATTTCAACCGTCACTTTCACATGACTTATTTGGATTTGAACCCCGCACAATGGCTTTGGGCTTCCATAATTGCCATCAGCCACTATGTCACTGTGAACAAGAGAAAGACTAGGACAGATGATGTTAGACTGGATGGAGATGGACGGATACGAAAAAACTCAATTGTAAGGCACAGCAAAGGATGGAGGGGAGTCGCTGGACATTCAAGCCTGCCTGCATGGGGCAGAAAACCTGATGAAGAAGGCTATGCATCTGAGAATGTATCTCCTTATAAATATGTCAGGTAGCTATAATAGGCTAATGACTTAATAAAGTGACTCTAGGCATCTCACACAAGCTTTACACAAGTACAATGTGGCTGTAACCTGTTACAATCAACTAGCTCGCCCATCTGCAACTAATGCTTGAATCGTAGGAAATTTGTGACATCATTCATCAATATCTGGAATAGGGTGTTCTCTTCTTAATTACCATTTGCAACTTAATAAAAAAAAGTAAATAGTATAAATTTACAATCTTGCAGAAATATTGTGTGGCAGTTCACCGAACAGTTACTGGACAAATGGAAAATGCTACACAAAGTATGGCAACTTTGCATCGTGGTACGCTCAACGAAGTTACTGCGGACAGACCTATCTTGTATCGTACGACGATATGAAGGAGCTACATGTATCTGGATGGATTGTCAATTTGACAAGCTACTGGGTTGGGTTACGCTGTAGCTGGTGGACCTGGCAAGACACTGGTAGGTTTAAATAAACCCGTGAAAGATTCTTTGTTTTGAACAATGACACTAATAGGTAGGCTATGTTTTTTCCTACTAGATAATTTGTTTTGCCCTGTTTTTACAGCACTTAAAACATTAAAAACACTTTAAAACACTCAGAGTCACTAAATAAATTCGAGTTGCCGTTATCTGAGCATTGCTTAGGACACTTAAAACAATTAGAGTCAGTTAAAATTTTTATTACAGCACAATTTTGTTTATTATGCGCATTTTTCAAAAAAGGGGATATGATGGTTTATCTCCCCGGATAGTATAGACCGGCTAATTCCATCCGGGGGATAGATTAATTCATCCCCCCGGATAGCTTTCAGGGGGGGATACTCCGTTTCGTGTCACCGGCTCAAGGGCCAAGAAAGGAGATGAGCGCCTCACCAACGGGCCTTCGGCCCTGGGGTGACTTTACTTTTACTTACTTAGGCCTAATCTAATAAATAGCTAAGACCTAAAACTTGCTATAATAAAGTTTCATATCGAAACATAAGTTAATGCATTTTTAAACTGATGAGGACTTGAATTGCGTGTTTGATTTCACATACATGTAGCCTAATTCAAGCAGCATGTTAAATTCCGCTTTCTTATTGTTAAAGTAAGTAGATAACTAAACTTATATTTGTCATTGATCAGCAGCAGGTTTAGGGCCTACCGTTGTGTAAGAAACTGGTACAAAGGTTTCTAATTTTGCAATGATTACGCACTGCACAGTTATAATAAATTATTATAGATTTATGAATAACATGTAGACCCTATAAGGGATTTATTTAATTGCTTTTCCTATAGTATGTTCTGGTTTTTTTTCCATTACTGGCTGGTAATTATTGTGGTAACATAATTATGTGTCCGGTTAGACTTGACATATGCCACATGTATGTTTGTGCCAGTGTCAGTGCTTATGCTCGTGTTATTGTGTCGACTGGAGTGCTATGTTGCACTGTTGATTTCTAGAATTACATTGAAACCAATTTCAAACTATCATTTATCGCATGACTATGTTTTGAGGCATCTTATTGCCTCTAAACTAAATAGACCATCCTAGTTAAGCGGTACTTCTGTCCCTTTTAGTTAAGCCTTTATATTCCGAGAAGCTGTACCAATTTCTGTGAATGCAACATCGATTTCAATGTGGATTGAAACTAAAGTTCTGAGCTAACAAGACCGACGTATTATACTAGAATGTTAACGTTCTGCTCATTTTAGATACTGGCAGATCACACGAAGTCATCAACAACGAGTTTCCTTGGAGAATGCCCAACGCCACCTCTGCCCAATGCTTAGCGTCTTATAAGGATATCAATGATATCTACGGCCAAGCCAAGTGGGTCAACTGTGACTGCAACAGAAACTTGCGGTTTATTTGCCAACAGCGTAAGAACTGCAACACGAGTATTTCGTATTTAATTAGAAGAGTCTGAACAAGTGAGAGTAGGAAATGTCACCGTGGCTTCTCACTGAAAAAGCGGGGCATATTTTAATTTTTGATGTGTGTTCATATCGCTTTGATACAATTTTTTTTATCTTATTCGAAGGACTGCATAATGTTGAAATAGATGGTGAGAACTATTACAAATAAGTGCTGCCGTCGTCGAAGATCTTTGTGTTCATTCGATATATCGAAACTGTGGGTCGGTCCACTGATTAATGCTCTCTTTATTTTCCTATTTTTTGTGGTATACTTATTTTGACTTGGATATGAGACAGTGGTTCCCAACCCGTGACCCGCCAGGCCTACAAAAATGGCCTCGTCCCTCAAAGAATTAACAAAAATATATGACATAATTGACAATTTGGACAGGATAGAACACATAAATATTTTCTATTAATTTTTATTTATTTTGACGTCCATGAATAACATCAAACATTCCTTTTTTATCCAATTAGATAATAATTTCATATGCTTTTAGTATTTTTTAAAGTTAAATTTAGCCTTATGGCCCCTAATGTGCTTCAACTTAGAAAAAGTGGCCCTCGTGCTCTCCAACATAGAAAAAGTGGCCCTAAAGTCAAAAAAGGTTGGGAACCACTGATATGAGATGTTCTTTAGTTGAGTTTGTAACGAGTGATTATCTTTCAATCGAGGTTCTTACAAGAACTGCAGCGATCATCGACAGGTATTTGATTTGGGTTGAAGGTATCTGCATGGCATTTTGCGAATGATAAAGATTGTTATAAGAGTAAATGTAGTTTCCGCTATAAATAGCAGAGCGTTAACAGACACTCTTCTTTATTGGATTCACACAGATGTGAGCGATACCACTACCAGCGACATTACCACAGCTGCCGCGGTAGATATCAATTCGATCCCAAAGAGCAACATTGATTCTAATTCTGCAAACAATGGTGAGCTAGTTAATAATCAATTATGTTGCAAACAACAATACAGCTGAAAAATTCGTGTTTTTCTCGTAAGTCTACAGTCCTCTGTTAAGTTTTCTTGGAATGCAATATTTCTTTCGATCGTCTTTAATCGTAAGCTGGACGGACAGTAGCCTAGACTGAAGGTTACATGGATGCTTGACGGTGACCGCAGAGTCTCCACGAGAGATGCGTAACAGCTTTCATCACCGACTTGAGCAGGCGGGGAGAAAGGCTACTCGTCAGTGGCGGCGCCAGGATTTCAGTTTCAAATGGCCTTTTTTTAGGGGGGCTGAGCCTCTTGTAGGGGGGCTTAGCCCCCAGACCCCTAGCGCCGACACTGCTACTCATAGCCCTGACAAAGATGGACAACGCTTCAGGGTATAAAGAACTGAACTTTGTCAAATGAGCATTTGAAAAATGTTCCTGGTAGAGTAGAACTTCCTGCCATATGCGCACATTTCAACAACATTTTTGGCATTTTGTTATTATTTACAGTGCGGTTGTTTATATGTTTGGTAAATTCGTGAATAAATTTGAAAAATTTAATTTAATAATAATTCGCATTGTGTATTATGTGCAGCCAGTCGCAAAGTGGTTCTTAAGACCATTCAGATAACTAAAAATGATTAAATTGTGTTTGCTTGTCTGTTTAGGTCAGACCGTTGTGATCGGTTTTGGACTCGTTGGAGGATTGTTTCTGGTGCTGATAGTGTGGCTATCCCTGTTTACAGCGTATGCCTATAGAAAGAATCGGTTAGTTACAATAATGTCTGATAACCTGGGTCAAAGTGTAGGCCCAATGTTTCTTTTCATACAGGAAACCTATGTTTCCTAATAGTAGTAGCACAGAGGTAGAGATAAAGCGACAAAGTGACAGAGATGACAGAGATAGGCCTACAAACAAACATCGAGACGTACAAAGTGGAGCAGAATGGGATGGATTGGTTCATCGGTGTAGACTAAGGGCGTGTGAATGCCTGGATGGATGAATGGAGATATTGGCGGAAGAACGAATGAGTGAATATATTGCTAGATATTGAATTAACTATTCATGAATATGTGGTCGTCGTAATATAACTGAATGGCTGATCAATAGACGGATTGATTGTTTAGTACATAACTGGTACAATTATTATACACGTATATCAACAACCATGATCGTCAATTTATTGAGCTACATGCATAAAAAGTAACATCTTGTCTTACTAAGAGCAAGTAATCTGTTGGTCACAAAAGGTAAACCAAGAATGGATTGCAGAGTGCCTGCCACTGGCTAAGTCTAGCCTACCTATGTACGGTACATTCTCGAGTGCTAGTTGGTTGAATGGAAGAGAGCAGACATGGACAGTTTTTTTTATATTCTCGCATTTTAGAACTAGTTTATCAAATATTGATAATTAATTACGGGTTAGTTCCAATAATGTCTAATGTAATAATAACTATGAAACGAAACTACTTAGAATAAGCACGCTACAGAATTACCGGTACGTACATCGCATACCAGTTTCTGCATTGTAAGGAGCCCCGCCTTGACTGATGTCTTGAACAATTATATACTATAGGGCCTACATGTTTAACTGTGGATAACGACATAATATGCCTAGATACGAGATTTGACTAGTACTGTTCTAGACTTAACGACGAATAATTATATCTCACTGTTCCAATTATTAGGGATGCGAAATATTCTTTGATTCATTTGCAAAGACAATCCGATGAAAACTCGGCGACATTCTCGAGAAATTCACAAATCAACTACACTCACAACGACGAATCAGGAAGGTTGGAGATGCAGTAAGAACTAAGCAGGCGACATCACAGACGACGAAGCTGTAGATTGTAGAACTTGCTTGAGACCAAATAACAGTAACTGTTGTGTCAGTTCTGCAAAGATGGAGAGCAGATTTGCGATTAATGCAGAATCAGACTATAGGCCTACAACTCAATAACTTTTGTGGAGGCTAATAAAATTAATGGACATCATCAATGTCGATCTTTGTTACTTTCACGACAATAATTTGGTTGCAGGACAGCTCTGGTGATTTCTAATAAATGTTCATAAGTTTCACCTGCGACAATAACTATTATAGTTATACCGTTAACTATCTTCTAATATGGTTGATGTGCACTGGTCTAACGCCCGCGTGGAGCTAATGTTCTTTTTAATGCACCTATGAATTCACGAGTCCAATTGTTGGACCATGTCGGTTGGAAGAATTTCCAGAATTTCTTGATCTCAAAAAGGAAGACGCTGGAGACAGAACAACATGGAGACAAAGGATTCGAGTGGCTTACCCTCCACAGCGAGGGATTAATCCTAGCCAGAAGGTCCTGGGCACGACGTTAAACTGCATCCATCCTCCGCCACAGGGAACCAACAACGTCCCTGTGCCGGTCCTAAGCCCGGACAAAGTGAGGAAGGTTTGCCAGATGGGTGGCGATACACTGGCATTAAAAGACCAAGACGATTGAAATCCGCAAAAACCACGACACAAGTGACAGAGCGACCCAGATGCTTCAAGGTGTCATGATGTGGAGCAGACATGCACAGGCCGGTCAGGACAGACCGATGGAGAGAGTGGGTGGAGAGCGTGGGACACATACGGGCATTGACCCAAGTTGTCCTTCATGCCTCTCTCCCAATATTCTCTTCATTTAGACAAGGCGGTCTGACTGCTCCAAGATGTTAATGGTATGGAGCAGACCTGCTGACTGGGCCGGTTGAAGCTGGGCAGCATGACGCGAGACAGACTCAGACAGAGAGTGGCGTCGGACTCTTACGGGCATTGAGCCCAATGATATTGATGATGAGAAGGAAAAGAAAAAGTCAGTTGAAAATGGCTGAATGAAAAGAAAACTTGAAATCGAAATACAACGAGGAAACGAAAATACAAGTGACTACGAGAAGGAATGATTTAGCGATTGCTGGATTAAAGAAATATGGATGGACGAAATGGCGGACAAGTGGATAGATAGATGGATGGATGGATGGATCGCGAACAGATGAATGGAAGAATTGGAATATGGGTGAGCAACCGATGATAGACGAACACAGGCAGGCATACATGCAGAGTTGCACACATGCAGATGAATGAGAAGAATGGTGAATTGAATGGAGAAGGAAAAGATGAATGGATGATGGATGGACGAATGGATGGATGGATGGGTGGATGGATGTATGATGGATGGATGGATGGATGGATGGAGAGATGTATGCATGAACGAATTGGATACATGGATGAATCAGTGGATGGATTAATTGATGGAGGGTGGAAGAATATTTAGTTGGATGGATGGATGAAGATATGGAGATGGATGGTGTCCAATTCAGCAATGGTTTTGTGTAACTGTATTTTGCTCTGTTAATGTCTGTGTTAGCTTGGTTTATGTAGCGACCTAAGAAATTAAGATTAATTACTGTTTTGGCAGGATTGCAGGACGTTTAGAATTTCGGAGCTTTAATTGATGGTCGTAAGAATCGATGTAGCCTGCTGTCATGTTGCTAAGCTATCGAATTCCAATGCTTAGTCAAAAAAACAGACACGGTCTGCTCACCCTTCCGTCACGTGGTGGTACTATAAACAAGCGAATGTTGTGATTGTAATAAGACATGATTGAGTGTTAGTTTAATATCTATATATTAAAACTACAAAGATTGGTTAATTGATTTATTGCCATTCTCAACCAGTGAACATATTCACTGTTACGATGAACTAGGCCTACCTAACTATGACGCTGTAATAAAGAGTAAAGGAAACGTTATTAAATACAAAATGATAATTTGTATTAATTAATTAATTATGGGTGGATTAAAAATGATGGTCGTACAATATTGTTTTCGGCCTTATAACTGGACGTTTACATGGCACGAATTTGATGACGTCACGGATAAAGGCGCAAAAATTTGAATAAATGAGCTACTGATCTATTTTTTGCGTAACATCTCATTTCAACAACCTATCCGCCAGTATACAACTTTCCACATGATATTGTGTATAACATATATTTGTCTGCATTCAAAATCGTTCTCGATCTATCGAGTCACCCTATACTTTGTGTCTCATTCGATATGAGCTCTTCTAGTTCTTGGAAGCTGACTGGAAACTTACCGATGCTCAAAATCATATTATGTAACAAACGCACTTCCTCAATACAACTAGCCAGAATTCACTCGGGTTAAATTTCCTTGCTCTACATCACTGCCTTTATCCTGCTTGTGTTTGTTTGTGCCTATTCTCAATCAAAATCATGTTTTTTAGCGTAGGCTATTGGTTTTTCCCTTTCTTGACTCAGGATGATTTGCAATGAAGAATGTTCACACAACTGAGGAACGTCTCAAATTTTAGACTCTCGCGAACGCTTGGATCTCTGCTGTAGCCTACAAGTATTTGCCTAATAGGTTGCAGTGTCACCCATTGACTGAACAGTGATTAGAATCTATTAATTATTACTTAAAATAATTTGTTGTTGGCATTGGGCCTACTCCTTTTTGTGATGGATTGGCGGAGTGCCAAGCCAGTGATTATTTTATCAATGAGCGAATGTTATTATTAATTAACGATAGAGTTAATCTCTACTGAACTCAGAAACTCACTACTACTTACTTACAAGCATTAATGAAACTCAAAACATATCCAACTTAAGTTGAAAAGCATGATAATGCCAAGTAAAACTTAAACTTAGGCCTTCATCAAGTCATATAAAATCCGTGTTTGCTTTATCACTTTTCAAAGTTGCACAGACATGGATCTAATAAATATAGAGCAGTCAGAAAAATTAGTTTAAATACAGCAATCAAATTCAATAGACTTTTGACTGTCGTTCAGGAAGATTTCTTACATGAGATGCAATATCATAGGCCTAATCGAAAAGTTTAGATTTCTAAAGCGCAGTAGCCTATAACTCCGAAGTTAAGTGCAATGCACCCGCATATTCACCAGCGCAGTTTGGATTGAGAGGGGTTTCCCAGACATAGGAAGCGAAGATCAAAAATTAATGTTAGCTAAGTTGAGAGGACAGGGAGAGAAGAAATATCTGCGTTCGTCCAATAACTGCTATTCTTTCGACAAGGACACATAGGACAACACAGCTTGAAAACAAAGGTCTCTGATGTTATCATAAAAGAAAGTATGGTTGACTTTAACGGTAGGTCACAAGTCATTTCCATACGCAGATAATTAGGCCTATGACATTTATCAAAGATACATAGAGACACAGACCGAATTATTTCTAACAAGACTAGTGCAACGGTTAACACCGGATGTAAATCTTGTCTCTTTCCCTCCCCTGCGCGTCGATTGGATCCATTCCTTTTACATATATCTTCTCTGGTAGGCCTACCTTGAATGGCGAGTTTGGAATCCTCCCATCGCTGATGCCCGGGCATTTCGGTCTCTCCTGTCTCGTAAGTGTACTCGGATTTTATATAACGACCGCTACATACATGTATATGGCCTCGACCCTGTTCATTTTTCAGTGAATTTGATAGGTGAGATCCTTCACCCCGCTCGCCCGTTTGAATGGATGTCACGCAATTTAGGTCCCCGTGGACGGACCGTGCTAGCCCGAGATTTTGACGCTCTGAAATAGCCACCTTCGGGCAGCGAACCACGGCCCGCACGCTCTCTTTTACATAGTCGCGTACAGACGCGCGGCCAGCGCTCTTATACCGATGTAGCTATCTAGGCTCGTAGACTTAGAGGACTTAGTGATACCATGCAGTGATTGCACCGATCTACATGAAAGAGAAGCAGTAGTACGCTATCTAAGTTTAAACTTATTGACAATAATTCTAGATGTCCAACCTCCAGTGGCGTAGCCAGTTATTTTTTCATGGGAGGCAGTGGAGTGGCAGCTTAAAATGATGGGTGGCTACCGTTGACAATTAAAGCGTGCATCGGCATCGGTATATTGCCATAGACTATGTATTTTTAGATTTTGGATGTATTACAGTAATGGACATAATACGCATTCAAGCCTCACTAGCTTGTCTGTCCCACAGTGCACTATAGTGGCCTGTCCCACTTTCCCATCACCCACCCTATAAGAAGTTGTACAGGAAGTTGTATAAAAAATAAAATAAGTCAGAAATTATATAACATTCTTTAATTCTTTATCACTCGTAAAAGAAAAAAGTAAAACAAACGCAGGGATTGGGGGGGGGGGCAGCTGGGGTGGCAGCCCTTTCATTTGGGGGGCGGCTGCCCCCCTCTGCCCCCCGTAGTTACGCCACTGCCAACCTCATCCAGGCACACCTGGTACACGTTACATGAAAAATACGATTGTTTGTTGCCATCATATTGTTCTCTTAAGAAAAAAGGTGTGATTACTATTTTCAATATAAAACTCTTGATAAATAGTTTCTATAATCTTTTGTCTTTCCGAAGTCGACAAGAATTCGCGCAACACAGTAACTTGAACAATTGTTGATAAGAAATTGTTATCATCTGCAGCAAACTAAATTCTTAGTTAGTTTCTCCTGAGAGATCAGAGATAGGCAACGAATGAGCAATTCAGTTAACACTCGAGCGAATGAGCGAATGAGCGCATGAGCTCACCTATAATCGAGCAATGAGCCAACATAATTATGAAGATTCAAGAACGATTTGTGTCGCTCTCCTCCTTTTCTCAGGCTTGTTACTGGCCCTGCAAAACTACGAGCAGTGGCGGAGTTCGCCTTTATCATCGGTTTGGTCACCTAGTCTATTTATTCTGCCTGAGAGAGGATGCAGTGTAGTCCAGAAAAACACAGTCAAACTTTTCGCGAACGCATTCAAGAGACCGAGCAAATTACCTTACTTATTACTTATAATTAGGTATGTAGTAAAAAAAGTCGAACTGGACAAAATCTAGTAGATTTGATGCTTTGTAAGCGAATCACATCTGATCTATTCGATTATGGTTTTGTTTCGCCCGGTCTGGAGCACCTCTGTATAGGTACTTGATAAGGTGGCGCTATATAAATTCGCTATTAACAATTGCAAAATATTGTTAAATTGTTACTATATAACGTGCAAATTTTAAGTTCTCGATAGCAAAACTTATGCAAATAGTTTAAAGAGAAGTGGTTTAATATTAGTTCCAGCTAATCTTCAGTTTCTCTTAACCTATTTCGAATGCTGACTGACCTTAATTTTTCTCCATTAATCCAGCACATGATCTCGAGATTGCAAAGATGGAGCAATGACGATTACAATTATAATCATCATCATACAGCCTGGTTCTAAATTGCTTTTATCCTAAAAATGACTGCATTGAAGAAATTTACTATTTATTACATTAATTTTGTAGCTTAGACTTAAAGTCAGCATATGAAAAACGCTGCTGGAACTGTTTCCTAATTACCGGTGTTTGTTTGTGTCATTGTATTTCAAGTCCTACTCGGTTTTGGCATTGTTGGAGGATTGCTTCTGGTGGTGATAGCATGGCTAGCAATAATTACCGTATATGCCAGTAGAGGAATTCGGTTAGTAACTGAAGGCTTTAATCAATCTACGCTGATCAAGACTAGTATGGAATCGATATGTGTTTGGGCGAAAACGTAGATGTAGAGCGGCAGAGTAACTCATAGACAAAAGTTAATTACGTAGCTATTGGAGCATTGACACTTAGACATATTTTTATATCTACTAGACAAACTTCTCGATTATTAATAAATTTCTTCGCACTAATGATGACAATAATACATCAAGTGAAACTGATAAATTTGTATTTTAGACATCTCTATGAAAATGCCCTTAGTCCTATCTTTAATTTTCTGCCTACCCGGTTTGAGCTCTTGTTAAAACTTTTCCCATGTATACTAGTAAGCATTGCGTTTTGCCTCTTCTGCAAACCTGTCTGTCTGCTGGCGCGTATGGATAAAAATAAGATTGAACTGAAAAATTAATAAGTAAGTGAACTGACAGATGATGATGTGAACCCTGTATGCATTTGCGTACCATGTTGCATGACTGATTATTATGGGTTAACAACTGGTAGGACTATAATGTACGTGGGGATTGTAGGCCTAAATAATTATGTGCGTACCGACAAAAGGTGGAAATGTAGTGACCTTCTTTAATTTCTTTTTCCCTTTAACATGGCAATTCGAATGGATCATGACTCTTGATAACGAGTTCACTTAAAGTAACAATCGGTTGATATACACAATTATTGGCGCGCTATATAAATCAGTATGTTGGATCACAGCGTAGACATTACGGTATGACACGTCTAGCTCACTGTTGTAATTATTAGGCAAGCGAAACGTTCGCTGATTCAACTACAAAATGTAAAGCCCGTGGCTCAAAATCCGCTGCCAACTTCGAGCAATTCCTGCAACACCTACACTGTCAACGACTTCCCAAGAAAGGCAGAGGAATTGCAAGGGGACGACACCGAATATGAAGCTCTAGAACTTCAGGAAGACGATCAGGTTTATGAGCCGATCAAGAAGAACCCTAGGAACCCCAAGACACCCAAGAAATTGCCGGATTCTGTGATGCGATTTGCTCCGAGCCAGATCAAGCAGCTAAATAAATGAGACATGGAAACTAACAAATAGGCATTATTATTATCGATGTCAAACTTAATGTAACATTGCACAAATCCATGCAACACTACCGTGGCAGGACGCTCATGTTGATTATTTTTCTCTTACAATGCTTTTTATTTATATAGACGTGATGATGGTTGTACCGTTAGTTAGTTAGTAGCCTATAGTTATAAAGTATGCGGTTGATGTAGGCTACTCGGATTTAAAAGGTCCATTTTGGAGCTTACGATTCGAATGGTTCATTTGGAAGTTTATTTATTTTATGCTACTTACAAATACTTGCATTCAATTGGAACATTTTTTACCAGGAAAGGCTAAAACGACTAGAATTATACTCTGCCGGATTGAAACGACACAGACAGTATTATTATTCGTTTCAACAATAATTTTTCATGTAATATCTCTTGTAATCTAAGCATTGATTTCTGATATAATTGATGAACTTTTGTTCCTATAATTATAACTATTTACTAGCAAATATTCTAATTGATTACTGAAATTGCAATAATAAGTAGTTCCTGGGTGGCGTAACAAAATTGGTGCCCCTCTTGCTCTTGGTTCAATCATTCCTTAGGCTAGATAATAGCATTTATGATCAAGTTGTTTCGCAAATATTAGCCTACTCTTAAGTCTGATTGATTTTTAAACTGCTTCTTGTAATAATTAAACAACGATATCCCTATGTGTCTAATAAAATATGGTTTATTACAATGCAATAATGAGAGATAGCTGACTTTAAAGTTCACTTTAAATAACATTGGTAGTCTACCGTCATTTCGTATAGATCTAATGCTATTTGTCCAAAGTCTATAACATAATGTTATGGATCAAAACTCGAAAGGACAAATTGGGATGTAAGCTTAGTGCTGATTGAAGAGAACCTTAGGTCCAATTGAATTTGGCGGGCATGAATTATGAAGAAACAGCGTAAGGTCTTGGCTATTATTTTTATGGATCTATATGCTACCGCCCATTAGTCGTTCCATTTAGCCTTCGTTAACTAGTTGTGCCTTAAGAAACATGTCCTATTAGGTTCATGCATTTCTTTCAATCACATTGGCGGATCTTAATGGTGCTCGATGACCTTGACAAAAAAGCCTCATGATCCCTGACAAATTTAGAAAGAGGGGATTAGACACAATTTTGCAACACTACATCAAAAATAATAATTAATCCTTACCTTCTGGACGTAGGCATATCACGTGCTTCAGAAAATTATTATGATTGCCGTATACAGACCACCCCAAAATTTGATCTAAAATTTATTCAGGCTAGTTTGTTTTCCTTTGACTTCTCTTTTTATATCACGTCCTGCTAGATGTTAAGCGCATTTACCAAAAAAAATTTGAATAGCCTACTTCCTAGTCCTGTGCTTGTACGGAAAGCATGGTGAGATGCTGCACCTAGGCAACAGCATAATAATAGGCCTAACAAAATTCTTCATTGATAGACTTCCATGAATGCGCTCAAGATTTGACCAGGTAGACGCAATAACCTCGTGCTACTTTTAACGTCAATGACTTATCAATAATATTACATACATATATATACACTGTGTCCGGAAAAAAAGGGACCCATTTTGTAAATATGAAAATAAATAGTAAATATTGACCGATTTTTACAATTCAGACACCGTTTTTATCCTAACATATTTGTCTAACAATTGTGAAAATATAAAAGTTCCATTCTCAATAATGACGTCATAGTGACGTCATTTGCATCAAAATTCAAATTTAAGAGATAAGTGCACAAAATTAGCTAAAATTTCAATATTTTTAAGATGTCATTTATCATTAATAAATGTTAGTTTAATTTTATTTTTATATCTGAATTATGTCATACTGCAAGTTGTGCTCAAAGCGTCCACCTTCAGCCTCAACGTAAGCTTCACAACGGTCGCGCTAATAGCCAACAGCAGCATCGATAATTAACCAGCTTATCCAAATTCTCCCAGTCATTAACAATTCGCTCACGGAGATCTTCAATGTCTCTTCTTCTTGTCTTGTACACCATCTCCTGCAATAGTCTACAAATTTTATAATCAACTGGATTTAAGTTCGGGCCGTTTGGCGGCCAAAGATTATAGGAGGATTAAAATCTGGAGTCTCCTTAGTCAACAGTTCAACAGTTTAACGAGCTCAGTGAGCTGGATCGCCATCTTGTTGAAATGTTTATTAATTCGAGTATTCCCGGATATCAGGCATCAATTTTATATAGAGCAGACAATTCCTGTAATAAGCTGCATTTATTTTCACTCCCGGTTCTATTACATGGATTTCCGCTTTACCAAGGGCAAATATACCAACCGAAACCATGCATGACTGGCCGGCTTAATGAACTTTAATGCAAATAACGTCATTCTGACGTCATCATTGTGACAGGAACTTTTATATTTTCACCAGTATTAGATAAATATGTCAGGATTAAAATGCTGTTTGAATTGTGAAAATCGATGAATGTTTACTATATTTTTTCATATTTACAAAATGGGTCCCTTTTTTTCCGGACACAGTGTATATATATAGGCTATAGTTATACGAGTATATAATTAGTCAATATCAAAATAATAGGAGTCAAAATATGGTCGTTAGGCCTATGCATAGTGTGCATTCTACTTGAAATAGGCCTACGTCAACAATAATTTGCGCATTTAAAGCATAACTGCATTGTTTATGATTTTATGGAATGGCAGATAATGAACAGTTTTTCTTAGTGAATGAAACCATCTTCTGCGATTACGATGACGAGCTGCTGACTTGAGCTCTGTTTCAGTAGCGCAGTCAGAAAAATTACGGGATTTTCCATTTCTAGGAATTTCAGTGGACACAATTGCAGAATATAGGTTACTTAATAATTTTAATATGCAAAGAATTAGTTTTGAAATTAGCATATTATGAAATTACTTATTGGGGGACCCGTTAGTCCTTTATATTAACCCATGCTTCTCGTCTAAATATTAGCCTAGTGCTCCAGAAATCGAGATTAGGCTTACGAGTTGACTACTCTCGCTAAACAACGACCCATCACTGGAATATCTGCGTTAGCTTTTTATATTAGTCCATGCTTCGTGTCTAAATATTAGTGCTCCAGAATATCGAGATTAGTCCTACGATCAAGAGTTGACTACTCTCGCTAAACAACGACCCATCACTGGAATATCTGCTGGTCTTTCAAAATTAGACTTGCCTCAACTATAGAACAATTTTGCCTCAACTATAGAACAATTCTGGTCTTGACTGAAAATCAGTCTCTGAAATCACGTGTTGCTGTACAGCTACAACCTAATAAAAGCTCCAATTATTTTGCACATCTAAGGCGTCCTTCAAACTACGGCGCTTTGTGAAAGAGACGAGAGCATTAGGTGCAAACTTTGCCTTCTATTATAGAGCATAAATGTTTGAACAGCTGCAAATCAAATTTCCTCGCAGAGAGCGTGTAAGGCAGCTATTGAATAGGACGACCCGAATTTATTGCGCATGGTAAGAGATCTGCTGCGACATGTCTTGCAGGCTCCAATTATAATACCTTAATAAGAGAATTATCACGAATGACTTAGCCTAAACCTTTGCGTAAAGATTAATAAGGAAGTTGCTTTAGTTAGTTTATAAGTTGTTTGGCTTCTAAAAATTTGTGTGAGGTAATTTCACGCAAAGTATTCTTCACGCTCCATTGGCTGCTCATTTATTGTCACGTTATTCTCATAATGAAAGAACGTGCACTTCCTAATTCTGTGCTTTGTACGGAAAGCGGTGTGAGATGCTTGTTTCTAGGCAACTGCATGACAAACCAACGTCTCTATCTTCCTATCTTCCTTGTCCATAGTGGCTGACTTCCTTGATAGATCCTATTTAAGGATGTCCCTGAGATTTTTTTCATGGACCATTCCGAAGACATTTCAAGACGTTTGGTGGAGAAGCTGCAGACTGCACTCAAGGTAGGCCTATACTGCCTTTCTTTGCTTTATTTCGAATTTCGGGTGAATTATACAAATAAAAATAATAATAGTGATAATAATAATAATAATAATAATAATAATAATAATAATAATACTTTTGCCCAACCAGGCACTACCGAGTGAGTTGCCGTTCCAGAGCGACATTAGTTATATCTCCGGATATTGTTTGGCACACCTGAGGAATCATATATAGGCTACCTCGGGTAAAAAAATAATAATAGTAATAATAGTAATAATAATAATTACAGTAGGCTAATAATAAATAAAACCATAATAATCAACGGAGAAGATAGATTAAACCAACTCATGGGTTTCGAATTGTCTGAAGATTACATTTACAAACATTTTTTGGGTATTTAAATTATGCGATGAACGATCACGCTCCACATCTGCTCTCTTTTCTCTCCGTCATACACTGTTGAGGATCTTGGAGTCGTGCTTGACTCAACGTTTACCCTCAAACCTCAGACTGCTGCCATCTCTCAGGCGTGCTTGCCACGGTTTCGCTCTACGCTTGACTCGGCATCAATGAAAACACTGATACTACACTGTTTAACTTTAACGCGATTTGACTACTCCAACTCTATAATTATGTATACTTGTTTTGGGCTCCTGCATGCACACTGCTTCTTCCTCGAACCGGAGCCCCGTCTGCTAGACCAGTGGTTCCCAAACCGTGGCCCGCGGGCCAAAAGTGGCCCTCCAGGACTAAAAAATGACCCTCTTCTCTCAAAGAATTAACTAAACTATTTGAAACAATTTACAATCTGGACAGGATAGAACACAATTATTTTCTATTAAAAATTATTTTACTTTGACGTTTATAAACATCAAAAGGTTTAAAAAAATTAAACTAGAGCCAATTAAGTTTTAGCCTTGTGGCCCCCTAATGTCATTCAACTAAGAAAAAGTGATTCCCGTGTCTTCCAACTTAGAAAAAGTGGCCTAAAAGTAAAAAAGGTTGGAAACCATTGTGCTAGACTGTGTTTTGGACCTTCGTACGAACACCGTAATTATCTTCACAATTGTTCTTCCTTCTCTGCACTGCATTCTCATCTGAGAGCGTACATGCCATCTGGCAAAACAAAGCAAAAACACATTTAAAAAGCATAACTAACGATTCAACCTAAAAACTGATAATTCCTCTTACATTCGTTTAGTCTAGTTTTTACTTCAATGTACCAGATGGTGGATTGCCTAACTCTTTTTGCGCAGTTAACAAAATTAATATGCTAAAATATATCTCAGATCCCTCGCAGATATTATTGTTGTTCAAGCTGTGCTGGCTCTCATATCAGGATGCTATAAGGGCTTACACTTCGTTTTCTTTCATTCCTGCATGTGAGAACAAAAATATTTGGGATACACTGTAAGCATAGGACACCTGCGATATGCGCTTCTCGGACTTTTTGTAGGCCTATATTTCAGTTCCATTATCGCCATGGAACATGTCTGTTTCGTGTTGTTAAGACATTTAAAGCTCCGATGACAATCGTTTAAGCGTGCTTTATAAGTCTGAAATTACACCCGCAGTGGCAGAAATCTGTTAGTGAAATCTGTTGTTGCTTTTTTTCAGATAATTGCAAATTTTGAAAAATTCGGTGAGAAATAACACGTCGAGCTTAAAGATGCGCTCTACAACCGGTATGAATTTCAAACATCGTGTTACTTTCATTGTACTAACATCATTAAGGACTAGGAGCATAGAATAAGTCAGATTTCAAAAGACAGTAAATGATGTTTAAGGTTGAGACTGAACTTACACCGACTTCTATGATATGAAGGAATGATTTTGGGGAGAGAATTTTAAAGAGTTAGAAAAGGAGACACGTTTATCAAACATCCAGAAAATTCTGTCTTGCTGGGGTCCGTAATCGCGGAGGACTTATGAGACCGTTGAGCTTTAGGAATGTTTAGCAGTTAAGGATAGCCTACTACTGTTGATTTTAAGAGTTGTAAGATTTTTGATTAAAAATATTTAAAGCATTAAAAATTCCTGCGTTATCTTAACTGTAGTTGTTGTGTTGTGCTTGTATAGGACTTTTTCTGCTTATGCTCTTTGGCTATTCAAAGTCATTGCCATCTACACGTTGTGTCAGTGATTACAGTGGACAGACGTTTTGCTTCACTCAACCGGATCCAATGGTTTCTTTATCATGGTCCAGTGCCGCGGAGTGGTGCGAGGACATTGGAGGCACTTTACCGACTCCAGATAACAACCAACAAAACACAGTTTATGGAAACATACTCGGTTATTTCGGATTGCATATGGAGACTCTGTGGCTGGGAGCAGATTTTAATTACAATCAAAACAACTGGTTTTGGACAAACGGGTCGAGATTCACAGGTTTGTCTGTGTTCTACTCTTGCTCTGTTCTCATCGTCATCGTCGTCCGATCGTCGCCGTAAGCGCCATCAAGAATTATCGTCAGCGTCCTCTTTGGAATTAGCTTTATATTCCAGAGGTGCACGCCCATTTTTCGTAGCCAGCAAACGATAAAGAACGCAACTTGACCAAGGCCATAATTATAATGCAAAGACACTTACTGGACCTTTTTATATAAATGAAGGCTAAACATGGTAGATCTACCATCTAGGCCTTTAAAAAGTGTAGAGCTTGGTGACTACCTTGGTGTACATGTAGATCTGCCATGTTTACTCTGATTAAAATTCCAGTAGATGCACCTGCATCATCGAACTTGATACTTGATCAAACGTTCCACGCAACATAAACTTTTGCTTATCCAATCTTTCGCAAGCTGCCGCGTTTGATCACTACGAAAATTCTTCTTGAACGCTGTCTGTGGGAAGTGATATAATCACATAAATGTCATAGAAGTTCGTTCCAAGAACTTAGATTTTACTGTGTAGCTTATAGCATATACGTTAACTGGGAGATTTGTTTTTATTGCTAATCATGGATAGTACAAATAATTCTGAGACTCCGGACGCAATTGTAGGCCTACAACATTTTTTTTTATTGGTGACTACTTTTATTGGTATTTCTATGCAGGATCAGTGGAAAATGGCAACGTCCCTGGCAAAACTCACGCGTACATCGTACGAAATGGATCCGATGTGAGGCTCGTTGCAACTTATCCGACTGACAATATCAACGTTATTTGTCAGTATCCCTACTACTCAGGTAAAATAATATCACGGTCCACGGATCGTCACTGCTTCCGCTGACGTAATTCTGTTAAGATATCTGAAGACTGTGTCTCAGTTTATCTCCTGCAGCGTTGCCACTCTAAAAAATAAAATAAAAAAGTTGGAGGGCCGAAAAAACCCAAGAAAACCCAAGTTCAGCATATCTTTCGAAATTGTCCAGAATTTTCTGAATTTCCCGTCCGAAAATCTCAAATCTTTCGAAAATGTTCACAATTTTCCGTCCGAAATTTCTGATGACCTTTTTCTTTTTAGTCATCCGGCACAAATCGTTCGAAAATGTCCAAAATTACCCGAAAATGTCCAAAATTTCCCTAAAATGTCAAAAAAAATCGAAAATATCCAAAGTTTTCCGGTTTTTTCAGTCGCAAATAACCCAGGCAAAAAACCCAAGTTCTTCCCGAAAAAACCCATTTTCCAAGTTCGGATCGAAAAACCCAAGATCTTGTGATATAACACAAGGAGTGGCAACGCTGATCTCCTGCCCTTAAACTTTACATTATACACAATTACAACTTTTAGATCCTGTTGAGTTTAAATGCGTATTTTCCTGCAGCACCTGATCCTACTTGACAAATAGCCTAATTATAATCCATAGGCTTACCAACCTCTTTAGGTCAGTAGCCTACGTATCGAAATGTGAGACATATTTTTTATCGATCAATTAATTTCTGGGTTGGATAAATTAAACTCCTTAATAAATATTAAAAAAACTACGCTACCCTGTTAGTAACCCTACGTGAATAATTCGGTTAATTCTGGATTATGAGTTAGGCCTAGCTATTTCTTTTATTTGCGATTTGAAGCCTTCAAAACTGTAATTCACATTAGCAGCTTTTAAGTTAAGTATAAAATCCCCATTTTCAAAGCTCACTTGGTCACACCTGATTCTAAGCCTAATCTACTAAATATAATAATATTAAAGTCGACAGTTCGGTACTAATCTTCTTTGAGTAGCCTATGTAAACTAATTATATACCGGTATTTAATCTTTTCAGATATCTCGTGTGCCTCTAATTACCAAAACAGTTTTTGGACAAGAAACAAATGCTACGTAAAAACTAGGTATTGGTCATCATGGACCCAATACCGGTCGTATTGCGGACAGTCGTCTCTTGCTCTAATCGACGATGTAAGCGACTTCTCCAGATGGCTTGAAGATCAGCAGACGTATTGGATTGGATTGCGGTGTTCGTGGTGGACCTGGCACAATACTGGTTAGTCTGCATGGTTTGTACAAATCAACTAATTAGGACAACCGTTTGTACAAGTCATCTGTTTAGGACAGACGTTTGCATGAGTCATCTCATTAGGACAGCCGTTTGTACAAGTCATTCAATTAGCGCAGCCGTTTAAGTCATCTTATCAAGACAGCCGTTTGTACAGTCATCTAATTAGGGCAGCCGTTTCTTTAAGACTTTAAGTCACCTTATCAAGACAACCGTTTGTACAAGTCATCTAATTAATTCAGCCGTTTGTACAAGTTATCTAATTAGTAAGCCGCTTGCACAATGTACAAGTCATCTAATTATAGGACTGCGCGACCCTTTAGTTAATATAATATTCGATAAATAACATTTCGGTCTTAACAATTCGTGATGTAAGTCTTATTTAAAGTTGAGTTAATGAAATCCGATGATGAATTGGCATATTGCTTGAATTTGAATATACTATGTAATGTAAATGAGGCAATACCCATATAGTCAAATTCTTAGGTACTTTTGCAGATTGCAGCTGGTGTGACCAGAAATAGAAGTCGGTGTAGCTGCGGTCCAAGTGCATGGGACAGCGTTATGCTGTCGTATATCTTTTCAACGCAGCTGTTTTAAAAGGCTCATCACTATCATCACCATAAGTTTGTCAATTATTGATGAAAGTCAGTCACTAAAAACTCCACCAAAGGTTTGTGCATACTGCATTGCATGTCACAATTTCAGTGCAGGTAGATAACGAGCAATTTTTTAAAAAAATATCTCTTTAGGTATTTCAGTTTCAATAATGACTTTCATAATATTTTATTACGTTTACTGTTTGTCACTTTAAAAATAATAATCGATGCCAGCATACAATAGGCCTACTGACGTTCTGCTCGTTTCAGACACTGGCAGATCGTACGAAGTGATGGAAAACCGGTTTGGCAATGCAAACGACGTGTTCAGTGCCACAGGCGGCAAATGCTTAGCATCATATAGAGATAGTAATGGCAATGGCAATGTTTACTGGACTAGTGAGGACTGCAACAGGAGATTGCCGTTCATTTGCCAATATAGTAAGTGCTCACTTTGTTTCATTTTCTCAGAGTGTTGATGCAGATAGAAATTAATAGGCAATATTATCCAGGGGCCAATCCGGCCATGGCCCCCATTTAGAAATTTCTTTATTTTTTACCAGCTATTCTGGCTCGGACAGTTGACGCGGCTCCCACATGAGTAGTTCCGTGGGTCCCCTCCCCACGCCAACAAGGTCCGTATAAGAGGTCCGTACGACTAAAAAAAGGTCGTCAACAATTTTGGCGGATAAAATGGTATCTTTTTCTTGGGAATTCTAGACAAATGACTAAAAAGTCATCAGATTTTTTGGCGACCAAGACGAAAAATGTCCCTGTCCCAAGACCGAAAATTTGGGCCCCCCTTCGAAAATTTCTGTGTCCGCTCTTGAGGTAAAATGTGTTTTCTAATAGAAGAGAAACTGAGCCTCTAGTAGCCTACTTTTTCTTCTCTACCAAATATTGTATCATGTAAGCTTACGTGAGACATGAACCTATCTATGTTGGCTTATTCAGAAACCTATTTTAATCTCTATAACCTCTTAGTTCTTGTCAATTTGGCAATTAGTTAGGCTTAACCCTAACTCGACAGTGAATCGTCTTCTGAAATTTCTACCTTCGTATTTGCTTATTAGATAACCTGCTCTGATTAATTACTGATAAGCTGTTCGGAGTTGCAAAGCCATAACAGGAGAGAGAAAGACATTCGGATGAAAATAATAGGCACATGTTCCTATTAGTATTCGTAATCGTAGGCTAATCTCCACATTTCTAGAGCGCCACTCGATGGCCAAGCGCAGGGCGCCAGCTTATTCAGGAGCGCTGCGTCAAGTCAAAAGGGTTGTCCAAAAGAGTGGTTAGAAGGAGGTTGTAGTCTGGATACCAAAAGAATCAGAGGTACCATTCTGAGTAGGCCCAATAACTGTGCTAAATTAGGTAACTTGGCCTGAATGTGTCTTTCTACGATAGCGCTGTATGACAAGCAAATCATTCAGATTCAATGCAACTAAGAATGGCTTTAAAAGATCCGGTTATCTTTTACACGATGGTACTCTCTGTTGTATTCGAACAGATTCGAATGACACTTCGACTAACAGGACTACTCCCCGTTCAGCAGTCAATACCACTACTCGATCAACTACTCGCACTACCCCTTATTCGACTACAACAATAACACCCAGAACCACTTACATTCCTCCAGCTGTGACAACTGCATCTGATGCGACTAATTCAACAAAATCCGTAACAGAAGGTGCTACAGTCCCATCAACAACCTTGACTACATTAACCACTTCACTGAGAGACAAGAAGAACAAATGGGGGCTTACTGTTTTCGGTGAGTTACCAACTAGGCTACTACCAAGGTACTAAATATTGTGCAGAACAAATGGGACTTACTGTTTTCGGTGAGTTACCATTTGCTACTACTATAAAATGTGCAGAACGATGCAATGAACTGGTGCTTACTAATATTTTACTATTATTATTATTATTATTATTATTATTATTATTATTATTATTATTATTATTATTATTATTATTATTATTATTATTATTATTATTATTATTACTATTATCTTAATATTCAACAGTTTTACGACATCTTATAGCTGCAAAGGTTGTTGACGTCTTTAAAGTTTTAAATGTAGTTCATTTCATTTTGTATATTATATTGTATTTTAAACTATTGAAGGCTTTGGTATTCTCTGTGTTGTATTTCTATGTTTAGCTAAGCATAAGATCTGCTGTATATTAGGCCTATTTTCTAACGTAGCGGTATTATGTTCTGTTTCAACAATAATGTTGGTAACGCTTGAAAGATCTTAACTAAATATTATTTTGAATTCATAATTATGGTGCGCAAATGTTTGTTTGCAGTTAAAAGCGGTAGTAGATCTCTATTGTGTAAATAGTCTGTGGCAATAATAATTCCAAATGAAAACTACTCGTTTACAAGTTTTCGGCAGCGTTTGTTCCATCATATAGCCTATGGCGTTTATATGCTGACAGTTTCCTTATTTATCTTAGCTATACTTTTTGTAGAGTAGAGTAGAGTAGAGGAATTAATTTTAAATTTCATAATGGTTTCCATGTCACGGGCAGTGTTAAAATGCATAGATAGAGAAGTTTGATTACAAATAAGTAAATAATCGCTGATTTGGTCTATTGTAGGTATTCGAATTGAGTTCTTTGTTGGACTTGTTGGAGCGTTGCTTCTGACGGTCATAGTTTGGCTTGCGATACTTACACTGTGTGCCTGCAAAAAGTGTTGGTAAGTTACCTTCATACATGTGACCAGATATTGGAATTGGCTTGAGGAATGTTTAATTTTAGAGTTTTGTTTGCGCAGCAACGTTTGACGGAAGAAATGGACACAGGCCGCACACAGAGATGCACATTGCATCATTATGTATTAAAAATTAATCATTTTTAAAGCTCCTGTAATAGGGTGAGACGTTCAGAGGCTCTCAGTGCGCAAGGCCTCGAAGGAAAATACGTTTAGAGAGAGCAATGGAGGCGAAGCGGTAGCCAGCTAGAATTTAATATCGAAGTACATGTAGGCCTACAGTAGATGGAGAAAGCGTATTCCAAAGTGTGGGACCAATTAAGGTACGTATGAGATATGAACTGATACTTTGACAGATGGATGGATAAATTGAAAAAATGGCGAATTTATATATTGAATAAAGATTAGAGTAAAGGAGGGATAAACGGATGGATGGATGACAGGATGGCTGGAAGTATTAATGATGTGCATGGATGAAGTATGCTGGGATGGATGAATGGATGGATGATAGGGTAGGTGTTTAAACAGAATTAGGTAGCATGTTTTACGCATGCATGTATAGAAGAAAAGACATTCGCATGGATTATCTAATCCATGAAGTGACTGCTACGCGCGTTGTTGAATATTGGCAATCGGCATGAGCTGCATATGAGCGGGCGGATTTACGTGGACTGACGGAATTTATCTTGCTTTGTATAGAAAGCCACCCTATGTTAATTAATTAATAAATTGTCCAATCTCATTATAGTTACCTATATAGACATAAAAACATTCGTTTTGTAATTTCTGTCATTTTTTGCTCGCATCCTAACACAAATCCAACAGACAAGGCTAAAGACATTCTATAGGTATTAAATTGTATTTTATCAACTGCTTTTTGTACCTGATAGCGGTGTGTCTAACAGTTTTTGTTACCATTAAACGAATATAATAATAATAATAATCTTCTTATGCAACGTTTCAATCTTATTACTCAAAAAGTTCACCTGTATGTCTGACAGTTGTAGTGGCACGAAGGTATACCCCGAAGTAATCCGCAGAGACGATCGTAGACCGGTCACCCCAAGACAACCTCCTCGATAGGTTCCAAGGATGACTACACATTCAACGACGCACCAAATGATTCGCGTGGAACCCGCGTGAATCGTTTGACCGACGAAAGATAATCAATGCAAAATTGATTAGATGACAATAACAACAATGTTTATTCGAGGCATATTAAAGAAGAAAATGAGAGTTTAATTCCATAGATCTATCTTTATTTAGCATGAGATATTTCCTTTCTGTACTGGGTTAGCACGACATTATTGGCGATGACTGCAATTTGTTTGAATTTTTAGATTATATGCTACAATAATTATAGTTGAAGTCGTTAGAGTTTTGCAAGCGGTTAAAATGACCCATTCGGAGTTTACACTAAGTAAGCAGTTTATGTACAAACTGCTGCAAAATGTAGGCTCAAATTTCTGACTAGGCTACAATTGCAGTAATTCTAACCGTTGTTTTAAGTCTCAACTGTTTAGCTTGCACCAAGTAGACCTATTGACTATTTAACTTGCCTCAAGTATAATTAAATTATTCGTGTATTTGAAAGTTACATGACCAGCGAACGTATTAAATGTCGTAGGTATTTTGTGATCATCTGTATACAACTTCTTGTGATAATTTTTGTGCAACTACTTGTTTAGAATAATTATGATTGTGATAATGTTTTGTGCAACTACTGTTTAGAATAATTATAATTGTGATAATTTTTTGTGCAACTACTTGTTTATAATAATTATAATTGTGATAATTTTTGGCAACTTCTTGCTTAGATTGATTATAATTGTGACAATTTATGTATATTTTATTGTTTAAAATTAAAGCTGTTGATTTCTTGAGATATATTTGGTACGACTTCTTGTTGTTTTACGACAAAGTTACAGCGTTCAAAGCTTCTAGTATTCATATTTTGATAATAAAATAGCATCGCAACCTGAAATATTATTAGGCCTATTGGCAGCACATTGAATCTAGAATAGCTGCCCTGATTCGGGAGTCCTGTCGGTTTGGTGTCGACCCAGATTACCTGCAAAGCCCTGTTGCTCCTCGGGCATCCAGGGTCACCTCCCACTCGTACTGCGCCGAAGTGGTGCTCATGGTTCCATCCGCCCGAACTGCAACTGCATAGAATCGAGTCTTTTCTGTGGTGAGCCCAGTGGTCTGGTATGGGTTCCCGCAGGAACCAGATCTGCTTCTAATGGTTCCTACCAAAGCATTTTCTATTCAACTCAAAAGGTTGCTCTTTTGTTGGGAGCGCTTCTGAGTAGTCCTCTTGAAAACGCGCTCTAAAAGTCTTGAATGAGCCAGTGAAGTGGCATAATTATAATGATCAACACGCTGTTTATTATGTGATAACAGAGTGATTCAAAAAACTGGCGATAGCACTAGCCTAAACGAAAAAGAAACGCAATTTGCACCAAAATAAGTTTTTTTGTTATTATCTTATTAATTTTTATTATTAAAAGAAGTGCCATGCGACCTATGCAATAAATGATGCATTTTATCCAAGTGATGACAGAATGACGATTGGAATTATTATTATTGACTTTTATATAGCGCACCTTCAAGGTAATCTAGAGCAACAGGTAGCCCATTCTAGGTCCCTAGGGCCAGCCACTGAGAAAGAGCTTCGCTGCATTATAGCAAAACGGTAAACTTTGACAAGATGGAATCACTAGGAATGAGAGCTGACTATAACTAATAACCAAATTCTGAGTTTAGTGCCTTTCTGTGAATTTTTTCAACTAAGGATTGGGATCTTTGTCGCGTGAGATCAGAAATCTATCAAATAAATTAAAATCTAATAATTATAAATTTAACTGAAAACCTCATAAGCTTACTTCACGAACTGCATGTGTCAGAAGAAGAAAGGAATTGAATGATGGAAAACAAATCATCTGAGATACATTAAGAGTTGCACTCATGAGATTTAAGAGGTGAAAAGACTTGAACTTGTGGCAAACCAGGAAACCGTAAGTTTCCTGCATGTAGTAGGCTAGTATTTTGTAGTTGCAGGTGCATTGTTCCAGGTCGGTGGTGCCTCGTGAAAAATCGATATTCTCATAACAGTGGTTCCGAATCTTTCTTTACTTTAGGGCCACTTTTTCTAAGTTTGAGGACACGAGGGCCACTTTTTCTTAGTCGAAGTGTAACGTTCGTCGGTCCGCTCGCGGGCAACACGGTGCCTTGCCTCGTAATCTGACCCATCGGTCATATCCTCTACTCGCATCTGTGCCACTGGAGAAGAACGTCTCGGCAAAGAGGCCCGGAACAAGGTATATAGCTCCGTAGCGTCGGATCCTGATGCTGCCCCGCCCGCGGTCACCTTGGGGGTAACATCCCGAGCTCCAGGATGGCCAATCCTCGAAACAGGGTTCACTCTTCGGGCAGAGGTCCCTCGCTTAGAGCTCCTTTTCGCGACTGCCAACTTCGCTTTCTCCTCCGCATGATCTGTTCTCTTTCGCACCATGCTGCACCGAGCCCCCGACGCGCCGTCACTTCTAACAGGTAATACCTGGCGCTGCCATGAGGTCAGCCATAGAAGGCGACACCAACTCCACTCTAGGGGATTCAACCCTATCCTGTACTGAGACACAACCATGGTCCTTTGTCCGCAACAGGACAGTCAAATTCTTCGTATATGTTTTTCTGGTACCAGGCCTTTAGGGAGACCACCCGTATAGCTCGCTGGGAAGCGAAACTATTTCACAATTCGCGCAACAGCGAAGTCACTCGTAACCAGGAATACGGCGCTTGCCAGGCGCTCGCGTGCTTGTTTCACACTTAGTCCTGCGCTATCCCACAGGGAAGGCGCACGCTTGTACTCGGAACTGTCGACTCTTTCGCCGCAACAGGCGTCAACGATCTCTGACTTTTGTATCGCTTCTGGCCCGCGATTACTGTCCACAGACCAGCATCGCTCCCGTATAGGGGGCTTAAAAATTAGCTAAGGGATACACAACTTCCTTAACTAAATTAACTTATGACTTATGGAACCGGGACACGCTGCGTAAACTAAAGGGAGCAGTTAGGGCAGCTTCGTTTAACCCTAACTTTGCGACTACGAATTCCTCGACCGGGCGGGGAAAACCGTAGTTTCGGCGAAGTAAAGCTTGTCGAGCCTTCACCGTTCGAATTACCACCGATACTCTCACACTGACGTTACAGTCACGGTCGTCTGGGTGCGCTGAGCAGAACGACACCGAGATCGACCAGATCGGCCAAGAACAGACAAAGATACGTACTACAAGGGAAATACACGGGCGACGGCCAAAGAATCGCTTTCCGAAGCCCTTCCCAAGGAACAGGTAACACACTCACACGTATACAAGATAGAACTCGGCGTGACGTTCAATCTGACACCAACTTTACAACAATCGCACAACAACTCACAAAGTTACACTCACTCGACCAATCGTGGCCGGTATCTACCTTGGGCCTCGACCAACGCTGATCAACGGCGGCTGATATAGCCAAGCGATCGTATCAACGGCTCTGCTACTAGCCGATTCAAAGACCAGAGGTGAAAGGAAAGATATTCGGTAGTCAAAGAATATCACAATACACTCGCAGACCTAGGGCACTGCGCGTTGCCCACACAGACCTGTCGGCTGCGGTCGCTCGCTTGGCCGCGGCGCCGCGTCACCGAACTCTACGGGAAAAGAACGGGGGAAACTCTTCGCGAGCCCCTACCGTCGAAACCCTTCCAGATATCGCTTAACTCTCTTCCGACGAACTTGTCCCACTCAACGAGACGTACAATCTGGCACCAAGATTGAACGAATCGGACGACAGATGGCAAAGCCGCTGAAAACGCGGCCGGTCTCCGCTGCACCAGGCGAAAGACCGAAGAATCGGCTAAGTCCTTTTCACGCGCGAGGCGCTTCCTCCAGACTATACCGTCAAAACCGTAACAGATACAGACAAACCTCTCACGGGGCAAGTCTTCTACTCGTCGAGATGAACCAGATTGTCGCTTAGTTCAAAACGATTGGACCACAGGATACAAAGTTATTCAGTGCGCAACTACTTCGTCCGGGCGACCGCTGGGATAGCACGCGAACAGAACAGCAACGCACTTTCGCCACTCTCAAGGCAAATTCACTTATTCGGCTCTAACTCTCGAACGGGACGAGTTAGACCAGATCTGTTGACACTTTCACGGGCAAATCGTATGCGCTGCACGATCCGATGCAGGTTTCAAGACGATCAAGTAAGTTTTCACCGAGTACGGCACTCACGGTCACTAGGACCTGGAGTCGATGTCCCTGCGGGAGCTGAACCGACCTCCGACCGAAGAGTCCAAGACACACTTTTACCTTCAAATTCGCTTTGTAACTGTAAATTACGCGTCAGCCGAGCATTTGCCCGACCGAACTGCGTTCAGGATACACTACGCTTGACAGAATTAAGGGGGCTGCACCCTTACTTACTGTCGCCTCTACCCGGCTGCTTACGGGTAAACTTATCGTTAACTCTCACTGGCGTATTCGACCGCACCGGGCCTTAGCGATCGATCAAGGGAAAGAAAGCGCGATGAACGTTGCACTTCCAAACCGATGAATAGACCGGAGCGCACAAGTAACTGACGTAGCCAACGACCGGCAGCCAAGGGAAAAGACGCGCGATGAATGCACGCTCAACCCAATGCGCTGACGCGGTTTCCAGTCACCCCGATGATCGTTAGGATTGTCTTGCACCTACCACAACTGATGTTACTAAGTTTCACGACCAAGCGGGAATGACGAAATATTCACTGGCGCGCGAGGCGTCGATTGCCCGGGCAGCGCCCGCGACACTGATGACGGCGCGTCCGGGACGGACGGCGTCGAACGAGGCGCTCGCTGGCGTGGCCTAGGCGCGTGGAGGGCTGAGTTCTACGACGCCGGGCCCGTCGCTCAGCAGCAGATGCTGGACCAGATTGTATACGCTATATTATATGAATTATTCAGAAACCTTGTCTTGCTGACATGCAATGGACACCAACGAGGAGTCGTAGGTCTGATGACCGCGAAGGTCCAAGTCTTGCGCTCTCCTGGCGCGGTGGTTAACTCGGTCGAGGCCTTACCATTCACCGACGGTTGCGCGCTCGCCTTTGGCTGGCCGTGCAGCTTAGCCGACGCGGGCCGCCAAGAGTGACGATCTTAATCAGACGATGGAAAAGTGAATTGTCGCAGGAGGAACGAAATGGTTACTGCACGAGGCAATACGTTCTATCGAGCCTCCGACCGCTCCGAAAGCGAACGGCGTATTATGGACAACAGGGGACGAAAGTCCGAAACAACCACTTGCCTTTCCTGTACCGAGGATTAGCGCACTAACGAGTTTTACGAGTGACAATATTCGATACGTATGATGCTGACGGGCTCGTGGCGGACAGGGTGCCGAGGCCTGTACGACGCCGGAGCCTCGATCAGGGCGGTAAAACTGCTTTATTTTACGTTACAAGCACTCAACGTCTTCGTCAAACCAATACCACTGGATATGACAGTCAGTAAAACTCCTCCAACAGTCAGAAAACACGGCGCTGTACGCCAGGAGACAGTTGCAAGTAAGACGGGATGAGCCACCACCAACTCTCCCTGGTGCGTCGAAGCGGGGCGATGCCCAGTCGGCCGCCGTTCGATCGTCACCGCAGGTAACGTTTAACCTCCGCGGGTGCGGATTCGCTCCGGATACAATATTTCTCGTCAAATTCACCAGAATACGTTTGGACACCAACAAACCAACGTAGCAATGTCAATTCAACGTGCCGGGACTGCGTAGAGAGCAATGAAACGAACAGAGTTAATATTCATTGCCCATGGAGTAATCGCCATTACTCCACATATATAGCAGAGCACCGTGTGGCAGGCTTTATTCCACCGGAATATCACTGTTTTAGCACGATTTTTCAGCATACGAAAAATCTTGGATAATTCGCCAAAAATCCATTTATTGTCGGATCGTCACCGGGTTTCTTTCTATCGCTTCCCAAACGACTTCTACGTAACCTACGCCTAAAATTAAGATTATTGGACGGCCAGAAAATTATTTATTCTACGGGTACTAAAATACCTAAGAGCGTCCCATAACGATTTGGCTATAAATGCCTCATCTTCGCTCTCGCCTGCTTCCAGCTGTGTTCCACAGGCATTAACTAACGGTCGCGCTTTATAGCGCAGTGGTCGCGCTCTAATAGCGCATATTTTCGTAGCGCATTTCTGCTAGGGGAAATTATGCCTTACCTAAATTGGGTCTAAATATACGGTTTGGCTGCTTTAGGAGCGTAACCGTTGCTCCGGCCTTGTTTCCAGCTTAGTTTACAAGGCAGCCGTTCGGTGTTTCTCGCAACGAACATTGTCTTGTGGCTGAAACGCCACACTCTCCACCTCTCCGGCTGATGCGGAGCATCGGGGTCAACTACGCTACGATCTCTTCACGAGATATTTACCCTCCCGTCCCCGGGACTTATCTACCTATTTTAAGCCCCTCGGAGGAAAACACTAACACGCTGTCCTCCGATCAAGACAACATTCACATACAAAGTCATAACAATTCCAGCAAAGTTTCAATGTTATGCAATGTATCAATTCCAGGCGTCATTCGATACGTAGATCCGCCTTCGTCTTCCGATCCTCACCGAGATCTCTCGTACTCTAGCCGATCCAGCTTCAGTTCCTCGGCTTTACCTACAACGTAGAACAGTCACACAAGTAATTTCTCACGCAGGGCCCTAACTTCAGGAGTTTGTCCAATACCAGAAGTCGAGTTCCCTTAAATTACTTATACCAGCTCCACCAAGGAGTCCACCATTACCGGCACTACATCTTCACCTCCACCGGTAGGGTCTGTACTACCAAAAGTCTGGCTCGCCCAAGTCTATGTGATCAAGGCGCTGTCGGGACGTCAGGATCAGAAGTGGGGCCATGTTTACCACTGTCTGCTACCGCCAACTTCTACACGACCAAGGCGCTGCGTGCCGCCAGAGTCAGAAGTGGGGTATCCTTTCACTCACGTCGTTTTAACGACTGTTCTCTCGCGGTAGGGTCTGCACTACCGGATTTACCCGACCACCAAATCTATCGATCAAGGTGCTGCGCGCCACCAAGATCAGAAGTGGGGTTATTACGTTCACACTCATTCACCATCGACTTCTCCACGTTCCCCTCAATTCTCTAATCAGGACGTTGCCGAGGCGCCAAGATCAGAATTGGGGTACTCCGTTTTAACCGTCAATTCCTTTTTCCGTTCCCCTCATCTCCGTGCGGTCAGGGCGCCGTTGAGACGTTCAGACCAGAAATGGGGTACTCCATTCTCTATCGTTACTCCTCTCTTCCGCACATCCAGACAATCAAGGCGCCAGGGGACCGCCGAGACCAGAAGTGGGGTTACTAACAGTCACGTGGCAACTTCTGTGTTCCCTCGCATCTGCGGATCCGGGCGCTGTCAAGCCGCCAGGTCCAGAAGTGGGGTCTTCATCAGCTCAAAAGAAACGCGTGGTCGAACATGCGTAGGACCTAACACGAATACATAGGCCAACCAAAACGTTCAAGGATCGAACCTACGATAGCCAAAAGTTTGTCCGCTCCAGCAGCTTCCGTGTTCCCTGGAACCACAAGTCAATTGAAACGCTCCCTAGCACAGTGGCGTTTCATAAGTACGATTCATCAAAAGAAACATAACCATCGTCGACCCGACGATTTCAATAATCTTCGCATTACGCGAACCAACGATCTGTGTCCACTGTATCTTGCCGTGCCGTTCATCGACGCTACGCGCGGCTTCTGGATCAGAGATTTCACTCGCGACAAAAACATCTTCAACCTAGGTTTTGATTAGAGTGCAAGGAACCGTAAAGACAGTTATAGAGTGGCACCAAAAACTCCAGGTACACGGACGATTACTCCAATCCGCGACCTCACGAGAATCCGCAACCAAGCCCTGACTGGCATTTACGGCGCAAGACCTCAACACAGGAAAGCTTGACTTAAGACCCCGCCCGACGTTACCTACGTCCGTCAGCTAGGCAGGTGCAAGAATTCCACGCCACTCTACTGGTATCTAGCCTCGCCTCCTAGACTACCAACCTTAGGAGCCCCTCTGTCTCGAGACCTAGGCTCCACCTAACCCGTAGGCCAGGGGACCTTAAGAAGAGAAAAGTCGCCACACTATCTCTTCACCTGGGATGTCCGTCCATCCCATCACCTACCATTAAAAGAAAAAGGTGATCAAAACGTAAAGTGACTCGGACTTAGAGTCTTCAGGCAAACCGCACTGAAAGTCCCACCGTGATCAGCGGTCAGCGGATTCAAAAGAACTCAACGAAACTTCACCAGTCTCAGGAAACAATCGCCATTACGCGAAGATAAGAAACGCCGAGAGCGCATCTCTCATCTTCTGTGTACCACTGTGATGACAGGCGTATAACTGAAAAGATATCCATCAAAAGGAAACCAAAAGCACTGTTCACCGACAGATTCCGTAACCCACCGCGATTAATCGGCGCAGAGACCCAGTTCGCGTCTCTCGACCTACAAAGAACCACTTTGCAGCGTCTAACGAAAGATATGTCATCAAAAAGAAACCGAGGCACTCACATTTCATCGAACTCCCGCAATTAAGCGGCTTCGGAGATATTACGAACAGCTCCGAAACCACTCCGAAGGCAACACTTGGTACCCTCAACAGAAAACGTGTTCATCAAAAAGGAACCAAAACTCTCACTGTTCTTCAAAACTCCCGCAATTAAGCGGCGGTTCACTCACCGCTAGCTCTCAAGCTAATCCGACCGGCACGTACGCCGCGTCGAGCGTCGACGGGGACTTTCGACGCTGTCCTCAACAGGCGCGGGGGACTCCGCGGGGATTACACTGGATCCCACCAACTCGGTGTCTCCGGGAAACGGGCCAGCGTCCACGGGGGACTCCTCAACCGCTTCCGACAACCAGCTGCGCGGGTGCTCACCGTAAAAAGGTTTCAACTTATCTACGTGAACTACCATCGCCAGCGATCTCACACTCCTCTGTATTCGATACAGGACCGGGTTCAAGACTTGTGTGACCAGGAACGGACCAGTGTAGACTCGCGTCCACTTGATCTTCCTGCCACACCGTAACCGTGGGTAGTAGTAGTACACCCAGTCTCCGACGGAAAACTGGCTCGGCTTGACCCGTAGGTCGTAAGCCTTCTTCCGACGATCAGCTATCCTCCCCAGCTGCTCTCTCACCAGCTGGTAGGCGACTTCCATAGTCTCTTGTTGCTTCGCAACATATTCCTCCACGTCTACCTCAGACGGTCGATCACAGTCTACCAATTGGGCAAGAATCAAATCCAACGGAGTATGGTTTTCACGACCCAGGAACAGAAAATTCGGCGTTCGCTGAGTGGCATCATGTTCAGTCGAGCGATAAGCGGCCATCACGTAGGGAAGATGGACATCCCAATCACGCTGACGTACCGACACAACCTTACCAAGCAACGAATTCAAAGTCCTGTGGAAGCGTTCGATCATACCATTACCAGACGGATGGTACGGAGTCGTTCGTACCTTGTCGATCTCCATACGTTTACACAATTCCTGGAACAACGCCGATTCAAAGCACGAGCCCTGGTCAGTCAGAATCTGACGCGGCATCCCGAAGCGTGAAAAGACGTGCACCATCAGAGTCTCTGCTACCGTAGTAGCTTCTTGGTTCCTTATGGGCAGAGCCTCGGCCCATCTCGAAAAGTAATCGATCGCAGTCAAAATGTATTTGTGGCCCTTATTCGACACGGGATGCGGACCAGTAATGTCGATCCCAAAACGTTCCATCGGTTCACCGACAACGGGACACTGCAGAAGACCTTGTCTCGGAGGCTTCTCTCTACGATACCGGGCACAGTTGTCACAACGCTGACACCAACGTCGTACATCGTTCTTCCAACTCGGCCAATACGCTCTGCGCTTCAACTTTTTTAGGCTCTTTCGTACACCGAAATGCCCACCAGCAAAACTTCCGTGCGTAACCTTAAACATCTCATGCCGAAGCATGAATGGTACAACCAACTGGTATCTCTCAGTCTCACCAGTACTCCCTTTTAACCATCTCCGAAACAAGACACCCTGGCGAACTTCCAACAGTTCCCATTGACTCAGCACTGTCTTCGTTTCTTCGCTCAGCGCCGCCGCCTCCAGTTCTGTGGGCTGACGACCTGACTCCTTCCAAGCTAGGACCGGACCAATCTTTCGGTCGGCTAGCTGCTCCTTTCGTAACGACTCCTTCGTCCAACCGAGATCCTGACCCACGTCTTCAGCCGGCGCGGCCGCTACAGGTCTTGCCTCAGCGACGGGACAGATCCACGCTGCGCTCTCTTCCACAACGTCTTCATCTTCAGGTCCTGCTCCCATAGGACCTCGGGACATCGCGTCCGCGTTACCGTGTTTTGTACCAGCACGATGAACGATCTCAAAGTCAAACTCCTCTATCGTTTCTAACCAACGAGCCTGTTGCCCAATGGGTTCGGGAGTTCTCCGTAGCCATTGCAACGCGGAATGGTCTGTTCGCAGGCAGAATTTCTTACCCAGGAGATACTGGCGGAACTCCTTGAGAAAGTAGATCACAGCCAATAACTCCCGACGTGTCACGTTGTAATTACGCTCAGCCGTAGACAGTAACCGACTAGCATAACATATCACTCGCTCCTCTCCGTCCTGTACTTGAGACAAGACCGCGCCTATCGCGTAGGCCGACGCATCTGTGTCCAAGACATACTGACCATCGTCTTCAGGTAACGCCAAAATTGGAGACGACACCAATCTCCGCTTCAACTCCACAAACGCGGTCTGGCACTCTTCAGACCATCGGAACGGAACATTCTTTCGAGTTAACACGTGCAAAGGCTGTGCTACTACCGCAAAGTCGTGGATAAACCTCCGGTAATACGAACACAGGCCAATGAAGGATCTTACTTCACGTAAGTTTTTCGGAACACTCCAGTCCTCGACGGCCCTGATTTTACTTGGGTCCGTCGCGACACCATCTTCGCTCAAAACGTGACCAAGGAACAGTACCTCTTGCTGCATCAAGTGGCACTTAGACGGTTTCAGTTTAAGATTGTATTCCTGCAACCTCTTGAAGACCATCTCTAAACGTTTCATGTGAGTCTCGACGTCACGGGAAAACACGATGATATCGTCTAGGTAGACCAAACAGATATCGTAATTGAGACCAGTCAACACCAGGTTCATGAGACGACAAAACGAGGCGGGACTGTTGCAGAGACCGAAAGGTAGAACCTTGAATTGGAAACTACCCCTTCTCGTAATAAATCCTGTCTTATGCTTATCTCGTGGGTGCAAGGCCATCTGGTGATAACCTGCCCTGAGATCGAACGTGCTGTACCACCGGGCACCACCGAGAGTATCCAGGCTCTCACGGATTAACGGCAACGGGTGCGCGTCTTTCCGGGTCTTCAAATTCAGCTGGCGGTAGTCGATGCAAAAGCGCATGCTCCCGTCCTTTTTCTTCACCATTACCACGTTCGACGCCCACTCCGACATGGAGGGCTCGATAATCCCTAGGGTCAACATATCTTCTACCTGCCGATCAATTTCAGGTATTATCGCAAGTGGCTGTCGTCTCAGTGTCTGACGAACAGGCCTCTCCTGCTGTGTATCTATCTCGTGCTGGATAACCGACGTGTAACCAAGATCCTTTTCGCCTAACGAAAACGTATTCCGATATCTCAAGATCAGCTCACGCAACCTAGCTCTTTCCTCTACCGTAACCGTGTCAGGAACCTCTTCCCATAGTCGCTTCAAGACTGTCTCGGCCTCCGGATCGACCGACTGACTAGCCGTCATACGTACTCTTGCCGGCGGTCGCCCATTGCGGCGCGACGCTTCCAGAGACGAGCTGGCGCTATCGAGTAACTCCACTCGCTCCAACCGACACTCGGTTCCGCTACCAACCACCACATCGTTGTCGCCAACGTTCACCATTCGAATGTACACTGTCGACTCTTTACCTGTCACTAGAGTTCGACCAATCACCAAGCCTCTGGACACTTCAGTAGGCGTAGTCGTCCAAGCTTCACTATCGACTTGCAAATGGGGATATACCACAGACATCGGGACGTTCAATTCACATCTAGCCGGAACCATGATGTCGCTCTGCACGATAACCCTACGACACATAAGTTCGGTAGACAATTCCTTTAGCGGGATCTTTCTGTCGCCCAAAAAGACGCAACGACCAGAGAAGTCCCAACGAGCCTGATTCACCTCTAGCCATGACAATCCCAAGATGACCTCAGTCACTTGGTCCGTAACCAGACAAGGCAAGGCATACGACTGTTTACCAATACCGAGTCTTAACGTAGCTTCACCGTCTACGCGTATTTCGCTACCATTCGCAGCCAGTAACCGCTGACTGGACGACGTCACTTTACCAGGAGACACAAAAGACCGTGGCACTAAGGATAACTCGCTACCAGAATCAAGGAGACAGTTTCTACGTGTCCCCTCCAGGCGGGCAACAACGTAAGCCATTCGGCTTCCTCTAACCATACGATTCTGCGACTGTTCATGCACCGGCTCACTCTTCACAGGCTCCGCGCCTTTCGTATCATCTCTTCGCTCAGGCGCAGGCTGAGGACAATCTCGGACCACATGCCCTTTACGTCGACACCGGAAACATTCAATCTCTGAGTTTCGCCAGCGATCCGGCTGACCGTCGCGACGTTGGAACGCCGGCCGCTTGCCTCGCCAGGGCCCATCCGGTGCCCTTCCCGGATTGTTCCATCGCTCGTACTGCATCGGTTTTCCTGTCTGTACTCCAGAATCCTGTCTCATGTTCATCCGACCCAGTTCTCTTGTCAGATTCTCTAACTTCCGCTCGAGGTCCTCCACGCGACGATTCTGCTGTTCACTCGTCGCTGGGGCCTCTTTCATCGTCTTCACCCTGCCATGTCTCCGGTCGACCTCCACTCCAGACGTGGCCGGACGACCGTACGCTTCTAACCGGACTGCGTGTTTGTAAGCCGACTCCAGGTTAGCGGGTTCTCGTTCCCTCACCTTCTGAGCCAACTCCTGGTTCAACAACGCATCCATAAACGCGTCGCAAGCGACCGTCTCAACAACTTCATTCGTGGGTCCTGGGTAGGCTAAGACCATCAAGCGTCTTACCTCCTGCACCACCGCACTCAACGACTCGCCTGTGCCCTGTCGGTAAGCCCGAAGCTTTACACGATACAGACTCGTCTGTTCGTCAGATCCGTATCTGGCCTTTAGTTTATCAACGAGGTCCTGCCACGTGACATCCTTCTGGGCGCCCATGTCCCACAACAACTGCGAAGCTGGTCCAGTCAACGCGCACATCAACTGGTCGGCCCTTTCCTGAGCACTCCAGTTATTACACCGGGCACAGACTTCGAACTTAGCCAGGAACGCGGCTATGGCTGTCTTACCATCGTACTTTTCTAACTTGATACGAATTCCACGATCAGCCGCTATCGTGCTTTTCTTACGATCAACAGGCGACCGTCGTACTCCAACCCTGCGATGACCTCGTCGCGGGCGATCACTGTCGTCACCGGAGTCGTCGTCATCTCCTGAACTCGGTCTCCCGCGATGGCCGCTGGGTTTGCTCCTCCCAAGCGCCGTCGCTTTCTTGCACGTTCGACCAGAAGGCCTAACCGGTGAACTGTCTTCTTCACTCGACGGCTCCTTCTCAGGCTTCTTGGTTAGCCTTGCCGACCGACGCGGTCTCGGCTCCACTTCCTCACGAGCGGGGCGACTAGACTCTCGTCCCGCTTTACTCTTAGGCACCAGCGCGGCTGCCTTTTTGTTACCATCTACGTCGTCAAATCTCAACGTACGCGGCCGTTCACCCGCCTTGTAAGCTTGCCGGCTTACCTTTTTCCTGTCAGGCGTCATCTTCCGATAATTAACATCAGCCTCGGTAGATGCATCGTCTGACGACATTATCCGTGCCCTGGCCTTTGCCGGTTTCGGAGCCACACTCGGTAATTCACGGTATTCCGTTTCAACGTTCGGCCGTACTCCCATAGGAACCGTAGAGTCACGAACCCGTTCAGGTTTTCTCATAACCTCTTGTTCACGGTAACTTTCTGTCAAGCGTCGGACCTCCGGCGGTCCTGGCACGCGAGACCATACTTCCATCGGCACCGTCTCTCTACGGGCCTCTCGATGCTCGGGGTAACTCTCTGCTCTTGACAGCTGCACTCGCATCGAATCATTTTCTCGTGCCACGGGCCTTGGCCGATCTTCTAACTTCCTCATCATCCACGCCAAACCCTGTCGTAAGGCTAGCAGCTCCGCTTTCACATCAATCTCTTCCGCGTCTCTCCGTCGAGACCGAAATTCACCACTCGCTTCACCCACAGCTGAAGCACGTTCACTTGCCTCCGAACTCTGTACTCGAGGACTACGACTCGCTCCCGGATCACGAACCAAATTCACATCAGACACAACGGGCAACGGTAACTGTATTGTTTCACGTACGTAACCAGAAGTAACTGTGTTTTGTAATAACCTCGGTCGACTTCCGCCGCCGATTTCAGGGACAGTTCGTAGCCAGTTCTCAACTCCAGACGTTGCAGAACGTGGACCTCTACCAACAGATTCAGACGAACCAACTCCGTCAAGCGTTATCAAATCACCAGTCGAAGCTTGAGGCCAAACCTTTGGACGTGCACCAAAATAGTCAACAGGCCGGTAGTCAAGATGCCCAAGATCGCCATAGGCATCCCTCTCGGCCTCCGAATCACCTTCAATCCGACCGGACTCAACCGCAGGTACCACCTCAGAAGTGTTTGCCAAAATGACCCCACTTCTGGTACCACTGTAACGTTCGTCGGTCCGCTCGCGGGCAACACGGTGCCTTGCCTCGTAATCTGACCCATCGGTCATATCCTCTACTCGCATCTGTGCCACTGGAGAAGAACGTCTCGGCAAAGAGGCCCGGAACAAGGTATATAGCTCCGTAGCGTCGGATCCTGATGCTGCCCCGCCCGCGGTCACCTTGGGGGTAACATCCCGAGCTCCAGGATGGCCAATCCTCGAAACAGGGTTCACTCTTCGGGCAGAGGTCCCTCGCTTAGAGCTCCTTTTCGCGACTGCCAACTTCGCTTTCTCCTCCGCATGATCTGTTCTCTTTCGCACCATGCTGCACCGAGCCCCCGACGCGCCGTCACTTCTAACAGGTAATACCTGGCGCTGCCATGAGGTCAGCCATAGAAGGCGACACCAAATCCACTCTAGGGGATTCAACCCTATCCTGTACTGAGACACAACCATGGTCCTTTGTCCGCAACAGGACAGTCAAATTCTTCGTATATGTTTTTCTGGTACCAGGCCTTTAGGGAGACCACCCGTATAGCTCGCTGGGAAGCGAAACTATTTCACAATTCGCGCAACAGCGAAGTCACTCGTAACCAGGAATACGGCGCTTGCCAGGCGCTCGCGTGCTTGTTTCACACTTAGTCCTGCGCTATCCCACAGGGAAGGCGCACGCTTGTACTCGGAACTGTCGACTCTTTCGCCGCAACAGGCGTCAACGATCTCTGACTTTTGTATCGCTTCTGGCCCGCGATTACTGTCCACAGACCAGCATCGCTCCCGTATAGGGGGCTTAAAAATTAGCTAAGGGATACACAACTTCCTTAACTAAATTAACTTATGACTTATGGAACCGGGACACGCTGCGTAAACTAAAGGGAGCAGTTAGGGCAGCTTCGTTTAACCCTAACTTTGCGACTACGAATTCCTCGACCGGGCGGGGAAAACCGTAGTTTCGGCGAAGTAAAGCTTGTCGAGCCTTCACCGTTCGAATTACCACCGATACTCTCACATTGACGTTACAGTCACGGTCGTCTGGGTGCGCTGAGCAGAACGACACCGAGATCGACCAGATCGGCCAAGAACAGACAAAGATACGTACTACAAGGGAAATACACGGGCGACGGCCAAAGAATCGCTTTCCGAAGCCCTTCCCAAGGAACAGGTAACACACTCACACGTATACAAGATAGAACTCGGCGTGACGTTCAATCTGACACCAACTTTACAACAATCGCACAACAACTCACAAAGTTACACTCACTCGACCAATCGTGGCCGGTATCTACCTTGGGCCTCGACCAACGCTGATCAACGGCGGCTGATATAGCCAAGCGATCGTATCAACGGCTCTGCTACTAGCCGATTCAAAGACCAGAGGTGAAAGGAAAGATATTCGGTAGTCAAAGAATATCACAATACACTCGCAGACCTAGGGCACTGCGCGTTGCCCACACAGACCTGTCGGCTGCGGTCGCTCGCTTGGCCGCGGCGCCGCGTCACCGAACTCTACGGGAAAAGAACGGGGGAAACTCTTCGCGAGCCCCTACCGTCGAAACCCTTCCAGATATCGCTTAACTCTCTTCCGACGAACTTGTCCCACTCAACGAGACGTACAATCTGGCACCAAGATTGAACGAATCGGACGACAGATGGCAAAGCCGCTGAAAACGCGGCCGGTCTCCGCTGCACCAGGCGAAAGACCGAAGAATCGGCTAAGTCCTTTTCACGCGCGAGGCGCTTCCTCCAGACTATACCGTCAAAACCGTAACAGATACAGACAAACCTCTCACGGGGCAAGTCTTCTACTCGTCGAGATGAACCAGATTGTCGCTTAGTTCAAAACGATTGGACCACAGGATACAAAGTTATTCAGTGCGCAACTACTTCGTCCGGGCGACCGCTGGGATAGCACGCGAACAGAACAGCAACGCACTTTCGCCACTCTCAAGGCAAATTCACTTATTCGGCTCTAACTCTCGAACGGGACGAGTTAGACCAGATCTGTTGACACTTTCACGGGCAAATCGTATGCGCTGCACGATCCGATGCAGGTTTCAAGACGATCAAGTAAGTTTTCACCGAGTACGGCACTCACGGTCACTAGGACCTGGAGTCGATGTCCCTGCGGGAGCTGAACCGACCTCCGACCGAAGAGTCCAAGACACACTTTTACCTTCAAATTCGCTTTGTAACTGTAAATTACGCGTCAGCCGAGCATTTGCCCGACCGAACTGCGTTCAGGATACACTACGCTTGACAGAATTAAGGGGGCTGCACCCTTACTTACTGTCGCCTCTACCCGGCTGCTTACGGGTAAACTTATCGTTAACTCTCACTGGCGTATTCGACCGCACCGGGCCTTAGCGATCGATCAAGGGAAAGAAAGCGCGATGAACGTTGCACTTCCAAACCGATGAATAGACCGGAGCGCACAAGTAACTGACGTAGCCAACGACCGGCAGCCAAGGGAAAAGACGCGCGATGAATGCACGCTCAACCCAATGCGCTGACGCGGTTTCCAGTCACCCCGATGATCGTTAGGATTGTCTTGCACCTACCACAACTGATGTTACTAAGTTTCACGACCAAGCGGGAATGACGAAATATTCACTGGCGCGCGAGGCGTCGATTGCCCGGGCAGCGCCCGCGACACTGATGACGGCGCGTCCGGGACGGACGGCGTCGAACGAGGCGCTCGCTGGCGTGGCCTAGGCGCGTGGAGGGCTGAGTTCTACGACGCCGGGCCCGTCGCTCAGCAGCAGATGCTGGACCAGATTGTATACGCTATATTATATGAATTATTCAGAAACCTTGTCTTGCTGACATGCAATGGACACCAACGAGGAGTCGTAGGTCTGATGACCGCGAAGGTCCAAGTCTTGCGCTCTCCTGGCGCGGTGGTTAACTCGGTCGAGGCCTTACCATTCACCGACGGTTGCGCGCTCGCCTTTGGCTGGCCGTGCAGCTTAGCCGACGCGGGCCGCCAAGAGTGACGATCTTAATCAGACGATGGAAAAGTGAATTGTCGCAGGAGGAACGAAATGGTTACTGCACGAGGCAATACGTTCTATCGAGCCTCCGACCGCTCCGAAAGCGAACGGCGTATTATGGACAACAGGGGACGAAAGTCCGAAACAACCACTTGCCTTTCCTGTACCGAGGATTAGCGCACTAACGAGTTTTACGAGTGACAATATTCGATACGTATGATGCTGACGGGCTCGTGGCGGACAGGGTGCCGAGGCCTGTACGACGCCGGAGCCTCGATCAGGGCGGTAAAACTGCTTTATTTTACGTTACAAGCACTCAACGTCTTCGTCAAACCAATACCACTGGATATGACAGTCAGTAAAACTCCTCCAACAGTCAGAAAACACGGCGCTGTACGCCAGGAGACAGTTGCAAGTAAGACGGGATGAGCCACCACCAACTCTCCCTGGTGCGTCGAAGCGGGGCGATGCCCAGTCGGCCGCCGTTCGATCGTCACCGCAGGTAACGTTTAACCTCCGCGGGTGCGGATTCGCTCCGGATACAATATTTCTCGTCAAATTCACCAGAATACGTTTGGACACCAACAAACCAACGTAGCAATGTCAATTCAACGTGCCGGGACTGCGTAGAGAGCAATGAAACGAACAGAGTTAATATTCATTGCCCATGGAGTAATCGCCATTACTCCACATATATAGCAGAGCACCGTGTGGCAGGCTTTATTCCACCGGAATATCACTGTTTTAGCACGATTTTTCAGCATACGAAAAATCTTGGATAATTCGCCAAAAATCCATTTATTGTCGGATCGTCACCGGGTTTCTTTCTATCGCTTCCCAAACGACTTCTACGTAACCTACGCCTAAAATTAAGATTATTGGACGGCCAGAAAATTATTTATTCTACGGGTACTAAAATACCTAAGAGCGTCCCATAACGATTTGGCTATAAATGCCTCATCTTCGCTCTCGCCTGCTTCCAGCTGTGTTCCACAGGCATTAACTAACGGTCGCGCTTTATAGCGCAGTGGTCGCGCTCTAATAGCGCATATTTTCGTAGCGCATTTCTGCTAGGGGAAATTATGCCTTACCTAAATTGGGTCTAAATATACGGTTTGGCTGCTTTAGGAGCGTAACCGTTGCTCCGGCCTTGTTTCCAGCTTAGTTTACAAGGCAGCCGTTCGGTGTTTCTCGCAACGAACATTGTCTTGTGGCTGAAACGCCACAGAAGGACATTAGGATACTAAAAGACTAAAGTTTGATTAACTAAAGTCTGTAAAATTGTTATGGTTGATTCAAAATAGAATGTTTGATGCTCTTAAGCACTATACGTGTTCTAAGCACTGATCCCGATCGATGTAGGCTACTATGCCGGATGGATTATAATAAAACATAAAACCTTTATAACAAATCGGAAAATCCTGATTCTTCCTCTTGCCCTCACCTACCTCGCCATTTAACCCTATGACGCACACCTTCCGCGCCAACGCATTTAGCACACCTGGGGTCCAATGGACCCCACCGATAACATGGGTTGAAATTATATCAGTTAAACAGAACTTGGAAATGAATGACTGAAATATATGTTGTACATAGCACATGCACTCATTGATCGAAAAAATGAAATGTTTGGGTTTAACGACTCTTTTTCATTTCGAAGATGATTTCAGCGTCGACTCCACGTTTATATTGCGACCGAGCCACCCGCAGTATGTAAAGATCCGACCGGGGAATCGAACCCGCTTCGCCGGCGCGGTGAGCGGGCTACAACCCACTCGGCCACACAGGATCCTCACACTCATTGAACATGTTTGGGTCCAAATATATAGGCCTAAAATTAACCCTAGGACTACCAAAAGAAGTGTTATCCATCAACTATTAGGTTTTTTTCAAAATCAAACTTGTTTCATATGGAATAAAATTTTGACATGTTTAATTATTTTAGGGGGTTCATTTACACACATTTTGATGTAAGATTTGTGATGATACCCCATACCGTTCAAAAGTTATACCCGATATACCCAAGGTACCAAGAAGGGGGTGGAAACCACACACTTAGGTTATCGACTATATTATCTTATCCCTCATTTATAATAAAGATAAAAACATTATACCGTTTTATAGAGGGAATGTGGGGCTACATTGTCATACTAAATAATTTGTCTTTTCATAACCGGAAGTACTCAAAATAAATTAAAATGTCTGAAAATAGTGAGTTTTTCATAATATTTTCGTACCGAGGATTTGTAACTTGCTCAATCATTTTCACCAGTGGCGTAGCAAAAAAATTACGGGATGCCATATGTATGTAAGTATGAATGTATGTATGTATGCATGCATGCATGCATGCATGCATGTGCTTTTATTTTTATATATTTATCCATGTATATATGTGTGTACGTATGTAATCTATGTAGGTATGATTGCATGTGTTATGTTTATGAATGTAAGCTTATGTATGTTTGCATGTACAAATGCGTAGTATGTGTGTATGTATGTATGTTTGTGTGTACGTACATATATGCATACATGCATACATACTTGCATATATACATACATACACACATACATACATACGTACATACGTACATACACACATACAGACAGACATACATACAGACATACACGCATATGCAATACATACATTCTCACATACATACATACATACATACATACATTCATACATACATACAATCATACAAACATACATACATACATACATACATACATACATACATACATACATACATACATACATACATACATACATACATACATGCATGCATACATTCATACATACATACATACATATCTTATCTCATCTTATCTTATCTGACCATTTATAAAGCGCTTCTCGCAGCAAGAGCCTTTCAGAAGCGCTCCCAGTGCGTTTAACTCCGAGAAAAAAGACAAGTTTTTAGACGAGAGAAAGACGAGGATACACTACCAGAGAGTATGGCAGAGCGAACTGATGGGGGAAGCCCATTCCATAGGGAGGGACCAATGCAGGCGAATGATCTGGATTGAGCCATGGCGGTCCTGACTCGGGGGACAAAGAGGTCAAGCCGATCAGAGGACCTAAGAGGACGCAGTGAAGTAGCAGAAAGGGGGCGGTGTATCTGATCACACAGATACTTCGGAGCAAGACCCATTTGAGACTTAAGGACCAAAATCAGGACTTTAAATTGAATACGGGCCGAGAGTGGAAGCCAGTGAAGTTGTTGATACATAGATACATACTTGCATACATACATACATACATACATACGTACATACGTACATATACACATACAGACAGACATACATACAGACATACACGCATATGCAATACATACATTCTCACATACATACATACATACATACATACATTCATACATACATACAATCATACATACATACATACATACATACATACATACATACATACATACATACATGCATTCATGCATACATTCATACATACATACATACATACATACATAGATACATACTTGCATACATACATGTATACATACATTTCATATATACATACCTTGCATATATACATACATACACTGACGGGTGTAAACCGACAGATGGGGGGTAATGGCGGGGCAGAGTGTTATGTTTCAATGGGGGTAACGGCTGGGGGCAGTTGTGGGGGCAATGGTAGGGGTTATGGGCCGAGGGGTATGTCCTGTTCCCATTATGCTATAGTCGATGCACCATGGACCTATCAATGCTGAAGTCTGGGGTCCGTTGGACCCCAGGTATGCTAAATGTGCCCTAGGTGTCTTACCCAACTTTTTCCCCATTGAACCAAGGACGCTACAGTCTCCCAACTTTTTCGTACATGTAGGGGGATGCATTTTTGAGGAATTTGAATTATTTCAGATTTTTAGTATTTAGAGCAATAAAGATATTCAAAATTTCGCACCTCTGGGGTCCAATAGACCCCAGGTGTGCGTCATAGGGTTAAACTCCAATGATCACCCAACTTAGCCGTCCGTTTGTCTGCTAGCCTGACTCTCCGGATCATGACCCTATGCCTATCGAATTTGCTTTGATTAAGCGCCTGTGAATAAGTTGGTTACCGCGACTTCACTTTTGTGGTCTCTGCTGTAGAAATCTCGAGATTGCGATTACGAAAACAGGCATAAGGAAACTCTTTTAAATTTTAATTAAATGATCACCTATAAAATATTGTTCTTCGCGTCTTGGATTAAATTAAATGGCAATTGCAGATGTTATTATGTCGTACAGTGTTGATATTACGACGCCAATAAAAAATTTGACGGCAGTCAGCATTATTTAGCAATTCTAAAATCCTGTCCGTTGCTCTTTGTCGTGTGTTGCAAGTTTTGTTGCTAAATGCATTGTAGACAGCATAATAAAGATCAGCCCGATTTTGCATGTGAATTATTATGGTGTTATTTGAAACACCGTCGCGGAGCAGAAATAAACTTAACCTTTAAATATACTAAAATAAACACATAGCCTACTTAGGATAGGCCTACTCTTTTGTAGATCTACTCATGACATTTTGTCCGTGATATTTTATTTTGTGACATTTGAACAGGCGCTATATAAATTCTCGAAATGTATTATGGCATAAGTCGTATTGTCATTTTGTCCATGACATTTTATTGTAGGACATTTTTGTATGGAACCGACTAAAGTTAACAACTTTCGCTAAGTAATCTTTTCTCGCTCAGGCATCTGTCTATCGCCCACTCTTCAGCATAATTATCTAAACAGCTCTGTCGTTCGTTGAAGTGATTTCAAACAGGCCAAGTAGAAGTCTGTGCAAACAGTACAAGACATTGATATTTAGCTCTGCTATGTGCAATGTTGGTGCCTGCCTTAAAGATGCTATGAACAACGAACAACAGACCTTAACCGTATTATTAATGACCTTGAATAAAAACCTCGTGACCCTGGCAAATCGAGAACTAGGGGATCATGACACAGTTTTGCAACGCTTCATGTATAACACATTGGCATCAAGACGTAGGTTATGTATGGATGTGAGATGGCTTACAGACGTTAATTATTATACTCAATGGAGAAAACTTTTATGAATGCCGTGAAGACCGAAGTTTCAGTCAAGATTAATTCAGGCTAAGTGATAAGTCGTCTTCCTTTTAGACTCTCCTTCTACGGCATGTTTTGCTTCAATAGCGCAGTCATGAAATAATTTCGTGCGAGTTTGAAATGGATATTTCGTAAAATACACATGCATGATATAGCCTACGCAAGTACGCAGAATGTTTTAACAATTACATTTTCGGATGCATGTAGGCCTATATGCGCATGATCACTTTTTATAGCGCCCATTCAAGATTGCTACTCCTAGGCGCTCCCGACTGCAGCGCGGACACTGAAACGCATGAGCAATTGCGAGTGAACGATTGCTCAGGGTTCCTACGTGGCGGTTTTAGGTGGATTCGAACCCAAAGCATTCCTACTCAAAGGCACGAAACATAACCCTACACCACCGCGCCCCACAGGGGGTTCAAGAGACTCGAATCCGTTAACCCCCATTAATTTTACGCCCATGCTTTGCTTCCAGGTAGTAGGCCTACTTCAGAAATCTCGAGGTTACTATTGCGAGTTGACCACTCTCGCCATTTTACAGCAATTAATAAGGAAGTTGCGCTATTTTAGTCTAAGTTGTTTGACGTTTGAAGGTTTAGGTTAAGCAAAGTAGGCTATTCGTCATTTCTTCACGCTCTATTAGAGTGTGGTCAACTCGCAATAGTAACCTTACCAATAACCCGTTGCTGATATATCAACTTAAACTTGCCTCATCTTCATGTTGTCTGGTCGAAAAATTGACTAAAAACAGATTAAATAAAGTCACGGGTTTCTGTGTCTACAGCATAATGAAACCGTTCATCCTTTTGCACGGCTATGGCGTTGCACAAACTACGACGCATTGTGAAATAGACGAGAGCATTAGGTTCAAACATTAACTTCTTGAGCACACAAAATATTTGAACAGCTGCGCGTCAAAATTTAAAATCCTCGCAGCGAGCGAAGGGCAGTTATTAGCCTATTATAAGCACGACCCAAATTGATCGCGCCATTGATCGCGCCTGCAAAGCGCTTAGCAGCGACACGCCTTGCAGGCTACAATAGTACTTTAATACAAGTATTGTCATGATTAGCGTAAACCTTTGCGAAAAGATTAATAAGGAAGTGGCGCTATTTAGTCTAAGTTGTTTGACGTTTCAAGGTTTAGGCTAAGCAAAGTATTATTCTGTTCTTCACGCTCTATTAGCTGTTCAGTGTAAAGTTATTCCAGCAATAAAAAACGCACACTTCCTCGTTCTAGGCTTTGTACGGAAAGCTGACGAGATGCTGGTATCCAGGCAACTGCATGATAAGCCAACGTCTTTATCTTCCTATCTTCCTTGTCTAAATTGGCCGACTTCCTTGATGAATCCTTTATAAAGATGTCCCAAGATTTTGGTTTCATGGACCATTTTTCTAAGAAGTTTAAGACGGTGGTGGAGAAGCTGTCGGCTACACTCAAGGTATTGTCTTTCCCGATCTTATTTTTAGACGAAAAATAATAATAATAGTAAAAGTAATGGTAATAGAAATAGTAATAATAATTATAATAATAATAATAATAATAATAATAATAATAATAATAATAATAATAATAATAATAATATTTCTGGATTTCATTTCTGAGCTGGGGAGGAGAATTGCTGCTGCAACGCATGACCCTATGGAAGCGTCATACTTATTCCAGCGAATTTCGGTGGCTCTTCAACGGGGGAACGCCATCTGCCTCTCCGGAACATTGCCACCGCTCCCTGATCGACACGAGAAGGATATTTACAATCCGGCAAAACGAGCCGAGGAACGACAGAAGAGAGCGACCTGCAGCAGATGAGACTTTGTGGCACATTAATATGTCGAGCATAATTAAGCTATAATAATGATGATGAAAATAATAATAATAATAATAAAAATTATGATAATAATAATAATAATAATAATTAATAATAATAATTAATAATGGTAATAATGAAAATTTAAAAAATAAAAATTAGATAATAATAATAATTATAAAAAAATAATAGGCCTGTGTGCATAATTAAGTTATAATAATGATAATAATAATAATAATAATAATAATAATAATAATAATAATAATAATAATAATAATACTTATAATAATAATAACAATTATAATAATAATAATAAAAATAATAATAACAATAATAATAATAATAATAATAATAATAATAATAATTATAATAATAATAATAATAATTAATAATAATAACAATGATTAATAAGGGTAATAATGAAAATTTAAAAAGTAAAAATTAGATAATAATAATTATTTAAAAAAAATAATAGGCCAGCGAAAATAACCGACTGAGCTACTGCCTAATTTTTTTAATTGTCTGTAGATTGGAGACAGTCTATTTTGTATTTAATCCTCGTAAAAATAACATACAGAACTTTACGTCTACTAGGCAACCTAACTCCTATGACAATGAAGCATTGTATTGAAGAAAACATAAAAATATCGTCCCCAATGATACACATGTAGAGTAAATAAAATATAAAACCGTCAAAAAGCCTATGATGAATGTCAATGCCAGGCTCTAAAGATAATGTAGATAAAATTAACATTCTAGTAGCAAAGCTAATAGTGATAATAGCACACAACCTGCGTCTATTGGGCCTATATTATGAAACCTAAATTAACCAGGTCCAATCAGTTCAATTATTAACGCAACTGGTGTTGAGGACAAGTTATCAGCTAGATGTTCAGTCACGTGCTGCTAGGCCAGAATGATTCTTCGACGATCCTCTTTCAAGCGTGCCTTATAAAGCTGATGTTACAATGTATGCAGTCGCACATCTTAATGCTGATATTTTTTTTGCTGTCAGGCACTTGAAATTTGCAAATTATTATATCCAGTTCAGAAATAGCACTACAACGCCGAAATTCAACGATGCTCACTGCAACCGGTAATAAGTTTACATTCGTGGTAGGCCCTATCATTCTTGTATCAAAATCATCAAGAACTAGGAGTAGACCTAATACACGAGGACATATTATTTATAAAGATAGTAAATGATGGTTAAGGTTCAGATCAAAATTGCACCGAGTTCTATGATCTGAACGAGAGATTTGTGTGTGACGATTTTATGGATTTAGAAAGGCAGACGTGTTTATGTAGGCCTAATACTCAGAATACTCTGCCTTCTTGGAGGACCGCATTCAGAGGGTACTTAGGACAGGGTTGAGCTTTAGGAGTGTTTATTAGTTAAAGGGACTAGTATTATTGATCTAAAGAGTTAGTCAGATGGCTTGATTTTAACCGCTTAACCGCCACACGCCGGATATATCCGGCGCATGGCGAAAATCCTCACGCCTTACCGCCGGATAAATCCGGCATTAACGTTATGACTCAGGAATAGTGCTGGCGTGGTGTATTTCATGCTGTACGGCTCATATATATTATCAGAGGATGTAATACATGTAGGCTATATTTGGGCGGAAATTTTTCGTGCACCGGCTACTTCCGGTCAGATCACGCCGAAGCATACACATTCATGGATGCATGTATGAGTAGGTGACTCTGTACGTCTGTTTGTATGCATACAAGTGCCCGAATGTATGCTTGCATTTATACGTTGACTAGATCTGTTACCCGGCGTTGCTCGGGAAATTTAGGGTTTTAAACACTACTCCACTGTGGAACCCATCGTTGACCGCAAAATTTCGGGTTTTCGCCAACCTTCCACTCCACACCGCTTCCCCATAAGGCCAAACATAACCCGCCCCTGCGGGGCGCTACGGAAATTATTACTGGGCATGTATGACGTCTTTCGGGCTGTAGACTCTTTACTAAAGCTCGATACTACTAAAACGTGAGCGATTATTGATGAAATCTGTCTTTAAACGCTTCTGTCTTAAGACGCTAAAAACTCGAGTTCTAAAGCGAAATATAGGGTTTTAAACACTACTATACTCTGGTACCCATGGTTGACTGCTAAATTTTGAGTTTTCGCCAACCCTCCACCCCACCTCGCTTCCCCAAAAAGTCAAACTTGACCCGCCTCTGCGGGGAGCTACGGAAATTATTACTGGGCGGGTATGACGTCATGCGGCAGTAGACTCTTCACTAAAGCGCTAGCGTGATCGATTATTGATGAAATCTGTCTTAAAACGCTAATAACTCTTGTTTTAAAGTGAATTAAAATATGAAAAAGTTGTGTTGACCTTATAATTTGGGTAAGAATCGATTGACAAAATTTTGGTAAACCGACGCTGTTTCATTTCCGAGCCTATTTTACAACGAAGAGTCAAAAGCGTACAAACAAACAAACATATGGAAAGTTTCAGAATTATAATATAAGATTAGATCGTCATTCAGGCAGCATACATTTCGTCTTGTTGCATGTGTGTGTGTGTGTTTGTGTGGGTGAGTGTGTGTGCTATATGGGTGTTGGCAAGTATGGGCTTGCGTGCGTGCGTTTATGCGTGTGTCCTCGCGTTTGTGCGTGTGTGCTCGTGCGTGTGTCTTCACGTGTGCGCATGCGTGTGTAACGTGTGTCCTGTGTGCGCTTGGATAGCGCTGACATTGCGATGCACATTCCTATGCTGACCACCCAGCATGACGAAACCATTCAAGTGGCGCCTCGTGGTCGGGGACGCCCATCTCAGATGACGACGAGCCACTCAATGAGAAGGTTGAAGCTGTTGTTCGACTCACGGAACGGCACTTCCCCCCATCTGCTGCAGCCAACAGACACGGGTACTAAGCCATAGGCACGCTGTCGTGTATGTTCGAAGAAGGGCCGAAGGCGTGATGTCAAGACGTGAATAAATCCGGCTTATGCATGCTGTGCCATGTTTTGGACTTTTGGCACAGCAAAATCAAATATTGGGAGTAGATCAGGATATTCCTTGGTTGAAAAATAATAGATCTGAGTAAATATGTGCTGTACGTCGGTTTATAGCCTACTTGTCCAGCAAATGTAAAAAATTAATTACGCAACTAACAATAAGCCACAAAAATTTCGATATTTTTACCAATTATGGTGCGGCGCCTAGGTTTTTTTCCTTGCGGCGGTTAGTCGATTATGCGTCATATCTTTGGAATGTGTTTGTGTAGGGCTTTTTCTGCTTATGCTCTTTGGCTATTCGAAGTCATTGTCGAATACACGTTGTGTCGCTGATTACGGTGGACGAACGGTATGCTTTACTCGACCGGATCCACCGGTGTCTTTGACATGGTCCAGTGCCGCGGAGTGGTGCGAAAACATCGGAGGCACTTTACCGACTATAGAATATTACGAAGAAAACACAATTTATGGAAATATACTCGGCTACTTCGGATTGCATACGGATACTCTGTGGCTGGGAGCAAATTTCATTTACGATCCAGACAACTGGTATTGGACAAACGGATCGAGGTTCACAGGTTTGTGTGCATTTGCTCTTGTTCTCTTCAAATCGCCATCATCATCGTCGGCCCTGCATCATCATTAATATCGTCAGACAGGAGCCAATCCGGTCATGGCCCCATATAAAAAGTGCATGGGACGTGGCCCAATTTGGTTTCAACAAGCCTTAAATTAATGCAGCGGGATAAGGCGATAGAGAAAAAGTAGCATACGACTAAAGAGGTCGTAGTATATTCCAAGAGATTAAGACCAGTTGACCCCCCAAAAAATTTAAATAAGGACATAAGTTATTTTCGCAGGGAAAATTTATATTTTTTTCAGACATCTCGGCCAAATGACTAAAAAAAGTTCATCGGATTTTTTCTGGCAAAGATCATCGAAAACTGTGGTCCCCTTCGAAAATATCTGTATCCTCTCTGTCGTCAGCATCGTCTTTCGAATAATCTTTATACTAGTTTTTCCCCCGACTTAGACCGGGTTTGCTTCTCATGCGTGAGTTTAACTACATGTAATAAAAAAATAAAATGATTATCTCCCCTGCTTCCCATTGCCCGAGAAAAATCCTTTCCTATCGCCCATCTCCACTCTATCCTATCGCCCGCCACCATTCCCCTACTTCCACTTCGCCCCAATAGCACTCACCTGGGGTACCATGAATAACTCGGGAAATTTCGGTTCTTCGCCTCACCCTGCCCACCCATCCCTTCCCATCCTTTTCTACTGCTCCCCTCAACTCCCTCCCTCCTCCTCCTCCCGCACTCTTTTAAACTCCACTCCCACTCCGTTCTACCCATTATTTTCCCATTCCCTTCTTATCTCGCCTTCCTTTCCTTTCATCCTCTTCTCTCAACTTTCGATTCGCCTCTTATCGTTGCACCCTTTCACAATAACAATAATTTAAGCCTCTCTTCTTGGAATAAACTTTGCCCACCTCTGCGGGTTATGCTTATATCTGGGCTCCTCTTCTTGTTCGAAAGCATTTTCTTTTGCATGCCCGAGATGCTACAGTAGATCTGCCATGTTTGTCCTGATTAAAAGGTCTAGAAGACGTCTTTGCATAATCTCACATTGGCCAAGCTGTGTACTTTGTAAAGCATTCTGCGCAGCAGAAACGTTTATTTATCTATTTTTACGCACTTAGCCTACACTCTGTATTTCGGAAATCATACTGGTATCTAGTTGTGCATTCTAAGAACTTAAATTTGGTTGTGCATGATGATATGCATTTTTGAGAAGGCTAAGCATTTTTTTAATGAAGTCTTATACAAATAACTCAGGCGACTCACGATATGTTCGCACCAAATTTCTGTTTATCTGTCATTTCTATGCAGGAACTTTGGAAGGTAGTAACATCTTTCCCAACACTTACGCGTACATCGTACGAAATGGATCTGACGTAAAGTTGGTTGCAGCCACTGCGAGTGACTACAACGACGTTATTTGCCAGCTGCATTCCTTCTACACAGGTAGGTTATTTTTTTTATAACAATATCATAATTATTATTGCGTTCGAGTAATTCAGAGTCTGCTAAAGATCTTTGACAATCGTTTGGTTTATCATCTGCGCTTTCACTTTACATTATTCGAAAGAACAGCTTCTAGATCCTAATAGCGCCTAAGTACAAAATGCTAATTTACTAACAGCACCTGTAGCTACACCTGACTTTACTCTGCTAAGCATTATAATTTGTTCTAACCCAATGCCGGCGCTGGGGTACCCGAGGCTCCCCCCCAAAACAAACTTGAGACCCTCATACCTTGAGCTGTCATCTCAGCAAAACTTCTCATAATATAAGTGCTGAAAGACTTTGTAAGACTTCAATAAATGTCCCCTCCCAATTGTTAACTTTTTTGAAATTTCCATGCTGTAGGCCTAATGGTAGAATTTTAAGCTGTCATCTTTAAAAAAATTGCTCATTTTTCAATGCAGCTAGTCGTGGTTTAGGACTTCAGAGTGTCCCCTCTCCATGTTTAAATTTGTCCGATTTGTCAACTGTAATGGTAGCATTTATATATGCTATCATCTTAACAAAATTGATCTTTATTGATGGGCAGTGGAAGATACTTATGAAATATGTCTGAATTATTGTGGATACAAGGATTCCGTTCCAACCACAAATTGTGGGGCCGTGCCCCTGTCCACAGCCCGAAATCTCCTCTTTGGTTGAAGGATAATGCTCTATTTGCTTGCGTAATATTATTTTGTAGGCTATGCTTTGCGTTAAAACATAATTCGGTGCGTGATTTCAGAAATGAACAGTCATGAAAGTTATAATTACCAGCTACATGTGAGGCCCCTTGCAAACTTGAGATCAGACACATACCAAGGACATCTGGGACCCTACACAGGCTTTAATGTTTGGGCTTCACGCAGGTTTTATTTTGAGCCTCATCCAACTAGTAATTAGAATAACTTTAAGTTACAATTTCGAAACGTTGTGTTTGAGAAAGTGGACGAAACTGCATGAGTTAGTTTAAATGACTTTATACTTACGCCCAAAATCAGCATGATATTTGCATTAGGTCTGCTATCATGGCAGTGCCATATGGTTAGTTGAGGCATGCACTAGACCGGATCTGTACAGTCACAAATAGGCATAATGACCAGCTAAATTTGGGGGCCCCTTTCAAACTCTAATGGCTTTACACTTACGCCCAAAATCAGTATGATATTTGCATTAGGTCTGCTATGGCTGTGCCATATGGCTAGTTGAGGCATGCTCCAGACCGGATCTGTACAGTCACAAATAGGCATAATGACCAGCTAAATTTGGGGGCCCCTTTCAAACTCTAATGGCTTTACACTTACGCCCAAAATCAGTATGATATTTGCATTAGGTCTGCTATGGCTGTGCCATATGGCTAGTTGAGTCATGCACCAGACCGGATCTATACAGTCACAGATAGGCATAATGACCAGCTAAATTTGGGGGCCCTTTCAAACTCGGGCCCCCCCCGGTTGGGAGGGTACGGGGGTGCTAGCGCCGGCACTGTTTTGACCTTCCTAAACCAGTATCAGAATAAATTTGCTATTTTTAAATGAACTGGGCCTAATTTGTTTCTTTATGGGTTGAATAAAACTCCCTAATAATAGACTAGTCAAGTAATTAAAAGACCGTGCTGCCTCGTGACCTACACTAATAGTTTAGTAACTGTGTATCCTTCCACATCGAGTAATCTCTTTCATTTTCAATTTACAAGCCTTCATCTCTGCAGCACAGTCGCTTAATTAATAGAGTATTATTGGCGGGTTTTATCCAACTAAGAAACAAATTAGTTAGGCCTAATCAAAAATAGGAGATTTATTCCGATATACTGGGTTAGGAAGGTTAGAACACAATATAATGCTTAACGAGAGAAGTCAGTGATTTTCAACCGGGGTGATTTTCAACGGGGTTCCGCGGAACCCAAGGGTTCCGCGGGCGTCGGCCAGAGGTTCCGCGGCAGTTTGATTGAAATTTTAATGGCACCAACTGAAATCACAACAATGAGTAGATTCGTTCCCAGTCTTCAGTCATTCTTGCTTAAAATAACATTATAACGTAGGGCCTAAATGTATTGCTGTTCTCTATAATTATGTCGTTCATTAGGCTTACTCGTTTTTCGGAAGGCACGTTTATCACATGGGAATCTATGTGTAGGCTTATAGATTGCCTTCGTTTCCATCTGTCCAGTCGGACAAACAAAGCACTTTCATTATTGGTTTTGGACGCTCAGTGTCTGTTCTGAATGAATAGAATGTGCTGAGGCCAATGGCTTGTTTGGTTTATTCTTCTTTTGATCAGTTCATTTTGAAAAGTCAGCAGTTAAATGTTTCATCCAGAAGCAGCGGATACTCGAATTTTTGCTGAGCTTTAAGCATATCGCAATCTGTATAATCCTTAACCGACAGGCCTAAACCATGACCCTATACTCGCTATTTGCTTCTCGGAAAATCACACTAGATATGTGAAGCAAGAATGAGATGTGTGCTTATTGTGACAGATCACTTTTTCAAGTGCAGGGACGATGCCGGTAAACGAAGCTGAACTCCCCAAATAAGCTGAAGCCCTCGGCCCCACTGTATCTTCGTCACCCTCGTGTCACTCACCACAGTCATGACGGTTGAGCCACAAGCGATTCTTTAATGTTGAATATGAATCATCATGCATCTGCCTATGTGTCTCTCTACGATGCATCCAAAACTTTAACCAAACACAAATTTTGAAGTAAACTTGAAAACGGATTCCTTGACACAACTTGCCCATCAAGCTGATCCAGAATATAGCATAATTTTAATGTGTCGATGTTCTATTTATCTGTCAGATGGATGGATAATAATTATTAACTGCATTAGGCTAATTATTTACTGTTCTTTTCGCATAGAACAGTAAATAATTACCCTAATGCAGTTGTTCTCTGGCAGTCTTTTGTGCACTGGACCAACGCATCTAGAATTCTAAAGCACGTATTTGCAATATGATACTATAGACTGCACCAGAAGTCAAGTAACGTACATTTAATCCAAATATTACATAATTTCACAAGTTACAACTGTACATTACTGGCCTAGTTAGCTAAACCGGTAAGCTCGTGCGGCATTCGTCTGTTGGTTGCAACGGACTGCGGTTCAAGACCCGGGCTGGGAGTTGACACTCAGAGATTTAGATATCTCGGGCTAGCACGTGTGGGACGCAGGGGCGCAAGCTCCTGCGGAGCGACCTTGGGCAAGTTGCTTACCCATCATTGTCTGTGGGAAAGGCAACGGGAAACCACCTCACTCATCTCATCCCCAGGGGCGTAAAGCCAATGAACCTGCCTTCGGGCAGAGCACCATCATCATCATCATCATCATCATCATCATCATCATCATCATCATCATCATCATCATCATCATCATCATCATCATCATCATCACAACTGTAGGCTAAGCATTGCTTGTTATTTCTTGAAATACTGGTCGGGTGAAACGCGCAGATTTCCGCGGGCAAATAGTGCTTTGAGAAAGGTTCCGCCACTGGAAAAAGGTTGAAAACAACTGAATAACCGGATTAATATTTCAGACATCTCATGTGTCTCTAATAACCAAGACAACTTCTGGGCAAACAACAAATGCTACGAGAAACGTGGGTATCAAACGAAATGGCTTTTTTACCGGTCTCACTGCGGACAGTCATCTCTTGCAATAATCGACGATTTAAATGACTTCTCTAGATGGCTTGACGATTTCCAGAAGTACTGGATTGGACTGCGGTGTTCTTGGTGGACCTGGCATAATACTGGCAAGTCTGAAGAGTTTGTGCAAATCATGTAATTAGCACGGCGTAACACTTTAATTCATCTAATATTCGATAAACAACATTTCGGTCTTCAAATCTAGTTATGGTTCTAAAAATGAGTTAGAAATAATTAATCCAATTCTGTACATTTCTTTGAATTTGCATGATGATGATGAGATTTCTGCCCGAAGGCAGGTTCATTGGCTTTACGCATCTGGGGATGAGATGAGTGAGATGATTTCCCCTTGCCTTCTTCACAGACAATTTGTGGGTGAGCAACTTGTCCAAGGTCGTTACGTAGTGGCTTGAGGTACATTTGAACCTGCGACCATTCGGTCACAAGGCGACGAACCTACCGCTACACCTCCGTCCTCCGCGTCCCACTAAATTTGCATATAAGGTAACTTGATTGAGATAAGGCCCTAATGCAACAGCCATGACCGGTGATAGTCAAGTAACTCAAGTTACTTAGAGCTAAAACCGATTAGATATGACTGTGTTGCGATCGTTGTGATCAGCAATACAATAATTCTGTGCAGCTGTTGTTGTCTGTATGACTGTGTCATGTACTGTAGTTGTATCTTGTTTCTATAGAACCCTTATTTAAAAAATGGCTAATATATAATCGTTGCTACAAGTTGGGTCAATTATCGACTTCTAGTGTAGGCTATCTAGTATCTACACCAGCTTTCAAAACAGAAGCTCTGTTCATTTCAGAGACTGGAAAATCGTCCGAAGTCATGGAAAATCTTTTTGAGTATGAATACGATAATTTTACAGCCCAAGATGCACAATGCCTGGCATCTTATAAAAATAATGATCGCTTTGTATTCTGTATTAATCAGGACTGCAACAGGAGACTGCCCTTCATTTGCAGATATTGTGAGTGCTTAATGCATTTTATTTGCCCAGTGCTAATGCAGGAGTTATACGTGGAGAGAGACAGACATGAAGATAGTAATTGAAAGGTAGCCTAAAATGTATCTTCAATACCGCTGGAACATGGCAATGTACTTTTCTTCTCTTCCAAATAATCCATCACATAAAAAAAATTATGGGAAGCATGCTCATGTTGAATCATTGAGGAGGCTAATCTTAGATGTAAGCTTATCTAACCAATCGCCATAGCCTTTTAGCTCTTATGAATTATGCAATGGCCATAGGTGTAGGAGGCGGAGGTCGGGGATCCAGAGGGGCAAATGCCCCCAAATTTCGGGCAAATGTGTTTTTCGGGAAAAACAGGCATGGGCGGACGAACCTGTTTTTTGGGGCAAACAGACATGGGAGTATTTTTCGGGCACAGAGGGGTAAAACAGCTATATTTAATGAAGATTTGAACGAAATGACAAAAAAGGTCATTCGAAATGAATGACTAAAACAAGGTCATCAGAAAATTTGGTCGATGAAAAATGTCGGCGACTCTCGGACCGCCAAAAATTTTTAAATATACTTTTCGAGTAAAAGTACAAATCTTTTCTCCCCACCCCACTGCCGAAATGTCCTTTATACGCCTGTGGCAATGGCTATATCTAACTCGACAATCTCCCTCCAAATTTATTATCTTCGAATTAAATGTATTAGATAACCTGTCCTGATCATTGACAAGCTGATCAAAGTCCTAACTAATGCAACAGCCATGACCGGTGATAAAGATAGCCGATAGCCTAAAAAGGTTGTAGGCCCCTAATCTTAATCGTAGGCCTAAACTCGAAATTTCTAAAGCGCTTCACGAAAACCAAGCGCGAGGCATCAGCTTAGTTGTAATTAGCAGGCCTATAATTATTCTGGGTAATACTGTGTGAAATGAGTAAACGTGACCTAAACGTTTCTTTCTACGATAGCGTCGTATGACAATGAAATCATTCAGATTCAATGCAACTTTCCGGTATAGTGGCTGCGTAAGATAGGCTACAGCAATCTTTTATTAGATGGTCCTCTTTATTGTAATCCAGCAGATGCGGATAGCACTACGACAAATAAGACTGCCTTTTCAGCAGTCACTACCACTGGCATTAATCGATCAACTACTCGCACTCCTATTTATCAGAATACCACTACAAAACCTGTAACAGAAGGTAATACAGTCTCTTCAGTTACCTGGACTCCAACTATCCCTTCACCGAGAAACAGCAAGAACAAATCAAAGTTTGCTATCTTTGGTGAGTTACTTAGTACCAAATATATGCAGATCAATGCAATGAACTTGAGAAAGCTTTGGCTATTCTATGTGTTATATTTCTTTGTGCCTCACCACACATAAGTTTTGCCATAACCTTTTAGCGTATGATGCTGAAATTTCTACGATTTAATTTTCGTGTTCTATTTCGGCAATTCCAAAAGCTTTGCAGATCTACATTATATGTGTTATTAATTTTCTGGGTTAGCCTACATGGTAAAAAAAACCCGGTTGCATGCGGGTACTGATTGAACATAATTTCTTATTTGCCATTGATTTGCAAGTCATGAACAGTGTTACATGTCTAAAAAGAAGTTGAATAACAGTCTAAAATAATTTTTTTAAATGTATTGTAGGTGTGCCAATCGAATTTTTTGTTGGACTTGCTGGAGGATTGCTTCTGGTTGTTATATTTTGGCTTGTACTACTTACACTGTGTGCTTGCAAAAAGTGTTGGTAAGTTACCATGTTCATTGCCGAAGTTCACATACAGAGACGCACATTGTATTTTATCCAGGGCGGTAATCGCGGGTATATGGCCTACGAGGTTATAGGCCTACAATATACAGCGTGTAGCCTACTCAGCTCACATAATATGTGAGCTGAGTAGGCCTACGCAAAACACAAAATTCCCAGTGCGCAAAACTACAAGAGAAGTTAAAAGCCTACGTTTGGAGACAGTAAATTACGGGAAGAGTTTGCCAATTATGATGTGAGATCGAATTAGACGGAGAAGCGTAGGCTATTCCAAAGAGATGGACCGAAATGAGGTGTAGGTAACCGGGACTGATACATTGACAGATGCAGTGGCGTGGACAAGGGGGGTTTCGAGGGTTAAACCTCCCCATTGGCTTATGAACAAGTTTGTAAGGCTATTTATCCACTTAAATAAGAAGAAAAAAAACAATTCCTTGTTGCAACAATGGTTTTTCTTACCTTATTCCCCTTTGTTACTTTATTCCCTTTTATTTACTGTAATACTGTTGGGTTTGTTTCAGAAAAGGTATCCGACCAGGCAACCCCCCCCTTGAAAAATTCCTGGCTACGCCACTGGACAGATGGATGGATTCATAGATGTAAAAAAATGGAAACGAAATGTATAAAATACGAAAAAGCTCGTTTTATTCAAAGCAATAACAAACACAAAAACGATAAAAAAAACGAAAACGGAAAATAATTTCACTTTGATATCTTAAACTACATTTTAAATTTTAAAAACTTGTTTATGCAGTTTTTATCTTAATCGGCAAAACACATAGACTCACTCTATTCGTAGGCCAACATTAATTATTAGCGACATTAATCTGCAACAGTAATTTTATTCCTGTAACTTTGGCTTAAATAGAAATTGAGAAAGTATTGAATTATTTTCAAATTTTAATTGCAAACATAAATCCTCATAAGTTCATGCAGATCGACAAATATATGTGTTCTAAACAATAGACTACTGCCGTGTTTATGAAAAAAAGTTTCATAAAGACAGTAACTCAAAAAAGATGATTTTGCGTAAATCGATAAAGAAGAAATCGGTTCAATCCAACCAGAAATAAAGTTTGTCTGCAATCTTTCTGAATTTTTGCAAACAGTCATAAATAATTATTGTCCAAATTAGTGAATTTAGGAACTAAACTCGTTTTTACTTAAATTTGTGTAAAAACTAGACTCTACATAAAGATGAGATAGGCCTACTGCCTTTTTGCTTAGTATCGAAGCATTGAAAATCGGCTTGCTGCTAAGCAAAAAAGAAGTAAGTGTTCATTGCAGTAATAGCGGGCTGGTGAGAAAATGTTCACTTTGCATGAATTTAGTACATCTTAAACTGCATCTTACACATTAAAACCTGCTTCTTCTCGCGGGGAATTGCGCACTTGGTGCGCCCCTTAACGGTTCATCCGACTAAAGGCGCTTTATAGATGATTAAAGACGATACCGGCAAAATACAATACAACATGCAAAATAATTTATTATGAATTTACTCAGTTGTTCATTAAGTTTAAACTGGTTGTAGTTAGATGTCAGGAATATTGTAGGCTACTTTAAAAGGCACATAAACGTTGCATAGGCCCCCTATGGTTTAATTACCTAGCCTGTGTCCTAAAAGTAGCCGGGCACAAGGGCATTTGCCACTCTGCCACTCCTCACAGAGTGTGGGCGTAAGATCAGAAACTCTGCTTTTGTGCTAAGACATACTTAGGTTTATAAGTGAGCAACGTCAATTATTCCGGATTTATTTTTTGGTGAAAGAAGTAAAAACATTGCTCCTCCCGCACTGCTGAAATGTTCCCTACGCCTATGATAATTATGAATTATGTGGGCCTATGCATGCATGGATGAAGAGATATTTGCATAAACAGATGAGCAAGGAAGCGTTTGTCACATGGTTTGATGGAGGGATATTGGCTTGATTTGTATAAGAGCGGGTGAATTTACGTGGATTGACGGATTATCTTACCTGTGATGATCTTCCTATTATGTGACAAATCTTCCTTATGACACGAGAAAATCACCTTGTTGTCTTACAGTTGTAGTGGCACGAAGGTATACCCCGATGTAATCCGCAGAGATGATCGTAGACCGGTCACCCCAAGACAACCTCCTCGATCGACTTCAAGGATGACTACACATTCAACTGCGCACCAGATGATTCGCGTGGAAACCGCGTGAATCGTATGATTTTTAACTTAATGTTAACTTTGCTGAGACTGCTGACCGAGAAAAGACTGAATACAAAGTGATTGGAATATTTGCGGACATTACTTACACATGGCAAGTCATATAATTAAACGAGACCTGAATTTAATTTGTTCAGATCACTATGTAACGTGGCAATTATTCTTAAAATATTAGGTTAGCACGACATTCATGACGATGCCTGTAATTTCAAATTTGTTAGAATATTTGTTGATGTGGTTAGAGTTTCGCAAGCGGTTACTATGACCCGGTAGGAGTTTACGTCGAGCAAGCAGCTTACATACGAACGGCTGAAAAATATTTGATTTATAATTCTAGACAAAGGCCGTTGTTAACATAGGTATATTCGGTGCGGTGCCTCTGTTATTATTTTTGCATAATTGTCGCTTTATCTGATGTTCTTTACGTTTCGTTTTCAACGTATGGCTTCTCTCAGGGATTCAGCTACCTAAATGCCATCAATCAATTATTAGGGCTATTGTTTAACGTCATAATAATTATTTAAGAAACACATGTAGTAAGTCCATGCAAGAAATGAAATTGATTAGAGTTGTTTTGATTTAGGCCTAAGCTTAAACTTCCCAGGCCATTTTATATTCAATTTTAAGTAGGGGCCTACGATATATAATTTAGCGCACATCTGTGGTCTTTACTTCTGATTAGATTCTAATTGCGTTAAGTCTTTATCGATCAGCATGAACTTATGCGGACTTATGTTTACAATTTAAATTTGAGAAGATTTCAATACCTTTAATTTGTTCAATTTCTTATTAAACCAAAGTTATAAGGACAAAATTGTTGTAGATTAATGCTAGGCCTACTTATAATTAATTTTGGCCTAGAGATAAAATTATGTTATTTGATAATTGAGATAAACTGCATAAACCAGGTTTTAATGTTTAAGATGCAGTTTAAGATGTACGAAAGTCAAATTAATTATTTTCCGTTTCGTTTTTTTGTCGTTTTTTCTGTTTTTTTCTCTCGAATAAAATGAAGTTTTTCCGGTTTTTATTTAGTAGGCTATCCATCGTTTTTATTGCATCTATGCGCTAAATTAATATGTTCAGTTCCATAATTGAATTATGATTTTTGGGTTCAGGAAATAAATACAACAACAACTAAAGCCACAACGCCAAGCGACGAGTTAGAGCGTATTTTCATAGATCTCTCAGAGCAATTTGTTTGCCACAATTATGATTATTATCATAAACATAGGTTTCTAGCTGCGGAAAGAACCGTGTTAGTAATGACCCATTAACTAAAGTAGGCATTCTATCGTTTCTCAGCCATCTGCCTGTCGCCCACACTTCAGCAATCCTAGGCTTTGGTGTTCATTGAACCGGTATCATTCAGGTGTCACTATATAGACTTCTCCGAAGCAGAATCTCCCCTTGCTTATACAGAGTCTCCTTCTCGGAGACTCTGTATCGGAACAAAGTCTCCATCCATTGAAATGGAATCTACCCCTCTACGATACAAAGTATCCCCTAATAAATATATCCCATTATTATCATTCTTCATTGCATGGGTCGACGAAAATAATTATAGCTAAATAAAAGTCGGATTGATGAAAGTATTTTCAGTTAAATAGGAGTGGAATCGAGTGTTCTTGCTTAAATTGAAACTGGATTTATGAAAAATTGGCATATTTAAATAGAAGTTGGAATGATAAAAATGCAAATAGACCCCACTGCTCAAATAGAAGCTGGATTGATAAAGCGAATTCATGAAAAAGTAGAAGTGGGATCCTTGAAAAATAAGTCTAATAATGATGCGCCACGCGAATAATTTCAAACCCTAAAGCGATATATTTCCGAGTTATTTTATCAATCTAACTTCTATTTCACTGAAAATAATTTCCAGACGCCAAAGCTCGGCTTAAACTATAATGTCACAATACGCAAGAAATAACGAATGTCAAAATAATAAAATTAATCATTATTTTTGTATCCTTTTCGCATACTGTCACTGTTTGCAGCTTACGATACCTTGCTGAAGTTATTCCATGTTGTCAATCACACAGTTTAGGCCTTTGTTACTAAATATTAATAAAGCCTATTACGTTATTATCACACTGTAGATCAACTATGTCTTCAAACATGTAGGCCTACTTTAATCGTTAAGATATTATGCTTAGGCGTACAATAAAGGTCCATGATAACTATTATATACTGGGAAGATGAAAACAGTTCCTGGTCAACTATTATGATGTTGAAAGAAGAAACAATTCTTGTTTAAACTAAAGCTATATAGTGTATGGATCATTTAAAGCAAGATGTCTTGGTTAAATCATGAAAAGATTTCTTGAAATAGAAGCTGGATCAACGAAAGTAATTCTTAAGTAAATGGTAATTAAGTTATCAAAACAATTCTTGACTAAACAGATGCTAGGTCCTATTTTGGCGACGTTTGGACATACTGTAATATTATGACATTAAAACACCATGCTCATGTAAAACGATTAAACAACAATTTTACGTGTTCATCCCAGCCTCCGTTAAGAAATATGGCGTCTAAGAGAAACGATGTCAGCAGATATGGCGCCGTAATTGTGGATAAACAACGGTGAAAGAGCGTCTGCATTTTATAGTGTTAATTACCACATCGAATTTGAAAATGTCCATACCTCGGGATTTGAAGTGAATAGTGAGCTGAATATAAACGCGTTGACGTACAAATTCACATGACAAAGCTTTGCAAAATTATTCATAAGGACATACAAACAGAAGGTCAAACGTTCTGACCTATTATATTATAGACAAATATAATGCGACTATTATTATCTTACGCATTGAAATAAGAATCTTCCGTAGGAGACTCTGTTTCAGCGGGAGATGACTTATATTGTCTTCTCTCATCCCGGAGACTTTATTTCACAATACAGAGCATAAAATTATTATATATACGGGTAGGCCATAAAAACAACCCGAGGTTTTCCCACTATCTTGGCCAAAAGTAAGAATTTCTAAATCAAATTTTAGAGGATTGAAGGCAATTCATATATAGGCCTACGTAGGCTACAACTAACAAATTTCACACAACAATTTCAAACGGAACAATCGTTGTATAACTTTTAGTGAGTCCACCACTGTTTTTTGACGATTAAAAAACATAGCGCAACAAAAAGACTTAGTGACAAAATGCGATAGTATTAAGTCTCATTTTAAATAATTGTCATCAAACAGCCTTGATATTGTCAGATAATCATTATAATTATTATTTAGAAAAGAACAAGATAACCAGCGTAGCTGCGCGCCGCTGTGAAGTTACTTAGCAAGTGACGATCAAGTTGGAAGATAAATAACCTGTCTGATTGATGATATTGTTATTAAAGCAATAAAATTAAATTTTCTAAAGGAATTAAAATGCCCAACGTGTCAATGACAGGCAAACTGTATATTCAGACCAGTGGCGGATTTAGGTTTTATTGCACGGGGGGGCGAAGAGAATTTCAACAGGGCGCCTGTACTTACATAGTTAAAAACAGTAAACTAATTATAATTCATCCGATTTAGCCGAATACATCAAAGAGAATCAAGAATCGAAAACATAAACTTTTAAACTTGTGCGCTTGAATATACTTACTTGAGTTACACAAATTTATGCTTATATATAGGCTATATATATAACAAATATTTATTAATGTTATTTTTTGCATATTGATCCAGGTGAACGTGTATTTTAGCGTCGTAAATTATTCGCTCGTTGCAGCATAGTTATTTTTAATCAATCCAACTTCTAGTTTGGCGAGAATCCTTTTCATCTATCCAGCTTCTGTTTAGGCAAGAATTTGTTTGATCAATCCTGCTTCTATTTCGTCAGCAAACATTTTTCATCAATATAACTTCTATTTAATTTAAATTTATTGTTCATCAATCCAGCTTCAATTTCAGCAAGATTGTTTTTTTTATTAATTCCTCTTCTGTCTCAATATAAATTACTTTCATTAATCCATCTTCTATTTAGAAAGAATTATTTTCGTCAATCCGACTTGCACTCGACTAATGCTGAAATCCATGCAATGGCGAATAATTTACGACGCTAAAATACACGTTTAGGCTACCATTATGGGATAGCTAAAGCTTCGGATATTGGTCCATGGTCGATGGCGAATCACTCGTGACATCCTGTCAGTAATGCGAATGCTTGTTTATATGTAAAACCATGTTAAATTCGTCAACTTGAAAGGCTTTTTTCAAGAGATCTGGTCGGTCGCCGCAAAATATAGTTAGGCTGATTGTTTTGTATGTCACTCAACTCAAAATCCCTAGGGTGGTTTTAAACAATTTTGTATAATTGCTGAGAAATTTGCGTTTTAAAGCGAAGAGTGTTGTGCCGCCTTTCCTTTGTTGTGATTTGCTCATAGGAATACTGGGATTTGCCTCTGAGAATCCTGGGATTTGACATGAGGAATCCTGGAATTTGTCCCAAAGAATCCTGGGATATCCCTGAGTGAGCGATAATCCGAACTTTCATAGCCAATAATTAGCTATCCAGTAGCTAGGGCCTATATAATACATATCAATGCAATGGGCCATAGGAATAAATAAAAATAAGTAATGGCCGCCATATAAAGAAAATTTTCTGTGATGAGTGTTAAATTCATGGTGTGATTGCGAAGTCACTGGTAAAAGTTTGAGAATTTAATTTCCATGAAGGACATTTTAGGTTTAAATAATAAGTACGGGCCGGGCCCGAGGGGGCGCCATTTTTGACCCAACAGGGGCACGGGGGGGGGCGACCAGACCCCCCAGGCCTGGACTAAATCCGCCACTGATTCAGACACTTCATGAGCAAGGTCCATGGAACGAAAACTATATCCATGCTTTCTCTGATAAACATTGAGAGCGCACAAATTAAGCGTCAAATAAATATTGTGAGTTAAGAAATATACCGTTGATGAAAATAATGAGATCGGCTCAATGGCAATATTGTTCTGGTTTCGTTAAGAAAGACGATGTTGGAGAAAGGCCACATTCTGCAACTAAAACCAAGAGCGATAAGAGAATTGATGGTCGCATTGGAGTTGATTTGGGAATATTTACCTCTAAATCTGATCAACAAGGCCATCAAGAACTCTACAAAGAGACCCATGACAAGTTTTGGCACTGGTTGTGGACACATTGAACACAGATTTGAAGCACCATCAAGTATTTGAGATGTGACTTAATAAAATCTTTTTTTACTTTTTTGTTGCGCAATGTGTTTGAATCGTCAAATAACAGTGGGTAGACTCACGAAAAGTGACATCACGTTTCTTCTGTTTAAAATATTTGGGGTTAAATTTGGACTTTTAAGTAAATAATTATGAACTGCCTTTAAGCCTGGTGAAAGTTGATTTAGGAATTCTTACTTCAGGCCAAAATATTGTTGTTGGTCATGCTGTTCATTCCGTGATGTCTCATGAGTAATCGTAATCGTTATCTCTGAATTCCTAGAGCGCTACTCGAAAGCCAAGCGCAAAGCATAAACTTCTTCACGAGAGCTGTGCCTAGTCAGAAGGGTTGTCCAAAAGAGTAGTCCTAAGGAGGTCGTAGTAGTCCGGCAGTGTTTAATCTAGTCTTTTCTGGGGAAAAGCTCCCTCAAGGAATGAGAATTTCCCCCCCCAAAAAAATCGAGAGGTGTTACACAGATGTATATACGTAGCATCCCCAGGAAAAGGGAATATGCAAACTTTCCAACATTTTACCCCTAGAAAAATACGACAGACTTGCTCATGCAGAATAATCGACTACACATGCTTTAAGCACTGAAAAGGTAATCAGCCTTTTGGGAAGTAGCATACATCGGGTTTTTTTTCAGGGAGGAAATTTCGGCCATCCGCCCCCAGTAGCCTAAACTCCCCCCAGAGCAGAGGTACTTTATTAAACACTTGTGACCCGGTTACCAAAGAATCATATGTTGCAGAGTAGCTGCAAAAGTTAGCGTCGTTTAGGTCGAGAATTGGAAGGTGGAAATTCAGGTAAGTCGGAGAGGTGGGATTTTTGTCTCGAATAGAAAGCCCGAGGATTGACGGATAGAAGAGCCGTAGGAAGGTGATGGCGTGAAAGGAAGGATGGAGGAGGAACGGGAAAAGAACGGAATTCAGGAGGCAGATCATTCCAGAGACGTGAGGCAGAAGTTCGGTTGGAGAACTTTTGATGAGTTGTGATAGGAGGTCGAGAAAGAGTGAAACAGGCGGGTGATTGGGTGCAGCGGGTTGGCTGAATGGTGAAGTGTTCATGAAGATATATTGGCTGAGAGTATCGTAAGAAGTTTTACATGTACATGTAGGTTGTAATGGATTCGCTCTTGAATTTGTAACAAGTCGAGTGATTTCAGGATCGGAGTGATGTGATGATGTTTTGATATTCTGGTTACGGCTCTGGGTAATGAGTTTTGAATATGTTGGAGACGCTTCAGTTATGTGACCCAAGATTGAGCAAAGGAATTGCAGAAGTCAAGTTTTGATCGGACAATGAAGGTAGCAATAATGGCGGGAGCAGTTTTAAAATCGAGGTTTGTTCGGATGCGGCGGAGTAAACGAATGTGCAGAAGCGGGTGATGTTGGAGATGTGGTTTGAGTAGGAGAGATGTGAATCAAAGGTAATACCAAAACTTCGAACAGAGACTTAAGAGGCAAAAGTATAAGATGAAGCATTATGGATAGACATATTGAAGGATCAGGAATTTTCTTGATTTGGTCTGGAAGACCCAGGATAATAAATTCTGTTTTGGAAGGACTGAGGCAAAGGAGGTTGTGTGACATCCATTGTGAGATTAAGTTAACGACATTGAATAGCTGAGAAATGATGGTGAGAGAATAGTCGAAGAGAAAGTTATAGAGCTGGGTGTCGTATGCGTAGAGGTGGTAGTCAACAAAGGAGGATTCTATAAGATGACTTAATGGAGTTATGTAGAGAATAAAGAGCAATGGACCCATGACGCCTAAGCGCCTTCGTGAGGTTATTGTAAGGCGCTATATAAATGTTCATATACATACATACATACATACATACATACATACATACATACATACATACATACATACATACATACATACATACATACATACATACATACATACATACATACATACATACATACATACATACATACATACATACATACATACATACATACATACATACATACATACATACATACATACATACATACATACATACATACATACATGACGGAGCCTTAAGGGAAACCACAGGAGAGTGGCAAAGGTTGCCAGCAAGGGCCAGAGGCTTCAACAGAGAAGGATCCGGATAGTGTTGTTTTAATATTGCCCCAATTTTAGTTTTAGTTTTAGTTTTGATTGTTAGTCTTAATTTTAGTTTTAGTTTTAGTTTTAATTGTTGCTGAATATTAGTTTTAGTTTTCGTTTTAGTTTTAATGGATCAATTTTAGTTTTAGTTTTCGTATGCCAATTTTAGTTTTAGTTTTAGTTTTAGTATGCCAATATTAGTTTTAGTTTTAATAATCTGGGGCTACACACTCGTTAGCAGTGAATACCGTTTCGTTCCTTGAATAAACTATACTGATACAAATCAATACGAAGATGTGCTGAACATAAAACGTGATCATTATGTGAAATGTCATTTGCTGCCCAATTGATAAATACAATACCTCAGCATTACAGTTCATAACTTTTTTGGAATTAATACAAAATTTTATGACAACGATATATGCAGTTGCTCACCACAGGAAGGTCAAAATTGCGTATAAACCCTGATCGTACATGTAAATAATTATAGTGTCCATCAGTGATATTTTAGTTTATATTAATTCTACTTCTAGTTCTTGTTCACTTCTGTTGACGTGATTTTACTTCCACTTCTAGTTCTCAAATAATATCACTTCTGGTTCTTATTCACTTCTGCCTGAAGCAATTTTACTTCTACTTCAAGTTCTCAAATAATTTTGCTTCTTCCAGTTACAGTTTTTATATAGTTTTACCTATCCGTGCACTTATCAGTTTTTATCACTCTTTGATATCCCAGGTAACGGCCGAGGGAATTATTGTTTCTGCTATGCATGTGGAGTCCATAGAGTAATGATAGCATCACTGGCGTGAAGAACAGGTACAATGTAGGATGCAGGGTAGATGCCCGCTATCATCCCAAAGACCACTCAGTCTATCATGCGCTAGAACGTTTGATAACACTAGTCTGGATATATGAATGCAAAGAACTAAACATCCCAAAATGGAATATTGTAATGTGAAGTGAATGAATGAGAATAATATGATATTGTGCGACTATTCACGCAGTTCTAGCAGGATTTTACACAACTAAATAAAGGTCACAGGCAAAGCATATCAATGAGAATATTTTATGATTGTAAACTCTAAGACTTACTCTTACCTCGGATCAAACAAAGTGGTCCGTTTCCTTGTTTGGCCTCAAAATATATTGCTACAGAAATTCTCCTAGACTAATAAATGTCACCCTGGATATATATCATATATCAGATCCTGGCCAGGGACTTCTCTTGGTTTCTCTCTCGAAGGGCAATCATATAGGCTGAGTAGGCTCTTATCTACACCAGAGACGACTATAATTTTCATAGCCAGCCACAGCAAGACAGAGTCTTCCTTGCCAGCGGTCAGCCTTTGTTCACTCTCACGTGCCTCACCATTGTTTCTCCCTATTCACTGGCCAATCATATCTTACCTAACTCCACTGGTCACCCTGCCTGTCGGCCCTGCAAGGCTTCCTCAGACAATCACTGTCCTGCATTACTCTGATTTGCATATTAATAGCCCCTAATCCCCAAACCGGTTTGGACAGGTTTAGAGCCATAATTATGACCCCGGGTATACAGGTAAAACGACCCACTTGTGAGTAATCTCCTTCCTCACAATACTAAAATACGCCAGGGCCCGTATGCACATGAGGGCATAACTCTTGTATATGGCTTAAATCTGGCCTAATCAGGAATACTGGGTTATTTCCGTATGCACGGCTTGAGATTAGCGAATTAAACTAGGTATAACGTTATTCCAACTCCGAGGTAGGAGTTAGCCGGCTACTCCCATTGTGAACAATAGACGGCCGACGTTAGCTGGACAGCGTGAACAATAGGCAGCCGTCGATATTTCCCTGGGGCCCGTCTTTAGGTCTGAATCTGTTTACCCCACGCTGCCCCCGACCGCATATAAATATCTTTCACGCATGCGTACTCAGCTAAAACCTATTGAATTGGGGGAAGAGCAAGCGTCATGCATCGTCGGGTGCAAGGAATGTGTAGATTAGTTATTCTCGTTGCTATTTTTTCTCGTGCATACGGATACATTCCAATGGCTATATCGGGAATTACTAAGTCGAGTTTAGGCACTATATGTGATTACCTTATGCCGTGTCCTGTGTATACCAGCCCAGATGCACAATACACACAAATAAGGAAAGTAAGGTGAAATTACGAGCAAATTATTTAGTTTTCGTTTGGCCATATATCGTTTTAGTTTTCGTTTGATCAATTTTCGTTTACTTTTAGTTTTGATTGCTGCATATTTCGTTTTAGTTTTAGTTTTCGTTGTCAGCGTGTTTTAGTTTTAGTTTTCGTTTTCGTTAACAAAAACGTTTCATTTTCGTTAATTACCCTTTTCGTTTTCGTTTTCGTTAACGAAAACAACACTAGATCCGGAATACAAATGGGACTGGTACCATAGTAGAGCATTGTCAGAGACACCAAACCGAGATGATGGTCGCTGAAGAAGGGGCTGTGATCATACCGCAACACCATAGAAAGAATTTTGCAAGATTGAATTCAATAAGTGACATTAATGCAAAAAATTGTTAACAACCCAAAAGTAGTAATTAAAAACATAGGTGCCAATTTCCAGGGGAGGCAAGTGCTCCCCTTGCCCCTATGTGCGTGTGCCTATGCGTGTAGTCCGATAATCAGGTGAGTGGGGTTTGGTGACACGATATGAATCTGATTAAGGATTCGCTTGTGAGGTATAGCGTGTGTTGCTAATGACTCATGGGGGCGGGAAAATTGTTTTTCAATGAGGGGCGAGACTGATGTGGAACTACTGTTGCACCAAAATATTAAGTGCATGCACTTGTCTCGACCACAGTGGCGAACCCTAACTTAATGACCTATAGAACCTGCATATGAACCTCATGAGCCATGACCTCTGACAAGTTTCGAACTAGGGGCTCAGAGCACAGTTTGCTACACAGGTTGACAATGGTTCTAGCCTTCTGGACCTATGTATACAATACATGTAGCTATCTGCCACAGTGCGTCTTACAAGCGTCAATACTTGACCACCACAAAGTTTGAGTTAAAATTAATTCAATCTAAGTTGTTTATATTTTCCTATGTCATGGCCTGCAAGATTTTTATGCACGTTTTGCTAATAAAGAAATGTCACATTCTTCCTGGTCCCGTACGTGTACGGAAGGCATGGCGTGATGCCGGTTTCTAGGCAACAGCATAATAAACCTACATTAACCTATATTGGTGATCTTAAGATTTTGTCAGATAGACGCAATAGTCTCATGCCACTTTTAGTGCCAATCGCACTGGTCAACTTACTATTCAGTATCAATATAATTAGTCAGATTATCAACAATATTCAACAAGTGCAGTAGCAGTACTGCTGTCTACTTGAAATGCGCAAAATAATTTGAGTATTAAAAAGCACCACTGCTTTATTCATGATTTGTGTGGGGGGATGGATGATAATAAACAGGTTTAGCTAAGGAAACCCTCTCCCACTTATGAGCTGCTGACTTGCGTTTTTCTTCAGCAGAATAGACTAGTGTAGCTATAAAAAATCGTGTTTTTTTATATCTGCGAGTTACAATGGACATGGTCACTAAATTAACATAACATTCAAAGGATTAGCGTCAGTATTAGGAAATTAGGCCTACATATTTCGGGGTTGACCCTTTATATAGGCTACATCCATGTTGTGCTTTAAGTAGCCTAGTAATTAAGAAATCTGGAGATTAGGCCTACTAGTTCGAGTTGATCACTCTCGCTGACCAATGGCCCATTGCGGGTCTTTCAAACTCAAACATTTATTAATTTTTAGTCTGGTCTTGACTGAAATTAATCTATGAAGGACACGGGTTGCTATGGCTACAACCTAACCAAACATCAATCCTGCGACGCCTGGTGAAAATGGCGAGAGCATTAAGTTCAAAAGCTGCGGTTTTGCCTAGTACATGACTGTTTGAACAATTAATAATTATGCGTCAAATTTCCTCACAGACAACATACATGGCAGGCAGCTATAATAGGCCTGATATAACGATCCGAATTGATCGCACATGTCAAGTGCTTTGCAAAGTAGACCTATTCTGCCGCAACACGTCTTGTAGGCTCCAATTATAGTAGGCCTACTTTAATAAGAGAATTGTCACGAATTACATAAGCCATTGCGTACAGATGGAAGTTGCGTTATTTTGTCAAATATATAGGCTACTACATTTAGCTGGGGTACCCGGCGTTGCCCGGGAAATTTAGGATACGACCCGCTCCCAAAACAACACACCACCCCATCCCACCCCACAACACCCCACCACGCTCCGACCTCCACCGGTACGCCACCCATGAAATTTGGGTTTTCGGAAAAATTCCCCCGACCCCCACCCCAATCCCCCATACCCCACACCCCTCCCCCAACTCCACCCCACTCCCAAAAACTGTGGAAATGCATCCCGGTCAAACAGACAGACAGACACACAGACAGACAGACAGACAGACAGAATCTTCTCTTTATTTATATAGATAATATAATTTCCTTCATTGAACAATTCGGTTGACAGGCCGCAACAACAATGTTGTTTGGCCTTTGAAGGTTTACATGGACAAAACATTCCTCACGCTCTATTAGCTGTTCAGCTTCACGCTATTTCCATAACGAGAAAACTCACACTTCCTGGTTTGGTGCTTTGTACGGAAAGCAGGTCGAGATTGCTTTAATATCTAGGCAACTGCATGATAAGCCAACATGTTCTATCTTCCTTGTCTCTATTGGCTGGCTTCCTTGTTAGATCCTATATAAGGATCTCCTAAGATCTTGTTTTCATTCACCATTTCGAAGAAGTTCGAAGTCTGTGGTGGAGAAGCTGTTGGCTACACTCAAGGTATTGTCTTTCTTTGTCTTATTTTCAGACCAATAGCAATTATAATGACGAAGATGATGACGATGATGAAGATGATGATAACAATAATAATAGTAAAATTAAATAATGATAATAAAATAAAATATAAAATATAAAATAATTTAAAATTGTGAAAAATTTAAAAAATAAAACCAAATGAAAATAAAAACAGAAATAATAATAATAATAATAATAATAATAATAATAATAATAATAATAATAATAATGATAATAGTAATATTGACAATAATCACCTTGTCACCTTGTGCTGTCAGCTCGTAGAGCTCTAGCGACCATCCTGATACACATTCTCCATTGTTCTCTGTTCGCAGACAAGTCCCTCAGTTCTTCCAAATTCATGCCAGTTATGTCGTGTATCTCGTCCATCCATTTCATCCTTGGTCTGCCGAGTCTTCTCCTTCCCTCACCGCAAGCCAGCATCATTTCCTTCTCCAAACCATCAGATCGCATTACATGCCCGAAGAATCTTAGCTTCAATCTTGTCGCGAGTTGTTTTAACGACTCTTCGTTTTCCAATCCTATCTCCATTCTTATAGATTCGTTCGTTCTTTTCTCTGTCCAAGATATTCTCAACATCTTCCTCCAAATCCACATTTCGCATGCGTTAATCTTTTTCTCCATATTCTTTGTCTTTGTCCATGTCTGGCAGCCATATAATATCGTAGGGAAGATTAGTGCTCTCACGAGCCTCTTTTTAGTATCTAAACTTACATGTTTGTCCTTCCATATCCTTTCCAGTCCAATCATTGCGGTTTTCCCTATCGCTATCCTTCGTTTTATTTCTGGATCACATTTTTCCTCTTTTTCGATCAGCGATCCCAAGAATGTGAAGCTTTTTACCACCTCTATTTCCTCTCCATCTATCTCAAAACTAATCCAATTTGCTGTTAATAATAATAATAATAAGACGATTTATATAGCGCCGTAGCTCAGCCGAGGCCGAAGGAAAGGGCGCTGTACAAGAGTTCAAAAGTTACTAGCAATTATACGATTGTTTAAATAGATAAGTCTTCAGTCTGGATTTGAATGCCTCCAGAGAAGTTGCATTCCGCACATAGTCAGGAAGACTGTTCCATGCAGTGGGTCCAGACACAGAGAACGAGCTTTCCCCAAATCTCGTGGTTGACCGTGGGACCTGTAGCAGACCCCTCGACGATGATCTTAGCCGACTATCTGCTACACGAATGCAAAATTCAGATATATAGTCCGGCATAAGGTTAAGTAGGGATTTGTATGTTATGAGGCATAGTTTATATGTAATCCGCTGAGGGACCCGCAGCCAGTGCAGATTGTCACGCAACAGATCAGTTACATGGTCGGATGGTGTGCGACCATATATGATGCGTGCAGCGGAGTTGAGCACCGACTGTATCCGCTCCAGCTGACAAGCCGGAAGACCCGCCAGTACACTGTTGCAGTAGTCAACCCTGGAGACAATGAAGCTGTTGACTAAGATGACGGCGGTTGAGGTTGGGACGAATCTGCGGATGGTTTTGATTCGTCGCAGTTGGTAGAAACAACCTCGAACGAGTTGACTCACATGGGCCGTCATGGTCATACAGCTATCAAATTGAACTCCAAGGTTGCGAACGGTGTCAGCTGGGTTGACTTCTGAATCACCGATGTTGAAAGTGCTGCCATCAAGTAGATGGCGGCGTCTGAGTGTTGTGCACCATACGAACTCCGTCTGTTGTCATGACCTTTGTCTTGCTTATGTTGAAGTATAAGCCGGCTTTTTCACTTTCCCTCCTCACCCTTCTTATCAGTTCGGCCAGATCAACTTTCTTTTTTGCCATTAATGTTGTGTCGTCCGCATATCTAAGATTATTCAGTGTTTTCCCAGCAATTTTTACTCCTTCAGTTGCCCATTCTAATTCCGCCTTTCTCATTATTCTTTCCGCATACAAATTAAAAAGGAATGGAGACAAGATGCATCCTTGCCTCACCCCTTTCTTGATTTTGAATTTGTCAGTGTCTCCATATTCAGTTCTTATCTCCGCCATCTAGTTTTCATACAGTCCCTTTAGCAACAGTATCAGGTGTTTTGGTAGTCCCATCTCCAGCAGGGTTTTCCACATTAAATCATGATTAATACAATCGAATGCTTTACTATAATCTATGAAACAGATGTGAACCTCTTGCCCATACTCACTTTGTCGTTCCATTATCCACCTCATATTGGCAATAATATTGTAGCATTGATATCACACCCTAGCAAAATTTTACTCAAAATAATTTATTAAAGAATGGAAGGCACAATTGAAAGGGAATTACCGGTGAACCAGGCAGGGTTCAGGAAATCTCGGGGAACCCGAGACCATATTATGGTTCACCGGTAATTCCCTTTCAATTGTGCCTTCCATTCTTTTATGAATTATTTTGAGTAAAATTTTGCTAGTGTGTGATATCAATGCTACCGTCCTATAATTTTCACATTCCCTTGCATCTCCTTTCTTGAATATAGGTTTAAAAATAGATCTCTTCCAATCTTCCGGCCATTCTCCAGTTGTCCATATTTGATTGCACAGTTTAATTACTTAGAATGGATGACAATAGAAAAACCAAAAGTGTGATGATGGGAATTCTAAAAAAATAGGAGTGGAAGTAGAGGAAGACCAAGCAGGGAGTGGATGGACGACATCGAGGGCAGGCGCAGAAGAGTAGTTTGAGTATAATCTGCACAGGATCGGAAACTGTGGAAACTAGTTGTACAGGGCGCATTGGACACCTACGGACTCTCAGCCCACGGATGGTGATGATGACGGTGATGATAATGTTGCTGTTGCTGTTGCTGTTGATGATGATGATGATGATGATGATGATGATGATGATGATGATGATGATGATGATGATGATGATGATGATGATGATGTATATACTTCGTTTATTCAAGAAAATTAAGCTGACAGACCGCAACTTACATGTATTACATGAAGAAAGTATAAGAAAACAATTGGACTAAAATAGCAGTGTTTGCAGAAAATCAGGTTGGAAGCATGCGAAAGATTGAATACTGCATGGTTCCTAGAGTTAACACTGCGAACAGAGTTAAATTGTACTGGAGAGGTGAATTTAAAGCCATCTTTTCTTGGCAGTTCAAAGTCATGTGGTCGCGAACGCAGAGCATAAGGCCTTTTAACAATAGGTGGAAACAGGATTCGGAGTACGATTGAAATTCCAGATGACCCCCTTTAAGAGTCTAACGTCTGCATCATCAATCAAGCGGTCAAAATCCGGGTAGGCTAATGATGGTGGTGATGATGATGTTGTCGATGATGATGATGATGATGATGATGATGATGATGATGATGATGATGATGATGATGATGATGATGATGATTTTATACACTCCCTGCTTTTATAGCCTACACTCCCTGTTTTTTGTGAGCGCTTTTTTTAGCGATTGTATTCGCTCTACACTAAAAACTAAAAACCTCCGGACTGCTTATGAGTTACGACTAGGCTATCAGTTGTTGCCCGGCTTCAATGCACAATTTTGACCGTTGTAAGGAAGACATACATGTAAATTCTAATTAAAGTTGTGTTGTATCCAGTTTCACTGAATTGAATGCTTGCGTGTAAGTGCCTTGCAAACTGTGTTACCTCTCATCTCAGGATGATCTCGGTTTATTCCATTACTAGATGCGACAGCAAAAGATTTTTGGAAGACGTCCACAAATTCTACATTATGGGCTTCGTGGATTCTCTGTATTTAGCCTAAGTTCTTTTATTCCCCCATAGAACATAATGTCTGCTTTGTGTTGTTAGGACAGTAAAAGCTCTGATGACTATGATCTTTTAGGCGTGTTTTATAAATTTGAATCTATATTATTGCAGCCACAGATATTTTCAATGAAGATAATTGCTTTTTTTGTTCAAAGAGACGTGGACTTTTGCAAAATGGATCTAGTACAGAAATAAAAGACGAAGTCTAACTCAACGATGCTCACTACAACCGGTAGGAAGTATTTTAACTTCGCTCTGCTACCCTTCGAATAAGATCAATAAGGACCAGGTGGACTAGGGACCATGATACACTCTGTCAGATTTCAAAAGACCAGCGCACCAAGGCAACAAATGATTTCAAAAGTTGAGGTATATATTAGTCTTTACGAGGACTTAGATCTAAACGAAAGATTTGTGGGTGAAAAATTTATAGATTTAAAGAAGCAGACTCGTTTATGGGATAGGCTACCAAAAGCTATTCTGCCTTCTTGGAGGATCTCAATCGCAGAGGACGCAGGGCACAGTTAATATTTAGGAATGTTTATTAGTTAAAACAACCAGTGTTGAGTTCAAGAGTTGTTCTATTGTTTGATTTTTGACGGTTAGCGAATAACGCGTCATTTTAATTGTAGTGGCTGTTTTGTGCTTGTATAGGTTTGTTTTTGCTCGTGCTCTTTGGCTATTCAAAGTCATTGTCGAATATACGTTGTATCACCGATTACGGTGGTGAGACATTTTGCTATACTCGACCGGATCCTCTGATGTCTTTGTCATGGTCCAATGCATTGGAATGGTGCAACGGCATCGGAGGCTTTTTACCCACACCAGAGTTTAAAAGTGCACTTTATGGTGATGTCCTCGACTACTTCGGATTGCAAACGGAGAATCTGTGGTTGGGAGCAAATTTCACTTACGATCAGAACAACTGGTATTGGGCAAACGGATCGAGGTTCACAGGTTTGTCTGCGTTATTCTTGTTCTGTTCTCATCATCGTCATCATCATCATCATCATCATCATCATCATCATCATCATCATCATCATCATCATCATCATCATCATCATCATCATCATCATCATCATCATCATCATCATAATCATCATCATCTTCATCGTCGTCGTCGTCGTCGTCGGCAGCATCAAGAATATGTGGATTTATTATGCGCATCCTGAAAAACCACCTAGTAGTCCAAACCTGGACGTTATTGTATAATCTAACATAGGCCAAGGTGTGTGCTTTATCGTCAAAGATCCCACTTAATATGAACTTATGTTTTTAACCAATCTTTTGAGAGGTGTCTAGTTTGGTCAGGCCCGGAATAAAGTCTCCCCCCGATACAAAGTCTCCCTCCGTAACAGAGTCTCCCCCTGGCTTAAACTCTGTATTGGAAGACATTTTCTGATGCAAAAGTAAATTATATGTTCGTGTTAAATAATTTAGCGACGTAAACTAACGATTTAACAAACTCATCTATAAATTTCAGACGACAGTAGCCGATTTTACGCTCAACGGGGGAGACTTTGTTTCGTAGGCGGAGGAAATATTCTCTCCCCCGGAGATTTTATTTCAGAATATAGTATCTGGGGGCGAATCTGTTCTGGAACAGATCCGCCGGGGGAGAATCTGTTTTGAAATAAAGTCTCCGTGGGAGAGACTTTTAGGGGGGAGACTCTGTCACGCGACACCGGACCTGAGTTTGGTGACTCCGACAAATACCTTGCACACTATAATAATATCGAAATTGACATAGATGGCAGTATAGTAGTTCACTCTAAGAACTTAGATTTTTTGTGCATTATGCCAGTTCTCCTTGAGAACGTTGTTAAGTTACTTTTAATGAAGGATAGTAAAAATAAACTATAGGAAAATACTCCGGATTTTGCGCTACTTTTTCTGTTTATTTGGCTTATGTATACAGGTACATTGGAAAATAGTGACATCCCAGGGAAAGGTTTCGCGTACATCGTTCGAAATGGATCCGATGTAAAGCTGGTTGCTGCTTCTGCGGCTGACTATAGCAGCGTTATATGCCAGTGTCCCTACTACTCAGGTAGACATCACAGATCGTAACTGCTTCTATTGGCTGTTAAGTCGTCGTCGTCGTCGTCGTCGTCATTCCGAACATTGGCGGCATCGTGGACAATCTTTTTCCAGAGATCCTTCTGCTGTGTTCCTCGCATCACCCGTTTCATCGAGCGTCCCGTCTATTCCATCACGTCGTTCATCCACTTCTTTTTGCTTTTCCTCCTCTTCTTGTTCCCTCAGTTTCCTCGATTATTAGGCCTATATATTATAAGCTACCTTTCAAGGCAGTTTGTTGTCTTTCTCATTACACGTCCGAAATAGCCTACTGCTAAATTATGTACCATAAATGCACATTTTCCAACAGTAGGCTACCTGCAATTACACCTGATTATACTCTTCTAAGCATTGTACCCTCTTGTACACCAACATTCCTAAGTCAGTTCAAAATATGAGCTTTGTGATAGATTAATTAATTAATTTAATAATTTCTGGATTGGAAAACCCGTCAATAAGTAATTTAAAGAATGTGCTTGCTTGTTTAGGCCCTATGTACTTAATTCTGTTAATCCAGCCTCCGTGGTTCATGAATAATTTCTTTTATATCAATTTGAAACTTTTTAAAAATAATACTTGCGAGTAAAAGGTCAAATGAACGAAATAAAATAAATATAATAACTGGATTAACCTTTCAGACATTTATTGTGCCTCTACTTACCACGATAGCTACTGGACAAACAAGAAGTGCTACATAAAAGCTGGGTTTAATACAACATGGACTTCGTACGGGCAGTATTGCGGACAGTCATCTCTTGCAATAATCGACGATTTAAACGACTTCTCCAGATGGCTTGAAGATTTACAGAAGTACTGGATTGGATTACGGTGTTCGTGGTGGGCCTGGCATAATATTGGTAAGTCTGTGGAGTTTGTACAAGTTTTCTTATTAGGACAGCCTTTTGTACAAATCATCTAATTAGGGCGGCGAGACACGCCATCTAATATTCGACAGATAACAATTCGGTCCCATGACACTTAATCCGGCGACACTTAATACCGCGACAGTTAGTACCGGACAGTTAATCCCGCGACACTTAATCCCGCCACCAATTAATCCCGCGACAGTTAATCCCGGCGACATTTAGGCCTAATCCCGGCGGCACTTAATCCCGCGACCAATTAATCCCACGACACTTAATCCCGGCGCCATTTAAGCCCGCGATACTTAATACCGGAAAAGTAAAATGACATTTAAAAGAAAGCTAAATTCCATAAAAGCAACAGGCTATTCATAACAATATTTACTGTTTTTGATTAAAAAATAGCTAGGTTGGCAACTTGGCATTGTCGCGATGTTTAATGTATTCGTAATTTCCATGTATCGCAGTTTGTTTGCTGCCGAAATTCGCCTCTATGTCACTGCCCTATTGTAGACTGAACTTCGCAAATCCTGTTTAAAATCCTTTATAATGATCGTTTTATGTACAGATGTGCATAAGAAAACCTGAATAGAGAGATAGGCCTACCTAACTGGCTATGTGGACAACAATAGTGAACCACTAGCTAGTTGGTTATGTGGACAACAATAGTCGTACAAATATTCGTACTCACGTGTGTACAGGTATTAAGTGTCGCGGTATCAAATGTCGCGGGTTTAAATGTCGCTGGGATTAAACGTCGCCGGGATTAACTGTCGCGGGATTAACTGACGCGTGATTAAATGTCGCCGGGACTAAGTGTCCGGGATTAACTGTCGTGGTATTAATTGTCGCGGGATTAAAAGTCGTGCTACCAACAATTCGGTCTCTAAAAATCTCGTGACGTAAGCTTATTTAAAATTGAGTTGATGGATAGTTAATCTGATGATAAAGAGGTGCATAATAATTACGCAGTAAAATAGCCTAAGTGAGGCAATACCACAATAGTGAAGTTCATGGGTACTTGCACAGATTACTGATGTGATCATCAATACAATTCGATGCAATTGCTGCAGGCCCAGTGGACTGTCTGCGCAATTATGCCCGCCTTGTCACCTTGTGCCTTCAGTTCTCTGAGCTCTAGCGACCGACATGATCCATTATTGGGCTATGAAACTGTATTCCGTTTCTATGCAGCCGTTATAAAAAAATGTCCATCATCGTTACTAGAAGTTGGGTCAATTGATGAAAATCAGTCTATCAAAAACTCCAAGCTTACCAATTAGTTCCAGCGTAGGCCTACTGCATAGTGCACAGTATACATGTAAGTAACGAGCATAGTGCTCGTTAACTTTTTGAGGTAAGTCTGTTTCAGTTTCATTACTGATATTGCTCTGCAATGCTCTTACGTTTCCTACTATTCGTTACACTAAGAATAATTTCCATCATACAAAGCCGAAGTTCTGCTCATTTCAGACACGGCCAGATCGTACGAAGTGATGGAAAACCGGTTTGGCAATGCAAACGACATGTTCAGCGCCACATCTGCAAAATGTTTAGCATCATACAGAGAAAAAAATAATTTTCGCATTGTATTCTGGATTAGTGAGGACTGCAGCAGTAGATTGCCTTTCATTTGCCAATATAGTGAGTTCTTACTTTATTTCATTTGCTCAGAATGCTAATGCAAATAGAAATTGATAGGTAAATCTGTCTAATAAAAGACAGATTGCTGCGTGGCAATATATTTATTCTTATCTCCTACATATTGCATCGTGTAGGCTACGTAAAGCACTATTTATGATGGCTCATTCAGTAATGTTAGACTTATCTGACTAAATGCAGGGCTTAAAGTGTGCCGGGACGGTCATGGCGGGCGTCCCGGCACTTATTTTCGAGTCGGGAAGCCGTCCTATGACTTATTTGGCCAGCACTGCCAGGACGGTCGTCCATGACTGCAGGGACGGCGTCCCTGCAGTTACGCGGACGGCCGTCCATGACGGCTGAATTGGTATCTTTTCTCTTTTTCCCGGAAAAGATCCCTTTTTCCTGTTTTGCCCAAACATTTTGGCGGATGACTAAAAAAAAGGTCATCAAACTTTTTGGGCGGCGGAATCCGTGTCCCACCAACAAGACCGAATTTAGTCTCCGTATACAATACAGCATCCTGGCACTTCTTTTTTTTACACTTTAAGCACTGACTAAATGCCTTAGTCATTTTTTTTCTTTATGCAATGGCTATGTCTAACTTGGCAATAAATATGTCTTCTGAACTTATAACCTTTGGATGGAATGTACAAGATGAGCTGCCATGATCACTGATAAGCTACTAAAAGTATTGTATTAAACATTCATAAAACGCTTTTTTCTAGGGTGAACCATTCAGAGGCGCTCCCAGTGCACAAGGCTACGAGAAAGAAATAGGGTTTGAGAAAAGGAAATGAGGAAGAGGGATTAGCAGTTAGAATAATTTTGAGATCAAGCAGATGGAGACAGCGTATTCCAAAGAGAGGGATCAATTGAGGCAAAGGACCGGTACTGAGATATAGGCTAACCGCTCTGGTAAGAGGAACTAGAAAATCAAATTTATTTGAAGAGCAAAGTGGGCGATGAGAGGAGGCTGAAAGATGCCGGTGAATTTCATTGGCTAGATATTTTGGGGCAAGACCCCGTTTGAGCTTTGGAGACCAAGATGAGGATTTTGAACTTAATGCGTGCAGTTAGAGAAAGCCAATGGAGCTGCTCAAACATGAAAGTAGAATATTATGAGAATAGCGTGGAAGGCGTACAATTGGCCCCGTAACAAAATGGCGCCGGACAAAACGGCGCTGACAAAACGGCGCTGACAGAACTGCGCAGCACAAAGACTACGATACCTGTTTAGTGATTGCTTGCTTATAGGGAATATAGGCTCTCAAACAGTGCCGCCCTCAGTTCGAACATGGACTAGATCGATTTAATTAAATACCAGTACGCTTATATGCGGGAACAAATTTCCGGATTTTGTGGGATTTTTAGCAAATTTCAAACGACCAAACGACTAAAAAAAGGTCATCAACTTTTTTGGAGGGATATAATCGGTGGTAGCCTATATATTCTACGAAATTTTCAACCAAACGACTAAAAAAGGTGATCAGAATTTTCTGGCGAAGATCCGCGAAAAATTGCATATATATATATATATATATATATATATATATATATTATGCAGAGATACATGCATACTTGCATATTTATTCATCTATACTCACTTACATAACCACATTCCTACATGCATGATTATATACATAGCCTACATGTATAACGCATCCACAATTTTGCCAAATTCTTTTTCTCCAGCAATTGGTCCAGAACGCCATCCAACGGACAAATACCGGTCAATAGGAACATTTTGTCTATTAACCAATCAGTTGATTCTAGTTCCTAGCTTAATATATTTTTAGACTTCTTACTTCTATGACAACGTATTTGAAGTATAGGACTTGATGATAGGTTGATTATAGTTTTGATCGCTGATTGTAGGCCTATCTATTTTAGTATATTTTATTGCTACTATATATGTATAGTACCAATTAAACAATTAAGGTACAAACACAATATTTTTCTTTATGTCTGCGCCGTTTTGTCCTGCGCCGTTTTGTTGCCGCACCGTTTTGTTACCGCACCGTTTTGTTAGCGCACCGGTTTGTCGGCGCCGTTTTGTCCTGCGCCGTTTTGTCAGCGCACCCGTAAAATTAATCTGGCGGCAGCATTTAGGACCGACTGTAGGCTAAAGATGAAAGACGAACCTTGGGCAGACCAATAATAGAAGAGAATTACTATAGTCAATTCGGAAGTCTATCAAAGCATGAACCAAAAGTAGTAAAACAGAAAACGAAACAAAATACTGAACAGCCCTGAGACGCCTTAAATGAAAATAGGAGGAGCGTGTAAGATTAGACTATATTTATGGTCTTTAAAAGAAAGAGAACTAGGCCTATCTATGGTAACACACAGATCACGAACAGTCGAATAAAATGTGTGAGGAAATAATTCAGAGAGGAGAAAAAAATCAAATGCTCATGTGACAGCCATTACAACAAACAGAAAGACATGCATATCAAATTAATAGACAAAATGTTCCTATTGACACTATTCTGCTGTGTGAAAATTAGTGAACTTTCTATGAATGTGTCGCTCTACGGTAGTGCCGTATGACAAGCAAATCATTCAGATTTAGTTCAACTTTCCTTTACGAATGACTTTAAAAGATAATCTTTTACTGGATAGTCGTCTTTGTTGCAAACGAACAGATGCGGACAACATTACGACTGATACGACTACCCGTTCAGCAGTCACTACCTCTCGCATCAATCGGTCAGCTGCTCTCAGTCCTATTAATCCGACTATCACTTCAACAGTTAAGCTTACTACCACTTCCATCCCCCCAGCTGTGACAGGTGCATCTGACTCCATGGAAGCCAATGAGACTAACTCACCAAGACCTGTAACAGAAGGTGGTAAAGTTTCTTCAACATGGTATACATCAACCACTTCACTGAGAAACAACAATAACAAATCGAAGCTTAGTATATTCGGTGAGTCACTTAGCACTAAGCTTAATTATGCAGAACGATGCTGATACTTTTAGCTACACATAAGATCTGATGTATTAGGAGGCTTTAGGCCTACATTCCAACGTATACGCTCTAGGTATTATGTTGAAAGTTCGTAGAACCCTAGCGACCGCCGTGGTCAGTCTTCGCCATTCTCTCCTATCCATTGTCGCCTCTCTTAGCTGTGCCGCTGTGCGAGACTCATTGCTGTTCTTCTGTGCAACTCCCTCATCCACCTAGTCCCGGGTCGTCCTCTTCTCCTCGTCCCTTCTCCACACGCCAACATAATCGCCTTCTCCAATCCACCGCGCGCATCCATGACCAAAATAGTCAGTTTTTGTCTCGTGGCTCTTTGGTTTAATGACATGTCCGCTCTTAAATCTCATAACTCCTCTAGGTCTGAATCGTTTGTTCTCTTATCCCTCCATGACATCTCCAGGAGATTCCTCCATATTCACATTTTACACGCTGCTATTTTGTCCTCCAAACTTTTCGTCCTTGTCCACGTTTCACTCCCGTATAGAACTATAAGAAATGTCATTGTTTTGATTCAATTTATCGTTGTCTTCATGCTCACATGCCAGTCCTTCCATATCTTTCTCATTCCTTACATTGCGGATTTGTCAAGACAGTGCGATTCTTTTCCTCACCTTTCCCTCGCATCTGCCCTCCCTTTCTATTAAAGAGCCCAGAAACGATAATCTTGACACGACCTCTATGCTTTCCCCATCCACCTCAAACGTATTCCATTACTCCGTCGTCATGATCTTAGTCTTTTTAATGTTGAAGTATAGCCCTGCCGTTTCACTGTAGGCCTACTTCCTTAGACGTCTTATAAGCTCATCTTTCCTTCCAGCCAGGAGCGTTGTGTCATCAGCACATCTTAACTTTTCATTAGCGTTTGTAAACTCTATCTCTTATGGTGTTTCTATGCTAACGGTTTCCTTATTTGTCTTAGTTATTCCTGTAGAGCGGTAAAATTCATTTAAAATTCCGCAATGTTTACATGTCACGAGCAGTGTTCAAATGCCAATAGAAAAGTTGAATTACAGATAAGAAAGTAATCGCTGATTTGTTCTATTGTAGGTATTCGAATTGAGTTCTTTGTTGGACTTGTTGGAGCGTTGCTTCTGACGGTCATAGTTTGGCTTGCGATACTTACACTGTGCGATTGCAAAAAGTGTTGGTAAGTTACCTTTATACACATGACCAGATAGGCCTACAGGATTTGGTTTAAGGAAAGTTTATTTTAAAGTTTTATTTATACAGCAACTTCTAGCAAACGAATTAGATGCAGGTCACAGACGGAAACGCACACTGTATTGCATTAGACTGTACAGTACCGGTTTTAAAACATTTGCAAAACGCCTCTATATAATAGCTAGATAAGTTGAACCGTTCAGAAGCGCTTGCATTGCGCGTGGCCGTGAGGGAAGAAATACGTTTGAGAGAGCAAGGGAGGAGGACTGTTTACCAGAGTTTGAAATAAAATTAGTTTAACTTCTTTAGGTTCTCTGCCAAGTGGCAGGTCCAAACGTCCAATGTCTCTATCTTTCACGCAGTTGTGCCATGTCCTTAAGTTCGCTGTAACCCTTCTCCATCATCCCATCCTGCAGTTTTTGTCTAGGTCTTCCTCTGCACCTTTCCCCCTCCAATCTTCCTTCGATTATTTCTTTCTGCAGTGAGTTTCCTCGCAGCAAATATCCTACCCAATTCTTTTGTCTTGTCTTTATTGCATCAAGCAGAGATCTTTCCTCTTCTACCATCGTCAGCACTTCCTCGTTTGTAACATGCTTCGTCCAACTAATTTTCTCCATCTTTCTCCATACCCACATTTCAAAGTCTTCCAGCCGCTTGGTGTCTTTTCTCATTGTCCATGTCTCTGCGCCATAACGTCACACTCCATATCAATGTTTTGACCATTCTTTTCTTCAGACTCCTATTTAGCCCTCCTCTTAGCAATTCTTTCCGTTTTAAGAATGCCTCTTTACCCATTGCTTTTCTCCTCTTTATCTCTTTATGACATTTGGCGTCGCTTGATATTAAGCTTCCCAAGTAGCAGAATTCCTTCACCTGCTCTATTTCTTTTCCATCTATTTTGACACATATAGTTGTATTCTTTTCCTTACTGATCCTCATAACTTTTGTCTTTTTTATGTTTATTTTCATGTTGTAATCTTCTGAGGTCGCATTTAGCCGATCCATCATTTGTTGCAGATCCTTTTCGTTTCCTGCCAGCATCGCTTGATCGTCGGCAAACCTTAAAGCTTTTAACAGTTCTCCTCCTACTTTTATTCCTTCTTCTGTACCATCAATTGCCTCTCTTATTAGCTCTTCTATGTATATATTAAACAATAATGGTGACAACGGACACCCCCTGCCGCACTCCTCTACCAATTTGTCCTGGTTCAGAATATTCTCCTTCTATTCTGACTCTGACCTTTTGACCCATGTACAGATTCCCACCCGATGAGTCTTCTATCTCTCCAGTCGACTCCCATTCTTCGACCCCCTTAGTTTAACTAAGACAGCGCATTTAAAAGAGAGGGACCAATTATTGAGGAAAGGGACCAGGACTAGTACTTTGACAGATGGATGGAGGGACCGAAGCATAGAAAGGAATGGTGGACAAAAGTATTGATTAAAGAAAGGAGGGAAGGGGGATCGATTAGTGAATGGATGACAGGAGAGATGGACGGATATTTATATGCATGGATGAAGATGCTGCGATGTATACGTGAAAACTGATCATCTTATCTGTGATGATCTTCTTATGCAACTTTTCGTCCATATAACGCGAGCAATAAGTCACCTGGTTGTCGGACAGTTGTAGTTGTACGAAGGTATACCAGGAAAAAAGTCGCAGAGATGATCGTAGACCGATCACCCCAAAACAACCTCCTCGATCGGTTCCTAGGATGACTACACATTCAACTACGCACCAGATGATTCGCATGGAACCCGCGTGAATCGAATGAAGATTTTGAATGTACGTTCGTTGACCGACGAAAGACAATGCATACAAAGTGATTGGATGACATAACGATATTGTTTACTCAAGGCACATTAGATAAGCATAATTTTATGAGACTCATTAACTTGAATCTTTATTTCCATAGAATAATGTTCAGTATTTGGTTATTATTTGAAAGTTATATGAGTCACGAACTTAATGATTGCATTGGGTATCTTGTGATAGGTTTTGTGCCACTTCTGGTTGAGAAGGATTATAATTGTGATAAAAAATTCTAGGCAACGACGGTTACCTCAGAGTGATGAGAGCTGAGTGGAGCGGTTCGTAGGTGGAGTGCATATCGTGTTTGAAACTATACTTATATACTAAATGACATTCGCAAATGTCTTTATGTCTTGCGCTGCTATTCTTTCACCAATAAAGAATAATAACAAGCAATTTGCTTGACGATAAATATCATGGTATTACTTAAAAGACCGGTGTGGAACTGAAACACGTTAATATCTAATTTTATCTGGGCACTAGTAGGCTACTGAATGCGCCACTGAATGATCACAATTTAAATTTTACGAATGAACAAAATATATTCTTACAGGCATAAGTTTAGCGAAGCCCAGCGAACAGTTCGAATGTATTTTTATGAATCTCACCAAAAATATTTAGTTTATCATGGTCATGACCATTATCATCATCATCATCATCATCATCATCATCATCATCATCATCATCATCATCATCATCATCATCATCATCATCATCATCATCATCGTCATCGTCATCGTCATCGTCATCGTCATCGTCATAGTCGTCGTCATCGTCATCATCATCATCATCATCATCATCATCATCATCATCCTCATCATCATCATCATCATCATCATCATCATCATCATCATCGGTTTTCAAGCGTGAGAAAGACCGCATTATTAGTCGACCCATTGAATAAACTTATCCACTCTTGCTGAGTAATCCCTCGCCACTCAGCCATCTGCCTGTCACCCACATTTAAGCAAGCCTAAGCAACTCTGGTGTCCATTGAACGAATTTCAGACAGGCCAAGGAGAATTCAATGCAAACAATCGTCTCGCCAAACAAGTACACGCCATTGACAAGTCTATACTTAGCTCTGCTATGTGCAATGTTGCTGCTTTGCATTTATGTTCCTATGAATAGCGGACAAATTACTCTTTCTTAGGCTCCGACGATTTGGCCTATATACGGCCTGCCGTTGCCTTGACACAAGATGTATGTGCTAGAAGAGTTTGACTAATCTAGACAGGATTTTGGTATTTTTTATTACTCAGCTTAGTTTATAAACACGAGTGCTTAGAAGCCTGTTTGCCTAGTTCCAATACACAAAGAAGGTTTAAGAAAATTAAACGCTTGACCTTGCCTTGTAAAATTATTAATAGCCTCACTGGCACTGCATAGAGCTTGGGTTACATCAAAGTCATTGTGCAGGCTACACGGTTATTTATAGTCAAAAATAGTCCGGTAGAAATTCTGAGTAAATGTTATGTTGTTGCCAAGAAGTCAAATTACACAAATAACCTTTTTAAATGAACAACCTGTGCTGTCGATCATGGTGACCACTTGAGCGATCAGTTCGTGATTTCTCGTGCATGCCATATCAAGTCTATGGAAAGAATGTTGCTCCAGTCTGTATTAAATAAATTACAGCAGATCAGAAATGGGTTGCGTCAAGACATTAACGGGCAGTCCGCAAATGACCAGTGGCGGCGCTAGGAGGGGGGGGCTGGGAGGGAAAGGCCATCCATTTTTTCCCATGTAAAAATGAAATATTTGGGCGATTTACCCCCTTTAGCCCCCTCCAAAACTGAAATCCTGGCGCCGCCACTGCAAATGACATCACGCATTTCATGACAATTTTTGGCCGCTCACCTCGTCATGCGTCTTCAAAAATTCAGATGATAGGCCTATCTGCGCCTCTGAGTAGCTACGTTGAATTACGATTGATTGATAGTTTGGACCGTCGGAAATCGTTACAAATGTGTGACCCCCTCCGCCCTATGTGCGTCACGTCATTTATGGAGGTCCACGAGGATAAAATTGCTAAGCGTTATGGTAACTTACAGCATCGTGTGTCACAGAGGTTTGAAAGAGCTTGCCCGAGGGTTAGGCTACTTCTTTACCACCGATGATCAGTTTTTCATCTAGCCCCCGTTTGTTTTGAGGTTTTTTGTGGGAGGGGGGGAAAGTTCAGGTTTCTGGATTGGGCGGGAAAACGGCATTTTTTGGGCGGACGACAAGCACTGAGTCTCACTCTTTCACACTAATTTTTTCTGTCGAAGCATTGTTATCACTAGCTTATACCCAGTTTCCAAGAGAAAAGTCAATTGTTGCCTGGGACAACCAGGCATGTTTACTTCTGGTTTTTGTTGACAGTTCTGCCAACATAAACTCAGCCAGGAATTCCCATTAACACGGGTCATTGCACTTACCTATTGCTCTTTTCATGCGCTATCTGCCAACGCTCTAAACCCACATTGATCTATGAATAGAAATGCCACGAGTGTCGTGAAGCCGTGAGGTTGTTGTGTTCGAGAGAACGGCGCAGCCTCGGTTTATGTGTGCTGGCATTGAAGCTATGCCTTGACACAAGTGAAGATTTTCTGTTGCCTCTTCTTACACTTATGACCTTGTCAATGTTGTCATGTGCTTTATGATGCACATTGCGCAAGGTTTTTGTGAATGGGAAATTACGTAACAGACTCATGCCTGTCTTTGGACTTGGAGTCTGCCCTACGACCGTCTTTATAAAGCAGTGGAAAACATGTGCGAACCGTGAAGTGCTACCGTTTCTTTCGAGGAGCTGCATGAAAACAATTCAGGTATCGGAATACTTTCTGCATCATTATATTCATCTAAATAGCGAATTGTACTGCATAAATTATTCTAGAAATTACGTATACTCTGGCTATAATCTCCGTCATGTATTATAGACAAGAGACTGCTTTAGTTACAGATAGGCTACAAGAAATCAGGTGACCGCCTCGCAGGCTGCGATTCATCTTATTTCCAGAGTTATGTAATCATCGTCGCTTCCATTTTGGCCGCAGACGATACTGTTCTACTTTGCAGACGTTAGGGCTACCTGGTTATTCTTCCTGCAGTGTGAACTGTAAAATACTCACGAAGAAAAACATAGACGTTTCGTTTTGGCTGCACCCAAGTCTTGTTTTAGGTTGCCTGTGTCAGCATGGCCTTCTTTCACCATCTCTCGTCTAATACCCAGGGTGAGAATTGCCGGGGTTGGGGGTTTCAACCCCCCAGTCTTTCTTAGAGCTCCATAGTAAAGTCTGTTTTGAACACCTCATTTCCAAGTGGATAATGGTCCAACCCCATGTTCTTTTCCGCAATTCTTACACTGCTGTTACCCAAGTATAAGTATGGTAGGTAGACAAAATGACTTTCGCGTCGTTAGGCTGGACTGTTCGTTTTGCAACAGACGCTATAAAATTTCTATTTAAATTTGCATTTACGGATATTTTAATGTAGGGAATATTTTCAGTTTGAAAACCATTGCACATAAATTGAAAAATTTAACCGCTGGAGAAACAGCGTCACGACCACGAGTCCGACGATGCTTGTTAATCTTAGCGGTAAGTGTGCAGAGTGTTGATCATCTCTAACTCAATTATTGTATCCTTGTATACTAACAATGATAGAGACAACATCTACTGCAGGTAATATCGCGATGATTGGATTGTATGAAAGTAATAATATTTATAACTAACTAAGAAATTCTGTACATAAGACTCAAAGTATGTGGAATGTCAAATACCAATGGACCAGTCCGCTGAGCCAGTATAATTATAAGGTTGAGACTAAATTTACTTCAAGGGTTACCAGGAACAAATACAATTATGCTTTATAATAAATAAGAATAAGGAAGAATTCCATGGAGTTTGAAAAGGGCTTCTCTGTGTAGAAAGGTTCTGATCTTTGGAGGACTAACTATTGAGTGCTGGAACTAATGTCATTTTGTTGAACATTGAATGATTGATGTTGAAGAAAAGCCATGAATTTGATTTTGATGTATTATGTGACTTTTAAATAAGATGTATCATTTGTGATGTTACGATTAATAATATAATTATCTGTTTTCTCTAGGGTTGCTGCTGCTCTCACTCATTGACTATGCAACATCAGCATCGAATACGCGTTGCGTCCCCATGTTCGAGGGAGGGTCGTTATGCTTCACTAAACCGGATCCCCTAGTGTCTCTGTCATGGTCCAGTGCGTTGGAGTGGTGCAAGAACATCGGAGCCACTCTACCGACTCCAGAGGGTTACCATCAGCACACTATTTATGGAAATGTGCTCGATTTCTTGGGTTTGCACACGGAGACGCTGTGGCTGGGAGCCAACTCCACATACGATCCAAGCAACTGGCATTGGGCGAACGGAACGAGTTTCACAGGTGCGTCTACATTGTCGCAGTTCTCTTGTTACCATAATAGTAGCCTGGTACTGCGACCGGCTTCATCATAACTATTTATTTGACCCAGTTTTGCAAGTATTACCGTACGTGAAAAGGCTGTATTAATTATGCGATCGAATTGCAATTGAAGCGTCTCAACTAGGCCTACATATAACGTAAAATCTAGATGTTATTATGACTGTGTGCACTTGTACATAAATATAATAAATATTATGTATAGGCATAAATATAAATATGTATATGCCCAATGCAACGGAGGTAGGTGCTACCGGATGTTAGATGTACATTGAAAGTAGTTCCTGATTGGAACTAAGCTACTTTTAATGTGCAACTAGAAATGTTGAAGCCATAGCTACTTAAGGATATAATAATTATTACATAACCTAATTTTTTTACGCAAATAAATACGCTCTTAAGTGCTGTAATAATGTAATATGCCGAGCAAAATTCTGTCCAGGTAACGACCTCTGTTGTCATAGACCCTGGTCAAATCGGATCCATCCACAGCATAGATCTACATGTAATTTATTAGACCATCCTGTTGTTTTCGTCAATCAATGTTATTTTTAAATTGTTAGATGCAAGTTTTCCACAATCGACTTATCTAAAGTTTTATATTAATTTAAGATGTTATTATGGAATAGTGCTACCATGATTATCCACGGAAACGCTGCTCACAATGCGGGGAGATGGGGGCAAATGCCAAATGGCCCGGCGAATCTTAGCGACCTGAGCAAGATAGTTATACAGATAAGGTTTTGATTTAAGCCTAATCCTTTTTATATAAGATGGCGGCGAAAATTAAATACAATAGGTTTAAACTACAAGTTTACAACTGAGTAAATTATGTTTTAAATAGGCTTATGAACATTACAAAGTCATTGTAGATTGTACTTGCACTTTCATCACTTCAATTTGTTTCTAACAAAATTCGTTTCTCATTAAGCTTTAAAATTACGCAGTGGCCCATGACTGCTCTGAATATGGCTCCGTACTATATCTCTCGTCGGCCTTGGTTGCTCATGAACCATTTAACTTTTTCTGATATCAGTTGTAACTTAGCAGCCCTGTGTGGGAGGCAGTTCATTCGAATCGTATTGTCACTGTCGGATTCTCCCATTGATAATTGCACAACATGTGCAACAGCATGTGAACCTTAACTATTGCTTCCGTGTCAATACGCTTGCAATAATCAATGACCATTGATGGGACGATGTTCGATATTGTCATGCGGAGTCTCAAACGTGTTGTTGTCAGGGTGAGAATTGCCCGGGGGGGAGGTTTCAACCCACAGTCTTTCTTAGAGCCCCATAGTAAAGTCTATTTCTCGCACCACAATTCCAAGCGGATCATAGTCCAACCCCAGTTATTTTTTCCACAATTCTCACACTGGTTGTTGTGTAGTTTGATGACTGTATTGAGATTATACATGTAGCCTAGGCCCTAATAATAGATCAACGAATATGGTTCCATTCCCAAAACAACTGATTGTTTTTAATTTACTTTTCAGGAACCATAGAAAACGGAAACGTGGCCGGCAAAACTCATGCGTACATCGTTCGAAATGGAACCGATGTGAAATTTGTCGCCACATCTCCGTTTGACTCATACTCTTACGTTTGTGACAGTTCCTTCCCTGGTAGGTGTTTGTGTTAATATAAAAAAGGCCAGTTGAATTTTCAAATAAACTATATAAACACACGACAGCACTGCAGTAGGACACTGTTTCCTAAACCGTTCTTGCCCACCTGGCAAGATGCATCTAGATTTTTTAGCCAGTAGACTGCACATTTAGAACCCGCCACCGTGTATTAGGTTACATTGTATCATATCAAAACATCTGTAGAAACGCCTCTAAACAGTATGAACCGATAAGAGAATCAGAGAGGTGAGAATAGAAGACGAGGCATAATGCCAAGAAGCAGCAGTGAGGCGCCTTAAAATTAATGAAAATACGAAAAATGTGTTGGCCTAAGGCTGGACACAATCATAGTCTTTATAAAAAGGAGCTTTCTAGCGTCATTCTCAGATCACATGCAATGTCATATCTATATTTTATAGCCTACATGTATATAGATACTAATGTATGAATCATAGTAACCTTCTTAGTCATGTTGTTGTAAGCTTGATCATTACTTTAGTGTAGGCCTAGGCCTACATACTGCTTTTAAGAAGCTCACACTAACGTTAGCGCTGCTTGATTAAAGACAGTAGGCCTACTGTTCTACTTTAAGCTGAAAGTTCATCCTTGCGCAAATAAGGATGATGATTAATCAGATAAAAGAGAATATTATATGTCGCCTTGCGATAGATCATAGATTGGTGAGTTTGTTCATCTCGCCTGTTGTTGTCTGTTGTAGCTTCTGCTTTCTTTCTACATGAAACCTGAGATAATGTCTTACGTGTGAATATTATTGTAAGCTAATAAAGTAAAGACGCTGACTATTTTAATAAATAAATCACACAGATCTCTATAAACTATCTTTCAGAAATCAACTGTGCAGTCAAACCTTACAGCTTTTGGACCGGTAGCTCATGCCTAACAAAGTATGCATCTGCTGTTTCATCGTACGATGCCTGGAAAACCTGCGGCGTGAAAGGTCTTGCATCGGTTGACAATTTGGACGAATTCTCCAGATGGATTCGCGATTCGAAGAGATTCTGGATAGGACTACACAGTGCCTGGTGGACCTGGTATGATTTCGGTAGGTCTGTAGATTTCCAACCGCACCCTAATTGTCTAGTATGGTGTTACACAGCGTTTTACATCCATAACTGAGCGAATTCTTTTCAGACATCTAACCTTAAGTTAATAGATATTACAACATAAAATTTGTGTATGACGATCAAGTGTCTTCCTAATGCAATATTATTCTCAGTCATGAGCTTCTGCCCACAATGGTCTCTTAGTACTAGCATTGTCTAAACTTCAACTCCATTCAATAAAAAGAAAGATCAATATAACCAACTTTGAAAGAAGGAAGCTACATAATATTATGATCGAACAGAAACGTGTCTACTAATTGAAGTGTGCGGCAGAAATGCGGTTTTGCTAGTAGGCTACTGTCTCCATTGGGCAATTTTGCAGTGGTGGGCTCGGTTCCTTGGAACTGGAACGTTCCAGGTTCAAATCCACCTCAAACCGCCGCGTAAGGACCTTAGGCAAGTCCTTCACTTGCAATAATTGTTCGTGTTCTTCGGCGTGAAACTCCGATGCAGTGTCCGCACTGCTGTCGGGAGCGCCTCTAATTAGGCAGGTTCAATGGGCGCTATAGAAAATGCGAGAAATAAATAAAATAAAATATTCATGTTACACAACTCGTTCAGCATTGATTCCGATGGTTTGGGTATGTCTAGGAAATGTCAATCAATGATAAAAGCCAATGCTTTGCTTGCACAATTCAATGGAAAAGCCATGAATGCCGATCAGGACATAAGAAACTTGGGCTAACGAATGTACTTCACAAAATATGACCGAAGTCAGCAAAGATAAAAATTATTGTTTCCATACTAAGCTGTCTGCGCAGATATTCACGTTTTTATGTGTCAGTCCAATTTCAAACCGGAATTCACCTGAATGTAAAATAGTCATTAATATTAAACTCTGTGTGTTTCAGTTGCAGGCACATCACGTGAAGTTATTCACAACCGATTTGGTAACAATTTGCCGAACGGTACCTCATCTGGAGAATGTTTGGCGTCTTTCAGAAATGATCGTTTCAACAGGGTCGAATGGATGAACCTTGACTGTGCCAGAAGCTTGCCGTTCGTCTGCCAGAAGTGTAAGAAACTTTCCTGCTTTTAGCAATTGTGTGATTTGCGCTTTTCAGAAAAGCAATTCGAAGGATCTGTCAAACTGTGCTCGACTAACATGCATCGTAAAACAGAATCCAAATGACAGGACTTTTTTAACGTGCAGTTGTACACAAAATGTGCAGTTCTAAATGGCTTTGTGCATTTGTAGAAGCACTTCTGTACAGTTAAAAAACTAGCAATATGGTCATTGTCCTCCAATTGGAAGTAATTTAGCATGAAGGATGGGAAAGGAAAGAAGGAGTTGTGCAGTTCTAAAAATTCCTTTAAAACAGCCCTGCTAAATAATCGGAAAGTAGCAGCGTTCCCTGAACTCTAAATCGCTTAAATTTATTGGGAGCATGCTTCGTTTGACCTCGTTCAGTAATTTGATTTTATCCTCTTACTAGCCTACGGAGCCTATGGACGGAGCATATAACAAATGAGGAGGTACTACAAATGGTTGGTGAAAAGCGATCGCTAATAACAACAATAAGAGAGAGACAAAAGAACTGGGTTGGGCACGTGTTAAGAGGAGACTCCCTCCTGAAAGAAATCATAGAAGGGAGAATGGAAGGAAAGAGAGGGAGAGGAAGACCACGGCAAATGATGCTTGGAGGGATTATGGTCAATGGGTACAGCAAACTGAAGGAAAAGGCACAGCACAGAGAGGAGTGGCGTCATTGGAGGTTGGAACCTGCCGAAGGGCAGAGAACCTAAAGAAAGACCTAAAGAAAGACTAGCCTACATTCAGGTTATTTTTTCTGGCACCGGCAAAAATACCAATTGTGACTTGGTTACTAGTCGTTTCTTGAGTTTTCAACCTTTAATTTATTAAAATAGGCAACTGGCTAATGATCCGAAATTATTTATGCTATGGCATCACCAATGCATTACGCGGATTTACTTCTGTTGTGTTACGCTAACCCTGTTTTCAAGATACATTTGTAAGATTGCATCAAATGCCACGTTTTTTCATTCGCGGTGCAAGCACATTGAAGTTAAAAATGGCTTTGTTGTTACCAAACAGTTGTGAACAATGCGACTTCTACAACTACTATCCCACCAGCAGTTACAGCTCCCTCTTCCACTGCAAGGACGTCTATCACTTCTACAACCACAACAACTGCTACTCGCACTATCACTACCCAACGCACTTCAAGCACCTCCAGAGCTACCACTCCAACTTCTGTTACCACTACAGCTGCAATTCCAACTAGCACTACAAAAACTACTGCAAGTTTCTCTACTTCCACAACTACAGAACCTACTTCTACCTCTAGTGCGTTTATGACACCTGCCACAAGTGATGTAACAGTGACATCAAGTGAGTGGACTGCAGATGTGACTTCCCATCAACCCAACAACAGCAAGTCGACTCCCGCTAACCACGGTAAATCACATGGAATAATTTATGACATTCGTAACATTTCGCTGAAACGTTCTTTCTAACGAATATGAACACTTCAACAACTAATTTCTGTTTGACGACAATTTCCTCGACTGTTAGAATTTTCAGTTGAATTGATTTTGGCTTGTTTTGTCGCATTATTTTTTAGAGTTCTACATTACTGTTTTTCAAATCAGACAAGAAATGTTAAAAAAATACGTCGGAAACAGGAATTTATGTAAAAATGTTCGTTGTGTTTGTAGATCTGGCAATTGGATTTGGTATTGGTGGAGGATTGTTCCTGTTGGTGATAGTATGGCTAACGGTGCTGACTGCATTTGGATATAGGACAATGCGGTGAGTTTCAATGTCGTGTGTTATTGGATGTAAGAATTAAGCAAGAAGGCATAATAATGGGCCTAATAGATGAATGGTTGGCTCAATAAATGTTTGGATATATGGATGTATGAATGGGTGGATGGATAGGTGGATGAATGGTTGGATCATATGGACTTGTGGGTGGGTGGATGGATATGTCGGTGGATGGATGGTGTTTTTTTTTAGAGGCGCTCTTGTAACGGCATGTGCTGTGTTACGGCGCCATAGAAATTGTCATTATTATTATTATTATTATTATTATTATTATTATTATGGATGGATGGATGAAAGAATGGTTGAATGGATGGAGTGATGTATACAGATAAATATAAATTATCACGCGTTTTAAGAACACTTGCGTGTCATTAGCCTGCTTTTTGTTCCATCAATTGATCGGGTTAGATCTTGATCGCAATTTTCAGCTTAAACTTTGCACCTCATCCTTCGTTAAGATCATTTACCATCCCACGATTAGAATATCTTTAATCCCCAAAATTAATACCAACGCCATGCATAAACCTACGCTTTCACCGCTGTGACTGATCGAGCTAGTGATAGTTTTAGCCCATTTTCATGATGTACAATTGTACATGACTTGTATAGATCTAAAGTTGAGTTTACACATGCATCGGAATTGACACCTGTACAGTGTACAGTGGGTCTATATGGTTATCTCTTACTACATCGTCATTACCTGTTTGTCTGTCTTTATCTCACGGTGAGTCTAGCAAATTGTTTTCCGTTTTAGTGAGATCGATGATTCACTGAGATTACTTGATAACCAGGAAACAACTTCGAGCAGCAGCTACGATGACATAGAGTTCAGAAACGAACCATGGAAGGCGGGAAGTCGAGTGAGCCCCTATCCCATATGAAGCCCTCCAATCGATGAAAGATGTCAACGAACACAAAGTGATCGGTGGATGCAACGAAGAATAAGCTACATGTATATCTAATTCAGACGTATTTTAGTTGAGTGTGACATTTTAGAAATAAGGTGTGAAAATAGAAATAACCTCATTTGCGGTTATAATAATATTCTTAGGCGTAGGGCCTAGGTTAAATGTACCTCATAATTATGTTTAGTTGATGTGAGAATATATTGAATGAAAAAAACATAATTAAACCTCATTTATCATACTATCTCTTTAGAACATTGTTCCTGTGCCTACAATACTAGATTAGCCAGACTTTCATATTCATATTTCAGGTAATATATCGAAACGTTTAACATTTTATTTGTAGCGTGGCTGCGTGGGTCGTAGCTTTGATGATTGTGTGTATTGAATAAAAGTGGTTTTAATCTCAAGTACGTCTTATCATCTCCATTAATTTTTCTGCTCCGAAGCGTAGAGGGAGCGGAAGCAGCATACCAAATTTCAGCCTGATATTGACGATAAATAATGCTATTACTTGAAAGACCGTAGTGCAACAGAAATACGTTAATACCTACAATATCGATAGGTACTAGCACTGGACTACTGAATAGTTACTGCTGTGAACGACGCTATATAAGTTTGGAAATAGATTGCATTACATAATCGTAGCCTATTATTATATGCCTGTAATCTTTACGGAATAGATTAATCACAATTAGCCTACAGACCAAAAAATTTAAATTTTACAAGTTCACAAAATTCAATGCGCAAATATATTGCCCATTCATAAAAACTTAGTGAGTTAGCGACGCTCAGCGACAAGTTAGAGTTTATTTTCATCACTCTTGCAGTGCAATATGTTTCTCGCAATCATGACCATCAACGTTGGTTTTCATAGCTGTAGATAAGACCCCTTTAATAATGCCATATTGACAAAAGTAATCCCTCACCGATCTGTCTGTCTAATCTGCCCGTCGCCCACAGTTCCGCATGTCTAAACAGATCTGTTGTTCATTGAACCGATTTTACCAGGCTAAGGAGAATTATTCTATGCAAACAATCGTCTCGCCAAACAAGTAGGCCTATCCTAGCTAGACCTATAAGACATTGGTAGGTCTACTTCAAGGTTCTTTCAATAAACTGTGTGGATTGACCTTGGTTCTTCTTAACCCTGCTATGCGCAATACTGGTGCCTGTGCAGGGATGGGCAGTAATTTAATCGAGTAATTGAAATTACGTAATTTAAATTACAATTGTAATTGGTAATTTATAATTTGCAGCTCTGCATCAAAGTAATTTGTAATTTGTTATTCAATTACATTTTCTCCTGTAATTTGTAATTTCAATTACATTCCTCAAAATCAAATTACTTTGGTTGTGACTATGCTAAGATTCTTTGGTGAATCAAGCGATCCTTGCAACAGTGACTCATCCATATTTTAAGTCATGCTGGCTGCCTGCACAAATTGCAGATCAAACTAAAAGAATATATACGAATTGCTAGTAGCAATATCTGAAAATGCCACTAGTAGCGAACAAAATATTGAGAATCTAGTGGCCATAAAGAAGGAGAGGAAGATGAAGAACTTTATGGTTTTAGTGTGTAGCGTGCAGTGACCACAAAGTCGACCAGCAGAAACAAAAACGATTTAGAAATCTTGCGGCATATAGAAGATGACAGAAATGGAACTAGTAGTGCCTCGTTACTGGCCAACTGCTAACAAATTGTTTATACAATTTAATGCTGCCATGCCTTGGTCTGCAATAGAAGAGAGGCTCTTTAGTTTTTACAGGCATGATTGTAAGGCCTAACAGACGGCTTTAATTGTGTGACATTAATTTTTCTTACACAATAAATAATAATACACATAGAAATAGGAAAAAAGGCATGCACTTCCTGTCTGAGTTTTTTCTTATTCCAATGATTTCAGCCCCAAAGTAATTTGTAATTGATGTAATTGAAATTACGTAATTTGTAATTTGAGGCTCTGATTTAAAGTAATTTGTAATTTGTAATTCAACTACATTTTCTTCAGGAATTGGTAATTTGTAATTCAATTACATGTTTCCCTGTAATTTGCCCATCCCTGTGCCTGTGTCGCGGGATAGGCTACTCTATTCCTCCTAAAGCTATCGATGGGGATGAATAGTTAATACTGGAGAGAGATTTTTCGGAGGGATAAACCATTCGATCTCCACGTGTATTGCTATCGAAATGCGCATAATAATTGGTCAATTTATGCTGCAATCAAAAATTACAATTCAAAGCGACTCTAATAATTGTTTTAGGTCAATTTTAGGAGTCCTGAGCAATGTTCAGAGCAAGGTAACTCGAATCTATTTAGTGACGCTTGGTGTTCCGAAGTGCTCTGAAGTGTTCTAGATGTTCTAAGTGCTCCAAATCCAAAGCACACTTAGTTTGCTAGTAGAATTAAACACAACCAAGGTCGTAGCTAGGGGGTCTTTGGGGTGTTCGAACACCCCCGAAATGAAAATAATGAAAACATTAAACAATGGATTTTTTACTAGCACCCGATGTAAGAACTAAGAGGATTTCATTTTTAGACTCTTTTCTATGTGACCTTTTACAGTACATGTAGAATAGATTGAGCATGTCTTTGAGATCTCGTGTGTCACGACGATACGCAAAACCACTCAATTTATACCGGAGAGAGAGATTTTCCTGAGTCATTCAATCTCCACGTGTATTATATTCTTATTGAAAATGCGCATTATTGATCAGTTTATGCTGCGATCAAATTACAATTCAAAGCGACTCTAATAATTGTTTTAGGTGTCCTGAGCAATGTTCAGAGCAAGGCAACTCGAATCTATTTAGTGACTCTTGGTGTTCCGAAGTGCTCTGAAGTGTTCTAGATGTTCTAAGTGCTCCAAATCCAAAGCACACTTAGTTTGCTAGTAGAATCAGCGTTGCCACTCCTTGGGTTATTTCACAAGATCTTGGGTTTTTTGATCAGAACTTGGGAAATGGGTTTTTTTTGGACGAGCTTGGGTTTTTTCTGGGTTTTTTTTCGACGGAAAAAAGGGATTTTTTTGACATTTTCGGACATTTTTCGTGAAATTGTGGATTGTTTTCGAGATCTGTGCCGGATGACTAAAAAAAAGGTCATCAGATTTTTTGACGGGAAATTCAGGAATTTTTCGGGAAATTCGGGGAATTTTCGGAAGATTTGCTCAACTTGGGTTTTCTTGGGTTTTTTCACCCTTCAACTTGGGTTTTTTCAAATTTTAGAGTGGCAACACTGAGTAGAATTAAACACAACCAAGGTCGTAGCCAGGGGATCTTTGGGGTGTTCGAACACCCCCGAAATGAAAATAATGATGTGGCATTTTACAGCAGATTAGACTGAGCATAGCTATGAGAGGGATCATGAGTCACGACGCTACGCAAAATCACTCATGCAGTTTGTTGATTCGGTTGCTTGCCAGCTTGCTCCTAGTCTATGAAAAATTCTGGCTACGGCCTTGAACACAACAGTACTGTTAGTGGCAATGTTCAAAACAAAGCAAATTGACGTTAATTTGCAAAAATAAACACACGCGAACTGCTTTTTCAACTTCTCTTCATCTTGGGGCTGCGATATTTTAAGGGGGTAGCTAGCTACTCTATTTCGTGAAACCTGTCTTTCAATTCTTAAGTATAGGCTAATTTTAAAGCGGACAACTGTTCCTGACGATAGCCTGCGGCCAAGGTAGGCTATAAATCGTCCTTGGCCTGCGGCCTACCGCTTCCTAGACACAAGAGGCATGCGCTAGAAAAGTTTGGCTAATTTTAGACCGGATTTTTGCATTGCTATTTGACTCAGCTTAGTTTAGCCTATCAACACGAGTGCTTAGAAGAGTGTAGGCCTATGCCTAAGTAGGCCTATAATAAGCTTACTCAAAGAAAGTCTAAGAAAATTACACGGTTGGCATTGTCTTGTAATATTCCTATAAGCTGCATAGCGCCTTTGCGTTCTCCCTCAAAGTCATTCATAATCGTTATCGTAAGCTCGAGATTTCTACAGCGCCCATAAAGCGAAGTCGCGAGATCCAGTTTATTCACAGGTGCTTAGTCAAAACAAAGTCGACAGGCAGCGGGTCAATATCCGGAAAGTTAGGCAGGATAACAGTTAATAATTTCTTAAAATTAGTAGTCCGGTAGAAAGGAGGAGTTAATAATTATGTTCGATGTGGTTGCTGAACTTGAAACACACCTTTAACAAGTTAGTCCGGGATGTTAGCGAAAAATTGTGCATTTTGGTGCTACAAGCAAAAGAAAGATATTTTTGAGTTCAGGAAGAAATTCTAAGAAAAATGTGATATAGTGCCAGTTGAAAAAATGGGAAAAATTTTTCCACTTTTTTCCAGTTTTTTTCCATTGGATTTTTTCCAGGAACATTAAATCAAAATGTTGAAATAGCTCATAACAAGCTGAACATTTCAGGATATGTGTAGCAATATTAGTAGAATGAGATACGAAAAGTGCCAAACAATCCTTCAAGAGCTCTTTCCGAAATCCAAGATGGCGTACAAAATGGCCGCCATTTCTCAAGGTCATTAGTCATCACCTGGAAAAAGCTCGTAACAAGCCGAAATTTGCAGGATAGGCGTAGAAGTATGAGTAGAATAACATTCCAAAAGTGCCAAGCAATCCTTCAGGAGCTCTTTCTGGAAACCAAGATGGCGTCCAAGATGGCCGTCATTTTACAAGGTAATTAATTATCACTTGGAAAATGCTCGCAACAAGCTGAAATTTTCAGCATAGGTGAAGGAATAGGAGTAGAATAACATATCAAAAGTGCAAAACAATCCATTAGAAGCTCTCTCTGAAAACCAAGATGGCCGCCATTTTTCATTATTTTTATAGTTTTGCAACCTGAGAGGCTAAAATCACAATGGAATTGACACTTACCGTGGTTCGGTGGACGAACATTAATCCTCAGGACATTATCCAATATCCATCCTCCCATTATGCGTATAAAATACTCAGGTGGACATAACTCGGGTTAACCCCATCTGTGCAATGGGTCTATTTTTGCATTTAATTGATAACGCTTTATTAATATTGTCCTGCTTTTGTTCACTGTGTCATTCCTTGTAAGATCATGATGGTAAAAACCTTATATTGCTGATCAGATGTAAAGTCACGACTTCTTAGTTCGATCCATTCTGCTATTCGTGGCTAATAATACGATCATAGTTAGAGTAATTTAGGTTTAGCTTAGGCTACATTTAAGACCTGTCAATGTTGTGTTCGTCTTACCTTAGCGACATTTTAATGCCATTGGCATATAAAATTATATCTACAGTAAACATCAGCTGTGACGAACTTTGAACGATTACTGTAATAATTTAACAAACAAGCAGCAGTCTCACATATTCGTATGTATTATTGTCATAACATACAAATATACACATTAATATATTCTTGCAATATCTGTCCAATAGCCAATGTAATTATAGGCTACGACTTAGCATATAATAAATATCTTTATAGATAATGCCTTACGCAGGAGTGAATAAATCATACCCTGGTTATAATGTCCTATCTGACATAATGTCCTATCTGGGAGAGATAATGTGAGGGGATTATGTCCAGGGATTAATGTTCGTCCACCGAACCAGGGTACGTGTCATTTCCATTGTGATTCTAGCTCTCAGGTTGCAAAACTATAAAAATAATAAAAAATGGTGGCCATTTTGGGCGCCATCTTGGTTTTCAGAGAGAACTTCTAGTGGATTGTTTTGCACTTTTGATATGTTATTCTACTCCTATTCCTTCACCTATGCTGAAAATTTCAGCTTGTTGCGAGCATTTTCCAGGTGATAATTAATTACCTTGTAAAATGACGGCCATCTTGGACGCCATCTTGGTTTCCAGAAAGAGCTCCTGAAGGATTGCTTGGCACTTTTGGAATGTTATTCTACTCATACTTCTACGCCTATCCTGCAAATTTTGGCTTGTTACGAGCTTTTTCCAGGTGATGACTAATGACCTTGAGAAATGGCGGCCATTTTGTACGCCATCTTGGATTTCGGAAAGAGCTCTTGAAGGATTGTTTGGCACTTTTCGTATCTCATTCTACTAATATTGCTACACATATCCTGAAATGTTCAGCTTGTTATGAGCTATTTCAACATTTTGATTTAATGTTCCTGGAAAAAATCCAATGGAAAAAAACTGGAAAAAAGTGGAAAAATTTTTCCCATTTTTTCAACTGGCACTATATCACATTTTTCTTAGAATTTCTTCCTGAACTCAAAAATATCTTTCTTTTGCTTGTAGCACCAAAATGCACAATAACGATGTTTTCGACCGCTAAGAGACCGGACTAAGTGCGTGGTGTTGTCATGAGGTCAAATTACAAAAACATTCAATGGACTACCTGCGTGGTCGATCATGGTAACCACTTGCGCGATCACTAATTGCTCAGTGTTCAATCGAGACATCTCGGGAGGAGGGGTTCTAATGTGAAAATTTTGTATAGGCCTATCTCGATTTTTCAATGGGGTGGATGTTACAAGCAGCGTTTTTCTGAGGGAAATGGTAGCCTACGTTTATGTATGCCAAGTAGGCCTACAGCTCAAGATTTTCTGGGGATGTCAATCCCTCAGACACGTCAAGATTAAACACTAACCTGTGTTCTGCGGGCACTGCTTAATACCTAGGCCTACTACCAGTAGCGGCACCAGCAGTGCTTAAAGTGTAAAAAAAGAAGTGCCAGGACGCTGAATTGTATAATTGGTCGTCAGTGGTGGTGACACGAAACGGAGTATCCCCCCTGAAAGCTATCCGGGGGGATGAATTAATCTATCCCCCCGGATGGAATTAACCGGTCTATACTATCCGGGGGGATAAACCATTCTATCCCCTTTTTTGAAAAATGCGCATAATAAATTTTTTTATGCTGTAATCAAAATTTAAAGTGACTAATTGTTTTAAGTGTCCTAAGCAATGCTCAGATAAAGGTAACTCGAATTTATTTAGTGACTCTGAGTGTTCTTAAGTGTTTTAAATGTTTTAAGTGCTCTAAAAACAGGGCAAAACAAATTATCTAGTAGGAAAAAACATACCTGCTAGTGTCATTTTTCAAAACAAAGAAGATGAAAATTAATTTGCAAAACAAAATACACGCGGAAGCGTTTTTTTCGACTTTTTTAAATTTGGGGGGATACAATTAATACGGGGGATACTCTAATTCGTGACAGCGGCGCCGAAGGCGCGAGGCTGCGAGTGCCGAAGGCACGAAGCCCATGCCGACTAGGGGGTCTGGGGGAGCGTCGTAAGCTCCCCCAGCGGGGTCTGGGGCGGAGCCCCAGCGACCGGCGCATTTTTAGCTGTGTCGACCTCAAATAGAGCCATTTTAGACTCTTGTTTGCCAGCTATTTGTGAACAATAAAGTCGCGAAAACTTCAAGAGTAAGTCGTTTTTCAGTGTTGCAAGCTAGCAGGATAACAAAAAATAAAAGTTTGTTGTAAAAGATAAAGGTTTTGTCTTTACCGTAATCACAACAGTGAAAAGGTTTAGGTAATTAAGAAGCTAAGACAGCGGGGTCAGCGACCGGCGCATTTTTAGCTGTGTCGACCTCAAATAGAGCCATTTTAGACTCTTGCTTGCCAGCTATTTGTGAACAATAAAGTCGCGAAAACTTCAAGAGTAAGTCGTTTTTCAGTGTTGCAAGCTAGCAGGATAACAAAAAATAAAAGTTTGTTGTAAAAGATAAAGGTTTTGTCTTTACCGTAATCACAACAGTGAAAAGGTTTAGGTAATTAAGAAGCTAAGACAGCGGGGTCAGCGACCGGCGCATTTTTAGCTGTGTCGACCTCAAATGGAGCCATTTTAGGCTCTTGTTTGCCAGCTATTTGTGAACTGCATGGACGCCGTCCTGGCAGTCATGGACGACCGTCCTGGCAGTGCTGGCCAAATAAGTCATAGGACGGCGTCCTGCCTCGAAAATAAGTGCCAGGACGCCGTCCATGACCGTCCTGGCACACTTTAAGCCCTGGGCACCAGAGAGCGTAGGAAGGCTATGCCCCCCATAAAAAATCATCCGTTTTTACGTGAAAAATTAAATGAATGCATGATTAGCCCCTAAAACTGAAATATATGCATGGGATTTCGACCCAATGACTAAAAAGAGGTCGTCAGAAATTTTGGCGAATGAAAATGGAAAATTTCCTCCTCGAGGATTCAGACCCCAAAACTGAAATCCTGGCGCAGCCACTGCCTACCGTAGTAGGCCTACATAGTTTGAGACTAATCATTTGACATTGAAAAGAATTGGCGATTCATATAATTATGGCGTCGTGACTAAGATTGCAATACAAAAAGATTTTAAAGCATATTTGACAGGTAGGCTAACTGTGTTAAAAATGGTCTAGGCCTATTTAATAAGATATAACCATAGAAACGCCATTAAAACATCACTTGACAACTTTGTTATCAATACTTATCACTACGCAGCTTTCAAAGAGGAAATTTAGTCAATGTTGCCTGGAACAACCCAGCGTGTTTACCTCTGTTTATATTTACCTGTCTGTCAACATAAACTCAGTCAGGAATTTCCATTGATACGGGTCTTTGCGATTACCTATTAATGTCTGCCCACGCTCTAAACGTACACTATGAATAGAAATGCCACGAGTGCCGTGCAGCCGTGAGTTTGGTGTGTTCGACAGAACGGCGCAGCCTCGGTTTATTTGCCCTCGCATTGAAGCTATGCCTTGACACAAGTGAAGATTTGCTGTTGCCTCTTCTTACACTTATGACCTTGTCAGTTGCTTTATGATGCACATTGCGCAAGGTTTCTGTGTGTGGAAAATTACGTAACTGACCCATGCCTGTCTTTGGACTCAGTGTCTGGTCAATAGGCCGGGCCTACTCTGCCTACGACTGTCTTTATAAAGCAGTTGAGAACATGTGCAAACCGTGAAGTGTTACCATTTCTGTCGAGGAGCTGCATGAAAACAATTCAGGTATCGGTATGCTTTCTGCATTATATTCATTATATATAGGGAATCGTACTGCATAAAATAGTCTACAAATTACATATATTTTATATCTCTTCTTTTACGCAAGAGTACTAAAAGACGCGTAACGAAAACCTCATTACGTGTAAGCTCATTCCATTGCCTCACATGCTGCGATTCATCTTATTTCCCGAGTTATGTGAACCCCCTCCGATAACTTTTTGACCGTAGACAATTGTGTTCTATTGCACGGACGCTATCTGGTTGGTCTTCCTGTGTGAACTGTAGGCCTACTCATGAACGGCATCGATGTTTCCTCTTGGTTTCACCCAAGTCTTGACACAGGTTGTATTCAACCTTGATCTTCTTTGACTTTCTTCACGTCTAATACCCAAGCGCATGGTATATTTCTGCTCCCTAATATTTTTCGCGTCATTAGGCTGGATTTTCTGGTACAGACGCTATACAAATTTCTATTTAAATTTGCATTTACGGATATTTTAATGTAGGGAATATTTTCAGTTTGAAAACCATTGCACATAAATTGAAACTTTAACCGCTGGAGAAACAGCGTCACGACCACGAGTCCGACGATGCTTGTTAATCTTAGCGGTAAGTGTGCAGAGTGTTTATCATCTCTAACTCAATGATTGTGATATATCCTTGTATCAGCAATTAGGCTAACGCTGCAGGTATAGCATCCTGATGACTGGTTTGTATAAGCTCACTTTAGTAATTACATTGTAGTTATACCTAACTTATAATTTCTGTACATCAAACTCAAAGCATGTGGAATGTCGAATACCAATGGGCAAGACCGTAGCTAGGGGTTGTTTTGGGTGTTTGAACCCCTCCCCATAATATTAGATTTTACTAACGCAAGCATGATGTCAGGACTAAGGGGATTTCATTTTGAAGTTCTTATTAAATTTCTATTGACATTTTACTATGGATTAAAATTAATCATCCTTCAAACTCATTATTTAGTTGAATCGGTCGCTTAATTGTCAAATTGCTCAAGGTCAAGTTAGCACCTAACACCCAAATAAGATTCTGGTTACGGCTTTGCCAACGGGGCAATCGTCTGAGACGAAATTTAATCGACTTTAAGGCTCAGTCTGAACAAACAATATAGCCAGAGGAGAATTGTGGGTGCGGTGGTGGAGTGGGTATGCTCGTTGCCTTGCAGCCGTAAGGTTGTGGGTTCGAATCCACCTCAAGCCGCCGCGTAGGGACCTCAGCAAAGTCCTTCATTCGCAATTGCTTAGAAGCTTGAAAGGGCTTGCTGCATAATAGAAGTGCTGACATTTTGGAGGCCACACGTAGAGTCGTGATTGTCATGAGACTTTGTTGAACACGGAAAATTAGATGTAAGAGAAAAGCCACGATTGTATTATTCATGTATTAAGATACTTTTAAGACAGTTGCATCTTGTTTTGCTTTAATGTCTATCGGGTGCGTTTTGTTTCTCTTCTGTAGGGCTGGTTCTGCTGTCGTTTGCTGTCTATTCAGCATCAGCATCGAATACGCGTTGTGTTCCACTGTACGATGGAGGCTCGCTGTGCTTCACCAAACCGGATCCTCTGGTATTTCTGCCATGGTCCAAGGCGATAGAGTGGTGCATGGCCATTGGAGCAACCTTACCGACTGTAGAAGATTACGATAAGGACTTTATGTACGGCAATGTCATCGATTACTTGGGTTTGCACACGGAGACGCTGTGGCTGGGAGCAAATTCCACATACGATCCAAACAACTGGCATTGGGCCAATGGCAAGAGATTCACAGGTATTTCCACACTGTTGCAATTCTATTGGCTCACAATATCTAAACGCAATAATAGTCATTGTGGTCTATCTGGCTTTATCCGGACCATTTCTTTTACCCACTTTTGTGAGTCTTTCGGCTTATGCTTATTAAAGTCTGAGACCATCTTAAGTTTCTATGCTTTAATTGTGATGCCGTGATAATCCACGGATAAGGTGATATTATGAACTATTCCACTGGTCCCAAAATATTAATAAAATTGCATGGGCATTGGGCAACCAATGAGGCGCGGTAGTGTAGTAGGTATGTTCGTCGCCTTGCAGCGGAATGGTTGCAGGTTCGAACCCACCTCAAGTCGCAGCGTAGGGACCTTAGGCAAGTCCTTCACTCGCAATTTCTCAGCGCTTCGGCGTGAAACACCGATGCAGTGTCCGTGCTGTAGTCGGGAGCGCCTCTGAGTAGCGAGCTTGAAGGGGCGCTATAACAAGTGCACAAACAAACAAACAAAACAGGCCGTTCAATGTGATAGTCAGCGTGTCACTGGGTGTGAAACAAATATTGCTTCCGTGTCTATACGACTAGGATGAGCAGTAAAACACTGAAGGAGAAATGTTCTGTGCAGGTTATTGTGCGGCGTCTCAAAGATGTTCTCTGTCTCTATTGACATAAACAACGAGCATGTATTGTATTGTACTGTAATGTACCTAAACAGTTGTAATGCGCCTCTATTATGGCGAACCGTTCAGAGGCGCTCCCAGTGGGCAAGATCCCGCTTGAAGAAGCAGGTTTTGAGAAGAGACAAGGCGGAAGAGAGATTACCACACAGAAGTTTAGAGCGAACAGAAGAAGAAAGAGCATTCCGAAGAGAAGGACCAATTGAGGCAAATGATCGAGACTGAGCTATAGCAGTTCTAGGCGGGGAAACAAGAGGCCAAATCTGCTGGATGAATGAAGTGGACGGTGGGAGGAAGCTGAGTGAGGACCAAGTGACATAATAATGTGGCTCCATTTCCACAATGTCTGATTGCTTTAAATTTTCAGGAACTATTGAAAACGGAAACGTGGCTGGAAAAACTCAGGCGTACATCGTTCGAAATGGAACCGACGTGAAATTTGTCGCCGCTTCTCCGTTTGATTCTAACTTTCCAATTTGCGGCACTTCCATGCCTGGTAAGTTTGTGTGTTAATACAAAATGAAATGGTCAGTTGAATTTTGTAGTAAAATAAACATAGCAAGTAACGGCATGTATCGATCGTAACTGTTTCACTTTCATACCGATCTTATAACTTGTCAATCGGACTATAGACGCTTTCACTAAAAGCTACTCAGAGGCGTTAGGTTGATACATATAGGCCACCATGCATTATATTAGGCCTGTATTAAAACATTTATAAGACGCATGTAGAAGAGTGAACTGATAGGCCCAAGAGGCACTCCCGGTACACAAGTTTACAGAAATTGATTAAATTGAGAAAAGCAACGGGTAGGTGGGATGACACATATCATTTAATAACAGATAGATAGATGTAGACATGCAAATCTAAAGAAAGAGAGAGAGAGACCAACTGAGACAAGGAACCCGGACTGAACCATAACTGTCCTAGTATTTGGGACTAAAAGATCGAGTCTGTTTGAAGGCGAGGTGGACTATCCGGGGAGGCCAACAGTGGCCGGAGTATTACATCAGCTAGTTCTTTCGTGTTTTGTAGTACAAGATGAGGGTTTATAGTTTAATGCGCGCAGCTAGAAGAAGCTAAGGTAGTTGCTGAGTTGAAAGACGAACCATGGAAGATGAATGAGAAAAGAATAATAGTTATTGATTCGAGAGCCAAATTAATGAAGGTGTGAAAATAAGAGTAGTGAGAATATAGAAGACGAAACAGAACGCCGAGCAGAGCAACAGATAGATAACAGATAGACAGCAAGAGAATAATCATTTCTTCTCTTGCAATGCATGAAAATCAGAATGATGTGTGAAGTTGGAGACAGGGTCCTTGAAAGAAAGGGAACTGTCTGTGGCAAAATACCCAGATCATGAGTGTGCAGTGCAATAATGTATGAATCGCAGTAAGATAGGCTACTTAGGCGTGCTGTTGTAACCATTCAATGTTAAGCTTTCAAGAAATATTAGAGCTGCTGGATTAAACATTCTTCTACTTCAAGCCAAAGCTGAATCCATGCTCAATAGATGCCGAAAATCGTGTACAGGACACACTATGTTGCCTTATAATATAACTGTTGAGTTTGCTCATCTCGCGTAACATGTAACAGATTCTTCGTTTCTGACCACTTGAAACTTAATAATTGCAATTTTGCAAAACGAAGATATTAAGGACATAGATTTAAAAGACTTAAAGACTAAATATAATTGAACCACATTTTGATTACACTTATCTTCCAGAACTGGACTGTGCCGTTTATCCTGACGGCTACTGGACCGGTAGCTCGTGCCTAAGAAAATTGACAAATTATGATACTTCATCACACCAAGCCTGGCAAACCTGCGAGTCGAGTGGTCTTGCATCGGTTGATAATTTAGACGAATTCTCAAGATGGATGGACGATTCGAAGAAATTCTGGATAGGATTACGCAGTGCTTGGTGGACCTGGTATGATTTCGGTAGGTCTGTTACAGTAGATCTCGAGCTGTATTATCTAATACATTGTTATACAACGTTTTACATCCATAACGAAATGGATTCTTATCAGGCATCTAACCTTAACTTAATAAATATTCAAACATATCACTCTCACTCGTCTTCCTTGTGTCGCAGCCTCGTGCTTCTGTCCACAGAGGTCTCTTAGCATAGCGTTGTCCGATCTTCATATTCATTCAATTCAATACATTCCACACAAAGTGCTCGTATAAAATATGTCATGCATGTTAGGCAAATAATTGTTCAGCATTGATTCCGAAGGTTTAGGCTTGTGCAGAGAATTCCAGTCGATTGCATACAACGCATTAGATCCATGACTTTGTGTCAAAAGAAAGAAGCAATTAAGGCAGACGTAGACTTAATCCATTACCCGTTCATTTTTAAATTTTAAGCCCGTTTTCAGCGGATATTCTCGGAGCAAACGGGTAACAGATTAATAAGTACTTACTAAGGTTGGCCTGGCACTAATGGCATGAATGCACTTGCCAAAAAATCGAACAAGAGCTGCAGCAGCAGAGATAATTCTTTTGTAAAAACCGGCGATGATGACGAGGCTGATGTTGACGATAAGAAAAATGTGCCAACTGTTCAAGTAAGTGATGTGTCCGGTCCAACTTACGAAAATGAAATTATTCATCGGAATGTAAAATAGTAATTTTTACTCTGTGTGTTTCAGTTGCAGGCACATCACGTGAAGCTATTGATAACCGATTTGGTTATCATTTGCCGAACAGTACATCGTCTGGAGAATGTTTGGCGTCTTTTAGAGACGAATTTTTCTCTATCGAATGGGTGAACCTTGACTGCGCCAGTAGCTTACCGTTCGTCTGCCAGAAGTGTAAGAAATTTTCCTGCGTTTAGTCAATGTGTGATTTGTGCTTTCCAGAACAGCAGGTTGAAGGACCTACTAATCGAAATAATTGTGCGTGACTAACACGCGTTCTAAAACAGATTCTGAATAAGCGAGAAGTGACAATGTTCACTTCTACACAAAATCGCCTAATCTTATTGGAGCATACTTTCAATCAATCGTAATTTATATAGCACCAGTTCAATTAGTCTACTTTGTCTGAGCTCGTTCAGTAGGCCTAACTTGACTTTATCTTGTTGATAACCTACAATCAGATATTTTAACTTTAGCAATATTACTGATAATTGCATGGAATTAGGTTACTGGTCTTAAATGATCGAAAGTGATTGATGGCAAGGCATTAGCAATGCATAATGTCTAGATAAGAATCATACGATGTATGAAGCTAACCCTGTTTTCAAGATAATTTTGTAGGATTGCATAAAATGCCAAGTTTATTCACTCATTGCTTTGTTATGAACAAACAGTTGTCAACGAAACTACTTCTACAACTGCTACCAACACAACAGCTACAGCTCCCTCTTCGGCTACAAGGACGTCTACTACTTCTACAGCCACTACAGCTACTATTCCAATTGTCACCACCCAACGTGCATCAAGCACTTCTGCAGCTACAACTACCAATCCTACTACCACTAGCGCTCCTACTACCACTACAGCTACTATTCCAAATAGCACTACAAAAACTACTGCAAGCTCCTCTGCCTCCACAACTACTACTTCTACCTCTAGCACGTTTACGAAACCGGCTACAAGTGGTGCAACAGTGGACTCAGGCGAGGGGACTGCAGGTGCGACTACCCATCGTGCCAGCGACGGCAAGTCGACTCCCACTAAATACGGTGAATAACGTGGACTCGTTTTTGACGATTGTAAAATTGTGCCGTTACACAGAGCCGTAATGAGGATTTTTCTTTTTTGGGGGGGGGGGCTTAAGCTTTGATCATTAAGAGTGCGGTAGCAGGAGTCTATAGTGATGCCGGAGGGTATACAACGGCTTGATTTATTTTGGGGGCTTCAGCTTCGTTTGGGGGGGAACTGAAGACCCCTAAAACCCAAAAGCTAGTTGCGTTCCTCCTGTTACAGCGGTATTTCTAGCTAATATGAACACTTGAACAACTGATAGCCTATCTCTTCGACGACAATTTCCTCGTCTGTAAGAGATTATCAGTTAAACTGATTTTGTCTGGTTTTCATTTTAGAGAATTTATTTTGAAGCTCTTCAACATTATTCTTTTTAAGAAGAGTCACGAAATTAAAATCGTCGGAAATAGAATTGATAGAAAATGCTGTTTGACTGTGTTTGTAGACCTGGCAATTGGACTCGCTGTTGGTGTAGTATTGTTCCTGTTGGTGATACTGTGGCTTGCAGTGCTTACTGCATATGGCTACAGGAAGATGCGGTGAGTTTCAATGTCGTGTGTTATTGGATGTAAGAATTAAGCAAGAAGACATAATAATATGCCTAACAGATTATCACTCTCCGACACTTTTTATAAGCACTTAAAACTGTTCTGTTTGGCCGTGGTGGAGTCGGGAGCGCCCCTGAGTAGTTTCCTTGAAGAGGCGCTATATAAATACTTGAATGGATGAATGAATGAATAAATAAATGAATGGTTGGGTCGATGGATATTTGTACAGATGGGTGTATGAATGGGTGGTTGGATAGGTATATGGATGTCTAGATCATACGGATCGGTGGGGTTTACCGGATAGACAGCTAGATGGATGGATGGATGGATGGATGGATGGATGGATGGATGGATGGATGGATGGATGGATGGATGGATGGATGGATGGATGGATGGATGGATGGATGGATGGATGGATGGATGGATGGATGGATGGATGGATTGGTGGTTGGATGGATTGAATGGATTGAATGGATGGAGTGATGCATACTGAGAAATATAAATATTCCCACGTTTATAGGGCACATACGTGTCTTTAACCCGCTCTTTGTTCCATCAAATGATCGGGTTAGATCTTGATTGCAATTTCGAGCTTCAACTTGCATCCTTCTTTAAGATCACTTACCATCCCAAGATTAGAATCTCTTTGATACCAACGCCATGCGACCTACCTTCTCTCTGACCGATGTGGTTGATCAAGCTAGTGATAATTTTAGCCCATTGACAGGTGAATAGTCATGATTCATTCATTCATTTCGAGAATTTATATGGCGCCTCTTTAAGAAACCTACTCAGAGGCGCTCCTAGCCCAGCCATATCCAAAAAATAGGATTTGAGATACTTAGAAAATGCAGGGGTATTTAGCATAGGCATAAGTCGCAAGGTTAGTAGGAGGCCATTCCAGATAGCGGGGCCCACTACAGAAAAGACTCATGGTGTCATGATGCATTGCATATAGCTGAGTTTACAGAACATGCACCTAGAGTGCCGCTTGCATTCGGGCATCTCATACGTGGTGACCTGCTTGTGCAATAATCTGTCCTTCACAGTGAGTTTAGCAGATTGGTTTCCGTTCTAGTGAGGCGAACGATTCACTGAAATTACATCAACGCCAAAGTACAACTTCGACCAGCACCTACGATAACAGAGCGTTCGACAACGCATATGGAAATGCTGTGATACGAGTGAGCCCGTGTCCCATGTGAAGGTGGAAAACTAAGACCATTTTGCAGTCCTTCCTTCATTCGATGAAAGATGTCAACCAACAAAGAGTGACCGGTGGATGCAACGAAGAATAAGCCATATCTACATGTAATTCAGACGTATTTTAGTTGAGTGAGACATTATAGATAAATGGTGTGAAAATGGAAATAATTGAAATAACCTTAGATCTATTTGCGGTTATGATACTTTTTAGCAGTTGCTGTAGGCTACATACAATATAGCGATGTTTAGTGATATGTCAATTTATTTAATGGAAAAGATATATAAATAATTAATCCTCATTTATTATATTATCTCTTTAAAACATTGCGTGTGCCTCCATTTACACTAGATTAGTCAGACTTTCATTTTATTATTTCAGATAATATATCAAAACGATTAACATTTTATTTGTAGAGTGGGTCGCAGCTTTGATGAGTGTTTGTGTGTATTGAGTAAAAGTGATTTTGTTACACCTCAAATACGTCTTATCATCTCCATTAATTTCTGCTCTGAAGCTTAGTAGTGAAGCCTCAGAAATGTTTGATTACAATCACAATTACATTTCAAATCTAACAGAATTTTTTGTCGCTGACATTGATCATGATCTGACTATTGTGCTTATTGCTCATGTAGCCTAGATCAAATAATTATCATAAAATGATTTGGGTTGGGACATGCTTCAATTACGCTCCATTGGCGCCTCATCTTGCTTGCAATAAACGATTCGCATAGACAAGAAGAAGATTAACAATAAATCTGACATGTTCAGAATTCATTTCTAAGTGACTCTGTTGTATCCAACTAGCATTAGGGCCTAGGCCTTAGGAGCCTACGTGTTAAGACCTTGTGGGGCGCGGTGGTGTTGTGGGTATGTTCGTCGCCTTGCAGCCGATGGGATGCCGAGTCGAATCCACCTCAAGTCGCCGCGTAGGTATCCTGGACAAGTCCTTCACTCGCAATGCTCAGCGCTTCGATGCAGTGTCTGCTCTGTAGTCTGGAGTGGGGAGCTTGAAGGGGGCTGTAACAAGTGCACATACAAAAAAAACAGACCTAATGCTGAGAGACCTCGATGCTTCAAAATGGAACTATTAACTTTGCCTTGAGAACAGTTTGATACAATAATTATCTTGATGCTGTGCCCTGCCAGTTAGATGGCCAACCAGTGGACATTAAATGTCCAGAAAATACTCTCTGTATATTCGAAGCGACAAGAAGAAAGTGACAAGAACGATAAACTTTATAGGCGCCATGTGGTGTCAGTTTTCTCATCGTTTTTACATCATGTAGCCTAAATACTCGTAAATGCATTCTATTATTTTTTATATTTTTAATTTCGGGGGCTGTTCTAACACCCAAAACACCCCCTAGCTACGGCCTTGATATTTGGTAAATAAACAATTAGCCAACTAGACCTACTATATTTGACATCTTTTAGAGGTCACGTGTGACATCTTTTAGAGCTCACGTGTGCCAATAGGAAGAACAGCATCTGGGTAGACGGAAAATGTTACACAAAATACAGATGGTCAAAATCATGGTACGATTCGTGGTTAGGAATGCGCTCTAGGAGGATATAGGAGGATATTTGCTGTGACCTTAGGCCTACCTGTTTACCTACACACGTCTGCTAAGTGACAGATGACGTGTGCAACATTTGAAGAAGTTCCCTGAGGTATAATTACAGACGGGCGCTTGGCGGAACACTTAATCATGGCCAAAATTTCAATTCAATCAGCGAAATGTACTCGAAGTTCAATAGGTTTTTCTGTGACAGTTCCACATCTTTTAATAACGATGACTGGAGACTGTCACTCATAAACTCAGCCATGCAACTCTAAAGCCAATCCGAGTGTGCCTCAACGGTCTTGATCAGGATCAGGGTCAATGCAATTTTTGTTTGCTGTTGGCACGCACTTTAATCCAGCAGGAATAAAGTGTGACGAATGCAGCAAACAACAATGCTAGGCTGTTATAGGTAGCTGCGCAGCAGGTTCAAATGGTTCGCATTTAGATTATGCAGCGTGTTGGCAAACCCGGTTGGGTCCTCGATTCAGTCTCTACCAGTATTACAGCGTCACTTCCTTCTCAGGTTATTGTGCAAATTTCTGAAGGGTCCAGGCGACCCCCGGCAAATCGTACAGGTTGAGAACCGCTGCAGTAGCCTATATAAATATACATTGGTTTTGATCTTTCTCTGAGAAGCATGCATCAAGTCTTCTAAAAAGCAGGGCAATAAGAATAGCTATTAGTCTTAAATAGATGACATTGTCACTATGACAATGCGTTCAATGTTAGTTTGTATCAATAATATTGCTATTATTGGCTACCGTTAAGAATTTAATATGCGCATTATGCTAAAGGTTATATAGTGAATTCACATGTGCTTTGTTTTGAAAGTAGGGCGTTGCAAAACTGAGTCCAACTGTGCCTTGAATACGCTCTAGAACTGGATTCCCGCAAGGGTTAATTAAATAAAGAAACAGCAACATTACACCCTAAGGATGTGCACTCGTTTTGTTTGGTTTTTTCAAGACGCTAAACATGCGGCCTGTAGACCATAATGTAAGGGCAAAGAGGGCTATTTATGGGTCACATGGTCGCGATAAACGCTTTCAAATTATCTCAGCGCATCCCTAAGTTCAGGTCCCCCTCCTCCAGTGGTTCTCCGATAATAGAGGTGCGGAAAAACCAACATGTGTTGTCATGAGATTAGTCAAATTAGCTTTGTACAGCGTGTTCGAGTCATGACTAGGTCTTATTTTGTGAAGCAGTATTTCACAATGGGGACAATTTATTCGTCACATGACCGATGCTAGGCTGATTTACAAAGACATGCTCCAGTAGAACGTGAAAGTCTATAATTATGCTGTAATAATATGACCTAATATGCATTTAGGACACAACAGCTGATTGGCTGAGAGCTCTCCTTGCAAAGCACTGCGCCCAGGTTCCAGCCACTTCTCTCAAACTCTTGGCGGCTTTGAGCTGGTCCTCCCTGTAGGCTACAACAATTCTCAGCACCCATTTGGCCTACAGCAAAGGCTTGACATGCATGAATGACTAGCTTTAGCTCGATAACAAATGACGACCCATTTTTTACCGTGAACTTAGCATGACTGGGTATTTTCGACTATCGATAATACAATAGGAATGTTTGTCCCTTAACTCCCTTTGCGTCTTCTTTGAAGTCCTGTCAAAAATGATAAAAATATTAATAGACAAGCAAATAAATAATGGCGCTTTACAATTAAGGAGATTAGCCTATAATGATTCACCTTGTAACTCAATATACTCGGATATTTTAACTATTCACCTTGGTACAAAATAAATTGCGATATTATAAATTATAACATTGACACGAAATAAATATCGATATTAGTGGGTAAGCTTATAGGCCTAATAATAATTATTGATTCACCATGATATTTAATAAATGCATGATTATCCTTAATGACATCAACTATTTAACCACGCTTATCTTTAGGCCTACCAATTTTGCTATCCTATTTTTCACTACATTGCAATGATCAAAACATATTCATACCACCTGTCCACCTCTTACCAACTCCTTACTCTGCTGTTCTATTTAGGCTACCTCACTATCATGGCTATAGCCGACTGGTCAATTTTGAGGTGAGTAGGCTAGCCTAGCTACGATACCACGCTGCCGGGAAAAAATCGATTTTTTCGGCAAAATTTCATGACGACCTTTTTTAGTCATCAAAATTTCCGAGACTATTTTTTAGTCATCACCTGTTTTTTTATCTTTTGACTCGTAATAATACGTCCTCGGCGATACAAAATCCATTAATTTCCGCGATCTGCGACTGTTTTCTGCTCACTATTTGATTTTCCATTAATTTTTTCCTTTTATTCTTTCTTAGGTGAATATATGCTGTATAGTGTATACCCGTGTGTGCCCTCGTTTTCGGAGGTAGGCTAAGTAGATGCCATTTTCCCGGAGGTAAGTAGGCCTACACGCAGTATGCCAGCGTAGCCTATATAGTACTCTCGTGTACAGCTCTGCTCACTATACTTCAACTTAAAACAGGAAGGAATCTCTTAGAAGTATTTTTGTCTAATGCGGATTTTCCTGTGGCAAACGATCAGTTACGTTACCTGAGTTTCCCACCATCGTCATCTTACATGTAAGCTATAGATCATCATGTCCTTAAAAGCGCTATATAAATGCTGTCATGAATGGTCACGATACAAGCGTTTTATGTCAGGGCTACTTTGACAGTGCCCTACTTGAAACCAGGAAGATGTTCGAAGTTATTATGTTCTAAAGGCGAGCCTGTCTGGTCAGAACAGCATTGTACGCAAGAGCAAATATTCTGGTCCATTACCCGGCTTACTTCTTTTGTGTGCGCCATGGTGTGCTACGATTAGACACAGTGCACACACGAGCAGGTTATGATGTCAACGCAGTGGCATGGTTAAGAGAAACCAATGGTGCTTTTATGAATGCTGAATCATATTCACTCAAGTTCATGAGCATGTTGGGTCACTGTTTGCTTTGGAATCGTCATAGCGTTAAGAAGAAAATGATCAGCTTTAAATTCTGTTCAATAGAAGTCACCTATGGTAAGCGGTGCATTGCAGTTTTTTCTAAATCATCTTTGCCTTAATGGATAATCGATGTTAGATTGGTGGTTGTGAAAGGTTTGAACAGACATTCCAGTGTATGATGACATATTTATTTTTACCATTGTATCTAGGACTGCTGGATTTTTATATTGCATTCTTAGAATATCCTAGCCTACTCCTTGGACTGAAATTGGATACTTTCAAGGCTAAGAATTTTCTGCTTTTATAGTTTTTTTTACCTAACTAAAATCTAATAATATTCCTATTCGTATCGAATGCCCGCTATTCAGCATGCTTCTATGTCTCCGTTGTGAGTTAGTTAAAATACGCTATTGGAGTAGTTAGAGAAAATCTTTGCTCTTCTAAACAGACTGAGTTTCTTGTCCCCCGGTCACGCACATCTATTATGCAGCGCCTTTTCTGTTGCTGGACCTGCAGTCTGGAATGCGCTCCATGTGGTACTACATCTAATGCATAGAGGTCTTGAGACCACGTTCGATGCTACTCTCAAGACTATTCTTTTTTAGCCAGGGTTGGATCTGGAGCGCTTCTGAGAAGATGGTCCTGAAGGAGCGCTCTATAAAACTCTGAAATGATTAATGAATGGGTACCTCATGAAAAACATAATTATACATGCATTGATATTTACAGACATAAACACAAACATAAGCCCATATACAAACATGATTATATGCAAACACTTTTATGCATAGAATCATCTATTTGCATACATATTATGCATACCTGTTCAGCGTCTCGCCTCTGCCGTCCGACTTATGTCACATACCACTGACTGCCTTACTGCCTGGATGTCATCCAACCGACTCCGCTTAAACCCTTCTAAAACCCAATATATCTGGTTTGGAACTCGTCAACAGTTGAGTAAGATTGATCTGGGGTCTTTAGCCTCTGAATTCCCCACCTTTGTTTTTTCCACATCTGTGCGCAATCTGGGTATCGTCCTGGACTCGGAGCTGTCTTTTGTTGATCATCTCAAGGCCTTGACTCGCTCTTGTTACTACCATTTGCGTCAGCTGCGAGTCGTGTCTCGCTCTCTGTCTTCCTCTTCCGCTTCCACCTTGGTCCATGCCTTTATTGCAAATCGATTGGATTACTGTTCTTATCTCTACTTTGGCCTTCCTCAGGTTCGTTTAAGTGGTTTGGAGGGGGTCCTGCGGGCGGCTGCACGCTTGGTGGGTGGCGTCCCTAAGTTTGGTCACATTTCTGACTATATTCGTGATGTCTTACACTGGCTTCCGGTTCAGTCACGCATTTATTTCAGGGTTACTTCTTTTGCTTGGCGCTGCGTCTTGGGCACAGCACCTTCCTATCTCTGTGAGTTCTTCACCTTGACCTCAACTGCTGTGGGTCGCCGATCTCTGCGCTCGGCCTCTAGAGGTGACTTTATGGTTCCTTACGCCCGCACTGCCACTAGGCAGAACAGGGCATTTTCGGTCACTGGACCTTCCGCTTGGAATGACCTTCCCTCTAACCTGCGTTCCCACCCTCGGAACATGTCTGGCTCTTTCTATAGATTACTCAAGACTTTTCTTTTTGACCGGGCTTGGGTCGGGAGCGCCTCTGAGTAGACTCCTTGAAGGGGCGCTATATAAATTTCATAGATAGATAGATAGATAGATAGATAGATAGATAGATAGATAGATAGATAGATAGATAGATAGATAGATAGATAGATAGATAGATAGATAGATAGATAGATAGATAGATAGATAGATAGATAGATAGATAGATAGATAGATAGATAGATAGATAGATAGATAGATAGATAGATAGATAGATAGATAGATAGATAGATAGATAGATAGATAGATAGATAGATAGATAGATAGATAGATAGATAGATAGATAGATAGATACCGGGTACCTAAGTACACATAATTTTTTTATTGCGCCTCATGATTATAATTATGGACCAACTATTAGAACAATAGTATAATAGTATTTGTACAACGCTGTGTATTATATTTGCAACATATCACAGTGAGATGTATTCAAGAACTGATCTTTAAATATTTATTTATTGAATTGTCACTGACGCATTGTTTTTTTCGTGTAGCCATAGGTTTCGTCATAGTTTCTGTGACATCATATCAAGAGCAGTGCCTCAACGGATTCTGCTTTAAGACACCCGGATCCGATGTGAGAAGAAACTTTGATGGAGCGAAATCTTGGTGCGCTGAGGAATCTTCTCAATTAGCTGTTGTTAACGACAGCAAAACTCAACAGATGTTAACTCAATTTCTGTCGTTGGAGCAATTGAATGAAACAGCATTTGTTAATATAAGACTTTATGAACACCGGCTGCTGTATACTTGGTTTCTGGTCAGTGGACCAAATTACTATGGTAAGTAGCCTAGTGTATGAAGCTTTAAACAATGATCAGAGGGACTTATTTTATCTATTATCCAATTGCTTTAGCTCAGAGGTTCTCAACCTTTTTTCGCCCGCGACACACCTAAACATGCACCCAAATTTCGCGACAAACCATGCAATCGTCATGTGAAAATCGTTTAAAAAAATTAAATTAGGCCCAAGCCAGCTTAGCCTAAATAGGCTAGCCTACTTGAAATTGTTACAAATTTAATGAATGAAATGTTAACACTGAATGTCTTCTAGTTCTAATTATTCTAAAATTCCAAATTCTACTAATTTAATTTACAATTCTACGTCGTTTTATGACTCTGCGTTAATTGTTTGAATTAACAGTTTATGGAATTTTTGCTACTGGATTTCCTTTGGATCATAGTAAGATGAGGATCCGCAGGTTTTGTGAGTGCGACACGTAGGCCTATAGCCTGCAACTGCGTAGCAACCTAGCCTGATGTCCCTGAAGATTTTAAGCTTGGGTCCTTACCCGTTAACGAGAATAACGAATGAAAATAGCCAAATAGGAGTTATATAAAACTGGTTTAGATAATAAAAAGCATAACATATTATAAGTTATCTATAGGCATAGTTCAAGCCACTCTAATAGCTCAAGGCAAAACACGAAAACATGGGATAGGGGTAGCTAAAAACTACAGAAAATAAACGCTCTTCAAAACGTCGAATTGTTATAACGGAAGACCGGAAACGCAGGACTACAGGTAATTTGTTTAGTTAAAAAAGCTTAGGCATTTGGGACTTCTTGGTCTCTGGACTTTGTCCACCATACTTATATGGTAAATTGTCACGCTCTGAATACGCAAACAGCTAAGACAGTACATCCAACCATTCCCCCTCTTCAATTTTAGAATCGTAAAATTTCTGTTTCTTTGTGATAATTTTTCTCATTTTTCGAAGGTCACAGCATTGGGTAACATTTTAATCGGTACGCTCGTTAACGTCTGTAGTCTATATCATGTAGGCCTACATAAATTATAGCCTATAGAGAGTGCATGTGGGCTTAGCCTATAAAGCAAAAATTGTGGCTGCTCCCGATTGCGATCAAATGGAACAGATAAATGAAGTCCGGCGAATATATTCTCACAGACTGATAAAGTGAACAAGTCAGTGTAATGCAAGAACGACGGTTGCATGCTGTGAGAATACGCGACGCACCAATTCTTCGCGACACACCAGCGACACACCATTTTTACGCGACACACCTCTTGTCGCTTCGCGACACACTAGTGTGCCGCGACACACCGGTTGAGAACCTATGCTTTAGCTTACATTTCGACGTTACCGTGTTTTAGAAAATGCCAATATCTACAAGGTCTATTTTAGTATTATAGGCCTACCGTAATGAAAGAATTTTGGAAATAATCAAAATTAGAAGCAAACAGCAGTCGATATTCAGATTCAAATAGGCCTATAGACTAGTAGGCCTATTAACCTTACGTTTAGGACTTAATAGCAGCAATGAATTAAATCCTGATTTTAAGAAATGTTTATTACTGAACGGGATGGCTATTATCCTTCTAACTTAGAGTAGGCCTAATATAATAAACTTTTAACAAAATGACAAGTCTTGAAGATCAGGCATCAGGTCCAATTTTAATATGTACACTTACAGTTGCTAACTTTATTGTTTGTCAGGTGGCGTTTCAAATCAGGATGGGAAACTAAGAGACTATGCACTTTACAGTTGTCTCAACAACAGTTCGGATGGACTTGTTGTGATGGCCTCAAATCCAAATCAATTGAGAAGCTACGTTTGTCAATTTCATGGTAAGCACATCATTCAGAAGAATTTGATTTGCTTCATGCATGTGAAGGAAGTTCAAATCACTTATAGGGTTCCTGCATTAGTCTGGCGCTGCAAGGAGGGTCTGTAGCTTCCATGTACCTACAGGAACTCTGCTGCCCCAGTGTCCCACCTCTGGTGTTCAGCGGCGATCTGACCTCCGATCGGCTAATCAAGCTGAACTCTTGGGCCCTCGCTGTCGAACTGCTATAATGCAGCGGCGCTCTTTCTCAGTGGCTGGCCCTAGAACCTGGAATGGGCTCCCTTTTGCACTCCGCCTTGTGCCTAGAGGTCACACCACTGTGTTTCTTTCTCGCTTAAAAACTGCCTTATTTAGCCGCTGTGTTAACTGGGAACGCTTCTGAGTAGATATATTGAAGGTGCGCTATATAAAAGTCAATAATAATATGAATTGTCTGTGGAAGAACCAAGTGGAGTCGAATTCTTTAAACAAAGCTCTGCATTAGCGGACACTTATTGGGCTGACACAATTCACCGATACTAATTATAGTGGGTTGATACATTCTACACATGTATACTGCAGCTGAATAACTACTAGACTAAATTATGTAGTGCGCTATTTGTAATGTTATTTGTAAACAGATATATAATTATGTCGCGCCGGAACAAGAAAATCTAATTCAGACGCACACTACGCAAGCCTAAAAATTAATGGCAAAGGTCATTAAAAATAGAATATTTTTAACAGTTAACAGACAACAAGCAGACAATGAGACAATTTTATTTTTTCAATGACTTTTGACATTTTAGGAATGAATGAATCAGTCAACTGCGTAATTTGCAAACACATAGAGTAACCAATGAGAGCTAGAACTAATGGTGCACATCCAAATTAATTTTTGACAGTTGTCTCTTTCATTCTTTCAGATATCAGATTGTGTTCGAACAATTCAAGAAGTAATTTCATTTTCAATGGAAGCTGCTACATCAAGTATGAGAGTGAAGTCGTTACCTGGTTTAAATCCAGAGAAAGATGCCACAACAACGGCGGTGATTTAGCGACGTTTAGCTACGTTAATGACAGCTTTACAAGCATTTATCATCCTCCATTAAATACTTCCTGGTTGGACGAATCGTTGTCTTACTGGGTCGGAATTCGATGGGACAAGTGGATTTGGAAATCTCCTGGTAAGTTATATATAATAGGCCTACAATCCAATACAACTGAAATATGATATCGCCCTTCTTACAAAGCTCACAAGTGCACACACGCTTCAATGGCGCAACCGCAATAATTGTAGGCCTATAATTGCAGAGCAATAATTGTGAATGAAGTTTTAAAGGTAGGCGTCGATCGAAGTGACCATGCAGCAATAATTGGCGCCTCTTGCAGTATTATGTCGGCACAGTGAAAGTAATCAGATTATAAAATTATTTTAATCAAGTTTCGTGTTAAAGTGAAGACAACATGCATAATGTTTATATGGTCATAAGAACTCTTCGGAATCATGGTCCGTTGCTGCTGCTGGGATGACTCTCCAAGCATTCCCACTGTTTTCCCAGCATCAGATGGTATATGGGTATCAAATTGAAACATTGGTTCTTTATTATCTTTTAATGAACAAATGGTGAGATGATGATTACTCTTGGAGCTTTTGGGCAACAAATAGGTCTATACAATATTACACATTATACAGAAGTATGAAGGTGCGGTGTACCAAGCCTGGTATAGTAATAGTCGCATACTACAGCAGGAGTGAAAGGCAATTTGGTGTTCAAATATTGAACCATGTCAGTCTTTGACAATCTGTTATTTTTTCTAGAATGTGGTAACGAAATCTTCTACACGTCTTGGTCAAATGGCAAACCGAACAATTCTGATTTCGGATGTGTTTGCGTCGATCCTAATGGAAGTCCATCCCATAGTTGGACTGATTGTGATTGTAACATTCCACGGCAATTCATTTGTCTAAAACGTAAGAATGATTATTATTTCAAATCTACCATGAAAGGACTTCCTATGATTTAGATTACTATTATTGCAATCCTGCAGCCCAATGTGCCCAATATTATTAATAGTCATTATTTTGTTAACTTCATCACTTCTTTGGTTTGACCTTACTTCGAGTCTAATGGTGGGCTATATGCACGAAAGGCGTGGCAGCAATGTCGTAGAGATGCAATTACTCAATAAATAATTTATAAAAAAATCATGTGCCTCGGCATGCTTAGATACTAATTATAGCGAAATTTGAACCTCTCTTGCTTCTATAGGCTACTAATTAAACTCGACGATCTATTCATCAACGCAACTGATATACCGCGATCTAAAACTCAGACGAGCGAACGAGGGATAAAGCTTTGTCTTTCTTTGACTGTTTGAAAAAGTGTTCTATAGACTATACATGTAGATAATTAGTCATAGGGCTATTATAGGCCTACCTATCGTCGAATAGTGTGGCGCAGTGGTCGATTTGAAGATTTCTTAGCTTTGGGTGTTTGCGACCCTGATTCGAATGTCGCATCGGCATGGGTCGCAGTTTGAAACTAGGAGGGTCGAATCATCTTCATCACAAGCCAGCTACACGTAACAACATAACTGAACACCCATCGGGTGTAAAATAGGACTCAATGTGTGAACTTCAATACGTGCATCCTTCGTACAGTGGCAAATTTGGCCAACGTCATAATTCATTTATTCACTCATTCACTCAGATAATTTGTATAGCGCCTCTTCAAAACACCCATTATTATTAGGATGCTGCATACTATTTAATTGCGGTCATTAAAATAATTAAAATGTCTGTAGACAACAAATTATTGCGATTAGCAATTGATTGTCAACATACTTGCTTACTTACTTGCATCGAATCTCAACGATAATTATTGCTCTATAATTAGCCATTCCATAAATTATGGTAGGCCTATGCGATATACCCAAGCTAGCACAACTTAGCCTAAAGTTAGTGGTGTACCTGTAAATGGTTAATTGTTATTTACAGTTGTTACAGCAACTCCATCGTCTACTTCTGACCCACAAAGGTCCTCGGAAGGTTAAGATTCAATTTATTGAAATTTAGTTGACGGTAGTAATTATTTTAGGTCTAATATTAAATTGTTTTTGTTCATATATCTTACATGTTGTTTGCAAGCAATAATATGCATCATAACCTAATTGCTGTTCATTTTTTAAACTTGCCTTTCCCTGCTTACTGCAATTACATCCATGATGTGATGTGTGCTTTATTACTGATTGTGCGTGAATGCATTTAGGGCCTATAGTTTCCATAGGCTGGGGCTGGTTTTGCATAGGCCTATAGGTATCTAAATAATTAATAAGATACTAACTAATGCACTTATGTCTAATCCAGACAAGATCTGGTGCAGAAAAGCCAGTCTAGTTGCCTCGTGACTGAAACTTTGGCCTGCTGCTTCTTTACGCAGGCTGGTGATGCGGTGCACAACCGACAATTTGAGTTAATCAGAGACGCAGGATCTTGGAGTGTAATGCGTTTGGAAATAGGACTCAAGTGTATCATCTTGTCATATAGGCATAATTCTGAATCATGCAAAAATGTCGGCCCAACAGACCAGAGCGTGATCAATAGTAATAGCAATAACTGTTGACATGCATTTGCGTGCTTGAATAAAATAATGTTGATCTTGCATCTTTCAGTTATGTTCATTGCGCTGGTGCTTGGAATTGGGGTGAATCTACCACTGCTGATAGTCATCGTGATTTTAATCGCTGTCGTTATACATCAGAGAAGACGAATCAGGTTTGTTTGGTGTGCATGATGTAATCTTGATAGTTCACCTTACCACATTGATTTCATGCGGACATTTTCCTGTAGCCCTACTCTGAAAGACAAAAGTAGTAGACATAGTTTGTCAAAAAGACACTTTTTCCAATTTATATAAATATACATAAACAATTAAACATGCTTTATGTAATGAACGTCTGACCAATAATAATGCAAAGAAATGTATCTAAGTTGCAATTATATCTACAGCAGATGCATAGATCTAGGCCTATGCACAATTTTGGCGTCCATTAAAAACACCTCTGATTGGTTTAAATATCAAATCAATCCTGTTTATCAATGCTTAGTTAACTTGGAACTGCATAAAAGTTCATTTAGTTACCGGATCTATAAATTAATATTCTTCTTAAGGGCGAAAACGAAAAATGAAGAAACTGCGACACCGCCTGCAACAGCGACTCGAGAAGCAAATGCGATGGAATTAGAGACAGTTGTCGTGGAAGAGAGGTACGCCCATCTTAGAAGGGATACTGCGTCCGGACAGGAAACGACTTCGAAGCGTGTTTACGAGAAAATAAAACGAACTAATGATAACCGTAGACCTAAATGATTTTAATTATACGACCTGTTTTTCTTATAGCCACAATTATCTTGAAATTTTCGTTTAATTTCAAACTGACATAATGCAGTACGATTGGGTATCGTAGTATGAACGGTTGATCAGAAGTTGTTACAGAAGTCGAATTTAATTGTCGGCAGCCATGAAAGGCGCTCATCACTTCTCGCTGCTCGATTTATCACCAGCCGAATGGAAGGTAGAGTGAGCATTTGGAAGGGTGACAGGAAGGGAATCTGCATTCCTGGACTCTTCGTGCCAAAGTGTTTGTCATTACTCTGGACATTATTCTCAATTGCGCTTTGAAACGCCGATTTGTAAGGCTACTGGTATTAGATTGTATAGACCTAACCAAAGTCTAAAGTCCGATGGCTCTAAAAACTCTAAGTTTCAGTCTTATTCATATTGTCAGAGTGGGCCAACAATTCCTAGATGTAGGCTTTGCGTGTATGTAAACTTGTGCATGAATATTATGGATGTTTATATTGCACCCTGTTGGAATCACAAAAAGGTGCTAAAAGGAAGTTTTATAGACGATACGAATAAGTGTGATATAAGATAGACTGAAAACGTTTCTTGAACTATATAGACTATAGTGCAACACTATAACAGTACTCTTTTTATTGGGACGGCTCAGTCCGGAAAAAGAAACCATTTACACGATAATAAATTGAATCTGGGTCTTCTTGGGGGAGCTTAGCCCCCCCCCCCATAACCCCTGATAAACTCCGCCCATGGACAGCATGTACAAAAACACATGCATCGAAAAGCAAACAATTTGAGCAAAGGCATTACCCAAGACAGCGGCATTTGCTAAGACAAAGGCATTTGCTAGGAAAACGTTCCATTTGAATGTATTTTCTGGTTCAATGTAAGCTTTTGCCCAACGATATTTTCCCGACAACATCCAAGACACTTTTTGTCTTGTACTATTTCACGCTAATCGTAGGCTAAATAAATGTCTACGGTTTCAGTTAAGAATACGTCAAATCACAAAACACAATGCAACGACTAGTGGTCAATGAATCGTCACAACAGCGCTGTATAAGTTCTTACATAAGAAATGGTTTTTTCAAGCAGTCTGATTAATTTTAATATGGACCTTGCAATCGCAATCAAGAGCTTTTATTGCGCTAGTGTCGATAGCAGAGGACTTCAATCAATCGTTGGCAATCATAACCAAGCCACAATATATCCAGATTCAGATTCAGGTCAATATTTAGCAAAGATAAGTCCGCAAAGATGTTCGTTATAGTCACGCGACAGTTAGCCTAATCAAAGTAATCATGTCACACTATTCTTATCTATCTATCTATCTATCTATCTATCTATCTATCTATCTATCTATCTATCTATCTATCTATCTATCTATCTATCTATCTATCTATCTATCTATCTATCTATCTATCTATCTATCTATCTATCTATCTATCTATCTATCTATCTATCTATCTATCTATCTATCTATCTATCTATCTATCTATCTATCTATCTATCTATCTATCTATCTATCTATCTATCTATCTATCTATCTATCTATCTATCTATCTATCTATCTATCTATCATCGTTCTACACGTAACCGTTACAATGTTCCGAATGTTGCAGAATCTTTGTAGACACCTTCCAGCATCTGTATTTCCATCAAATCCACTCTCTACCCTACACCAACTTCTGGAGGGTTTTCCGCTTGGGAATTGACTTGATAACTGCATTCGCGATCGCATATTTGTATTTCTTCGCATGCAGTATCACAACAGGAAATAGTAATCGTGTTCATGATTATTTACATAGCGCCACTTCAAGAAAAACTCATCATCAGAGACGCTCTGAATCTGACGGAGCGCCAAACCACAATCAAAGAGAATGGTTAACAACAAGTGCGGAAAAGAGACAAAGAAAGACCGAGGTGTCTATTCCTGAATATAATGAGCTCTTCTGGAATCTAGATTGTAGACGATGATGTTGGTTATCGTAGATGCTACAACGGATTAATACATTACTGTGTCTACAATATATTCGAGTTTGTCGCAGCCCAGCAAAGAACATTTATCGCCACCTAACACAATCCCACGAGCAAAGGAATGGTTTTCTACCTCTGGCGATATCGATGCAGAAGAAGATGGGTACAGGCCATTGAGGTCCCCTCATTAAAATGATCATCTGGCCATACTTCAGGCTGATTCGCTATCTTAGGTCGTCTGAGAGAGCGACGGGTCTCGGTTCTGCATACCAATTCAACGCATAAGTTTGTCAGTCGTCACAGCTCAGTTACTTCAAAGTGTCAATAAATGGACATTTGCCAACGTATCAAATTCCGCAGCCCAATATATTACATGCCCTACTTCCTTGTCTCACTGTTTTGCTTGAGGTCGTTGGACAGTTTAAAGAGTCAGATTTTTAAATCGTTTCTTGGTACAAAATGTTGAAGATTTTGACAGTTGCATCTCTTTACGGTAAGCAACGTATTGCATAGAGTCGTATATAAAAGGGAATAAGTAGCTATAAGGCATGCACATGTAGCTGTCTAGTGTTCGAAGAAGGAACATACATGTAAACGAAAGGCATTTCCCAGGCAGAATTGCTTTAGTTTGCTATCTTAGTATCTAGCGAATGATAGCCTACACACTGAAAAAGTGCGTAGTAATGACTAAAGTTTGTTCATCGCTCATGTTATAACAGTACTAGTACCTGTAGCAATTTAGGATGCGTATGGTTGTGTGCATTGTGTAGGCCGATGCATCAAGATCCAATATCTGAGTTTTGGTCAGCACACTAAAGTACATCGCCCTAATCATCTGAGCCTGCAAGGTTTTTATGGAAAGAAATTTATTGTAAGAGGCACTACTGCAACGTTTGCAACTGAGGACGAAGATCAACTCATCCAAAAACCCAATTTATTTGGTTTGGCACACGCCAACAGCTCGCCAAAATTGACCTGGATATTCTTGCCAGGAATTCCCTCAGTTTGCCTTCTCTTCCTCTGTCCGGGACCTTTGTGTCACATTGGACCAAGAGCTCTGCGACACGCCTTGTTGGTCGCATCCCAAGATTCGTCCATGTCACTGATTATAGGCCCTATGCGCGACGTCTTGCTTGGTGAGAAAGGGAGCCAAGCTCCCTTTCTCACAAAGGGCACTTACCGGATATCTTCCTTGGTTTGACGCTGTCTCGCGGTTGTGGCCCCTGTCTATTTGCCAGCGCCGTGGCTCTCTCCGCTCTTCTACACAGGGTGAGCTTCTTGACCCCGGTCACGCACTTCTATTACGCAACGCCGTGCCTTTACTATCGTTGGCCCTGCAACCTGGAATGGGCTTCCTGTGGAACTACGTCTAATGCCTAGAGCAGTGGTCCCCAGCCCATGGCCCGCGGGCCAAAAGTGATCCATTAGGCCCCCAAAAATGGCCATCATCTCTCAAAGAATTAACAAAGATATAAACAAAAATTGACAATTTGGACAGGATAAAACACATAAAATATATTATTAAATTTTTCTATTACAAGTTATTTTATTTTTACGTCTATAAATAAAATAAAACATTCTAATTTAATTCAAATTATAACCATGTTATATGCTTTTAATTAATTGAATTCTAGTCTTGTGGCCCCCTAATGACCTTCAAATAAGAAAAAGTGGCCCTCGTGTCCTTCAACTTAGAAAAAGTGGCCCGAAAGTCAAAAAAGGTTGGGAACCACTGACCTATAGAGCCTTTGAGACTACATTCTACTCTGCTCCTAAGACTGTTCTCTTTAGCCGTAGTTTGGTCTGTAGCGCTTCTGAGTAGATACTCTTGAAGAGGCGGTATATAAATTTTTGAAATGAATGAATGAATGAAGATCAAGGTACAGATTGTTGTAGCCTAAATGTCAATGCTTGCATGCTAGAGAAGCAACATTTCATATTTCACGTTGAAAACAGTTTCAGATTTCGCTCTGAAAATAGTTTTTTGGACCGGCTCACCACTCCCATTTTGTCCAAGCGCTTTCCGAGAACTGTTCAGCCAAGTGCTGGAAAATATTGTCATTATCCCACTGATCCACCATTGAAAAGTTTGATGTCACTTGTGATGATTGCAACGGCGATGACAATGGTGGTGACTATGACAATGACAATGGCGATGTCGAGGACTATGATGACGACAATGACAACGACAATGACGACGACGACGACGACGAGGATGATGATAATGATGTTGTTGTCTGAACTCGTCTGCTTGACACTTGATAGGCTAGTCGCTAATTTCAATTGCCTTAGAACTTCAGCTGTAGTAGATCCTTCTTGCAAAATTAACACAATACTGGTGTATCTCTGTTACTGATAGCTGTTATCGTGGCAAAAGTGTTTTCGATTACTGAGACCTGCATTGGAGAATTTTGTTTTACAACACCCGGATCAAACGAAGTGAAGAATTTTGATGACGCGAAGTCTTGGTGCAACGGACGTGGTTCAGCGTTGGCTGTTGTTAATGACAGTTACACTCAAGCGGCATTTACTCAGTATCTGTATTCCTCAAATATAGGAGTAATGTCCTTTGTCAATATAAAACTCGAACAACATTCGTATACCGGTACCTGGTTTCTATTTAATGGATCTAGATATGACGGTAAGTGAAACTCAGAAGATATAAGTTGCAGCGAGTGATGGGTTAGCGAATGTACATGTATGTACTACGTTTTCAAAATGTTAAGGTACAAAGTTGACCTTGCTTAAGAAACATGTTTCTCTTTGTTGAAAAATTGTTACGAAACAAGATTTAAAATTCGACACCTCAACTGCTCATCATGGATCGCAGTTGGCTGTACTTGTATAGATCTGGTAGACCAGAGGTTCTCAACCTTTTTTCGCCCGCGACACACCTAAACATGCACCCAAATTTCGCGACACACCATGCAATCGTCATGTGAAAATCGTTTAAAAAAATTAAATTAGGCCCAAGCCAGCTTAGCCTAAATAGGCTAGCCTACTTGAAATTGTTACAAATTTAATGAATGAAATGTTAACACTGAATGTCTTCTAGTTCTAATTATTCTAAAATTCCAAATTCTACTAATTTAATTTACAATTCTACGTCGTTTTATGACTCTGCGTTAATTGTTTGAATTAACAGTTTATGGAATTTTTGCTACTGGATTTCCTTTGGATCATAGTAAGATGAGGATCCGCAGGTTTTGTGAGTGCGACACGTAGGCCTATAGCCTGCAACTGCGTAGCAACCTAGCCTGATGTCCCTGAAGATTTTAAGCTTGGGTCCTTACCCGTTAACGAGAATAACGAATGAAAATAGCCAAATAGGAGTTATATAAAACTGGTTTAGATAATAAAAAGCATAACATATTATAAGTTATCTATAGGCATAGTTCAAGCCACTCTAATAGCTCAAGGCAAAACACGAAAACATGGGATAGGGGTAGCTAAAAACTACAGAAAATAAACGCTCTTCAAAACGTCGAATTGTTATAACGGAAGACCGGAAACGCAGGACTACAGGTAATTTGTTTAGTTAAAAAAGCTTAGGCATTTGGGACTTCTTGGTCTCTGGACTTTGTCCACCATACTTATATGGTAAATTGTCACGCTCTGAATACGCAAACAGCTAAGACAGTACATCCAACCATTCCCCCTCTTCAATTTTAGAATCGTAAAATTTCTGTTTCTTTGTGATAATTTTTCTCATTTTTCGAAGGTCACAGCATTGGGTAACATTTTAATCGGTACGCTCGTTAACGTCTGTAGTCTATATCATGTAGGCCTACATAAATTATAGCCTATAGAGAGTGCATGTGGGCTTAGCCTATAAAGCAAAAATTGTGGCTGCTCCCGATTGCGATCAAATGGAACAGATAAATGAAGTCCGGCGAATATATTCTCACAGACTGATAAAGTGAACAAGTCAGTGTAATGCAAGAACGACGGTTGCATGCTGTGAGAATACGCGACGCACCAATTCTTCGCGACACACCAGCGACACACCATTTTTACGCGACACACCTCTTGTCGCTTCGCGACACACTAGTGTGCCGCGACACACCGGTTGAGAACCTATGTGGTAGACTGCAATAAGAAGGTGGAGCTATGTTTCCACCATAGACCTACTCTTGTAATGAGCAAGGATACCGAATGGACCATTATGTTTAGTTTCAATTTGTATTGCATTTAAACATTATGGTAGCTTATGTAATTTCATTTATAATATACGGTACTAAGTAATTTTGACCACCCTCCGATCTCTGAGATGTCAAATGGCATCGAAGAACATAAAGTCGCATTAGGCAATCCTTATCAATATTAGTTTATGGTGTTCACTATACATACCAAAGTAGGCCTATTATCAGACTGGCGCTCACTTGAAATGCGCCGTTGAAAATTTTTGATAAAATAAACTAATTCTTTACAATGTACCTTAACTTTATATTTTATATCTTTACGCTCTTTTGAACAATTTTCGATCTCATTTTCATGGTTTCTCATTTTATTTTTTACATTTGACGTCTAGGTCACGTTGGAAACCAGGACGTTTATAAATATAGACTATATTGTCATCTGAAACCCAACCAAAGAGCAGAATTTTCGGTTGAGGCTTCAAATCCAAGTGACTTACGCAACTACGTTTGCAATTTCGAAGGCGAGTTTCAAACAGGTTTTTCATTTCTTCGTAATTCGAACCTTACAAAGACAATGCTTTGTAGTGATTTTGTTAGGTATCCATTGTGTATCCGATGAGCACATATATTTTTGTTGCGACAGCACCTCCACTTGGGATGACCTCCCTCCTCTTCTCCGGATTAGGCGCATGTCTGGACGCTCGTGCTCTCAAGGCGCTTCTTTTGTTCCTCTAGGTCAGAGGTTCTCAACCTTTTTTCGCCCGCGACACACCTAAACATGCACCCAAATTTCGCGACACACCATGCAATCGTCATGTGAAAATCGTTTAAAAAAATTAAATTAGGCCCAAGCCAGCTTAGCCTAAATAGGCTAGCCTACTTGAAATTGTTACAAATTTAATGAATGAAATGTTAACACTGAATGTCTTCTAGTTCTAATTATTCTAAAATTCCAAATTCTACTAATTTAATTTACAATTCTACGTCGTTTTATGACTCTGCGTTAATTGTTTGAATTAACAGTTTATGGAATTTTTGCTACTGGATTTCCTTTGGATCATAGTAAGATGAGGATCCGCAGGTTTTGTGAGTGCGACACGTAGGCCTATAGCCTGCAACTGCGTAGCAACCTAGCCTGATGTCCCTGAAGATTTTAAGCTTGGGTCCTTACCCGTTAACGAGAATAACGAATGAAAATAGCCAAATAGGAGTTATATAAAACTGGTTTAGATAATAAAAAGCATAACATATTATAAGTTATCTATAGGCATAGTTCAAGCCACTCTAATAGCTCAAGGCAAAACACGAAAACATGGGATAGGGGTAGCTAAAAACTACAGAAAATAAACGCTCTTCAAAACGTCGAATTGTTATAACGGAAGACCGGAAACGCAGGACTACAGGTAATTTGTTTAGTTAAAAAAGCTTAGGCATTTGGGACTTCTTGGTCTCTGGACTTTGTCCACCATACTTATATGGTAAATTGTCACGCTCTGAATACGCAAACAGCTAAGACAGTACATCCAACCATTCCCCCTCTTCAATTTTAGAATCGTAAAATTTCTGTTTCTTTGTGATAATTTTTCTCATTTTTCGAAGGTCACAGCATTGGGTAACATTTTAATCGGTACGCTCGTTAACGTCTGTAGTCTATATCATGTAGGCCTACATAAATTATAGCCTATAGAGAGTGCATGTGGGCTTAGCCTATAAAGCAAAAATTGTGGCTGCTCCCGATTGCGATCAAATGGAACAGATAAATGAAGTCCGGCGAATATATTCTCACAGACTGATAAAGTGAACAAGTCAGTGTAATGCAAGAACGACGGTTGCATGCTGTGAGAATACGCGACGCACCAATTCTTCGCGACACACCAGCGACACACCATTTTTACGCGACACACCTCTTGTCGCTTCGCGACACACTAGTGTGCCGCGACACACCGGTTGAGAACCTATGCTCTAGGTTTCCGCTCTCTCTAAAGTCCCTAAATCGTCTATGCTGCGAGAGGCACTCTTTCTAAACGTAAAGTTCTCAGTTTCGTATTGAGTATCATTAGTATGATTTGCGCTAAAACGCGTAGAAAAAATTTTAAAATCCAAAATCTAGTACGAAAGAGTGCACAGGCATTAACTTTATAGGGGCCATGTAGCCTACCGCTCTTATTCCTATTGCGGGGCCTATGATAATAGTCTATCGCTTACATAGGCGGAGACTTGGTTCGACCTTTGGAGGGGGGGGGGAGAGTGGCCGAAAACGATCGCCTAGGCGCGAAGCGCTGAGCAGAAAAGGGGTTTGAGCCACCTTCCTGAATGTCAAATGTTTTTATTTTTCATGCTGCAATAATTATTGTAGCCTTTTAGGCTGTCATTTTAACAAGATTGCTCTTTTTTTAGTGCTCACAGTCCTGGTTTAGGACTTCAAAGTGTCTCCCCAATGTCAACATGTTTTGAATTTCCACACTGCAGTGGTAGCATTTTATGCTGTCTTTTAAACGAAATTGCTCATCATTTCAGTGCTAATAGCCTTGGCCTAAGACTTCAAAGTGTCCCCCATGTCGAACATTTTCTAATCTCCATATTGCAATTGTTGCCTTGCAGGCTGTCATTTAAAAATTGCTCATCATTTCAGTGCTAAATGCCTTGGTCTAACACTTCAAAGTGTCCCCCATGTCGAACATTTTCTAATCTCCATATTGCAATTGTTGCCTTGCAGGCTGTCATTTAAAAATTGCTCATCATTTCAGTGCTAAATGCCTTGGTCTAACACTTCAAAGTGTCCCCCATGTCGAACATTTTTAATCTCCATACTGCAATCAGTGGCGGCGCCAGGATTTCAGTTTTGGGGGGCTGAAGCCTCGCGGCGAAAAATTTTTACATTTTCATTCGTCAAAATTTCTGGCGACCTTCTTTTTTTTGCCATCGGTCGAAATTCCATGAAAATTTTCCATTTCGCCGCCAAAATTTTCTGACGACCTTTTTTTTAGTCATTGACCGAAAATCGTAGATTTTTCAATGTGGAAAAATTCGGATGGACCCTTTTTAGGGGGGGCTGAGCCTCTTGTAGGGGGGCTTAGCCCCCAGCCCCCCTAGCGCCGCCACTGACTGCAATTGCAGCATTTTAGACTGACATTTTAACTAGATTGCTCATCATTTGAGTGCTAATAATACTAATTTAAGACTTCAAAGTTTTCCCCTTGTTGTTTAATTTTGTTTAATTTATTCACTATAATGGAAACATTTTAGGATGTGATCTCAACAAAATATTTCATAATTTCATTGCTGAATGACATGGCTTAAGACTTTAATGAATGTCACCTCGACATTGTCCAGATTTTTTGAATTTACATATTTCAATTGTATAAATTTAAGCTGTTATCTTAATAAAATTACTCAGTTTCCAATGCTGATAGTCAAGGTTTAGGCTAATTCTTAAGAGTGTCGCATCCCAATTGCTTGGATTTCTACACTGTAATCACAGCTTTTCTAACTTTCATCTTCACAACATTATTCATGATTTCAGTGCTCAGTGACATGGCTAAAAAGTTCAATATATGTCCCCTCCGATTGTTTAAAATATTTTCAAATTGCAAACTGCAATGATGGCATTTTATTCTGTCATCCTAACAAAATTGATCACTACGGATAAACAGTGGATAACGCTGTATACATTTATAATGATATTTCTGAAATATTGGAGGGGGTATAAGTACCTCCGTCCACCCACAAACTTTCCATTATCGCTTAACTCTCGAGAGATTGAATAGTAGGCCTATGAGTAATTCATACAATTTCATAACTGAAGCAAATATTCTTGGTTAATCCATCGTTAGATAGTTATTTCTCAAATGCCTCCCAACATTTTGAAATAATTTGACTTTTGTTTAATGAGAATAAACAGCAGTAGGGTCTTCTTCTTTAGTGCTCAGCCTTGGACTCAGCCTGAGATTCCAACGACACAATGCATGTCTATTTTATGCTTTCCCCTTGATATCTTTATGCCCTCGTTCCTTCCAGCATTACGGTAAGATGTCAGATTTAATGGATAGATCCACTATATTTGATATGGTTTGTGTTCTATAATCTATAGGTACCAAGTGTCTGAGCAATTCGAAGCTTAATTTTCTTTTCATGGGAACCTGCTATGTCAAGTACGAGAACGAAAACTTGACTTGGTATCAGGCCAGAGAAAGATGCATCAACTACGGCGGTGACTTGGCACAGTTTCAAATCGGTTCTAATCCTTCGATTCCACCGTTCAACACGTCCTGGTTGAACCAATCACTGGAGTACTGGGTTGGAATTCGATGGAACGGTTGGTCGTGGAAATATCCCGGTTGGTTATATTATCTACTTTAACACTTTGTCAGCTCATCCTGTGTTTCTCTTCAATTGGAAAGCGTAGATAGATTAGAAAGCTTTTATATAGCCTATAATTTTATAATCTTCGTTTATTCAACAATCCGGTTGACAGACCGTAACCGATTACAGTAACCTATATATATATATGCACTTATGCAGTAATCTCAATTAACATCAATCTCAACTAGGCCTACTAATAGAAGAGACAACCTGCAATACAGCGCGACTAATACCAGCCTACAAAGCTACAGAGCACGTCTACCCTACGAGGGGGGAGCTTCGGGAATCAAACTCTGGTCCGCTGATCATCATGCCAGTGTGGTATCCAATGCGCCGCCGGTGAGAAATAATTCAAGCCATAGTATTTTGTACTATACGGCGCTTTTTCAGAGATGAAAATGGGACACAGTAATATAAAATGTTTCATACTTTTTTAAATACGAGCCTCAAAGGTTGAATCTATTTGCCTTTTGACGACATCGCTGCCCTGCCAATAATCGCTGCTGACCCAAGATGTATGCATCGGCTGTCAAGTCTTTGTCGCCTGACATTCCCGACATGACATTGTGCGTAGTGCGTGACGTTCAACATTTCTTGTTTGTCGTGCACTTACTCAAACGTCTTGGAGGCTTACTATGCTTTTAACGAGATATTTGAGTCGAGGGATGCAGTTTTGTCTGCTGTCCTATCACGTTCGTTCTGTCCATTGCAGATGGCAACGAGTTGATATATTCGTCGTGGTCTAATGGAAAACCAAACAACGTCGATTACAAATGTGTTTGTGTTGATCCAAATGGAATACCTGCTTGGAGTTGGACGGACTGTGACTGTTCTGTTCAAAGACCTATCGTCTGTCTTAAAAGTAGGAAGAATCTTCGAAATTATAAAAATGCATTAGCATATTTTTTTATATCTGAACAAGAGAGAAAGGCATTGTAGGTAGCCTATAGCCTACGTGAACTCTTCTGGAGCCCGCTTTAAGCTAGAGTTAAGTTCGGTAAATTAATGGCTGGCCAGGGATAACTTTCTACATGATTCTAATCCATGAGCATTTATAATAGCACAACTATGCTACCGGATTATATACAGCGAATAAATTAATAAAAATTTTGAAGGTCTTAATCCTGTTTAGTTTAGTAGAATATTTTATCTATAATAGAGAACATTATGAGGAACACGGATCGTCATAATTCTAAGCATAATAATTTTTTTATTCGTTTTTATTGTACATTATGCTTGGACACTACGTTAAGCTATACAATTCTTTCTTTGCAGCTATCCCAACAACTACGGTGACAACTCCCACAGCAACTTCGACAACCTCTCCTACTATTACTACAACTGCTACAGAATTAAACACAATACAGGCATTATCAGACAAATCAGAAGGTATAAAAAAACCTCTCATATTTCTGCTTCTTATAATATCTGTCCAATGTCCATAGGAGCTGTGAATAATTAAAACACTAAACGTTAGAATTCCGCAATCGCAAGAAATTATGATATTATCACCCACCTTTAAATTCCTGACCTCAGAGACGACCACATTAACATCGGCCCTCGGGAAATCGGACTCGGACTTACGAAGGACTCCCTTTTGCGCAACATCTCTGACTTCGAACCAGCGTTCGTGGCTAAGCTGGCGACCTGCGCTAGGTTTTGAGTGGCGCTTTAGAAGTTTGGGGATTATGATTACGATTATGTAGGCCTACTTTAAGGCGCGTAATAAATTTCTAGAGCATAGATACCGAATATCCACTTCGTATGCGCTTCGGGGCTGAATATCTGACCGAATAGCTATTCGGTAATCGGCCGAATAGTAGCGACAGGACCGAATACGAATAGTAATCACGTGACATCTTTTTATGCATATGCGGCTGTTATAGTGAGTGTACATAGTTTGCCAGAAGGATGCAAAAAATGCATGTAGTTGACTGTTCACTTTTATAGCTTACGTATTAATGTTGTCGGGAGACTTATTTTCTACACTTTTAGTACTCGTATTCGGCCGAATACTTGGTCCACTTATTCGTATTCGGCCGAATATTGATATTATCACCTATTCGGAACAACGGTGATACTGAGCAATTGCGCGAAAGACCAACTCTGGTTTCTTACCCTGTAAACATCTCGAAGAGGACGAGAGTCCACAAGGTTCTCGCAGTGCCAAAACCAAACGACTTTAGGCCTACTGTCAGATGTTTGTGTCAGGTTGATAAAAATTAATAATAGTCATGAGATCACTGGAATTAAGCAGGTTAAGCATCTACGTCTTCAATTTCAGGACTCATAATCGGATTGGTGCTTGGGTTGGGAGCAACTCTTCCTCTGGCAATTGTCACCATGGCTGTAATCGGTTGCAACGTGCGCCTAAGAAGACGGTTAAGGTATTAATGAAGAACAGTCTTAGAATTGACTATCGGTTCTAGTTTATTTGAAATCATTTATCATACCTTAGGTCTACAGAGTCTTGGATATTTGGAAATTGCAGTTACACTTGCTCTAAATTTGTTGTTATCTAACCACAGCACACTGTCGTTGCCTATAGCCTACAAGCTGAAGCTCAATAATAGGCTACTTCCATAAATTGAGCTTTCTTCCTTAAATTTGATGAATTTCGAAAGCAGACTAAAATAACGCATTTAGGTTAAAGATGTTAACTAGGCTGGCTCGGAATAAGCCACATTGGTAAAAGTTTGTGCACCTTGCGCTTCTGTGTGAATTTTTCAAGTGGATCGCGGTTCGATTCCCAATGCTGGTCTATTTAAGTGATTTAAATTTTGGGCTACCACAGTCCATACACGTGAGCCTTAAATGCAAGGCCGTAGCTAGAGGAGTGTTTTGGGTGTTTGAGCAACCCCGAAATGAAAAAAGTAAAAATTGAATAATGCATTTACTAGAGCTTGCTCTAAGAACAACAGTGTGTAATATATTGGCCGTCCAGAACACAATAATTATGAGACCTCACGACGCTTCTCCGAACACAATAGTCAGTTGATACGGTTGCTTTTGGCCTTGCTCACCGTTGCTGACGGTCGAGTAACAACCCCTCCCCAAATAAATTCCTGGCTACGGCCTTGCTAAAATGGCATGGTAGCCTACTCAGTAAAATGGGCAGCGGTGGTGAAGGATCCCACCAGGTTAATTTATTGGTGATCAACTGGGTCGAGGATCATAATAAAAGAGGGCGTAGGTATTGGTTATTATAATACTAGAATAATAGAAACTTAGTGCATTTTCTTTTCCTTTCCTGCCGATAGGTATCTGATAATAAATATTATTATAACAATTTACTGCGCTTGTTGATCGTTATCGAATTAACCTTTCGAGTTAACTTAGCAAATATAATAATTATCCGCCTTCGGCTTAGGCCAAACATTTATAGACTCTATTTTATTTTATTTCTTTGAAAGAGAAAATGACAGAAATGACGAACGTGCGAGAGCAACAGCAAAGACACCAGAAGTTAATGTGGAAAGAAGGCCTGCAAAAGAGAACGCTCCTGATCCGGTCATCAATAACCAGTATTTTAAGAGGGAGACCATGTTGGGATCAGACAACAGCATGCTTTACGATCAGATTAGTCAACCGGAAAACGAGGATTACTACGAATTGACTCCTTAAAACGTATAATCGACGAATAGAAGACAGTGGCGGCGCCAGGATTTTAAGTTTTGGGGGTTGAAAATCCTCGCGGAGGAAATTCTCCATTTTCATTCGCCGAAATTTCTGACGAACTTTTTGGGTTATTTGGTCGAAATCTCATGGATATGTTTCTTTTTAGGGGGGTCTTATCATGGAAATATTTCATTTTTACATGTAAAACGGATGGCTTTTTAGAGGGGTTTAGCCTCCCCATGCCCCCTCTGGCGCCGCTACTGCTAATAGGACCTAGATCCAAAGTTATAGAATGTTGTGTCCCGTTTGACAACGTCTAGCTTAAGGTTAGGCCTAGACCTACCTGATTTTTATTGCTTTTCAAATTACATGACTAGTGGTCGAAACCCACGAGGTACAAATCAACACACAATGTAGGCTATCCAACTGCTTCATGATTCGCTTGCTGCATATCAAGCCGAGCCATATATTCACAAACCATCTGTTTACTTTATCAGAGCATAATAGACAAGATACGATTAAAACCAAGATGATTAGGTCTATCAGCAGTGGTAATCTACCAATTCCAAGCACCAGGCTACTGTGAAGGTGGCCCGACAAAATGTCGCACGACAAAATCAGTTATTCGCGGTCAATATTATGTTTTAAAATAGGCAAAGCATCATTTGAACTAATCTCTGATCTGGATTAAATAGCACCTGTTTTATAAAACCGATGACTAAGCATAGCGCTGGCAAAGATTTGGTAAGTTACGTAATTTCGATGTCTAGGCAGCACGTCATTTTCTTGCCTCCATTTGACATTTACATAGCGCCTCTAAAAGAGTAAAATAATTTAGTTTTAAAGAAAGAGAGAGTCGGAGATACAGAGAGAGGCAGGCAGTCAGACAGACAGAGGGTTAGGGTTAACTCTTCAGAACTATAAGCATGACCGTCATGCTTATATGTCATGTCACCGTGACACACAGACAGACAGATATACAAACATGGACAATTGGACATAGTCAGAGACAGACATAGACAGACAGAGGCAGACAGGATACAGATGCAGACAGGATACAGATGAAAGAATGAAGAGAACCTATAAGCAAATTAATTGCACGCCTTCCACTACTCTCATATCGCTACTTTCATGTTTGAGCAGCTCCATTGACTTCCTCTAACTGCGCGCATTAACCCTCGGGCTACCAAGGGGGGGTGGTTGCCACCCCCTAGGTTTTTTGCAAATCAAACGCGTTCCGTCTGGAATAAAATTTTGAAAAAATAGGTAGCTGTAGAGGGTTCATTGGGACACATTTTGAGCTAAAATATTTGATGATGCCCCCTACCGTTCAAAAGTTACACCCGATATACCAAAGGTACCAGGGGGGTGGATATCACCCCCCATAGAATATCGTCTGTAACTTTTCCGACCTTTAATATTAAGAGACACAAATTATACCATTCTATAGAGGGAATGTGGGGCTACATTTCCATGCTCACTGAGTTGTCTTTTGACAACCGGAAGTGCTCAAAATAAATTAAAATATATATAAAGGTGTTTTATTTTCATAAAATTGTCATGTTTTTACTATTATAACTTATCCATAATTTATTTTTTAATAGAAATAAATTATGCCATTCTGTAGAGGGCATTTAGGGCTATTTTCTGATACTAAATAATTTGTATTTTGATGACCGGAAGTGCTCAAAATAAATTAAAATGTGTGAAAATGTTGGGGTTTTTTACAACGCGAGCCGATATGTCTGCGTAAACGTTTTTCAGCGGCTAAAACATGTTTTTTTGTTTTGATTGAACATAAAACAGACTTATTACTAGTTTTTATAGTTGAATATTGGACTTTATTATATGTAAACTACATTTTATATATAAATCATGTATAAAACACACAGAATCTAATATATTCCCTATGCGTACGTATACATTTTGTGGAATCGACGGGTACCCATGGTAAAAAATTCATAATTTCGAGGGGCATTCATATTTTCTAAATCTAAATATACCAGTTTGTGCAGAAATGAATGCTGAATCAAATGGTGTATTACAAGTTATGATATCTCAAACCAAACCCAAAATCCTTGGGAGTCAGTGTTAGAAAAAAAGCATGGTAGCCTGAGGGTTAAGTTCGAAATCCTCATCTTGGTCTCTAAAGCACAACGGGGCTTTGCCCCAGAATATCTAGCCAATGGAATTCACAGGCCAGTTTCAGCCTCCTCGCATCGTCCACACTGCTGTTTAAGCAGATTTGATCTTCTATAGTAGCCTAGCCTACTTCCTACTAGAACGGTTATGGCTCTGTCCTGTTCATTTAGATCAATTGGCCCCTCTCTTTGGGATACGCTCTCTCCCTCTGCTCGATCTCAACTTCTGACAGGTAATCCCTCCTCCTCATTTTCTTTTCTCAAAACCTATTTCTTCTCTCGTGGCCTTGCGCATGCACTGGAAGCGCCTCTGAACGATTCACCATAGTAGAGGTGCTTTAAGAATGTTTTTATACAATACAATACAAAAACTATTTCAAAGCGTACACTAGTGCACACTACAACTAGACTATAGTGTCTAAAATAATGACGACGCTGCGCCTGAATGCCAAGAACGCTGCTCGTGACTGAAAGAACATCATAATTATTGGAAGAAGAGTTAATTAATGCTAGATGCCATGAAATAAATTATTGTCTGAATGAATGACTTTTATTGTAAGACTGTTCCTTGCCTTGAATAAGGCTGGCAAATACTGGTTTTATAATATTATCACAGACGTTCAATCAAACAAAGTCGACAGATATACAGGGTGGGCCATAAAAAAGTAACCCCTGCGGTTTTATATATAGGCCTACAGATATAGTCAAGATCTTGAGAGTCGTGCAGGCAGTTAGTGGAACGACTAAAATGGTGGAAGATGTTTAGAGTTGAAACGGCGTGGAAGGTTTGGGAAGTGGAAGAATCAGGATAGGATCCGTGAAATAAATGTCTTAGTTCCGAGTGAAAAACCTGTGGGGATAAATTATAGCGAGAGGCGAAGTTTTTGTGAATCCGTATGCTGGGTCAGATAATTATTATTGTCGTAGTGCGGACGTTTGTTCTCAAGAGGCGGAACAACAATGGCTTTCGAACGAGTGGCAAATTAATGCTTGTATGTATGTTTGTATGTGCACTTGCTATAGCGCCCCTTTTAGCTCGCTACTCAGAGGCGCTCCCGACTACAGAGCGGGCACTGCATCGGAGTATCCATTTGCGGCGACTTGAGGTGAATTCGAACCTGCAACCCTTCGGCTGTAAGGCGACGAACTGTCACGAACAGACCCACTACACCACCGCGCCCCATAATGTTGAGGTGATGGAAGACATAACAATGTTAAGAGGGAGGAGCGCTTGAACGAAATGACTGAAGGCGAACAACTGACGAGGATAGGTGAGTGATACGACTTCATATTCTCTTTCCTTTTCTCACACACTTTTTGATGCTTAGCCCATTATAATAATAGTTAGACGAATCTCAATTCTCAAAGGCATTCGTTGTTGATTAGTGCGTTAAACTACTTAGATCAGTCAAGCTAATAAAGGGCACTCCCAGTCAATCACACTGACTATGCAGATAATTCTGTCGTGCCATTTCAGCGTTGAGCCATGGCTTAGGCCTGCATAAATAAATAAGTAAATAAATACAATATGTGCGTATGTGTGTCAGTATGTGTATGTGTATGAGTATGTGGTCGTGCGTATGAATGTCCTTTTTTATTTGTGCACCTTTGTAGATGCGTGTTACTTCTTGTATGTAATAGTTTAGCTACGTTGTTACACGGTCCAGTTAACTCACGAGCAGCGATTGGACGTCTTAGCAGAGCATCAAGGCTGCCGCAGCCTTAAGTCTGCCTAAGGTCTGCTGATGCACGATCTACTTCCTTGACTATTGTTACCCTGTTCGCTGAGGTAGGCCTGTATGAAATCTAATATTAACCTAGATATTTTTAAGACTCCATTGCGAAATTATTCGCTTATTAGAGTAGGCCTATACTGAAGTACGAATATGTTTGAGACTCTGATCATCACAGCTCTTTTCGGTAAGCGACTCACAATCAAGTCGACATTATTTTTAACTTCAATGCGAATGTCTGGTAAAATAATGACTGGCATGCAGCCACTTCCTGGTTGCAGTAGAGACAGCTAAGACGAATGCCTTCCCAGGTTTTCCTCTGGTTTTGTGTCACAAAACTTGTTCATGATCGATTGATCGTTGAATAAATGCGACTGCAAGTAAAGACTTAGTGTCTTTTGATAATATATCTATAACAATATCACTATTAGTTAAGGTGCATGCCTTATCGATAGGCCTATCTAAACTCAGATGACTTTACTGTCTTGTAGGTCATCTTGATGCTTGTAAGTGTAAGTGTAGGTCCTACCGTACGTGAACGCCATAATGCATTGAAATAATCGCTAGCGGAAATAATGTCTTTAATTAAGCTGAATGTATAATGGTAGTCTATTCCAGAATCATGGATAATGAATGCTAAGACTTATATTCGATACAGTATGTCAGCTTAGAGTGAACATGTAACAATATTTTGGTGGCAAAATAAAGTCACGTTATAGAATATAGAGGGAGAGAGGCATATAATAAAAGCACTTTATCCTGTCTATACTTCAAAGATAGACTCAAGTATATATTCATGGATAATGAATGCTAAGACTTATATTCGATACAGTATGTCAGCTTAGAGTGAACATGTAACAATGTTTTGGTGGCAAAATAAAGTCACGTTATAGAGGGAGAGAGGCATATAATAAAAGCACTTTATCATGTCTATACTTCAAAGATAGACTCAAGTATATATCCATGGCATATTATTTCATATGACTAGAAGCAGTGGCGGCGCTAGAGGGAGGCTAGGGGGGTTAAGACCCCTATAAAAGACTAAGCCTCCCCCTTAAAAGGCCATGCGGGTTTATTTACATGAAAAACTGAAATATTTCCACAATTTTCGACCGGAAGACTAAAAAATGTCATCAGAAATTTTGGCGGCTGAAAATGGAAAATTCCCTCCGGACTTCAGCCCCCTAAAACTGAAATCCTGACGCCGCCACTGGGAAGAACCAGTTCAATGATGCTTCCTACTGCCGGTGAGTAGATTACTCCAGGCAGCTTATGCATAATATTGCAATGATTTCTAACTTCGTGCGGCCATCTGTAAATCGAAAAATATGAGGTTTCAAAAATGCTGTTGTAATTATAATGAGCACCTTTATTATTCCAAAGAGGCAGAGCTAGAACTAAACGATGCAAAAATAAAAAAAATTAAAATGAAAAACATTGTGCACAATTAAATCATGGCATCAATCTGAAAGACCAGAAGAGCTGGGATAAAAACTATAAACTCTTCAATGGATCCGTAGCATAGTAGACCTACATAATTTATTAAGACTTGAGTGAGCATCAGAAAACTGATTTGCAATGTAAATAGGGCCTCCGCGTGATTTTGGTTTTGACATAATTATCACTTGAGTTCCAAGTAAAAATGTGTTGTGTAACATTGATTATAATAAAATTGTTTTCATATTGCAGTTCATCTGCTATTACTCTTTGGGTGTTCGACATCGGCACTGACAACTCGTTGTTTCCCTCAATACGAGAGAGGTTCGTTATGCTTCACTCAACCGGATCCTCCAGTGGCTCTGTCATGGTCCAGTGCACGGCAGTGGTGCAAGAACATTGGAGCAACCTTACCGATTCCAGACACGTACAATCATCACGCAGCTTATGGAAATGCAGTCAGTTACTTTGGTTTGCATACGGAGACTCTTTGGCTCTCTGCAAATTCCACTTACAATCTAAACAACTTTTATTGGACGAACGGAACAATTTTCACAGGTACTTCCCCCATTGTTATTGTTCTCGAAATGAGCTTATAGAGGTAGGAATAGCAACAGTGACAACTCAAACTATTATGCGTGCTAATCTGGATCGCTGCACTAATCTCGTCATTTATGCAGCTCCAAGTTTCGAAGTCGCTGGACCAACCTGGTTACAGGCTCTTAAGTGGAACCAGTATGCATAAGCAGAGGGCCATGTTCCAAACACTCGGACAGGCAGGCAGGCAGGCAGGCAGGCAGGCAGACGAATAGCTAAGGTGTTGTGTTCTTAGTGTTGAAGCGGTGATGGAGATCAGGAGAGAAGAGGAACTGGAATCGCGTCTGACGCCTTGCGTTCAATACATAGAGTAAATAAATTCAGTTTGAGGTTAAATGCAAAAACGTGCGTTTAAGTAAAACGTGTCTTACAACAAGTACCTTTTACGTCCTGCGTTCAATGAAGGGAGGTGGAATGTCCGGAGTGTAATTTCTCCGGGGAAATGCAGGATACCATAACTTTGATTGTCGTGTTAATTAACGTGTCGAATCGCCCTGACTTGCTTTTGTGACTACCTCACTCGTTAATTACACAGCGATTACAGGAATTGACTTAGCTTAACATCCTCTATGTAGTCTGGTTACTTATATTTTGTTGTAAAGCCTTGACCTTTCTGTAGAAAGTTGACGAGTTGTCTTAATAATACGATGTGGAAACAATTCAACAAAGGTAATCAATTTATTGCTATTTCTATTCAGGACCAATTGAAAATAGAAACAGTCCAGGCAAAACTCACGTGTATATTCTACGAAATGGGACCAACACAAAGTTTGTCGCCGATTCCCCAGTTTACTCTAACAACTATATCTGTCAGGATTACGGCTCTGGTAAGTTCTACAGATTGTAACTGCGTCTGTTGCAGTCGGTAATAGAAGTCGAGAGACGCAAGCAAGATGTCAGAAACTTTCGACAGCGAGGACATACCTTGAAAGTTTCACGATGTATGTGAATTCGAAGAAAAATTGCCATGCTGTTAGGCTATAAATCATACACACATTATGCAGGCCTATCCTTATATTTTGGCATGTATCTGTGTAGTTCGTAATTATATATTATATAGTGCCATTCGAATCCCACAAACGCGCTTTCTCGACTATCCGTTCAGTTAAAATGGTGACCCGTTAAAAGCGCGCATGACAAAAGCGCCCAGACAAGTGCACGCAGACAAATACGCGCAGTAGCAAAAGCACGCACGACAAATGCGCGCAGACAAATGCGTGCAAGAAGAACAAATGGGTTAAATATTGTTCTTATAAGAGGATCGCTTTGACTTGCCGGCGAAAGTCATGAAAGACTACGATGAGATAATGAACAATATCAAGTACAGACTACATCAAACAAGTGGAGCCGAAAATATGCGAAGTCATAGACTCCGGACAGAGAGTGTTTGAAACATTTATTTAAATTCTAAGGCGAGAATTCGCCGAAGATTGGAATTCATTTCGAATGAGTTCGGAATAATTATGTGTAATTAGGCGTTAATTGGACAATATTTGTGTTTAAATTACATGTTCCTGTTCTATAACGTATTGGCATACACAATAATTTGGCATGAGGCGGTAGGCTGTACGTTATTAATCATTATTACTTATTAGTCAACATTAAATAAATAAATACTCGCCCAGGTAATTGCGCGCTTTGGTCGCGCGCTTTGGTTGCGCGCTTTTGTCTGCGCGCTTTTGTCGGGGAAAGTCCCTGTTGCGCGCCTTGCGCGCTATTGTCTGCGCGCATTTGTCTGCGTGCATTTGTCTGCGCGCTTTTGCGCTGCGCGCTTTTGTTACGGCGCCAGATAAGATACATGTAGCTTCTACAAATCACTACAAATCAACATTATTCACTAATTATTTTTGCTTTTCGTTCTCTATCCGGTCTTATTGGTAATGGTTTTTATTACCCATTTTAAATCTAAGAAATTATTTAACAAGTGACAATTTATAAATAATTTAGGTAGACTATGTTTGATATATTCCAGAGCTCCAGTGTGCCAATACCGGCAACAGCTTCTGGGCAGACGGAAAATGTTACATAAAAAGCACATGGTCCCACTCATGGTATGATTCGTGGTCATACTGCGGACAGAGAGGTCTTGCAGCGATCGACAACTTAGACGAGTTAGCTAGATGGCTGGAGGATTTGAAAAAATACTGGATTGGACTGCGATGTACCTGGTGGACCTGGCAAGACTTTGGTGGGTTCGCAGACTGTTCACATGATGCTCCATCTCCTTACGACGAACAATATTGATTTGTTACAAAGGATGTTTTCTGCACTAAAATGTGATTGATACATGAACTTAAATATCAACAAATATTAGATAGACCAGTGTATTCCTAGCACAGTAGGGCCTTAAGGACCGCGGATATCAGGACTTAGGTTAGTAGGGGGCGCGGTGGTGTAGTCGGTATGTTCGTCGCCATGCAGCCGAAGGGTTGCAGGATCGAATCCATTGAAAGTCGCCGTGCAGGGACCTTGGGCAAGTCCTTCACTCGCAATATTATTGCTCAATGCTTCGGCGTGAAACTCCAATGCAGTGTCCGCTCTGTAGTCGGGAGTGCTTCTGAGTAAGGAGCTTGATCGGGCGTTATAACAAGTGCACATGCAAATAAAAAGTAGGTCCTAAGTTTCTAATGTAGATAACGCAATGTCCTGATATCCGCGGTCCTTAGGACCCACATTTGCATCTTGTTGGCATACGGTGTTTTCCATCCCAACATGCGGGAAGACTGTTTGGGTCTGGCTGTCTCACCGTCATAATTGTTGCACGTAGGCTATTTCATGTAGCCTATAAGCATGTTTTGTTCTATCTGATTCCATGTAGCAAAATTATTAGAATTGAGCGCTACATTTAATCTATGTAGCCTACATAAATTATTGGGATAGTTCAACATAGTAGAGTAGAGTGTATGTTTAGTCGACTGTATTACTTTTTTAGATCTTTTAGCAATAATTTTTAGTTTAGACTACTACTTATCCTACAAATAGCCTATACTGTACCTGTAGTGGTTTTTGTTCGTAACGTTTTTAGTGTCTATTAAAATTTGTTCGCGCTATTCATGCATTAGGCCGAACTTTCAAGACTGATTTTATTTCGAAAACGTTCTTATCGTTTCAGTTACTGGTACATCTCGCGAAGTCACCGACAATCGGTTTGGCAGCAATATGCCAAACAGTTCGTCTGCAGAATGCTTGGCGTCTTATAGAGACTACAACCTCGATACTAAGTGGATTAATCTTAACTGTGCCACACAGTTGCAATTCATTTGCCAGCAATGTGAGTAGCTGTAGCCAGAAGCTTTCATGTAAAACTGCATGGACGGAATTCATGTTACGAAGGTCACCAATTATTGTGAGACAAGGAACTATGGGGAAAATGTGATTGCTGTAATATCATATTGAGATAAATGAATTTGAAGCAATGATCGAAGAAGAAGCTTGCTTCAGTAAAAAAATCCCCTTGCGCGTGTAAGTGTAGAGCCTAGTCTACAAAATTAATAGGATCACCCGAGTATGTTGCTATCTGTCATACCAACGTCCTTAATATTTCATTTTGATGTCCGGTTACAATTTGTCCGGTTAGCAATTCTGACATGGCACTGAGTTTCATTTCATTTCATTTTCATTTCTCTGAGGATAGGCCTATTATATTAGAGTCTATAGCAATCGCATTTTTCTCACATAGATTCATTGAGCGTCTGAAATATTAGTTCACCGTTAAAAGCGAGCTCTGGTAACTGGTGAAATGGTCAACTTGACCTGAAATTTCGGGATCAACCACGATGTAAATAGCAAAAAGAGGTGCGATGCTAAGCAATTAACCGAGAGCAAGCATATCCCACTTGTCTGCTTTGAATATTATCTATCATAGACACTCTTTTTTGTTGTATCAAAACAGATGTAAATGCTACTACTGCAACTAATGAAACAACTCAAACCGCTTTCACTGCCTCAACCTTGACTACAACTCCAGCTATCAGATCTACTGCAAGTTCTCCTACCACCAGTACCACAACTACTACAAGCTATTCGTTACGAACTGCGTCAGATGGTGAGACAGCGAAGTCAAGTACGAAGACAGTGAAATCAAGTATGGAGGCATTGAAATCAAGTACCGAGACAGTGAAGTCAAGTATGGAGACATCGAAATCAAATACCGAGACAGTGAAGTCAAGTATGGAGACAGTCGAAATGACTCATCTTCCTGAAATCAACGACGGGTCCCATTATATAAATTATGGTGAGTAAATTAATTATTAATTTCAAAGACAAAACGAACGAATTGATTGCTGAAGCTTGTGCTAAAATTTAAACGAACTGCATGTTTGTATGGCAGAGTTACTAATACCGCGATACGTCAAAGGCCTAATCATATTGTGCTTATCTTTTTAAGCACAGTTCATGCTCTGTCGCTAAAAATTCAGGTTGCAACAGGGCTTTTTTTAACGTGCAGTTCTGCACAAAATGTGCAGTTCTAAATGGATTCGTGCAGTTGTAGAAGTACTTCCGTCACGTTCCGTGCAGTTCAAACTATTAAAAAATAGGTCATTTTCTCAGATTGGGAGTAATTTACCATGGAGGATGAGAAAGGAGAGAAGAGGATGTGCAGTTCTAAAAATTCCTTAAAAACAGCCCTGGGTTGCAAAACGAGATTTTGCATTATTATAGAAATTCCTATTCTAATTTAAATTGCAGTAGCGTGCAAGCAATTTGATGCCGAAGCACTCTTACTCCGTCGCTATATTATGGCGAAATGTGATAGTTCCTTCTATTCATCTTATATAAAATTCTTTAAACCCTCAAGAATCATCGGATTAATTCTAAGATTGAAGAAACACAGTGTCAATATCAATACTGCGGATACTGTTAGTACCCATGGCCGGATTAAGGCATGTTCAGCATGTTCGGCCGCACTTTAGGGGGTCCACATATTGGACTAATATTTCCCCGAAATTTGAATTTCGACCAAACAACTAAACAAATAGGTCAATCAGCTTTTTGGGAGGGGAATAATCCTAAGAATAATAATAATAATAACAATTCTAAGGAAATTCCGATCGAACGACTAAAAAGGTCGGTAGAATTTTTGGAGACCCGTAAAAATATTCCCCGAACAGTACCCCACATTCCTTAATCCGGCCCTGGTAGTATCCGTAATATTTTTAGCAGCTGACAGTATGGCGCTGCCCTGCGGACTGCACCTGCACCGGATGAGGCGACGGCCACAATGACGGTTACTGAGTTGTTCGAGTTCTACGAGCGACTCACGGATGATCTGATTTCCAACTTTCTTCCATCTCGCACTTTCACAGAACGTCGCAGTACGCAGTCCCCCTGGTTTGACGCGAAATGCCGGTCATTGCGTCGGCAGGCACGTCGCTTGGAGCGAATCTACCGTCGAACAAAGTGACCACTTGATCGGGAGAACTGGATCCGGTTTGTTCACCGGATGCAAGCGCACTACAAGGAAAGAGAGCGGGAGGCAAAGATCGCCCGTAATGCGAAAGATCCGAAGCGTCTCTGGTCAACCTTTAACGACCTCTTGGGCCGTCATGGATCTGGCTCACGCTCGAGCATTCCAGCATTCTCTGCCTTAGACTTCGCAGCACATTGTGAAAGAAGAAAGCTCCGCTTCGTACGTGCAGACACCGTCGGTTCCCTCCCCTGGAATTCCCGCTAACAACCCATCACCTAACCAATTGAGGGAGATCACATCCGTCGATCCACGTTCCATCATCATGTCAGCTGCTCTGAAGTCGTGTGAGCTGGACTCTCTGCCGGCCAGCCTAATCCAGGATAACGTAGACGACCTACCCCCTTTCTTACTCACCTCTGCAACCGGTCTCTCCAAGAAGGCGTACTTCCTGACTTACATAAAAGATCGATTGTCTTCCCTGCTGTGAATCGTGACGGTCTTGTCCTCAAGGACCCGTCTAACTTTCGCCCAATCTCCAATGTCTCCTTCCTCTCAAAAGCAATTTAAAAGTTTGTGTCAGAACAAATTACCACTTAGGCCTACTTAAGCACTAACAACTTGCTTGCGAAATTTCAGTCGGGCTTTCGCAGGGGCCATTCCACCGAGACGCTGTTGCTCCGCTTGCTAGCTGACTGCTACGGGGCCATGGGTAGAGGGTGGGTGACCCTACTAGCCCTTTTCGACGTCGGTGCAGCTTTCGACACGGTCGATCATGATATATTAATTAAACGCCTCTCTATCTCTTTTGGACTCTCTGGCCATCCACTTGAGTGGATCACATCTTTTTTAGCAGGGCGGTCCAGTTGTGTGATTTTGGGAGAAAGTAGGTCACCCTGGGCCCCGGCTCCTTTTGGTCTCCCACAAGGCTCTGTCCTGGCTCCCTGACTTTCCTTGCTTTACACTTCTGACATTGGCACGCTCTTGGCATCTTACGGCGTGCTACACCAGCTGTATGCAGATGACACTCAGGCATATCTGCACTGCCCTCCACTCGCAGCCATTGAGGCCGCCCGCACCATGCAACAAGCAATGGGGCCTTCACAGATTGGATGTCCTCAAACCGACTCCGCCTCAACGCCCAAAAAACCCAATTCATTTGGTTGGGGACTAGGGAACAGCTGGCTAAGCTCGACCTGAGCGTTCTCTCTTCTCAATTCCCATCTATGACTTTTTCTTCGGTGGTGCGTGACCTTGGAGTGCTCCTGGACTCTGAACTCACCCTTGCATCTCATATACAGGGTGCGCCTCCCCAACGGTTTTCAGCCCATATCTTGGTCAAACATATGAATTTTTAAATGAAACTTTACAGTCTTAAAGGCAATTCATATTTACCTAAAATGGTCAAAATGCAAAAACATTATTTTATACATAACAAAAGTTATATCACTTTTAGTGAGGATACCCACCGTTTTTTGACGATTCAAAACGCGACTCAACAAAAAGTAACAAAAAACCAATTTGATTATTCTGGCCAATATCTTAGCCGGAAGTAAGAATTTCGAAATGAAATTTCACAGGCTTAAAGACAATTCACATCTACACATTATGGCCAGGTTTCAGCAAAATATTTCAAACAGAATAAAAGTTATGGCACTTTAAGGAGGCCATCCACCGTTTTTTGACGATTCAATGACGTAACGCAGCAAAATGTAGCAAAAACACAATTTTATTAAGTCTCATCTCAAATAATTGTTACCAAATAGGCTTTGATAATGCCCGATGATCATTCATTATTATTACTTTTTAAAAAGGAACAGGGTGCCAGCGTAGCTGCACGTCACTGAGAAGTCACTTAGCGAGATGGCAATCAAATTGGTAAATAAGAAATCTGTCAGATTAATCAACAGGTCCATCAAGATCATTGCAAAGAGACTAAAAAGAAGTTTTTCCCACTGGTGGTGGGCACATTGAACACAAGTTGTGAATCACTATCAAGTTCAGTTTCAAACAGTTATTTGAGATATGACTTGATAAATCACGTTTTTGTTACTTTTTGTTGCGTTACGTTTTTTAATCGTCAAAAACGATGGGTGGCCTCACTAAAAGTGGTATAACTTTTGTTGTGTTTGAAATATTTTGATGAAATCCAGCCATCATGTGTAAATATGAATTGTCTTTAAACCTGTAAAGATTCATTTTGAAATTCTTACTTCTGGCTATGATAATAGCAAAAAACCTTTAAAAATTTTCGTTTCGTTTTTTAATCGTCAAAAAAGGTGAGTGGTCTCACTTAAAGTGGTATACCTTTTGTCCTGTTTGAAATATTTTGTTGTGATTTGACCATTGTACGTAAATATGAATTGCCTTTAAGACTGTAAAGTTTAATTTAAAAATTCGTATGTTTGACCAAGATATGGGCTCAAAAACCGTAGGATAACTTTTTGCGCACACTGTAGATCAGGTGTGCCGCAGCTGCTACTACGAACTGCGGTAGCTCAGGGTCAATGCTCGCTCTCTGACTTCTAAAGCTGCAGCTTCTCTTGTCCATACATGTGTGCTGAACCGCCTCGACTAATGCGCCTCCATCTTTGCTGGTCTCCCGCGGGTTCGGATTGAGAGGTTGGAGAGAGTCCACCGTGCTGCCGCACGACTTATTGGGAGGTTCCCCAAGTACGACCGTGTATTCCAAGATATGCGTGAGGTCTTGCACTGGCTTCCTTTCCCGCAGACCATCTCATTTAGGATTGCATCTTTGGTGTGGCGATGCTTATCAGGATGGGCACCCTGCTATCTGTGTGAGCTTTGCCTCCCTCTTTCCACTTGCATAGGCCGCCGCGCACTGCGCTGTGCTGTCCATGGTGACTAAATGGTTCATTTCACTCGCTCTGCAACAATGGAGAGGCGTTCATTCTCTGTGGTTGGTCCAACAACTTGACTATGCGACACCTCCCTAGCTATTCTCAATTTTACAAACTATTGAAGACTATGAGTAGGCAGGCCTACCTTGAAGGGGCGCTATATAAATTGCGATGGATTGATTGAAAATGAAGTCTATCAATTGAAATATTCAACTACGTATTCCTCGGGTAAGAACTGGTATGGCTCAATCTCGATCTTTTGCGTCAATTGGCCCCTCTCTTTGGAATGCGCTTTCTCCTTCTGTTCAGTCTATAAGAATTACGTCTGACAGTCTCTCTTCTTCCTTCTCTTTTTTAAAACCTGCTTCTTCTTGCGAGTGCGAGGCCTTGCGTACTGGGACCGCTTCCGAACGGTTTATCCTGCTAGAAGCTCTTTATAAACGCTTAAAAGCAATAAAATGCAATGCAATGTTTCGTCTGACATGTTTTACTATAGGAGTTTTTAAAGTTGCAGTGAGTTCTTCGATAATTCTTGGGTCTACTCTGGACATGTTTGCGTGTGATCTTAGACCTATATCCAAATTAAATCAACACTATTATGATCGAAAATTCACATTTCTGAGTTTATGGTGCTATGTATGTCTCACACCTACATACCAACAACTAATATTATTATAGAGCAATTCCTTATTCATTCAAACATATTTATGTGCTAAGTTACTGATGTGTTTCCTAGATCTTTTGAATCCCGAGAGGAATTCTCTGACATTTCGTAAACCAGAACAGGTTCCAATCGTTCCATGGCTCGATAAAAATAAATGTGAAATTGGTTTGGTTGTATTTGCAGATCTGGCCTTGGCACTTGGCTTTGGTCTTGGAGGGGGATTGCTACTGGCAGTGATTGCATGGCTTGCACTACTTACAATATATGCTTTTAGAAAAATGCGGTGAGTTGTAATTATGTACGACACGATGCCTAGCAAAACTTTGTTTTAAAAGCAACCATATTTAGACAGACAGACAGACAGACAGACAGACAGACATATATTGATTGCTGGATGGAAAGATAAATGACCCGATGGAGAAGAAGAGTATGGGTGTATGACTACACGCTGCTGATGTGCAGCTCTATTGGCCTCCTGTGGTGTCTTGAGTCAAAGCGCATCCCTAATGATAATCACGTTTATCTGCATTCTCTGGCATCTGACTGCATTGCATCGCGCCACGAAGTCACTTGACTATTCGATTATAGGCCTATCTCAAATCTTTGCGCCTCAGCGCCTTCAAATCGGAATTTTGGATAATGGATCGCAGCTTTTAATTCGACTTAAATTGAATCCTCCGACCAATGCGTTGTGTCTTCTCAACATCTGTCGACAATCTTGAGCTTGTTCGTAATTTTGAATGCATGGATCATTATCTAAATGGACGTATCGATGAAGAGACGGCTGGCTATATAATTAGATCTAGGCCTATATGTATGGATGGATATGAATTGGACAGACTCAAAGCATGATGAACAGACATAGAGAGAGATGAGTTGATTGATTTGATATTATGCACATAATTATATGTATAATTTGCATATCACTCACAATTTATATAATATAGGCTATGTATTATATGTGTATATAATTATTATAACCTTATTTATTTGCATAAGGATGCATATGGATATCTAGAGACTGGATATTTACTTGTGATAACCTTATGTAGCAGATTATTATTATTATTTATTTCGCACAGAATTCATCAGATTAATTATTAAGCTACGTGTTTTTTAGCGAAGCGAGGTACTCGCAGATCAGTCGGCAGAGACAAACCGTTGGATACCCGAATACAACTGCGAGCAGATCATACGACAACAGCGCATACAAAGATGCAACAGAAGCGACAGAAAAACCGGGGGAAGTGTGGGCCTATACGAAGCTTTAGAACTTCAAACCAACGAACATGTTTATCAACCGATGGGTCGTGAAGATCAGTAGGCCTATAGAGATTGATTGGCCAATACCGAAAATACGCAGATGGTGGACAAATAAACTTAGCCTAATTATTAAGCTTAGATGTAGAAATAGAATCAGTGATTGTTTTTGATTTCTAATTGTATTGATGCGCCTGTGAATAAGTTGGTTCCTGCTACTCGGCTTTCTGTGGGCACTGTAGAAATTTTGAGATTACGATAACAAAAATGCTTTCTATAAATTTTGCTAAAGACCTGCAGTGCCTTGCACCGACACGGCCTACTTTCTTCATTTTGCTTGCTATGATTATTAGGTGTTTTCAATGCATCCGCAAATATTAGTTTACAATAATTTGCCGGCCTCACTCACTAAGCATAATAATTATTATATTCAACAAAGCGACCAACGGACTGATAAACGTCCCTAAACGTTCGGATACTAGTAGGCCTTCAGTTTAACAAGATTCTAGAATGTTGCTGCTTCAGAACATTGCGACTGTGGCACCGTCATGTTTATAGTTCTGAAGAGTTAACAATTGTAATGAACTCTAGCTAAGTTCATTTAAATATATTCATTGTCTTTCACGTTCGCGACTTCTTCATAATCTGATTGCAGTTGGAGTTCAGCGTAAGTAGGACTTTTTGGATTTGCCTGCTTTCGACTCGCATATTTTCTCTTGATGCGACGTCGGCTATGAACTCGCATTTAATAAATCAAATTAAAACGTACTTACTAGTACTATTTTTTCAAGAATAATTGTGTTATTATAAACAAGCATTCTTACTAGTTTGCGTGCGGTATTATTGCCTACTTGCAACGTCGTAATGCGATTTGTGGGAGAAATTGAGAAATGTCCAGACGAAATCATTATGGTAATGTAAACGATCAAGATAACATAATTGATATCAAACAAAATGTGCACCTGGTGCGTCTTCTTTTATGCAAAATGATACGATTGAAACCAACAGTGGCGGCGCCAGAATTTCAGTTTTGTGGGTTGAATCCTCGTGGAGGAAATCTCCCTTTTTTTCATCCGCCAAAATTTCTGACGACCTTTTGTTTCGTCGTTGGAAATCTCATGAAAATTTTCCGTTTCCATCCGCCAAAGTCAGGCAGGCAGTTAGTGAAACGATAATGGTGGAAGATGTTTGGAGTTGAAGCAGCGTGGGAGGTTTGGGAATTGGAAGAATCAGGATAGGATCCGTGAAAAATTGTCTTAGTTCCGAGTGATAGACCTGTGGGGATAAATTATAGCGAGAGGTGAAGTTTTTGTGAATCCGTAGCTATGCTTGATCAGATAATTATAATGTCGTAGTGCAGAAGTTACTTTGTTCTCAAGAGGCGGAACAGCAATGGCTATAGAACGATTTGCAAATTACTGCTTGTATGTATGTTTGTATGTAGACTTGTTATAGCGCTTCTTCATGCTCTCTGCTCAGAGGCGCTCCCGACTACAGAGCGGGCACTGCATCGGAGTTTCACGCTGAAGCGCTGAGCAATTGCAAGTGAAGGACTTGCCCAAGTTCCATTCACGGCGAATTGAGATGGATTCGAAACTGCAACCCTTCGGCTGCAAAGCGACGAACATAGGGCCCACCCACTGACCACCGCGGGTGCGCACACCATAATGTTGAGGTGATGGAAGACATAACATTGATATGAAGAATGAGCGCTTGAACGAAATGACTGAATGGCAAACAACTGACGAGGATTGGTGATATGACTTCATATTATCTTTCCTTTTCTCACACATTGTTTTGTGCTTAGCGTATTATAGTCAAACGATTCTCAATAGCCTAATTCTCAGAGGCAACCGTAACGGTTGTTGATTAGTGCGTTTAACTGCTTAGCTCAGTCAAGCTAATAAAGGGCACTCCCAGTTAATCACACGCACTGCAGATGATTCTGTGGTGCCGAGAGACAACCCTGTTTACCGCGATGAAGCGAAATGGAGACCGAAGTCAAGAGCTCTTATCAGTTTTATTGTCAGGCATCTTACAACTCGCGAGTTCCAAAATAAGGTAAAAACAAGAAACAGATTGATCCGAGTACCACGTTGAACCATGGCAAAGGCCTACAGAAATAAATAAATACAATGTGTGCGTATGTATGTCAGTATGTGCGTGGGCCCATTGTCGTGCGTATGAGTGTTCTTTTGTTTGTGCGCCTTTGTGTAACTTCTTGTATGTAACAGTTCAGCTACGTCATTACACGGTCCACTTAACTCACGAGGCAGCGGCTGGACTTCTGAGCAGCGGGTCAACACTGCCGCTGCCTAAGGTCTGCTGATGCACGCCCTACTTCCTTGACTATAGCAATTGTTACACTGTTCGCTGAGGTAGGTCTATAGGAAATCTAATATTAACCTAGATGTTTTAAAGACTCCATTGTTAGATTAAATATTCACTTATTAGAGTAGACCTATTGACGTTCGAATATGTTTGAGACTCTGATCATCACGGCTCTTTTCGGTAAGCGACGTACAATCAAGTCGATGTTGTTTTTTACTTGAATGCGAATCTATGGCTAACTAATGATTGACACGCAACCACTTCCTGATTGCAATAGAGACAACTAAAACGGATACCTTCGCAGGTTTTCCTCTGGTTTTGTGTCACAAAACTTCTTCATGATCGATTGTTGATGCTGATTGATCATTGAATAAATGCGGCTGCGAGTAAAGTGTTAACCTATTCGATTATTGTTTCTATAACATTATCACTATTAGCTAAGGCGTAAGCTTATGGTCTATAGATAGGTCTATTTAAACCCAGGTAAATGAACTGTAAATGAACAGAGAGTGAGTGGATAGACGACATCAAAGAGTGGTGTAATCAAGACATTTACAGCTTAAGCAGATCTGCTCAGGACCGCAGACTTTGGAGGAGAACGATAAAGTGTGCATTGGACACCTACGGGTTGTTAACCCATGGATAATGATGACGATGATGATGATGAAATGAACTGTCTTGTAGGTCGTCTTGATGCTTGTAAGTGTATGCCTTACCGTAGGTCTACATGTACGTGAACGCCATAATGTATTCAAATAACCGCTAGCAGAAGTAATGTCCTTAAGCAAAACGTATTTATTGGTAGTCGATTCCAAAATGGTTACGAATGGTTACAATCATGAATGCTAAAATTTATATTAGATACAGGTGTCAGTTTGGAGCGTGAATGCAGCAATATTTGTGTAACAAAATAAAGTCGCACGTTACAGACAGATATACAATTATACATATTATCAAAGCACCTTATCCTGTCTATTATATACTCCTGGGCACGACGTTAAACTGCATCCATCCTCCGCCACAGGAACCAACAACTTCCCTGTGCCGGTCCTAAGCCCGGATAAAATGAGGAAGGTTTGCCAGATGGGTGGAGATACGCTGGCAGTAAAAGACCAAGACGATTGAAATCCGCAAAAACCACGGCACTAGTGACATAGCGACCCAGGTGCTTCAAGGTATCATGATGTGGAGCTGACATGCACAGGCCGGTCAGTACAGACCAGTGGAGAGAGTCGGGGAGAGAGCGTGGGACACATACGGGCATTGACCCAGGTTGTCCTTCGTGCCTCTCTCCCAATATTCTCTTCATCAGACAAGGTGGTCTAGCTGGTTCAAGATGTTAATGGTATGGACCTGCAGACCGGACAGGTTGAAGATGGGCAACATGACGCGAGACAGACTCAAACAGAGAGTGGCGCCGGACACCTACGGGCGTTTAGCCCAAGGATTTCGATGATGATGATGATGATGATGATGATGATGATGATGATGATGATGATGATGATGATGATGATGATATACTTAAAAGACATACTGATGTATAAAAGCTTTCCTCCATGCAGGGGCGGATCCAGGTGGCCGATCCGGCCATGGCCCCATATATTTATTTTTGACCAGCTATTCTGGCCCCCCCACATGAGAGAGTAGTACCGTTGGCCCCTCCCCACGCCCAAGGGGTCCGTATACAGGGTCCGTATGACAGAAAGGCCATCAACTATTTTGGCGGATAAAATGGTATATTTTTCTTGGGAATTCGAGACAAATTACTAAAAAATGGTCATCAGATTATTTTTTCAGCGACCAAGACGAAAATATTCCCCTGTCCCCAGGCCGAAAATTGTGGCCTCCCTTCGAAAATTTCTGTATCCGCTCTTGTCTCTATGGCATATTATTTTGTTTGGTTAGAAGATGTAGCTATCACCGATTGCAGCTTGATGTATTTGCTAACTTGAATTTACCTGTATTATGACCATGGAGTGACTGGTTAATCGGGATTAACATCAGATTTACACAGCACTATGATTGTGCTGTCAAGTACAAATGAATTCTGTCAGTAAATATGGATTTCGATATGATGAGTAAAGAATATTGGCTGCAGTAGTTCAGACTTTATTATGACATCATGTTTGATCTTTGCTAACAGGCTTTTTCATGGAGCCAGCACTGTCCTCTTCTGAAACGTGCATCGGGGAATTTTGCTTAACTGTGCCCTCCGAAATGAAGAATTTTGATGATGCAAGGTCCTGGTGCCTGGCCAACAATTCAGCTTTAGTTACTATTAATGACACTGGAATTCAAATGGCTGTGTCTCAGTTTTTGAATTCCTTGAATATCGACTCACAGATGTTTATCAACATGAAACTAAGTCAACGAAGCGGAAACACCTGGTTTCTCGTTAACGGACCCAATTATAATGGTAATGCTTTTTATCAAGGAGATCATGTTCTAAACCATTCACCTTGATAAACATGTTTTGCTAATGAAAAAAACTCAAATCAGTATTTTATGCTAGAATATTATAGCCGATTTTGCAAAGAAATTAGTTAACTAGGGTTGCGGAATTCAGTCTAAATAGCTCTGTTGTTTATGATATTTCTGTGTCTGTTTACGAGTGACCTTTGCAAATTATAGAAATAGCAATCATGCATGTTCTATAGTCATGACAGAGACTGACTGCACCTACATGTATCTGTCTGTCAATCTATTTACCTATCTACTATCTATCCATCCATCCATCCATTCGTCCGTCCGTCCGTCCATCCATCCGTCCATCCATCCAACCATCTATCCATCCATCCATCCACCCATGCATCTGTCCATCCATCCATCCATCCATCCATCCGCCCGTCCGTCCATCCAACCATCTATCCATCCATCCATCCACCCATGCATCTGTCCATCCATCCATCCATCCGTCAGTCCGTCCATCCATCCATCCATCTATCCATCCATCCATCCACCCATGCATCTGTCCATCCATCCATCCATCCGTCCATCCATCCAACCATCTATCCATCCATCCATCCACCCATGCATCTGTCCATCCATCCATCCATCCATCCGCCCGTCCGTCCGTCCATCCAACCATCTATCCATCCATCCATCCATCCACCCATGCATCTGTCCATCCATCCATCCATCCGTCAGTCCGTCCATCCATCCATCCATCCAACCATCTATCCATCCATCCATCCATCCACCCATGCATCTGTCCATCCATCCATCCATCCGTCAGTCCGTCCATCCCTCCATCCAACCATCTATCCATCCATCCATCCATCCACCCATGCATCTGTCCATCCATCCATCCATCCATCCATCCATCCGCCCGTCCGTCCATCCAACCATCTATCCATCCATCCATCCACCCATGCATCTGTCCATCCATCCATCCATCCGTCAGTCCGTCCATCCCTCCATCCAACCATCTATCCATCCATCCATCCACCCATGCATCTGTCCATCCATCCATCCATCCGCCCGTCCGTCCATCCAACCATCTATCCATCCATCCATCCACCCATGCATCTGTCCATCCATCCATCCATCCGTCAGTCCGTCCATCCCTCCATCCAACCATCTATCCATCCATCCATCCACCCATGCATCCATCCATTCATCAGAACAGCTCTGTAAGCGCTGGAGACCGCGGAATGAGTCATGATGTCCGGAATAGTCTTGCTAGAACAATAATAATTATTCGTCAAGATTTGGACTAAGTAGGCCTATTTATAAATCTGCATTAAACATGTGTGACGTTGTAGATAATCACAATTGTACTTGATCTTGTAATCTTTTGAAATTTTACGTTTTAGGTAATGTGAATAACCAAGACTATTTCGCATATAAACTATACAGTTTTCTGACACCTCGCACAAATGGAGGCATAAATGACTTTCTTGTCGAAGCGTCAAAACCAAGTGTTTTACGAAACAATCTATGCGAATTCGAAGGTGAGAAGCTTAATCTATCTACTCACAGCATGAAGTCCATGCGGCAGTGCGCAGGTTTGCCAGACGGCGTAGGCTACAGGTCGCGACATATTATTTTGACTCGTTGCCGAACCTAAAACAACCTGCTCGGCGATTCTATTGAATTTACTTTCGAGGTGTTGAATCAGTTTGAACCTACAATGAGCCTACATCTGAGGAGTTCCTTAGGAAACGAGTTCGCCTCTTGTTGGGGTCGATTTCTCCCTAGGGACCGTGCATCTGCCATCGAATTATTTATACGAGGCTTGTGAAGCAAGCGGTTGCTCCTACGGGGTGTTTCTGCTAACTGGGAAGAATGTTTTTTCAGAAAATCTAAATTTCACGAGTGGTTTTCCGGTGGAGGTCGGAGTGTGGTGGGGGTGTCGTGGGGTGTAGTGGAGTTGGGGGTGAGGGATGGGGTGGGGGAAGAAATGTCTTCCCGAAAATAAAAATTTCACAGGTGACGTACCGGAGGAGGTCGGAGAGTGGTGGGGTGTCGTGGGGTGTGGTGATGGGGGGGGGAAGAAATTTTTTCGGAAACCCAAAATTTCACGAGTGACGTACGGTCGAGGTCGGGGTGTGGTGGGTGGAGGAGGTGGTGGATGTGGAGGTGGGGGAAGAAGAAAATTTTCGGGACGGAGAAAGGGAGGGAGAGAGGGAGCGAGGGTGTGAGGGAGGGATTGGCCGGAAACGGCCGAGTCTTAAAATTCCCGGGCAGCGCCGGGCACCCCAGCTAGTATTTATATATGATGCAAAGCTGCGGCATTGCACACTTAGAGCAAGTGGCCGATCGGCGGACAAGTGGATGGGCACCCGCTCACTTGAGAGTCAGAGAGACAGACAGACAAAGAGATAGACAGAGGCAGAAGGAGGTACGTAGAGAGAGAATGAGGGATGGAGACCTAGAGGGGTGAGTGGTTCGAATATAAATTTTCAAGTGAGGCGGTCGATTTTATGTATAGACCCTATAGGGATTTTACATTATAGGCCTGGTTTTTTTGTAATGTGTTATATAAAGGTTTTAATTGTTTTACGAGTTCCTGCGGAACGTTTGATCACGAATTGTAAAGAAAACTCAACATTGTGACTTTGCATGTGTTGCGAGCACAAGCTACCAAGTGATAGAACTTCGGAAATTTATAAGTAGCGTATAGCCATCAATGTGAATCGTAGTTATAGGCGGGGCCAATAAGCAGCATTAAAGAATCCCCTAGGAGACAGAATAGACAATAATATTGTGTGTTGGTGGGTGAGAAGGTTCAGGATTAAATTTACAGATCGCTCGTCAAATGAGTCGAATCAAATGCAGTTGCAATTTTAACTTCTTGAACCATCACTTGTCAAAGTTGTCATGGACTCTGCATCTATTATCGGCAACTTCTGCGCATAGCTATGCTTCTGCAATCGCACAACCCCATGAGACACGGTGGCTGATTGATTCGAGCGACCGGTCTGTAACGCGTAGAGTACGGGTTCGATCCCATGCCGAGGTGATTACTGTGTTGGGACCTTGAGCTTCAAGTCCTTCGCCCACAATTATTGCTCTGCAATATAATGGCAGTTACGCCGTCGAAACGTGTGAGCAATTCTGAGCTTTGTAAGGAGGGCGATATCACAATTTCAGTCGAATGGTATTGTTCAAGGTTATAATAATTTATAGGCCGACGTGAATTGACAACGTAATCGTAATCTCCTAATTTCTAAAGCGCCAATGGAAAGCCAAGCGCGGGGCACCGGCTTATTCACGAGCGCTGCGTTGAGTTAGGAGGGTTGTCCGTGAGAGTAGTCCGTGGTGGTCCGGGTCGAGTTACCATAGGATCAGGTTCAAATGCGTTGAGTCAAAAGGGTTGTCCGTAAGAGTAGTCCATGGTGGTCCGGGTCGAGGTACCGTAGGATCAGAGGGGTGGAACAGCTACTAAGGTGGGTGTCGTTGGGCAATTATTAGTCTATATTATTAGATTTACCATTAAAATTAATTTTACTCGGTGCATTGCCGAACTTTGCCAACTATTAACATTAGGTATTTTATTGTGTAGGTACCAGATGTCAGAGCAACTCAACAAGCAATCTTCTTTTCAATAATCGATGCTATGTTAAATATGACAACGAAAACCTGACTTGGTATAAAGCCAGAGAAAGATGCATTGACAATGGTGGTGATGTAGCGCAATTTCAAAGCGGTTCTAATTATTATGTTCCTCCGTTCAATACATCCTGGTTGAACCCATCACTGTCGTACTGGACTGGGATTCGATGGAACGGTTGGTCGTGGAAATCTGCTGGTATGTAACATAATGAAAACCACGAAGTCGCATAATTATGCTTTCTGCTTTTCACCATTGTAATGGCTGGTTATTTTAAGGAATAATAAAATAATTTCATATGAACTTTATATAAAATGAAACAGTTTTATGTGAAAACATGAATTAGGCCTATACACGGTATCTTAATTACATAGTATACCCCGCAGTCGATCGACTCGATCAACTTCGTGGACTCGCCAACCTCTCGACGGCTCGATCGACTTGGCTCGGCCGACGATCGACTTCGTTGACTTGGCCTAGTTTTGTCTCTTGCTCACCACTGCCGTCATGTGATCTCAAAATGAAATTATACGATTGTATATCTGTGTCATAATCTGTTTGACGTCACAATAAGCTTTAATTTCGTATAATTCTCAGTGAATTTATGGTAGATTTGTAATCCTAATGGCATCACAATAGGCCTAGCTTTAGATTCTGTAAATGAACTTCAATAATTATTACTGTAGATGTGTGTAATAATCGAAGTGACGTCACAATAAGCCTAGTTTATACTCTCAAAATGTACTTCTATTATAGTAGATCTGTATAATAGTCCAAGTTCGTCACAATAGGCCTAATTTGTTTTCAAAATGAACTTCTTTAATAGTAGGTCTTTACCATGATCGAAGTGCATGATGTCACGATGGACCTAGTTTTATATTCTCAAACTGAACGTATATTAATAGATTTGTATCATAATCAGCGATGTTGCGTTAAATAGCCCCCGTTTTGTGTTACCGTACGAAAATGAAGCAATATGACAGCAGATCTGTAGGCCTACCATAATCGAAATGATGCCACAATAGACCTAATTCCGTTTTCTTAGTGAACTTGATTTGATTTGAACTTATTTAATAGTACAATTTTATCATAATCGAAGTTACGTCATAACAGGCCCCGTTTTATATTTGCACAATGAACATGTCTGTATCCGCCCCTGTACTCGTTCAACTCAATTCCAAAACGTAAATCTATACTCTATAGTCAACTTTCACAGTTCCACTAACGCGAAATCGCAAACTGCCACCAGGTTCATTAGCTACACTTGTGTGCTCAAGTTGAATTACGTCATTATATCCTGTAGGTCGCTTTGAGACTTCAAGATAAAAATTATAGTAAGTAAAATATTTCTGAGTCGAGTCGAAGAAACAACAATTGACTCGACTTGGCAAGACTCACGATCGACTCGACTTGCAAGAAAAGGAAATCTAGTCGACGATTTTTCGATCGACTCGACTTGGCCGAGTTATTATCGACTCGATCGACTGCGGGGTATATCACATAAAATTTAATATGCGTTAACAACGGCGATTAGATAGTCATGTGAAGGTCTTAGCATATTGGCCTATAATAATATACTGCCCTATAGTGGCACACTGCTGTCTAGACGATGAAACACAGTGACTGTCATTATAAATCAGCTGAAACATGGCAGGTTGTACCATAGTTAGATTACTAAAATATAGTTTATGGCCATTGTTCTACAGTGGCGGCGCCAGGATTTCAGTTTTGGGGGGCCAAAGGGGGTAAATCGCCCAAACATTTCATTTTTACATGGAGAAAAAAAATGGATGGCCTTTTTTAGGGGGGCTTAGCCCTCTCCAGCCCCCCTAGCGCCGCCACTGTTGTTCTAGCGTCGTCGAGGGTTGTAGTAAATGAGGACCTGTATTCAAATCTGCGTCACCTGATGTTTCCATTATTTCCTACAGGCGACACCAACGAAGTCATATACACTTCTTGGTCTGATGGAGAACCGAGCAACGTAAACTACGCGTGTGTTTGTGTGGATGCAAAAGGAAGTCCACCCTGGTCGTGGAGAAATTGTGATTGCGCAACTACAAGGCCATTTGTGTGTCTTAAAAGTAGGTAGTAGAATATTTCAATATTATTGAAAAATAAAATGATCGCACTACGTCTCTATTCATTATATGCGTAAATACAATTTTCAACCTAACTTAGCATTATTATCAACAATAATAGGCTAAGTGTACGTGCTATGGATGATTTCATGCCATGTAGGCTATCAAATAGGAGGATTTTTTACCGAACAGGATGCACACAAGTAAATTCAGTTAGGCTAAATTAGGGAAAATGTCGCTATGCCTTGCTCCGAGATTCAGCTTCATTTAGCATCACTTTAAGATCGGTTATGGTCAAGCATTACGCCATTGACAGTGTGGGTAATTTATTCATTCATTCGAGTATATAAATATAGCACCTCTTCAAGGAAACTACTCAGAGGCTCATTGCATGGCATGTATGGCATGGCATGGCATGACATGGTATGGCATGGCATTGCATGGCATTGCATGGCATTGCATGGCATTTCATGGCATTGCATGGCATTGCATGGCATGCAAATTTAAGCAGGTCTTAATCCTGCATAGTTCAGTTACTTCAGTAGAACACTTCATCTCTGGCGAACATTATGAGAAACACAGATCGTCGTAATTCTAATTATTCTTATTCTAATTATGCTTATTCGTTTTTATTGTAGCCTACATTATGCATGGTAAGTTATACAATGCTTTCTTTGCAGTTGTCCCAACAACTACGGTGACAACTACCACATCAACTTCGACAACTACTACATCAACTTCGACAACTTCTCCAACTATTCCTACAACTGCCACAACATTAAACACAATACAAGCATTATCAGACAAATCAGAAGGTATAAAAAATCCCCTCTCATATTATCTTTTTTTATATACTTTTATGGTTTGAAGGTTTGACTAAAATGACGTTGTAAACCATTTCGTCGCCTGAGAATTATCTTCGCGTATGTCCACTTTTGTGAATTCCGAGAAAAACGAGGTAGAAGTTTCGCAACTTTGGACGCCAAAAAAGATATTCAGTGCAATAAAACTTCAGACAAAGACGTCATATTAAAGCATCGACATTAATTAAAGGATGTTGCATTAAAATTAAACTGAAACTTAGAATGTTTTTTTTAATTTTGGAAAATGTTGTATAAAATGGATTTAAATCAATAATATTAGAAGTCATCCTGACGATGAATTTTTTTAAAAAATTCAAATAATAAAAGAAAGCAATACACAATCATTTGCGACTTTGTTCGTTTCAATTTTCTCAAGTTTAATACCATTTTTTTTAAAAGAACGTTTTTTTATTCCCTGGACATACGACACTATGATACAACGAAGTGGGATGTCGTATCTCCTTCGTCCAATCAACTACAAGCTTTCTCGGACATACGACAATGCACTTTTAAACCGTGAATGCGGCACTGGAGAGTGGAGATACGGCAAAATAAATTGTAGATACGACAAGGCAATCCTGAACATGAACATACGGCAGGTAGTTTTCGGTGAATAAGCTTATCTTTAAAACGACTTGTCGTATCTCTAAACTATTAAAAGTGATGAAAGAGAAGCAGATTTTTGCTACAAATCAAGTCTAGACTCGATTTTGAAAAAAATGGACATACGCGAAGATAATTATTCTGAGGCGACGATTTGTGCCTTCCACGCAGATTACATTTTATATGAATAAAATATGCGAAGCGCTGAATATCTGTCCAATGTCCATAGGAGTTTTGAATAGGCCTATATAAAAAATTTAAACATTAGAAATCTGCAACGTTTACACAATCGCAAGAAATTATGATATTATCACTCGCCTTTAAACTCTTGACCTCAGAGACGGCCACATTAACATCTGACCCACTGTAAATCGGAATGGGACTTACGAAGGAATCTCTTTTGCGCAATCTCTGTCACTTTGAAGCAGCGCTCGTGGCTAAGCTGGCGCCCTGCGCTAGGTTTTTGAGTGGCGCTTTAGAAGTTTTGGAATTATGATTACGATTATGTAGGCCTACTTATAAAATTCTAGAGTATAGAGACCGAATATTCACTTCGTATTCTCTTCAGGACTGAATATAGGACCAAATAGCTATTCGGTAATCGGCCGAATAGTAGCGACAGGACCGAATACGAATAATTATGATATCACGTGGCATCTTTTTATGCCTATGCCGCTGCTATAGTGAGTGTGCACAGTTTGCCAGAAGGATGCAAAAAATGCATGTAGTTGACTGTTCACTTTTATAGCTAATGTTGTCGGGAGACTTATTTTCTTCCCTTTTAATACTCGTATTCGGACGAATACTTGGTTCAATTATTCGTATTCGATCAAATATCGGTTATCATCTATTCGGAACAACGATGGCACTGAACAATTGTGCGAAAGACCAACTCTGGTGTCCTACCCTGCAACCGTCCCGGAGAGGACGATAGTACGCAAGGTCCTCGTAGTGCCAAAATCAAGCGGCTATAAGCCTACTATCAAATGTTTGTGTTAGGTTTATAAAAAAATTGTCATTAGATCACTGGAATTAAGTAGGTTAAGCAACTAGGCTACATCTTCAATTTCAGGACTCATAATCGGATTGGTGCTTGGATTGGGAGGAATTCTTCCTCTGGCAATTGTCACTGTGGCTGTAATCGTTTGCAACGTGCGACTAAGAAGACGGTTAAGGTATTAATGAACAACAATCTTAGAATTATAGGCTATCAGTTCTAGCTTATCCAAAATCATTCACCATATCTTAGGCCAGCAGCGTTTAATTTTAAAATTGGATATTTGGAAATTGCTGTCTTGCTCTAAATTTGTTGCTATCTAACCAGAGCACACTGCCCTTGCCTACACAAGCTGAAGCCTACTTCCATAAATTGAGCTTTCTTCTTTTGATGAATTTCGAAAGCAGATTCAAATAACGCGTTTGGGTTAAAGATGTTAACTAAGCTGGCTCAGAATAAGCCACATTGGTAAAAGTTTGCGCACCTTGTGTGAATTTGCCATGTGGATCGCGGTTCGATTCCAAAATTAATGCTGCTCTATTTAAGGGATTTAATTTTTGGGCTATACCACGGGCCATACACGGGAATCTTAAATGACATGGTTGCCTATTCAGTAAAATGGGCAGCGGTGGCGAAGGATCTCACGCGGTCAATTCATTGATTGATGGGCTATCAGCGGGGTCGAGGATTATAATAATAGAGGACGCAGGCCTAGGTATAGGCCGTAATAGAATTATAGAAACATAGTAGCCTACATTTTCATTTTCCTTTCCGATGTTGCAGATAGGTAGGCCTATCTGATATAAAAATTTACTGCGCTTGTTGATCGTTATCGAATTAACCTTCAGAGTTAACTTGGCAAATAATTATATCTTCCTTCGACTTAGAGACCAAATATTTATATTTTATTTTATTTCTTTGAAAGAGAAAATGACAGAAATGACGAACGAGCGACAACAACAGCAAAGATACAACAAGTTAACGTCGAAATGAGGCCTGCAAGTGTGAACGCTCCTGATCCAGTCATCAGTTACCAGTATTGTAAGAGGGATACGATGTTGGGATCAGACAACGGCATACCGCTTTACGATCAGATTAGTCAACCGGAAAAAGAGGATTACTACGAATTGACTCCTTAAAGCGTATAATCGACTAATAGAAGGCAGTGACGGCGCCAGGATTTAAGTTTTGGGGGGTTGAAAAGGAAATTCTCCAGTTTCATTGGCCGAAATTTCTGACGAACTTTCTTATTCAGTTGGTCGAAATCGCATGAAAATTTCCCATTTTTTTCATCGCCGAAATTTCTGACGAACTTTCTTATTCAGTTGGTCGAAATCGCATGAAAATTTCCCATTTTTTTCATCGCCGAAATTTCTGACGAACTTTCTTATTCAGTTGGTCGAAATCGCATGAAAATTTCCCATTTTTTTCATCGCCGAAATTTCTGACGAACTTTCTTATTCAGTTGGTCGAAATCGCATGGATATGTTTCTTTTTAGGGGGGGTTGAACCATGACAGAGGCGGCGGGGCCCCTAGCTTACAATGCAGACACTGGAAGCAGTATTTACTTTATGCAATATGCAGGCTTCATGTGATAATAATGTAGGCTAAGCCTATACATAGCCTGCAGTATTATAGCCTGCATGTATACTCCGTATTTTACTGCACGGTATTGTCAATAAAACCGATATGAATAATGTGCAATGGAGTCAATAAAATTAATGTCACTTACTTAGTTAACCTATACCTCACATTTTCCGCCTGTAAGGGCCTCCTTCCTTGCGGGACCCCCTTCGGTCGAAGGGTACGGAGGGCGGTCGCTACGCCTCTGTAAATTGGCGAATAAAGAACTGCACCGGGATCAAATCAGGCACGATAACCAGCTGCATGTCGGCTATGCAAATATTTAACTTAGGCCTAATAATATATGCCATATTGAATGATTGAAACATTCTAGATTTTACTTTTAGAGCACTCATTTTAATTCGAGTGCGCGAGAATTGAACACAAATTAGGTTGTGGATTTTATCTTTTAGTATCTCTAGTTAAGTGATTTGTGTCTTGTAATCTAGGCCTACATAAATTCTCAAGCTATATGTACCGTTTAGGCAAAAATATTTGATGTGACACGTTGACTTTGTAATAATATGCTTTCTAGAAATTTCGCTAAAGGCACCGACACAGTCTACTTTCTTCATTTTGTTTGCTATAATTAGGCCTATTAGGTGTCTTCAAGGCATCCGTAAATTTTAGTTTACAATAAATTGCCGACCTCACTGACAACGCATAATTTTATTAAACAAAGCGACTAACTGACTGATAAGCGTCCCTAAAGGTTCGAATAGCCTAGATCTACTAATCGGCCTTCGGTTGAACAAAATTCCAGAATGTTGCTGCTTCATAACTGTTACATTGCGACCAGTGGCGGATCCAGAACGTTTCGAAGGGGGGGGGGCCAAAATTTTTGTGGAACAGGGGGGAAAAATTTTCCGGGAAAAAAGTTGATGACTTTTTTTTAGTCATCGACCAATTTTCCGGGAAAAAGATACCAACTTATCCGCCAAAAAAGTTGAAGACCTTTTTTTATTTTTTTTAGTCATCCGTTAATTTTTCAGGAAAAGAAGATGCCATTTCCGAACGGTGGGGGCCACGTCCCGTACGATTTTCTAATAGGGGGGGGGGGCAGATGTCCTGTTTTTCTCTCCCACTACATGTGTTTAATGGCTTCTTGAAACCAAATGGGGGGGCCACGTTCCATCCAATTTTTAAATGGGGGGAACCATGGCCGGATTGGCCCCCTCTGGATCCGCCCCTGATTGCGACTGTGTCACCGTCATGTTCATAGTTCTGAAGAGTTAAAAATTGTAATGAACTCTAGCTAAGGTCATTTAAATATATTCTTCATCTTTACGTTTACGACTTCTTCATGAATTGGTTGCAGTTGGAGTTCAGCGTAGGTACTTTCTGGATTTGCCTGCTTTCGACTCAATTCCAAATCCTGATAGCGCATAATTATTTTCTCGTGATGCGACGTATGAACTAATTTTTAAAAATCGAATTAAAACGTACTTACTAGGACAATTTTTTCAAGAATTTAATCTATACCTTTAAAGCAGAGTCCTTATTCTGTTTGTATTCCCTTTGTTTGTATGGATGTATTTTGAATTTCTTCTCAGAGCCTGCTCGGAAATGACAGTGATTCGTTTTACCAAAATTTTCAAACTGATTCTTACCCAAATTTGACGTTTAACGCGACTATTTTCAGCTGTCAATAAACTTTATAGCCCGAGGTGTCAACATTTTAACTTTACACGCGATAAGCGATTCGAAAGCCATTCGCGTTCATCGCCTCCATTGCCTACAATCCTACAACCAATGGCATGACGGTTTGAGATCACGTGATATTTACTTATATCGAAAACATTTCTGATGATTATTCTGGCCTTATTTCTTCTGATCCACTCGACAAAAACATAAAGAAAGCGATCCAAAAATCTTTCCATATTTTAAATTTCGCTGTTATAAAAACGATCGTTGGCTTTATATTCACTAAACTCATGACGTCATTATTTTGAGCTCAAATCTTTACGCCGCGCAGCAAAAAATGTTATGGACGCAAATAATGCGAACATAACTGCAAATAATTGGAAAAAATTAGCGTAGATTTCAAAAACTTCCTTTATCGAACAATTTATGAAAGAAGCACGTTGCGGTGAATGGTAGCGGTTTTTCAGAAAAAGTCGTTTTTCTCAGTTACGTGTCGAGTGGACTTAACGGGTTTTGCTCTTCAATTATCGACCAGACATGTACACCTAGCGGAGAGGTTCGTTACTTCTCCTTAACGCGGGGTCGATGAAAGGCGGGGTCAGAATGGTGAAGTCGGAACGGGGTCAGGCGTGGCTGGGGACAAAAACATATTTCCCGGGCAACGGCGGGTAATTCGATCAGCTAGTGTTATTATAAACAAGCATTCTGACTAGTATACATGCGGTATTATTGCTTACTGGAGTCGTAATGCGATTGGTCAGACAAATTTTACAAAATAGACTGGAGGCCTAGTACGCAACTTGCCACACGCGGGTGCTGCATACATAGTTATTAAAAATAATTAATATAGCGTTCTTTTACCCCGACCGCACATAATAATATGCAACTAATCCAACAATGGCCACGCGACTGAAACTAGGGCATACTGCTTCTTTACGCAGGCTACAGATTTTTTTAGCTTACCCTAAAAGGAGGATCTTGATCACTGCGTTTGTAAATTGGATGCGTTATCGTGTTGTCATCTATATTCTGAGACATACGATAATATCGGTGCAACAGACCAAAGTGTAATTCATAGTATGACAGTCGCCGTTTGCTGAACATTGGCGTAATTGTAGACCTCGAGGCCTATCCTTATATGTTGATTTAGCATCTTCCAGTGATGCTAATCGCACTAGTGCTTGAAATTGTTAAATTTCCACTGCTGATAATGATTTTGGTTTAACCCTTTACCCGTTCATTTTTAAATTTTAAGCCAGTTTTCAGCGGATATACTAGGGGCAAACGCGTAGGCTAAAGGATTAATCGTTGTGGTTAAATACATCAAAGAAGATGAATCAGGTGTGTTTAATATCAATGATGTTACCTTGATAGTTTACCTTACCGTGATTATTTCGTGTGGACGTGTATAACACTTTCTTTGATAATCAAAGGTCGTAAATTTGGAGATTTTACTCAATATACAAACATAATATGACTTTTATAAAGAAATCGGGGCCAATAATCATTCAAAGAAACTCATGGAAACCGAGAGTTGAGCGGGACTGCAGGTCTATCTAAAGCATATAGGCCAACACAGACCAAAGCAATTAGGCGCCCGTTCAAAGCATCTTTGATTAGTTTAAGCACCAACTCAAGCAGGTTAATCATCGCTTAATGAATTTGGAATTGCATGAAATTTCATTTAGTTAATATTCTTCTTAAGGGAGAAAACGAAAAATGAAGAAAATGCGACACCGCCTGCAACATCGACTCGAGAAGCAAATGCGATGGAATTAGAAACAGATGTTGTGGAAGAGAGTTGCGCTCATCTTAGACGGAATACTGCGTCTGGACAGGAAACGACTTCGAAGCGTGTTTACGAGAAAATCAACCGAATTAATGATAATCAGTACTGATTTAATTATAGGCCTACTTTATACAACCATTTTTCAAACCACAGATGCGCTTTGAAACGCCGATAACGCTCTTTTGTTGCATATTAGAACAGACGCAAGTTCAAACTCAGAATGTTCAATAAGCTCTGAGTTTCAGTTTTATTGCATTATCGGGGAGGGCCTTCCATCTCTACATGCATGCGTGTATCCATCTATGAATATGAGTATCTATATAGGCTAGCGCCTTGTTGGAATAATTATCACAAAAGTGATGAAACACGGCTTTCTTCATGATCGGAAAAGTGCGATCTGTGATAGGCTGAAAATGTTTTTGACTGTTTCCAGATGAACAGTAGGCCCCATTTTTTTTAAAGTAGGGACATTGTTCAATGGACCACGGTCCAGTGCATTAAAAAGCACATAATATTTATTGGTTGATAAGAGGAATTTTTTACTGGATATATACGACAATATTCCATTTGGATGCATTTTCCAAACCAGCAGAATCTTGCCCAACGATCCTTTTCCATCAGCGTCCAAGAACAAATTATGCTTATTGTATTTTGTCCATGTATTATTATAGGCTGATTGTAAACTAATTTTCTACGGTTTCACTTTGGCATAAGGCAGATAATTATGATACCATGTAGGCTTATCTACTGATGATTTATGAATCGTCACACAACGTTATATAAGTTGTTACATAAGAATGGCATTGCAATGGTTTGATGTAATTTGGACCTTGTAATTGTAGCCTAATTAGGAACTTCTGTTGCGCTTGTGTCAAATGCACAGAGCATAAACCAACCAATAGCGATATATAACTACAATACCGCATTCAGGTGAATATTCCGCATGCAAGTCAACATTGTGTTGATCCTTTAGGTTAAATTTCAATTGAGTCTTGCAACGACGTATCTTTGTGATCTTCGTCCCTCTCTGCAACTTCGCTTCGTCCTCTTAGATCAGCTTGACCCTTTTGTGCCACACGTCAAGACTGCCATTGCTCAATCCCGCTGTGTTGCCTGTATAGGTCCCTCTCTATGGAATTGACTTCCACCATCAGTTCCCTACGTCTTTCTCTCTGGCAGCCTTTCCTCATCTTTCTCTAGCCTACATTTTTCTCTCGGAGTCTAGAAGTAGCGCTTCTAAAAGGATTTTTGCTAAGAAAGCTATTTATAACTGGTCGTAATTATACTTGCCATAATATAAAGAGAGAGGAAGATGTTTGCATGGCATTGAGAATCCCCTCATCATAATTATCATCTAGCCACACTTCATGCTGATTCGCTATAGGTCGGCTGTGGAGGCACAGGGCTACGGTTCTGCAGACCGATTCAACGCGTTAGCCTATTTCGTCTCAGTTCACTAACTTTATCGTATCAACAAAAATTAATGGTAGCCTACACTTGCCAACGTGCTCAGCTTTCCGTTGCTCAAAATATTGCATGCCCTACTTCCTTGTTGGTACTGTTTAGCTTAGTTTAAGAGTCAATTTCCTATATGATTTTTGGTGCCCTGGTGTAAATATGTTGAAGATTCTGACAGTTGCATATCTTTACGGTAAGCAAAATATTGCACACATACGCATATAAGAGGGAGTAAGTAGGTAAAAGGCGTGTAACGTCCTAGTTTTGAAAAGGGAACATAAAGGAAATGCTCTTTCTAGTCAATGATGAATCAGTTTGCTGTCGTAGTAGGATACGGTAGCTAGTGAATGATAAACATTGAAAAAGTGTGCAGTGATGACTAAAGTTTTTTCGTCACTCATCTTATAACAGCACTAGTAGTATCGGCAACAATGCAAGTATGGTTGTGTTCATGTGTATTGTGTATGCTATGTCTGTGCATCAAGATCACATAGGCCTACATGAATCTTTAAAGCAGCTCACAAAAGCACTGCAAGCTGTTCATCTTATTCAGGTTTTTGTGAAACGACCGGTAAAGATTTTCGGGTTAGAAATCGCATAAAACGCTGATGAAAATGTTTACAAATGAAAATGAAGACCAATATAAAGAATTTATAGGTTTATGTTTGCATGCTGAAAATGTTTTTTTTAAAGGTACCAGTTAAGATTTCACTTTTGAAAATATTCTTCGGGAATGAGCATTGAGCTGGGCTCTTCTAGCTTCTTCTAGACACTCACCCCATTTTGGTCAAGCATTTTCGGTAGCCTACCATTTGCAGTCAACCTTTGGAAAATATTGTCAATTGCCCATGCAGTGCACTAGCCACCACTAAAAAGGTCTGACGCAATTTGAGCCAATTTAACCAAATGCCTGCTTCTTGGGGCTCTCACTGAAATAGGTTTTTTAATATTAGACACAAGACTACTTTTGTCGTGTTGGAGTCGGGAGCGCTTTAGAATTATCCTCTTAAAGAGGCGCTGTAGAAATTCTAAAATGAATTATGCTGATAATATTGAATAATGCAGACTCTGCAAGGCATCAATTCGGCCTCTGTTCCAGGTTATTCTCTTAATTTTTTCTCGTCGTATTTGTATCTAGATGGTCTTAAAGATTTTCATAACCTTACGCATGATGTCCATTCAGGTAAACACAAACACGAATATATCTTAGGCAACAGTTTTATCGAGAGTGCAAAATCAGAGTTGTGATGCTCTATAACGGCCGTTGTCAGTGTCCCAGGACTGTCTCTGAATGAGAATAAGCTCATAACGCTTCTGGCCCTTCAATGTCCGCCCAATATATCATTTTGCAAACGGGACCTTATGGCACATAATGGACTAAAAGAGTTGCTGGAATAGAACGGTCGATCAGACGCTGCCTGGAGCGGTGTTGAAGACGCTGCTCGCCGCTCGATTAAGCAACTTTCGGCACGTGGTCTGAATACAAGTCCGAAACCTACGTGAAAGAAGAGGAGAGATGGGGGAGGGACGGAGAGAACTGTGATTGACGTTGAAGGTGACGATGACATTGATGATGATGATGATAATGATGATGATGATGATGATGATGATGATGATGATGATGATGATGATGATGATGATGATGATGATGATGATGATGATGATGATGATGATGATGATGATGATGATGACTATTCACGTGACCCTGGCACAAGATAGGCGCTTATTTCAATCGACTTTAACTATAGTAGATCCGTCTTGCCAACTTTATAATATTGCGAAGGCGAATCTCTTTTAGTGACAGTTGCTATCGTGGAGCAAGTATCTTCGATTAGTGAAACCTGCATTGGGGAATTTTGTTTTACAACACCCGGATCAAAAGAAGCGAGGAATTTTGATGATGCGAATTCCTGGTGCACGGCGCTTGGTTCAGCTTTAACTGTTGTCAACGATAATAGAACTCAACTGGTATTGGCTGAGTTTCTGAATTCCTCGAATATTCAAGCTATGGCTTATGTCAATGCAAAACTCTATCAACATGATAATGCTTGGTTTCTTCTTAATGGATCCGCATATCAAGGTAAGCAAAAGGTTTGAGATGTTATCTAAGACAACTGAAGGTCCAAGGATGAGGAAATGCATTTATTTGAATTAATTAATTGGCCTATACAGTGTTGTAAAAACGACATTTTCTAAATTTTAATTTATAAAATGTGTTCTAGTTAAAAGACTCGCTTCTCTTTGTTGTAAAAATTACTACGCAGTTGGATCTAAAAGTGGATGTCTCAACTCCGCATCTTTGATCGCCGTAGATTATGGGTATGGTAGACTTCAAAAGAAGACAGAGCTCTGTTTCTCGCATATGATATTATGATGCTCGCTAAGATGGCCTACCGAATGAATCCGATGTGTAGGTTAAACGTTTACTGCATTTAGAGATCTTTAGGCTATTTATATTCGTTTAATTCAACAAGCAAACAGCAAAAAGAACAACAGACAGAACGCTGTAGGGTTAAATTGGCACAATTGACAGTAGGCCTATGGCTGCTTAGAACTCATAGTCAATTAGGGGCAGATCCAGGAGGACCAATCCGGCCATGGTCCCCATTTAAAAATTGCATGGGACGTGGCCCCCATTTGGTCTCAACAAGCCATGAAATAAATGCAGCAGGAGAGAAAAGCAGGACATCAGCCCCCTCCCATCTCAAAATCGCATGGGACGTGGTCCCCCGTTTGATCTACCATTACTCTCGACTACGGATGACGACTTAAAAAAATGTCCTCAACTTTTTTGGCGGTTGAAATGGTATCTTTTCCCGGAAAATTGGACGAATGACTAAAAAAAGTCATAAGTTTTCGAAATTTTTCTCTGTCCCACCAACAAGACCCTAAATTTTTGCCCCCCTCCCTTCGAAAATGTCTGTATGTGCCCTTGTAGTCAAGATAGTTAGTACATGTTTTTGAATAACATTCTTGGGATAAAGTTTAACGAGTATTTATAATTGGGGAGGGAGAAATTGTGAGCCATTTGTCTAAAGCTAGGCTATATAATGGATATCGCTGTAGTGGGAAGAGGTTACGGAGAATATGAAGCACAATTCAATATAAAGTTTATTTAACCACACCCTCTGGCCACAACGATGTCGAAATTTATCGACGAAGAGCATAAAGTTGCATTTGAAATACCGCGTGAAATCGGAAGAGTTTTAAATAGGCTATTCACTGACTAGTGCACACTGCAGCAGCAGTGCTAGCAAACAGGCGCTCATTATGATAGAAAATGCAACGTTGAATATTTTGATAGAATGGGATAATTCATCAAAATTTGCCTTGGCTTCTATATTATGCATCAAGTAATTTTCATGCATTTTTCCTTTAACGTTTTATATTTGGCGTTTAGGTGCCGTGGGAAACCAGGAGACTGTTGGTAATTATAAGCTGTTTTGTCATCTGAAACCCACGCCAAATGCAGAGTTTTTGGTCGAGGCTTCAAAACCAAGTGACTTACGCAACTACGTTTGCAACTTTGAAGGCGAGTTCCAACAAGTTTTTTCATTCCTTCGCAATGATTTTTGAGCCCCACACATAGGCTACAATGTTCAGTCAAATACAATGTTACTTATTTTCATTTCAGCCTACATATTAAGTATTCGCAATTAGAAGGTCTATAATTTTATGCACACAATCAATGATTTTTTACGATAACCTATAATAACACGGTTATACGATATAATGGTAATTATAGTCTATGCATGGCCGGATCAACTGATGTGGAGGCCTTTTCAGTAAAACTATGAAGGCACAAACCTTACAGAATCACTGCAGGACATACAGAACGTGTCATATAATAGGCCTATGCAAAGAAGCAACATTCGTCTATACGTATTATGGCTCCATTTTACAATATCAACAGGTCTTATAATATTCCAGTCTAATGTTAAAGTATGCATCTTTTGCAGTTTAAAAACACTAGAGTGATTCATTTTCCCATGCGGTTTTTGGTGCCCTAGTGTAGTAGTGTAAGACAGTTTTTTGCAACAAAGGTGAAAACCAGGGCACTCGTTACACTCGCAGGCCTACAGCTAAGCAGTGCAGAAGTAATTCATGCCCCAAATAAATTCTTGACGGGGAAAACATACATACATTACATACATAGCCTACATGCATACATTCATACATACATACATACATACATACATACATACATACATACATACATACATACATACATACATACATACATACATACATACATACATACATACAAAATATTTCAAACAGAACAAAAGTTATATCACTTTTAGTGAGGCCATCCTACGTTTTTTGATGATTCAAAAAAGTAAAAAAAACGGTGGGTGGCCTCACTAAAAGTGATATAACTTTTGTTCTGTTTGAAATATTTTTATAAAATCTGGCCATCATATGTAGGTATGAATTGTCTATAAACCTGCAAAATGTGATTTTGAAATTCTTACTTTTGGCCAGGATATTGGCAAAAACCTACTTTTTCTTGCGTTACGTTTTTGAATCGTCAAAAAACGGTGGGTGGCCTTCCTAAAAGTGGCATAACTTTTGGTTTGTTTGAAATATTTTGATGAAATCTGACCATCGAATGTAAATATGAATTGTCTTTAAGACTGTAAAATTTCATGTCGAAATTCTTACTTTTGGTCAAGATATTGGCAAAAACCTAGGGGGGTCTTTTTTGGCCCACCCTGTACATACATGCATAATTATAAATACATTTGTTCAAAACACGCAGAACCTAATATTTTGTTCATGTATAAGTACACGTCTGTGGAAATCGAAGGGTCCAATGTAAAAATGGTATAATTCCGAGGTACATTCATATACTTTAAACCCAAATAAATCATCCTGTGCGGGAATGAATGCTCTATCCACTGGTGTATTACCAGTTAGGCCTACGATATCTCAAAGCAAACCCAAACTCCATGGGGGTACCCCACTTGGTAGTTCAGGTCACAAAAAAGCTTGGTAGCCCGGGCGTTAACCTTTAGGGGTTCCAAATGCCTCTTACCCCTGTGTACTGGCGCCAATGTAATGTGATGAGTCATCACAGAACTTATGAGATGTTTTTCTCAGAATAGACTCATTTTGATTTTGTATGTGTAGGCCTAATTGATACAATTTCATTACTAAGGTAAAATTTGATAGGCCTATCCTTGATTGAGCCATCGTTATTCAGTTATTTTCTCAAGTGTCCCAGCATTCAGGGTGTCCGATGGATATTAATTTTCAGTGTATATTTTCTGTGATGTCTGCTTTTGTTCATGGTTGTGTTTTTCTCAGAAAAAACTCATTTCGAATTGATTTGATTTTAAAATAATTCAACTGTTGCCAATGAGAATGAACGGCATTACGGTCGGACGTTAGATTTCATCGGTAGATCCACTATAATGTGGTTTGAAATATTCTGTGTTCTGCAGGTACAAAGTGTCTGAGCAATTCGACGAGCAATATTCTTTTTATGGGAATATGTTATGTCAAGTACGAGAACGAAAACTTGACTTGGTATCAGGCCAGAGAAAGATGCATCAACTACGGCGGTGACTTGGCACAGTTTCAGAGAGGTTTTAAATCTTGGATTGCTCCATTCGATACATCCTGGTTGAACCAATCACTGACGTACTGGATCGGAATTCGAAGGAACGGTTGGTCGTGGAAATATCCAGGTGGGCTATATCAACTTTATCACCCCTTTATCATGCCATGAAAAGCGTAGATTTCTTAGAGAACTTTTATAAAGTGAAACATTATTCGACCGTAGCCTACTGCACGGCACCTTTTCAACGTGTAAATGAGATATAATATGAATGTTTTATAATTTTTAAGTGCTAGGTTCAAAGACTGAAGCTCTTTGTATCAAGTGTGTTGATAGTTACCTATTGTTGACAATGCACTGCAAATAAGGACCTTTATTCGTGTTGTCCTAACGTGTGTGCAACGGATATTTCACTATTTCAGTCGCTTTGCAGACACGATATTGTGTGTAAAGGTCCTAATGGGCGACTTTCAATTTTTTCCGGACGCTTTGTCAGTTTTATTTAGGTCTAATAAGCTTCTAAGGAGTTGTTTGAGTTGATGCATTTTCTGTTTTCTGCTGTATTATTTTCATTCTATCCATTGCAGATGGTAACGAGTTGATATATACTTCGTGGTCTAACGGGAAACCAAACAATGTCAATTTCTTTTGTGTTTGTGTGGATCCAAATGGAATTCCTGCCTGGAGTTGGACGGACTGTGACTGTTCTACTCAAAGACCTTTCGTCTGTCTTAAAAGTAGGAAGAAAAATCTTTGTAAATACCAAACACCATCATCAAGTTTTTACACATGAACAACAGCGACAGGTTTTACAGAAGTACCGGACGTGAATTGTTGTGGAGTCCGCTTTAAGCTAGATATAAGTTTGTTAAATTAAGATCAGGTCGGGGGTATCTTTCTACATTTTGCTACTCCATCAGCCTCTATGGCGCAACTGTAGCCTACCACAGCGACTGGATAATATCGCGCGAAAGGAATTAATCAAATTTAAGCAGGTCATGATCCTGTATTATAGTCTATAGTAGAAGATTTCATCTCCGGAGAACATTAGAAGGAAAATGTATCGTCATAATTTTATTTGTTTTCATACTACATTGTGCCTGAACATACGTTAAGTTGCACAATTCTTTCTTTGCAGTTGTCCCAACAACTACGGTGACAACTACCACCTCAACTTCGACAACTTCTCCTACTATTCCTACAACTGCTACAGCATTAAACACCATGCAAGCATTATATGCATCAAGCAAATCAGATGGTATGTAAAGCTTCCAACTCATATTTATCTCTTTTCAGACTTACAGAGGCTTTGAATTTGACCAACAATAACGATATAAATAATTTATGTGTTCCATTCAGATCACTTTTCATAATAAGTAAATGTATGCGAGACGCAATACGTCGGTGAATATGTCGTTCACAGAGCTTCTTGGCGCGATGCTGGCAATCAGGATTTGCATAAAATGCAGACACGATCATTTGATGTGAAACGCTGTTGCATTTGTTTAGTTTTCTGTTGAATGTATCCAGTGCGACATAAGTTATAATTTGTAAAATAATTATTATGCAGTTGTGTTTGACGCAAGATTTTACACTCTTGATGGACATTATTATTAGTCTAAGCATGTACCTCCTTAATGTAGATGCATGATGTTATCATCCACCCTCCAACTCGCGATTTAGAGACGGCCACATTAACATCTGCATCTCTGATCTTCTGTAAATCGGAATCGAACGTATAAAGGACTGAATACCCTTTGCGCAACATTTTTGACTTTGACGCAGCATAGTCTAGTGTCCTGACATTGCATGGTCTTTGAGTGGCGCTTATTGTATGCCCCACTTACTTGTTACATAAGCCTACAGAAACATGGACCATGAGAAAAGAGGATTATATAAAAAAAAACTGGAGGCATATGATATGTGGACCTGCACAAGAATGGAGAAGATCAGATTCTACCATCCAACTTGCTATCTTAGAGTCGGCCACATTGACATCTGTCTCTCAGACCCTATGAAAGTCGGAAGATCAGATGGCTACGAGGAACATAAAGGAAGTGGATGGGACAAATGCTGAGAGAAGATTCTCAACTATAAGAATGGTGATCGAAGGGAAACGGAGGGGAAGGAAGACGAGGAAGACCACCGACTGATTATACTAGACAGGATGATGAAGGACGGATACGAAGAACGCGAGGAGAATTCACAGCGGATGATAGAGCGACGACATAGGACATTCGAAGCTGCCTAGGGGCAGAGAACCTGAAGAAGAAGAGGAGGCCTACTTATTAAGTGTCACTATCATATTATTATAGTGTATCGATGACGCAGAACAATTGTATAAAAGACTAACTCTGGTTTCACTAACGATAACCATCTCAAATAGGACGCTAACCCTGCAGTGAGTCTTCGTATTGCTCAAACTGTCAGATGTCTGTATTAGATTTACAAATCATTAGAGCACTGAATTAAGTAGTTTATCAACATCTCTATTTACAGGACTCATAGTCGGATTGGTGCTTGGATTGGTAGTAATTCTTCCTCTGACAATTTTCAGCGTGATCTTGATCGTCTGGATCGTGCGCCTAAGAAGACGATTAAGGTTTGATTAATAAACAGCAATCCAGAAATTAATTTTTAATGCCAGCAGGCTCTTGCTGCGAGAAGCGCTTTATAAATGGTCAGATACAATACAATACAATAAAATTGAAAATTTAGCAGATTCGAGAATTTATAGAGAACGTAGTGCATTTGCGTTTTCCCTTCCTGCCTGTACTGACAGTTTCTACAATCAAAATTTACTGCGCTTCGTGACCATTATCTGATCAATCAACCTTCCCAGTTTAATTCGTAAATATTGTCTGCCTTAGGTATTCGCCAAACATTTATATTTTATTATATTTATTTGAAAGAGAAAATGACAGAAATGACGAACGTACAACCACTACAGCAAAGACTGTGGAAAGAAGTGCTGCAAGAACCAACGCCTCTGATCCAGATATCAATTACCAGCATCTTAAGAGGGAGACGATGTTTGGACCAGACACCAGCATGCCAGTATACGATCAGCTCAACCAACCGGGAAACCGAGATTACGAAAATACATAAACGATTGGAGCCGAATGTAATTGTATAGTGTCTTTGTCCAGTTTGACAATTTTTAGGCTGGTGCAGATACATTTATTCATCGAATTGACTAGCGGACTGCTTAGCGTTCATAAAGACTCGAATACTTGCCGACCTCCAGTTTCGCACGATTCCAGAGTTTGCCACTTTATAACATCACGACGGTGTCACCGCCACGTTTGTAGTTCTGAATATTTAAAAATTGTAATGAACTCTATAGTTTTGTTCCTTTAAATGTATTCATCAACGTTTACGTTTACGACTTCTTCATAAATTGGTTGCAGTTGAAGTTCAGCGTAGAGACTTTCTGGATTTGCCTGCTTTTGACTCATCTCCAAATCCTGATAGCGCAAATTTTCTATTGATGCAACGAGTGGGTTCCTATTGTAAAAACATCGAATAAAAACGCATTTACTAAGGCAGACTTATCTAGAATAGATCCAGGCATTCTAATTTGGTCGTAATGCGATTGGTCAGAGAAATAAGAAAACGGGGTCTTAGTAGGTAAACGGCGTGATAAGTCATCTATGGGCTATTAGTTTATTAGGCCTATATTCTATTTACGAGTTTACGAGGTGCCCCCCCTAAACCCCTTAGCGCCTCTCCAGGCAATTATAGCCTATTCAACAGACTGACAAGCACCCCACCACCGAGCGACGATTAATCTCAATTTCCACAGCGCTCTTGTTTTTAAAATAATTACAGGTTCAAATAATAGACTGCTATAGGACAAATAGACCAATTGATTTCACCCAAGAGACTATACGACATGAGTAATGATGATGCCACTATACTTATGACGTCGTCAAAAATGCATTAGATTGAGCTAAACATGTTCAAGCAGATGAAGGCAATATTAACTCTTGCACTGACTTCGGTAATAATATTTGATCACACAACGTTAATGAACGAGTCCAGTCAAAGCAATCTTTGCAACCGACTGTTTGTCATCCGCAGAGTTTCATGGGAATGTTAGTTTGAGTTATTCGACGGACAAACATAAACGTAGGTAAAGATCTACGTCTTGCATTGATTTGACTGCGCAATTGGTCCGTGAAGCGTATCTATAGGGAGAAAATTCAACTTTGCTACCTTATGTTTTCACGGTTAGCTGATCACCGTTTATAACTTTACCCAGAATAGACGTATTAGGCCTATACCTACTAGAATCCAATCGATCCTCTGCCGTACAAGCCTCTGCTGCTGGTCCTCAGTGGCGGCGCCAGGATTTCAGTTTTTTGTGGGTTGAATTTTCGTTAAAAAATTTCGTTTTCGGTCGCAAAAATTGCGGACGACCTCTTTTTTAGTCATCAGGTCGAAATCTTGGAAAATGGTCCTTTTTCATGTCCGCCCAACAGCTATCTGGCAGACCTTGTGCGTACCTTTACGGTTATTTGGGGGGGGGGCAAAGGGGGGTTAATCGTTGAAATATTTTATTTTTCAAGGGGAAAAATGGATGGCCTTTCTTAGGGGGGCTTAGTCCCCCTAGCCCCCATAGCGCCGTTACTGCTGATCCTCAACGAAACCTGTCGTGACTCATCTGCTCTGCCCCTCTCTGTGGTTCGGATTCAATCGTTCTCGGAACTCCAGTGGACAGCGATCTTTCGACAAAGCCGTACGATAACGTACGATAGCTGCTCTCGTGAATAAGGCCGTATATGCTACAACGCATCAATACTTGACCGTATCTACAATTCATTCATTCATTCATTTCGAGAATTTATATAGCGCCTCTTCAAGAAACCTACTCAGAGGCGCTACCAGCCCAGCCACAGCTGAAAAATAGGATCTGAGATAGCCTACTTAAAAAATGCAGGGGAATTTAATATAGGCATAAGTCGCAAGGTTAGTGGGAGGCCATTCCAGATAGAGGACCTACAACAAGAAAGGCTTGTCACATCTCAGCAAAGAATATTTTATCCCCCACCTAACGCAATCTGCCGAGCAGAAGGAATGCTTTTTTACCGCTGGCGATGATATACGTAGAGGCCGAAGAAGATAAACATGACATTTAGGTCCATTCATTATTATAGTTATCGTCTAACCATAAACTGCTTCCGGCTGATTCACTATGGGTCGTTTGTGTGGGCGACGAGTTTTTGGTTCCGCACACCAATTCAACGCTCTAGTTCGCCACAGCTCAGTTACTTCGCAGTGTCGACTTAATGAGTCAGTTGCCAACGTAGGCCCTATACATTTATAAGGTTCCGCAGCACAATTGTATTACATACCATACTTCGATGTCGCGCGGGCTCTTTAGATAGTTCAAAGAGTCAGTTTTCTAATTCGTTCCTTGGTGTCTTGGAGTAAAAATGTTGAAGATTTTGACGGTTGCATTTCTTTACGGTAAGAAATGTACTGCACACAAACGTATATAATTTTATTACAAGAGAGGGAGTAGGTGGCTAAAAGACAAGACTCTATAGGCCTACCTAGTTTTTTAGTTGGAACATTAAAGAAATGAAAGTCTTAGACAGTGTTGCTTTAGGTTGCTATTGTAGTATAGTGAATGATAAAGATTGAAAATGTGTGCAGTAGTGACTGACACTTGTTCATCACTTATGCTATTACAGTACCGGTAGGCTATCCGTAATAGCGTAGGCATTGTTGTGTGCATGATAAGTATGTCCATGCATCAAAGTTAAATATCGGGTATTTTAGGCAGTTCACGAAAGAGATGGAGTTTTTGCGAGTTCATATGATGGGTCAGGTAATATATATATATATAATTATATACTATACCAATATACTATACTGTACTATTTTGGGATTTATATAGCGCCTCTCACAGTACAACCTAATCAGAGGCGCTCCCAGTCCGAAGATCCCCTTGGAAAAAGAAAAGTCTTAAGTATACACGAAGAAACAGCAGTGCTTCCAGATAAGATCTGAGTACGAATTATAGCAGGGAGGCCATTCCAAAGCAAAGGGCCGACAACAGCAGATGCTGGGCTGTAGCAGTGCGAGACCGTGGTACAAGAAGGTCATGACGGTCTAAAGAGCGGAGAGGACGTCCAGTGGTAGTTGAGACAGGACGTCTAAGGAGATCACAGAGGTAGCGAGGAGCTGTAGCCTGTAGGCCCCTACCCAAGAGCATCTGCATCTTATAGGTAAGAAAGAGAATTTGATTTTGAATCCGCGCAGTTAATAAGGGAAGCCAATGAAGGTGTTCAGTCATAAAAGTTGAAATGTGAGAGAAACGAAGGAGGCGAAGAAACAAGTCGCTCTAAAGTCTTAGACAGAAAGGAAGGATTTGCAATAGGGCGATAATTTTGGCACAAGCTAAGATCCAGGTTTGGCTTCTTGAGAGAGGGAAATACAAGAGCACGTTTCTCAGATGCTGGGAGGTGACCTTCTGAAAGAGACCTATTAAATAAGTAGGCCTACAATAAAAATGCGACAATGTCATCTAACACATCTACAGTAACAAACGGGGGAAGTGGATCCAATAATTCACATGATTTCAAATTAGAAGTAGAGAGGAGATGACGTAGTTCCGATTCAAGGATCGGTCGAAAATCCTTGTAAACCGACTCAGTAGAAGTGTAGGAAGGAGGCATAGAAGGTATTGTATTTCCTATAGGCCTAATTCGGCGAATATGGTAGTAAGATAGAAGGAATTAGAGCGTGCAACCGCAGGCCTTAGGCAGCGGCTGCTTTGACACGCTGCTAAGACGTCCAATCGTTGCCTCGTGAGTTAACTGGACCGTGTGATGAGTAAGGCCTAGCTGAGCATAGCTGAGTTGAGTGCAATTGACTTGGAAACCAATGACTAACAGAGACAACTAAAACGAATGCTTTACCAGGAAGATACCTGTCGCTCTGGGTTTTTGGGCGCAAAAGTTGTTCATGATCGATTGATGATGATGGTTCTCTGCCCGAAGGCAGGTTCATTGGCTTTACGCCCCTGAGGATGAGATGAGTGAGGTGGTTTCCCGTTGCCTTCCCCACAGACAATGATGGGTAAGCAACTTGCCCACGGTCGCTTCGCAGGAGCTTGCGCCCATGCGTCCCACACATGCTAGCCCGAGAAAATGATCGATTGATCGTTGAATAAATGCAACTGCGAGTAAAAGACTGTTAGACTATTTGATAATACAATATAACTGTTAGTTAGGGTATGTCCCATAGATATCTAAACCCAAGTTCGGTGTATTTCTAGATCATCTTGATGTTTATACATGTAGATGTACCGCAAGTGAACGCTATAACATAATGTCACCTGGTCACCTGGTGCCGTCAGCTCTTGGAGCTCTGGCGACATTCTTGATGTATCCTCTCCAGCGTCTCCTCTCTCTTGTTGCCTCTCTCAGCTCCTCTATGCTCATGCCATACTTTTCCTGTACCTCATCCAACCATCTCTTCCTCGGTCTTCCGCGTCTCCTCCTTCCCTCACCGCATGCCGTCATCAGCTCCTTTTCCAAACCGTTAGATCTCATCACATGGCCGAAGTAGCTCAATTTCCTCCAAGTTGCTGTTTGCTGTAGTGTCTCCTCTCTCTCTATTCCGAGCTACCCGCGCACCGATTCATTAGTTCTCTTCTCCGTCCATGAAACATAATGTAGGACCATTCAAAATTAATGGAGTTAGCCGAAGTAATGTCCTTTAGTTGAAAATATGATGGCAATGACACAATTATTATTATAGTCATGAATAGTTAAATGAATGAAAAAACTTATATCCGGATATAGTGCGGCAGTTAGGAGTGAAAATGTAACAATTTATTTGGGTGGCAAAATAGAGTCACACGTTACAGACAGAAGTAAAATTTTATTATGAATCCATGTGGTCACGTGGGGTAACCAGCTAGGCACAGCGCTCGGAGACTGAATCTACATTTTTCTTCCTTCCTTCGTCTTCTTTGCAACGACAATCCTGCTTTTCTGCATAACACTCTTCATAAATCCGGTGAGTCCGTTCCATTTTTTCATATCTTCTTAAGTTATCTAATTTCCGAAATATAGACTTTTGTCTGAAACCCTTTGTTTCAAATCTTTTCAAACCCGCTGCCATTCCTCCGACCAATCATCTTCGTTCTACGCTCCAATGTACTCATTAACGCTCCTTCTCCTTTTCCTCCTCCTCTGCCCTCGCTGCCTTACAGACAATGGTTCCTACTCTCCTCACCCACGCCATGCCTGCCAAACTGCAACGGTTGAATATCGTCACCTGTCAGTCATTCCGCTCTCGTACTTCATCACACCGCCTCGCTTGAGCTATAGACCTCAGAAACTTTGCCCGTCCTTCCTTCTTCTCCTCTTATGTGGTGACATTTCTGTTAATCCTGGGCCATCATCTTCATCCCACTCCAGCGCAAATATCTCACACAATGCAACCAGACTCTCAAGCAAGAACTTTCTACTTTACTCTCTAAATATTCGATCTCTACTAAACCCAAACAACTCCATTTCCCTCACTGACCTTGCCTCCTCCTCTCATCCACCGGATCTCATTGCACTCCAAGAAACCTGGCTGTCCACTACCTCTTCAAACGCTCATCTATCTGACTGTATACCACCTGGCTACTCTCTTCAAAGCTTCCCTCGAATAACCGCCTCCTCTAAATCCTCAAAAATATCTGGTGGCGGCACCGCCTTCCTGGTTCGTGAGCCGGCTGTCGTCCTAAATTCTTCTCGCCACACCTTCAGTTCTTTCGAATGTTCGTCCACAACACTTCGACTTTCCTCAGACCTACTCACAGGTTTCAACATCTACCGTCCTCCTACCTCGTCTAACTACTCCTCTAAAAACTCAGTCTTTCTTGACGAATTTAGCTCTCTCCTCTCACTTGCTGCCACTACTCCCAACGAATTCTTACTTACTGGCGATTTCAACGTCCATGTTGACGATCCATCAAACTCTCATGCAACCGACTTTCTGAGCCTCCTCTCATCAGTCAATCTCGTCCAACATGTCAACTTCCCGACCCACATCAAGAATCACACCCTCGACCTTGTCATAACTGCTAACACCTCCCTTTTATCTCCAAAGCTATCACACTCTATTCTCAACATAACTGACCATTACCTTATCATTGCTGACCTTGAAATCAAGCCCTTTGCTCGGCCCCCTCCTTCCACTCACTCTTTCCGTCGCGCAGGGTCCATTGACTCTCAGGCCTTCATGAAAGATATTCTAAGCTCTCAACTTGTTCTTAATCCTCCTTCTTCCCTTGATGACCTTCTTTCTTGCTGCAATTCGACTCTTTCCAACCTCCTTGACATTCACGCACCACTGATCACCAAACCCAGCTCACATGCCGTCAACCCTTGGTTCACCTCCTACCTCCAAGCTTTTAAAACCTTCCGTAGGCGACTTCAGCATATCTACAAGGGCGCCACTGACTCTCTATCCAGAGAAAAAGCCCTTTCCAACCTCAAATCAGCCACATACAGATATCACAAACTCATTGCTACTACCAAAAAGAAATATTACTCCACACTTATTCACTCCAGCTCCTCCAACCCTCGACATCTCTGGAGAGCTGTCAACTCTCTTCTTCATCGCAAATCGTCCTCCCCACTGCCAAGCTCCATTCCATCCCCCTCTATGGCCGATACATTCTGTTCATTCTTCTCTGACAAAATCTCCTCCCTTCGCTTCACATTGCAGTCTCTTCTTGATTCACAATCCTCCAACACTGATCCACCTCCATTTCCAAACCCTACTCCTCCTGTCTCTCAGTCATCCCTTCCAATACTCCATCCCGCCTCTGAAGCTGAAGTGTCACTCCTGCTAAATTCTCTTCCGAACAAACAGTGTGAATTAGATCCTATCCCAACTGCTCTCCTAAAAGACTGCGCCTCCGTCCTCATTCCTATAATCACTAAAATTATCAATCTTTCACTTTCCACTGGCAACTTTCCAATGGTCTTCAAGCAATCTCTCGTCACTCCTCTTCTGAAAAAATCAAATCTTGACAAGGAAAACCTATCAAATTATCGACCCATCTCCAACCTTTCTTTTCTATATAAATTAACCGAACGAATTGTCCTTTCCCGGCTAAACGATTACCTCGCTTCTAACTCACTCCTCAACCCCCACCAATCCGGCTTCACCAAACACCACTCTACAGAAACTCTACTCGTCTCTCTGTATAATAAACTGGTTTCTGCCGTCAGTCATCAGCAAGTCTCCTGCCTCTGCCTCCTCGACATCTCCGCTGCATTCGACACCATCGATCACAAACTCCTTCTAAATCGACTTTCTTCTTCTTTTGGCGTCTCTGGCACCGCTCTACTCTGGTTCCAGTCCTATTTGTCTTCCAGGTCCTTCTCCGTCAAAGCCTCCAGTCACTGTTCACAACCCCTTCCACTATCTTGTGGCGTTCCTCAAGGCTCCGTCCTGGGTCCGTTGCTCTTCATCCTCTACACCACTCCTTTAAGTCATCTAATAAAATCCTCGTCTGTTGACCACCATCTCTACGCAGACGACACCCAACTCTTTATATCCTTCTCCCCAGGCTCTTTCTCCACCGCCATTGCTCAACTTCTCAATGTGGTCAATCTGATCTCTCAATGGATGTCCTCAAACCTCCTCTGCCTCAACCCATCAAAAACAGAGTTCATTATTCTTGGCCTTCCTGACCAAATCAAGAAAATTCCTTACCCTTCAATACACCTATCGACTAACTCTTCAACTCTCACCTTTACTTCCGATGCTCCTGTTCGCAATCTTGGTGTAATGTTTGACTCGCATCTTTCCTTCTCTAACCACATCTCCAGCCTATCGCGCTCCTGTTTCATGCACATCCGGGACCTCCGACGCATCCGACCCACGCTTGATTTCAAAACTGCTTCCACAATTGCTACGTCCATCGTCCACTCAAAGCTTGACTACTGCAACTCCCTGTTCTTAAACCTTGATTCCACACAACTTAAGCGCCTCCAACTCATTCAAAATTCTCTAGCTAGAGCCGTCACCAGAACACCCAGACATCATCACATCACCCCTGTCCTCAAGTCTCTTCACTGGCTGAAAATCCCAGAGCGTATCCACTTCAAAGTTCTCTCCTTAACCTACAACTCTTTACAACGCTCCCAGCCCAGTTATCTTCGCGAACTCTTCACCATCCAGCCTACCCGTTCTACCCGATCATCCGCCTGCCTTACGCTTTCTCGACCCCCGGTCACAAGTCATCTCAAGTTCTCCAACAGAGCCATATCCATCTCAGCACCACGCCTTTGGAATGATCTGCCTCCTGAATTTCGATCCTTTTCAGTCCCTTCATCATCATTTCTAATCACACACCACAACCTTCCTCAGGCTCCTCTCTCCATCACACCTCGGGCTTTTCATTCGAAACTTAAGACACTCCTTTTCACGATCTCTTACCCTATCTCAACTGATCCTCCACCCTCCAATTCCCGGCCCAGACGACACCCACCTTAGTAGCTGTTCCGCCCCTCTGATCCTATGGTAACTCGACCCGGACCACCATGGACTACTCTCACGGACAACCCTTCTAACACAACGCATTTGATCCTGATCCTATGGTAACTCGACCCGGACCACCACGGACTATTCTCACGGACAACCCTTCTAACGCAACGCAGCGCTCGTGAATAAGCTGGTGCCCCGCGCTTGGCTTTCGAGTGGCGCTTTAGAAATTTCGAGATTACGATTACGATTACGATTACGATTATCAAAGTCCCTTATCCTGTCTATAAGCCTACTTCAAAGACAGACTGACAGTGGCGTAGCCAAGTGGGGGGGGGGGTTCGGGGGTTAAACCCCCATTGGCTTAGGAAAAAGTTTCTTAAAGGTTATTAAATAATATTTAAGCGGATAAATTTTATCCACTTAAATAAGAAAAACAAAACAATTGCTTGTAGTAACAGTTGTTTTTCTTATTTTATTCCCTTTGTTACTTTATTCCCTTTCTATTTACTGTAATACTGTTGGGTTGGTGTCAGGAAGGGCACCCGGCCAGGCCAAAAAATCAACCCCCATCAAAAACTCATGACTACGACACTGCAGACTGATGTATAAAAGCTTTGCTTCATGGCGTATTATTTCATATGACTAGAAGACGTAGGGCTTGTAGGCCTAGCTAATATCGATTGCAGCTAGATGTTAGCTTGCACTTGCTTAAATTATGACCATAGAGTGATAGCTTGATCACGATTCAGATTAGATTAACACATCACTATAATTGTGCTACTATAGGCCTAAAATGAATTCCGTCGGTAATTAAATGGCTCGCAATTTCATAGGCCGCGTGGTTTTTTTGATCAGAAAAGTACTTTGGCTGTGAAACTGTAGTAGACTTTTAAAATGACATCATACTGGATTTTTTCTAACAGGTGTTTTTATGCTGCCAGCACCCTCCTGTTCTCAAACGCAGCACTATAATTGTGCTACTAAGCCTAAAATGAATTTCGTCGGTAATTAAATGGCTCGCAATGTCATAGGCCGCGTGGTTTTTTAACCAGAAAAGCACTTTGGCTGCAAAACTGTACTAGACTTTTCAAATGACATCATGCTGGATTTTTTCTAACAGGTGTTTTAATGCTGCCAGCACCCTCCTGTTCTCAAACGTGCTTCGGGGAATTTTGTTTTACAATGCCCTCCGAAACGAGGAATTTTGATGATGCAAGAACCTTGTGCCAGACGAACAATTCAACTTTAGTTGCTATTAATGACACTGGAATTCAAATGGCTGTGACTCGGTTTCTGAACCAATTGAATATAGACTCACAGATATTTATCAATATGAAACTTAGTCTACAAACAGAACACACCTGGTTTCTCGTAAATGGAGCCAGTTACTCAGGTAATGCTTATTTCATCATGGATCTAAACCACACACTCTGATAAGCATGTTTTGGTTAATGAAAAAACTCAAATTTGCAGTATTTTTTTTAGATTACTAAGCAAATAACCTATTTCCTTAGAAATTAATAATTATGGGTTGAGGAATTCAGTTTATATAGCTCTGTTGTATATGTCAATTCTGCGTCTGTTTAAGAGTTACCTTTGCAAATTCTAGAATCAGCAATCATGGCCTGTATCCATGACCGAGACTGACTGCACCTATCTGTCTGTCCGTCTGTCCATCTGCCCAATCTATTTACCTATATAATTATATAATTATATATATATATATTCTATCCATCCATCCATCCGTCCGTCCGTCCCTGTCTCCCTCCCTCCCGATCCATCCGTCGGTCCAGTCGTCCGTTCGGTCGTTCGTTCGTCCGACTATCCATCCACCCATCCATCCATCCATCCGTCCATCCGTCCATCCATCCATCCATCCATCTATTCATCCATCCATCCCTCCATCCATCCAACCAACCAACCATCGTTCCATCCATCCATGCATGCATGAATCCATCCATCCATCAATCCATTATTTCATCCATCCATCCATCCATGCATCCATGCATACATCTATCCATCCATCCATCCATCCATCTATTCATCCATCCATCCATCCCTCATGCATCCATCCATTCATCAAAGCTGCAGCTCTATAAGGGCTGCATGGGACCGGGAAATGAGTAATAGTCTTGTTAGAACAATAATAATTAAATTCGTCAAGATTTGGACCAAGTAGACCTATTTAGAAATCTGCATTAAACGTATATGATGTTGTAGGCAATCCCAATTTTACTTGATCTTGTAATATTTTGATATTTTACGTTTTAGGTAGCGTGGCAAACCAAAACTATGATGCATATCAACTATACGGTTATCTATGCTCTAACACAAATGGAGGCATAAATGAGTTTCTAGTCCAAACTTCAAAACCAAGTGTTTTACGATGCAATCTGTGTGAATTCGAAGGTGAGAAGCTTACTCTATCTACAGCATGGAGTCCATGCAACAGCGCTTTGGTTCGCCAGACGGCGGACATGCTGAAACATAATTATTGTTATATTTTTGACTCGCTACCGAATCTAAAACAGCCTGCTTCAGCAAGTCCCTTGCATTTTCTTTCGAGGTGTTGAATGATCTTAAGCCTACATGGACAATGTACAATTGTACATGTAGCATACTATGAGGAGTTCCTTAGGACACGGATTCGACTCTTGTTGGCAACGATTTCTTCCTAATGACCATGCATCTGTCATAGTATATATATATTATATATATATTATATACTAGCTGGGGTACCCGGCGTTGCCCGGGAAATTTAGGATTCGACCCGGCCACAACCTCACCACACCCCACGCCACTATAAATCGGCCTCTACCGGTACGCCACGCGAGAAATTTGGGTTTCAGGAAAATTTCCACCCCCGTCCCACCCCCAACCCAGCCCTCCACCCCTCCCACCCCACCACCTCCACTCCACCCCTAATCCCCTCCCAGCCCCACCACCTCCACCCCAAACCAACTCCCACCCCATCCCCTACACCCCACCTCTCACCCCTCCACTTCTCACCCCCCCCCCACCCTCCACCCCACCCCTCCACTCCACCCCCCACCCAACCCCCACCCTCCACCTGACCCCCTCCACCCCGCCCCTCCACCCCATCCTGCCCACCCCCACACATCACCACCCTCACCCCTCCACCCCACCTTCCATTCCACCCCGCCACCCCACCTCCACCCCACCACGATTCCCACCCCTCAACCCCACCCACCCTACCATCCCCCACCCCACAACACTCCACCGCACTCCGGCCCCCACCGGTACGCTACCCGTGAAATTTGGATTTGGGGATAAATTCCTCCACCCCCCCTTCAATCAACGCGCTACCCCACCCAACCACACTACGACCTCCACCAGTACGCCACCCGTGAAATTAGGGTTTTCGGGAAAAATTTACCTCCTCACCTCACCCCCTCACCCTCCACCCCCCTCCAGGCCTCCACCCTCTTGGTGGTGGGGTGAGGTGGGGACCTCACCCCACCACACCGACCTCCACCAGTACGCCACCCGTGAAATTAGGATTTTCGTGAAAATTGCATCAGCAGCTCTCGCCATTAATATAATGACCATGCAAGCGTTTAAGAAGGTGTTTAACCGTCTTAATGTTTTTGCCCCCACTCTGACCCCCATGGTGGTAGAGATTAACCAACTACTGATCCGGGTGGTTCTGATGGCCCTCTATCTAGGGAAAAAATTTCATATGAATATCTAAAAAATATTGAAAAAAATGGGGTGGGTTTCGCCCCCCACCCTGGCCCCCATGGTGGTTGAGGGTCGCCAACCCCTCGACTTTGTTTCTCGTGCCGAGACCTACACAGTAGTGAAGATTTGGAGTGAAAAGCTCAAAAACTGTTGAAATGCATCCCGGACAAACAGACAGACAGACAGACAGACACACGTTACAGAATCTTCTCTCACCCCCTCACCCTCCATCCCCCCTCCAGGCCTCCACCCTCTTCCCCACCTCACCCCACCACACCGACCTCCACCAGTACGCCACCCGTGAAATTAGGATTTTCGTGAAAATTGCATCAGCAGCTCTCGCCATTAATATAATGACCATGCAAGCGTTTAAGAAGGTGTTTAACCGTCTTAATGTTTTTGCCCCCACTCTGACCCCCATGGTGGTAGAGATTAACCAACTACTGATCCGGGTGGTTCTGATGGCCCTCTATCTAGGGAAAAAATTTCATATGAATATCTAAAAAAAATTGAAAAAAATGGGGTGGGTTTCGCCCCCCACCCTGGCCCCCATGGTGGTTGAGGGTCGCCAACCCCTCGACTTTGTTTCTCGTGCCGAGACCTACACAGTAGTGAAGATTTGGAGTGAAAAGCTCAAAAACTGTTGAAATGCATCCCGGACAAACAGACAGACAGACAGACAGGCACACGTTACAGAATCTTCTCTTTATTTATATAGATATATTATATATTATATTATATATGTCTTAGTATTAATACGAGGCTTGTGGAGCAAGCGTGTGCTCCTCCGAGTTGCAATTGTAAACTAGATCGGGTGCATTTCGTGGAAGTTTTAAGTAAACATTGTTCTGTACGAGGCAAACACGAAATGTTCCAAACCTCTTGTATCGTAATAGTAAGAAAATTTGATTAAACGCACGCAACGGTATGAAGGGCATGGTTTAGCCTACATTTCAAAACCATGCAAATTGGATACTGTCACATTAGATTTAGGGCCTACCACTTATTCAGTTTACCTTGCCAAGCTCTGCCGGCTACTAACATATTAAGTATTTTTATTTTGTAGGTAGCAGATGTCTGAGCAACTCTACAAGCAATTTTCTTTTCAATAATCGATGCTATGTTAAATATGACAATGAGAACCTGACTTGGTACAAAGCCAGAGAAAGATGTATTGACAATGGCGGTGATATAGCGCAATTTCAAAGCGGTTCTAATTCTTATATTCCACCGTTCAATACGTCCTGGATGAACTCATCACTGACGTACTGGGTCGGGATTCGATGGAAGAATTGGTCGTGGAAGTCTTCTGGTATGTAGCATAGGGCCTACATGGGCGCCGCAGAAAGTTTTGCAGGATGGGGCAAAACACAATAGTCATGGTTCAACGAAATAATTTGTAGCAAGAGGTGAAAAATGCAAAGCAGAAAATTAGAAACATGCATGGGTGTTTTTCACAGAGTTTTTTTATTGTGTATTTCTCAGCTTCACTTCTTTTATAATTTTTAACATGAATAGTTTCTTACGCGAGAAGGAATCTGTTGCAAAACTCAAAATTAGTAATTAATTATAATTACGTGAAATAATGCACAACGGGGATTAGATAGTAGTCATGTAAAGGTCTTAGCCGTCATTATTAGTCCATGGTGACTCGTTGCTTTCTAGATGATGAAACATTGTCGTTAAAAATCAGCTGCGACTTTGCGGTTGTAGGTCTACTTCTTTTCCTTCAGGCTTGAATTAATCCCTCACTGTGGAAGAGGAGGATCCAAGTGGCTGACCCTTCGTCAGCCAATCGGATCCTCCTCTTCCACTTTCCTCTGTCTTTGGTGTCTTAATTTTTCAGTTTTAGGTGTTTCGAGTCCTCCTATAGTTAGATAACTAAAATATATTTCACATTTTAAGGTTAATCTTTTGTCATCTTTGAGCGGTGTATTAAACAAGGACCTGTATTTAAATGTGCGTCAACTAATGTCTTCATTTATTTCTACAGACAATACTAGCGAAGTCATATACAGTTCTTGGTCTGATGGAGAACCGAACAACGTAACTTACTCGTGTGTTTGTTTGGATCCCAAAGGAAATCCTTCCTTTGCGTGGTCAGATTGCGACTGTAATACTTCAAGGCCATTTGTCTGCGTTAAAAGTAGGCAGCAGAATCTTTCACTATATTAAAAAATGAAATTTTTACACTACGGCTTAAGCTGTAAACTTGTAATAAAGATAATTTTAACCTATAGCTGAACATAATTTCTATCGGCTGTGAGTGTACGTGATATGGATGAATTCATGCTCTGTACAGGGTCCGCAAAAGTTATTTCAGTTAAATTAGGTAAGATGCCTTGTTCCGAGATACAGCTTTAGCCTACTTAACGCCACTGTAAGATCGGATAATATGGTCGAGCATCACGCCATTTACGCTGGAGTCGTGTCAATGGCGTGATGGTCAATCATAATTAATATATCCGATCTACAGTGGCGTTAAATAAAGCTGAATCTTTCCATTGTTAACTCATCTAGTACTGTAGTGTTTTCTCAAAGAAAAACATAGACTACTCGTAGATCTCTCAGAGAACTTTTATGAAGTGCGAATTTATTGAACAAAATATTCTGAACTCTACAAAAATGATAATGCGATACAATGTAAATGGTTAATAATTTTAAAATTCTAGCCTCAGAAGTTGAAGATAATATCTATTTATGTGTGTTGATAACTTCGCCTATTGTTATTATTGTCGAAACTGTTGCCCAGCCAAAATATGGTCCTATTCGTGTTATCCTAACATGTAGGACTAAGCTCATGTAACAGATAGCTCAGTCGCTTTACATTCTAGGCATGGCAGTGTGTGCAATGAGTGACTTTCAATTTGTTTGTTTGCCGAACGCTTTGTCAGAGTATTTAGGCTTGCTAAACTTTTTAAGGAGATAATATAAAATAAACTTCATTCCTCAACTCAAATATTAGCCTATTTGAGTTGAACAACATCAATTACGCGTGTTTTGGTGTGGATCCAAATGGAAGTCCTGCCTGGAGTTGAACATATTGTGACTGAAGGCTATGTAACTGTGGAAAATCCTTTCGTCTGTCTTAAAAATACACAGATGAATCGTCGTAATTAAAAAAATACATCACGTTTTTATACGTGAGCAACAGTCAAAGGCCTTCATGCATGTGAATTCGACGTCAACTCTTCTGTAGCTAGAGAGAAGTTTGGTAGCATACGTTAAGATCAGATTAGAGTTGTCTTTCTATGTGCTGCTACTCCATCTGCTTCTATAATAGCACGACTATGGTGCTGGATAATAGAATATGCAAAACTACTTTTATTGAGCATAGCACTATAGGCAGGTCATAATATTATCCTGTATAATAATAATATTTCCTCTCTTGAGAAAATTTTGAGGAACACGGATCGTCATAATTGTATTTGTTTTTCATAATATACTTGAACAGTTCCTTAGCTTGAGTTATTATAATACGCTTAAAAATCTTTCTTTGCAGTTGTTCCAACAACTACGGTGACCACTACCAGCACTTTAACAGCTTCTCCCAGGGCTATTCCTATAACGTCGCCATGGGCTATTCCTACAACTGCAGCTGCATTGAACACCACTCATGCATCACAAAACAAATCAGAAGGTAGGCCTACTGTAGGACAGTGTAGGTAAAAACTTCGCAAACCAAATAAGTCTCCTTTTAGACTTCTGGAGGTTTGAAGATTTGACTTTCATTTGTACCTTCCATTCAGATCAATTTTTATATAAATAAATCTATAAACCCGTGCCAAAACCAATCGGCAATTATAATAAGCCTACAATCAGATGTTTGTTAAATTGTATTAAGTTTGTAAAAATACTAATTAGAACACTGGTATTGAACAGGTTCATCAACATCTTTATTTACAGGACTCATAGTCGGACTGGTGCTTGGATTGGCAGTAATTCTTCCTCTGGCAATTCTCAGCGTCATATTAATCGTTTGGATCGTGCGCCTAAGAAGACGATTAAGGTTTGATTAATAAACAGCAATCTTGAAATATCTTAGAATCCGCTCTTATAGGGTCTGGGTCTAGCTTATCAGCAATCATTTTCATACCTTACATCGTCTAATTTGAAAATTGAATATTTGGAAATTGCAAATATACGCGCTGTAAATTTGTTGCTGTCTAGCTACAGTTTAATACTTTCGTTGGCTACAAGCTTAATCATACTTCCACGAATTAAAATTTCTTTCTTTGATGAATTTCGAAAGCAGATTAATGTAACGCATTAAAGGTAAAGATGTTATCTACACTGGCTCAGTAAGCCACATCGTTTAAAACGCATAGGCTACGCACTTTGCTTCTCTGCGTGTCTGTGCCTGTGGAAAGCAGATCGTCTTTCAATTCTGGTCTATTTAAGTTATTTAAATAATTTTTGGCGACCACGGTCCATTCACTGGATCCTTAAATGGCATGTTACCCAGTAAAATGGGCAGCGATGGTGAAGAATTTCACCCGGTCAATTTTTTTGGAAAATCAGTGGGATCGAGGATTTATAGAGAACGTAGGGCATTTTGGTTCTCGGTTCCTGCCAGCGGGTAAGCTTATATCAAATCGAAATGTTCTGCTCTTTTTGACCGTTTTCTAATAGGTCAACCTTCAGAGTTAACTTGGCAAATACACCTGCTTTAGGTATTCGTTCAAACACTTCTATTTTATTATATTTCTTTGAATGTGAAAATGACAGAAATGACGAACGTACAACCACTACAGCAAAGACATCTCAAATTAATGTGGAAGGAAGTGCTACAACAATCAACGCCTCTGGTCCAGATATCAATTACCAGCCTCTTAAGAGCGAGACGATGTTTAGACCAGGCACCAGTTTGCCTCTGTACGATCAGCTCAATCAACCTGAAAACCGGGATTACGAAACGACTATGTAAATAAAACATTAGAAAATACATAAACGATCGGAACCTAATGTAATTTTATACTGTATAGTGTCTTTGTCCAGTTTGACAATTTTTTAGCCTGGTGCAGATACCTTTATTCATCGAAGAGTCTAGCAGACCGCTTATAGCGTTCCTAGAGGCTCGAATACTTGCCGACCTCAAGTTTCGCACGATTCCAGAGTTCGCTACTTTAGAACATCAATTCATTGGAAAATCAGTAGGGTTGAGGATTTATAGAGAACACAGGGAAGTTAGGTTCTCGTTTCCTGCCTGCAGGTAAACTAATAGATCTATATCAACTCAAAATTTACTGGTCTTTTTGACCGTTCTCTAATCTGTCAACCTTCAGAGTTAACTTGGCAAATACAACTGCCTTATAGGTATTCGCCAAACAATAAAATAGAAGCCTTCTATTTTATTATGTTATATATTTTTGTTCTTTGAAAGTGAAAATGACGAACGTGCCACCACAACAGCAGAGACATCTCAAATTAATCAGGAAAGAAGTGCTACAACAATCAACGCCTCTGACCCAAATATCAACTACCTGCAACTTAAGAGGGATTCGATGTTTGGACCAGGCACCACCATGCCTCTCTACGATCAGCTCAATCAACCTGAAAACCGGGATTACGAATTGACTCCGTAAACAAAACATTAGAAAATACATAAACGATCAGAGAATAATGTAGGCTAATCTATAAGTGTCCTTGTCCAGTTTGACAATTTTTTAGCCAAGGGGCAACTGAATTAAACTAATTGTTTATAAATCGAAGTGACTAACAGTCCGCTAAACGTCCCTCAAGGTTAGAATACTTGCCGACCTCCAGTTTCGCACGGTTCCAGAGGTTTGATAATCAATCAATCAATCAATCAATTCGCTTTATTGCAACCAGAAAACAAGATGACATCAAACATATCGACCTTGTCACCGTCACGTTTGTAGTTCTGAATATTTAAAAATTGTAATGAAGTCTAGTTCTGTTCCTTTAAATGTATTCACCAACGTTTACGTTCACGACTTCTTCATAAATTGGTTGGAGTTCAGCGTAGGTACTTTCTGGATTTGCCTGCTTTCGACTCATCTCCAGATCCTGATAGCGCAAATTTTCTATTGATGCGACTAGTGAACTACTATTGTAAAAACATCGAAAAAGTAAGCTTATATACTAACACAGTCTTTTCTAGGATAGATCTAGGCATTCAAATTTAGTCGTAATGCGATTGATCAGAGAAATAAAAAATACGTAGCCGTAGTAGATAAACGTCGTAATAAATCGCCTATATTAGTTTATTATATTCTATTTACGAGTTTAAGAGTGCCTCTCAGTGTACATTGGTACAACCTAATGCTCCCAGATAGAAGACACCTTCGAAAAATCTTAAGAACACGGGCAGAAGCAGTTGGAAGGTAATTCCACATTGTGGAATCCACAGCAAAATGGCCAACAGAGGCAAAGCCACGATGCTGTGCTGTGGAAATCAGGGACCGTGACACTCCAAGGTCATGACGGGTCTAAAAGAACGGAGTGTATGTCTGGTGGTAGCCGATATTGGAGTCTAATGAGATCAGAGAGGTGGAGAGAAGCTTTACCCAACATCTTACAAGTAAGTAAGAGAATTTTAAACTAAATCCGGGCAGCTAAGAGAAGCCAATAAAGGGGTTTAGTCATATATAGGCCGAACTAAGAGTGAAACTAAGGAGGCGGGAAATCAAACGAGCAGTAGGCTACTGTTGCATCAAGTGTTGATTGGAGCAAAGCCTGACGGAATTTTGGTAGACCGATGAGCAATGAGTTACAGCAGTCAATGCGAGAATAGATAAAAAAGACATGAACCATAGAAGAAAAAATCGACCAATATTATTATAAGTCTTCAAATGGCACGTAAACGTCACAGATGGTACAAAGGGAACCACAAAGGTTTAGAGATAGTCCAGGCCTACTGCATACGGAAAAGGAAAGTAACAGCGAGGTGACGGACATAATAATTATTATGTCAAGAAAGTAAACTGAGGACGCTGTTTAGTTTGTAGACCGCAATAAAGTTTCATCAGATGTGCTGAAGAGCGCCCAGCAAGATCAATAAAATGTTGCAAGAGTTGATAGAAGGAAGATTGTTGGACATACAACATTTGAGATACGCGGAAAGACATTAAATCGACTGGCAAAAGAGCTAGGTGTTAGCAGTGGCGTAACTAGGAACTCGGGGGCCCCTAGACAAAATGTGAATATTGAAATGTATTATCACTTACAGTGGCATAACTATAGGAACTCGGGGGCCCCTCTGGGGCCTCTACACTCGGGGGCCCCTAGACTTTGTCTACCCAGTCTACCCTATTGTTACGCCACTGGGTGTTAGGAAGAACAGTCATGAATGAAGGTCTGGACATCAAAGGCATAGACGTGACTAGAGCTCGAGTGCTTAGCAAAGAGAAGAGAATTTTGAGCTGTAAACATTCAATACAGAAGCATCGATCCCTGAGGATTGAGGAACTATAAATTTAACAAGAACCCACGAGGTGCGGGATTCATCTAGAATAATAACAATTAATAGAAATGATTATAGTCGTAGTGTATTCGCTGGTGCCAATAATATTATTAGTTAAAACGATATTGCAATGAAAACAAATAGGCCTAACTTATCATATCGACTATTCACAATAATTTCAACTGGAAAATGCGTAAATTTATATCTATACAGCGCCATTCAGGACAGATTCCACAGTTTCTTTCAGACACAGACTGCTTCTCTCTCATGTTGGACTGATCATTTGGTTTTGACGATCCACTGGTTAATACTTTTTGCATAAGACACAGGCGCAGTGGAAGCTGTTAATTATTAATAATATTAACAATAATTTGTTGCGTTGATCATACTACGGTACCAACCTGCTTGATTTCCTTAAACATGAAACAGCGGATAGGACGACTCTGATGATGATGCTCGCCATGATGAAAATTCCTGCAATACTGCCGCCTGTGATCACTGACAACACAAAATAATTCTGCGTTTAGATATTTTCATTGTAGTATTTCGCAAGTGTAAGATAGGCATGCGCATCTTGGAAAAGAAGAACCTTGGAAAATTGATGACTAAAATGTCGACGAGTCAGGCGAGGTTACACGTTGGCTGGCTAACTTTAATAATTTTAAACTAGATATTAGGTATAACACTTTAGTTCGCAGTATTAGTCCATTGTTTCTTTTTGCTCGCCTTTGTTTAAATTTCTTCTCTCTCTGTCCAACTGTCAAACAGATTGGGAGCTGCACCTGGTATCTCTTGACAAGTTAACGACTACATTTACTTTGCCACGAAACTGGTGAATCTGCTGATGTTCTGTGCTAGCTTTAGCAGTGGCGGGCTGGCGGCGTCAGGATTTCAGCTTTTTTGGGGGGGCTAAATCCTCGCGGAGGAAATTTTCCATTTACATCCGCCAAAATTTCTGACGACTTTTTTTAGTCATCCGGGCGAAAATCGTGGAAATGTTAATTTTTAGTTCGACATGTCAACAAACATGGATGGCCTTTTTTAGAGGGGACTTAGCCCCCGGGTTGCCCACTAATCCCCACCCCTAGCACCGCCACTGAGCTTTAGAGGAGCGCTACAAAATTGAGTCTAATTAGGATTACGATTATAACTTTGCATTACAACATTGCATTGATTCGTTGGACGCTTTTGTCTTCAATTACTAATCTTCTTCAGCATAATTATAAGTCGTCACTTCAATTTAAGATTGTCGTCCAGTGTCTGACTGACCTTTAAATCTGAACTTGCGACCAAATTTGATCTGTCCAATTTCAAGCAAACCCTTGTGGGTAAGCTGATGCCCAAAATGTGACTTTCTTGAGGTGTTAAAAATCTCGACAAAAACTACCCTGTGGTTGGCTACTTCGATGCATTGTAGGTCATGGCACGGTCCCCCGCACGTTGACTGAAAAGATTTGTTTTGATGGGATTGGAATCGATTAGCTTTTTACATCACTATTTTAATTAAACCTTTTTCGCATGTTTATTTTATTACTTTTATAACCAAACTTATCTACTAGTTCATACAAAAAGTTCTTACTCAGAACTTTGGCGCTTAGTTCGGTGGGTCTAGGGTTTATGATTTCATAAGACGGATTATAGTTCGCCAGGGCTGAAACTCAAATAAAGCAATTATTAGAACCTACGTTCTAATATGCAATTAGCCTAATAATAATAATAATAATAATAATAATAATAATAATAATAATAATAATAATAATAATAATAATATTTTGAAATCCCGAGGAATCCTAGGTAGCCTACCTCGGGTAAAAAAAAATAATAATACACTCTAATGGTTTAGTAAATTTGATTGAAAACGCCTTCAAAGGACCATAATGAGAACAACCTTTTTATTTTCTTCTCGAGTGGCGCCACGTAAATATTGAATTGCAAATCTGACTTCGCAAATGATGCATTATTACAAGTGAATAGGGCCTAGTCTAAGAATATGTTGCATAGTAGGCTAAGTTTCGTGATAACAGTTCAAGTGGTTTTCCTGTCAACAAGGCGATTTTAGTTTATTATGTTCACGCTAGGTCTGCACCCAACATTCGCTACGTATTCGCTTCGGGTCCGAATAGTGGACCGAATAGCTATTCATTCGGTATTCGACCGAATAATAGCGGTCAGGCCGAATACGAATATTGGTCACGTGACATCTGTTTTGGCACATGCGGCTGCTATTATTATACATGTAGCGAGTGTACACAGACTGGTAGAAGGATTCAAAAATTACATGACGACTTTTTATTTTTTTATTATTTTATTTTTCAACTTCAACCTGTTCATTGCTGTGAAATGAAGGGAGCAATAGGCTACCCGAAGGGAGTGATCCCGCTAGTGGGGCCTATTTACCAAAGGAAAAATTCTTCACTGTAATATGGTCTATGATAATAGATTAGGAAACAGATAGGCCTAGAAATGGCATGTTGCTTATGTATCAAATTGACTGATCTGAGACTTTTGTCAATTATATATTTATAATTTTTAATGTTGACGGTAGACCTATTTTGTACACTATACGGAGTCGTATTCGGCCCATAATTGATAATCATCTATTCTGTAGACCTACAGACCTACATGTAGTTCACACGTTTATTTATGATGTCAACCTTGAACTCCTTCTACAATTATTTATTTAATTCAGAATTAACAGAACTTACTAAAACGTAATACATTAAGTAAATCTTCAGATAAAATTCAAGTGTTAACAGTTCTAGCTTAGCGAAAGCCTAATGCAAATGACTTTGCCTACCATTCATTTTTAAGACTTCCACAAGCTATCGAGACTTCGGAGGGACGTCCAGCAACACAACAGAGTTCGAGATGTTCCAAATCGAGGTTATTATGCATTCATCAAAACATATCTCACGAGACGTTACTCTCTACTTGTAGACTCTACGCAAATGTAATCGATTTAGACTTTGAAGCACGCTTCTGTCATAAAAATTATAGTCGAATAATTGTTTTTTTTATCCTATGCAATGAGGAAACGTAATTCCGCGTTGGAACCTTGCTATTCACTAGGCTATAATCTATAGTCCGATTGCAACTGTAACCAATAACCAATAGCGGGTAACGGACATGCAGATAGCCTATTGTGTATTTTCTATACTGTTAGGCTTATATCACTACGATCTCTCTATCTCTATCTTTTTGTATATTTATATCAAAAACACATTTATTATGCGTGAGTGCCATACTTAGCTAATTTATATATAGGGCCTACCAATAGCAAAATATAGATTGGCAAGGCTACATAATTATAGCTCTCTAAGTCTATCGTTTTTGGCTTACACGTGTTCCAAAGATTAAATAGGTCTAATTATTATGTGTCGTGTACAGCATATAGCCCTGCGTTTAATTAGTGTGTCCAGCAGTGGGTGAAACGGAATTCGAAGCGTTGCAGCGGATATCGAAACAATATCAACGAGGTAGATAATGTTTAGAATGTAAAACCTATTTAGCCGTGACAGTCTCTGATAAGGTGCTGCGTTGGGACATTACGGTAATTGCAATGAGTAGGCCTAATTTATTAAGCTTATTCGCAATTTGAATGTTATCGCTTTTCACAGAAAACAAGATTCCGGATAACCAGGTCTACAGTATGTTCACAGTATTCTAGCATAACACTTATCTGTCCGCTTCAGTTGCACGAAAAACAGCAGTAGGTCTACATAAGAAAAATTATATTATTGATGCGATGGTCATTGCTGACGCCTTAATTAACGAGACAATAATAATAATGATGATGATTCTCGTTTAATTTGAAGCGGAAACAACGTAGCTAGATTAGCACACAGTTTGAAATTCCGCGTCCGTGCGGTCTTTGAGCGAGCGTGTTACCATTAACTACAGGCCTAAATCCCCCTCCAATTTCGCGAGCTAATGCATGCAATCGCACAGTGGATAAAAAAATTCAAGAACTATAATAAGCGACTACAAGTTGGCCTAGGCCCATGCCTTTGCACGTAACTTCATGGTTGTAAATGCTAGGTCGTGACTGAAATTTTTGTTTTACTTTTAAAACTGCACTTTAATTCGAGTGCGTGATGAATCTGATGATTAAACCCATAAAAATTATAGATTGTGGATAATATATTTTAATATTTTCAGTTGATAAACAGGTTTGCATAAATTACCAAGCCACTGGTCATCTACGCTATGAAACAGTGACTTTATGGATATTTACTTCGATTTTTTAGCGTTGTCGCTATTAGGTGTCTTAAAGGATCAAAAGGAAATCTTATTTTACATTGCGCAACTGGTCTAAACCGCGATGCATATTACTCATAGAAGTGACTAGCGGACTGTCATAATAGACGCGTGCCATAAGTTTCATATAGCCTACTAGCTAGATTTCAGAACTTTGATGACATGCAACGGTTACGGACAGTTTCCTGTTTGTCGGGTAAGAATCCTAGTCATTTTGTTCTTAATGAGTCAGAAAATCGGAATGAGCTCTGGCTGTGTTGATTTGAGCGTGATCATCGATTTTCCCTTTCGGCGATTTCTTCATAAATTGGGTTCAGTTGGAGTTCAGTGTAGATACCGTCTGTACTTGTCTGCCTTCGAGCTGACTCCAAATCCTGATAGTGCAGAGTTTCTCTTGTCTCTCTGTTTGATGCGACATGTGAACTCCTGCCATACCTGTAGATGAAGAAAAATAAAAAGTATTTATAAGGGCAATTTCTCTTTCTAGATTTAGTTTATTATAGACTAGCTGGGGTACCCGGAGTTGCCCGGGAAATTTATGATTTGACTCGCTTCGGCCACAACCCCACCACACCACACACCACCACACTCCAACCTTCTCCGGGACGCCACCCGAGAAATTTGGGTTTTCGGAAATTTCCTTGTCCCAGCCCCCCACTTCCACGCCCACCTCCACCCCCAACCCCATCCTCCACCTCCCACCCCTCCCCCTCCACCTCCATCCCACCCACCCGAGCCGTTAAATCCGGACTAGCAAATGCGCTGGCCTTAGACACCTCTAAAACGGAGTCAACCGCTGCTTTTATGCGTAATTGCGTATGGGACCGAAAGAAAAATGCGGTGATAAACCTGCGAGGGCAAAGGCCAACAGGGAAAATGAGGGGTTTTGCCCACCCCCACCCTGGCCCTATGGTGGCAGAGATTCGAGAACCCCTTCACTGCGTGTCCGATGCCGAGACGGACACAGTAGTGAATGTTTGGAGTGAAAGCTCAAAAACTGTGGAAATGCATTTCGGCACATTGACCACCTACACATTTTCAATCATCGATCCACGCAATCGATAAACATGTTATATTCTATCTAAAACGCAGGAAAACGCCACAGCGCCATCGGCTTAATTTGGCCGTAGCCAGGATTTTATTTCGGGGGGTGTTTCACTCACCAATTTCCCTTCCTAAAAATCTGATGATCTTTTTTTAGTCATCCCGCATATTTCGGGGGGTGTTTTCATGGTTTTATTTCATGGTTTTTACATCATGCTCTCGTAAATGCATTATATTATTGTTCACATTTTCCATTTCGGGGGGTGTTCAAACACCCAAAACACCCCCCTAGCTACGGCCTTGGGCTTAAATCTTTACCATTAGAAACCTTTGTTGCTAATGTTGCTGATAAATGACAATAACATTCTTGATATTATTTTGTCGTATTGATGGAGGTCAGACTGACCTTATGGATGTCGCCCTGACGTATACAACAACGGCTATGATGATGATGACGATACTCACTATGGTTATAACTCCTTCGATGATGCAGACAGCAATATCTATTATCACAAAAAACGAAAATTGACGAATCATTTAGTTTGATTTCACGGTTGCATATTTAAATATCCCATCGAAATTTGTTTAAAGTTAAAAAATGCAGTTTGGGAACAAGACACAGCTTCGAGCGTCGAGAAACTCAGAAAATTAGTCAGAAATAATATCAATGTGATTTTTTACCTGAGGTAGATATGAAACCTGATGTGATGCAAAAAATTCTGGAGCATACAAAAATTGCTTCTGGAAAGGTTACGTCTCCTACAGGTCTGCAAAAAAGGTACCACGGAAAGCTACCGCGTTGAAGCGCTGGATAGTGACTGAGAGCCGCTGAAACAAAAAGCTGGCTACTCTGGCATCCCCGGATATCCGAGTCAGGTTGTGCCCCAGATGCGATATAATAATAATGATAATAATAATAGTAATGATAATAGTAATAATAATAACGATAATTATTATTATTATTATAATTTTTTTTAAATTTTCCCCGAGGTATTATTAATGATAATAATAATAGTAATGATAATAGTAATAACAATAATAATAGTAATAATAATAAAAACGAAAATTATATGTAAGAATTATATGTAAAAACTAAATCGTAACTGTATAATAATAATAATAATAATAATAATAAAAATAATAATAATAATAATTATTATTATTACTAGCCTATTGTTATTATTATTATTATTATTACAATAATACAATACAATATTATTATTATTAACGTTGTTGTTATTATTATTATTATTGGTGTCATACTCGCTTATTTTAACCACAATAAGCTGGCATAGAGGCGCTATGCAAACTGAGACGCAACTTAGGACCGATATACCAAAATAAATTACACTCTTTCAATAAATATTGTTTCACATGACTTGTGCATTTGATTAGCCTATCCAATTCTCTGCCCATTAATGCTAGAATTTCTTACACAGAACTTGGTTTTGTTCGTTCTGGTTCGTGAATTCAGAGGATGGGATAGATGTCGTTGAGCCTAGAAATCAAATAGAAAGCAATGTTTACGTTACATGCACTGACCGATGTTAATGTACATTGTACAACACATGAAACTGGCGCTAAGTAAATAGCCGTGTAGGGGAAGTAGGGGCAAGACGGACCCCGTAACGGATTTTTGGTTTTGAGACACCATAAACGTGCTTGACGGGCACAAATTTTTTGGCCACTCGCAGCTCATACAGTACCATAGCTAAGGGCAACACAAATTTAATTGCATCCCTTTTTGATAATAAGATTTTTAAAATTTAAAAATGTAGTCGTAATGGTCCGTCTTGCCCCACTATGGGGCAAGATGGACCAATCTAATAAATCATGCTCCACGCATTAGTCTTTCATCATAGCATGTTCTGATCACATGCAGAATACTATTTTATGCATAAATGTGATCGTCTATAATGTAAAACAGTGAGAATAACACAGAAGTTACATTGGACTAGATTTTTCAATTTTAGGTGATTTTAGTGGTCCATCTTGCCCCCATGGTGGAACAAGGTAGACCACTGCAATCATGACTTTCGCGTTAATTGTCATTATTATTGTATCCAACAATTATTGTTATAGTAATAATAACATAATAATTAATTAACATGTGAAATCGGAGGAAAAAATTCGAGCCATAGGAAAAATTCACACAAACGGGGCAAGATGGATCACAAGATCCGTCTTGCCCCGTCGGTGACTGATCCAACTCGCCCCCATGCGTAAGGTATAAACTTTTCACCAATTAAAAATTTGATCTACTGGGTATCCTGCCAATACCGAATTCGTTAATACGGCAGAAAAGGGTGTTTAACGAAATATACTTGCATCAAAAGCCTGTGACAATGTGCAATTGAATACTTAGCAAAAAACTGTTTCTTGAAAATAGGATCGAACAGGTCGAAAATCAACTTTTCATCATAAAAAACGAAAAAATGTCGTTTCGGTCGCTTATTTTGGTCAAATCACCAAAGCTCCAACAGTGTTACAATAATTAAAGTTCATTCGATAGGTGGCGACATCATATATACCTTATATTGACGGGATCCATCATGCCCCAAGGGTCCATCTCGCCCCTACTTCCCCTACTATGCGTGTATACGTTGTTTGCTTGCGTTTAAAGTCTTCGTCCTAATGAACGCCAACAGTTTTATCACTTAACTAGGAAGCACGTGCATCTAAGATAGTTGCAAGGTAGGTCTGCTTCGAAAACAACTTGCTTGAGGGGTGGGATAATTATAATGAATGCTGGATTACAAATGCTGTTAAGCAGTTTAGGTTCACACGTTTAGGTATCACCTCCGTCCTTAAATCCTTTTTTAAACGATCTAATCTTAATTAATTGAAAATTTGCTGAGCTACTAAACGTGTTAGGTTCAGTAAAATTTCTTGAAAATTTTTAAATCTTGAAAGAACGATCAGATGGGAATAATGGTAGAAATTAAATATACTTACTTGTCATTGTCAGAATACTTCAATAAAAGAAATTTCGGATTCACGTTGACCAACACAAAAAGAGTGCCTATAATATGTTAGCATTCGAGATATAATTATGTCATTGTCAAAACATATCTACAGGGTGCGCCAAAAAGACCCCTAGGTTTTTCCAAGAATTTCGAAATGAAATTTTACAGGCTTAAAGACAATTCATATTTACACATGATGGCCAGATTTCATCAAAATATTTCAAACAGAACAAAAGTTAAATCACTTTTAGTGAGGCCACCCACCGTTTTTTGACGATTCAAAAACGTAACGCAGTAAAAAGTAGCAAAAACGCGATTTTATTCAGTCTCTTCTTATGTAATTTGTTATCAAACAGCTTTGATATTGATAGGCCTGGTGACCATTATCATTACTATTTTAAAAAGAAACAGGGTGCCAGCGTAGTTGCCCTTCACTGTGAAGTCACTTAGCGAGATGACAGTCACATTGGCAAATAAGGAATCTGTCAGGTCAATAATTTTGCTATTAAAGGAATGAAAATCAAAATTCTAAAAATAAAAATGGCCAAAGTGTCAATGACAGACAAAATGTGTATTCAGACACCTCTTGAGCAAGATCCTGGAGGTATAAGGCTATGAGCAACGTTTACCCTGATAAACAGTGAGAGCGCAAAAATTAAGAGTTAACTGAGAGTTAAGAGATTTGCGTAAAATGAAAGGAGATCGGTTCGATTGTTCTGGTTTCATTGAGAAAGCCAGTGGTCCCAAATCTCCGGATTTGAACCCGATGGATTGAAAATCAATTGCGGAGAATTGCTATGCTGGAGAAATATCACAAGCTACAACCAAAACCAAGAGCGGTAAGAGAATTGATGAGCGCATTGGAGTTGATTTGGGAAGATTTGTCTTTGAAACGCATCATTAATTAAAAACTTTGCAAAGAGCCTAAAAAGAAGATTTGGCACTGGTCGTGGGCACATGGAACATAAGTTGTGAAGCACTATCAATTTCATTTCACAACAGTTGTTTGAGATGTGACTTACCAAAATCGGTTTTTTACTTTGTGTTGCGTTATGTTTTTGAATCGTCAAAAAACGGTGGGTGGCCTCACTAAAAGTGATATAGCTTTTGTTCTGTTTGATGAAATCTGGCCATGGTGTGTAAATATGAATTGTCCATAAACCTGTAAAATTTAATTTCGAAATTCTTAGTTTTGGTCAAGATATTGACAAAAAACTGTAGATGTTCTTTTTTGGCCCACCCTGTATAAACATGTAGGCTACCGTGGCTCTTTTGAATCTATGCAGTAAGGAGACACAATGCCGAGCTAGACCCGTATTGTTTACTCGGCTATGAGTATATATAGTGGTCACCAAATGATGTAGATATTCATGTGTTGGCTATTCCTATACTGATGTGACCATGTACTGTGGTCAATATTCTTATGATATAGGCCTATACAGGGTGGGCCAGCATAAATGTCCCGACTTTGCACGCGTATAACTTCGCCAATTTTTAACATTTATTTATACTTTATGCATCAAATTAAAGGTATTTCACTCTAGTATTATCTCTAAAAAGGTCGAACTGATACTAGTCTCGGTTTTAATTATATGCCCGGAACAGCGCTAGCTACCATATTTTGCTGTCATTTGTGACGCAACCTGGCGCCGTTGACAGACGATGATCGCGTTTCGATCTTAATTTTACGAACTGGTAATTAAGGGATTTAATTCGTTTGAAATGATTAACGAATATTCTAACAGAGGATGGAATAAACAATACCTTGTATTATCTGCTACGGAAAATTAATAAAACAGGACTTTCTACTTGCAAACCATGGGAATCGGAGCGCACGGCGCTCACATCCGCTAACATTGCTCGTGTGTCCGCGTACATTTGCAGTCAAGACAATGACCAGGGCAGGCCCTGCATGCAAATTCAGCGCAAAACAGGCCGTCTTAGAAGCACTGAATAGCGTATTGGAAAAGATTATAGACCTAAAGTTAAAGTAATTTGTCGACGAGAAGTCCCACGAACTCTCCAGCTCTTACGCAAAGAAACGACTGGCAGCGTGCAAGCGTCTGAAGTAGCGCATGGCAGTGCACGGCTGTTGGCAAAATTGAAAGGACGCGGTTTTGCGATTAGAATATATTCATGGTAGGGACCCTACAAACACTCAAAATGATTGTGTCTACACGCGTTTTAGCAAAAAACGATAGAATTTTCCCGGGAAACGGCGTCATAATGCGTCAGTAATGACAAAAAACGGTAGCTAGCGCTGATCCAAGTATATAATTAAAACCTAAACTAGTATCAGTTCGACTTTTTTAGAGTTAATACTAGAGTGAAATACCTTTAATTTGATGCATCAAGTATAAATAAATGTTAAAAATTGGCGAAGTTATACGCCTGCAAAGTCGGGACATTTATGCTGGCCCACCCTGTATATAATTATATTTAGCCTAAGCTTATATATATAGTCTATATATATATTATTTATAATAGCCTACTTAGAAGAATTTGCGGCGTATGGGAACTCTGTCGATTGTTTTGACTTACTCATTTGTCATGACATAATAAAAATAATTTTAAAAATGGTGTACCGTTGCTAATGTAACTAATAGCCTCCAGGGTGAAACAGAATTCGATTTGTAGCGGTAGAAATCGAAAAAGAAACCTAAGATATTATCAGAGCCGTTTTAACGCCTAGGCACGCGAGGCACATGCCTAGGGCCCCGCGCAACAGGGGGGCCCCGCGGCGACCCAAACATACTATATCGCATAGCAAATTAGCAGCATACAAACTTGGACGTAAACTATGTTAAACTTATATTTCTTTTACACTACTTAATTGCCGTAGTACAAAGATTGCTGTGCTAGCTGTGTCAGCAGCATACTAGCCTATATACATGTATATAGCCTATTATTAAGAAATGTAACAATTACACGCACGCACATGAATGCAAAACTCTATATTCTGAGACTGAAAGATTGAGGCCGATATCGTGTTACGTTCAGTGTTTAATCTAGGCATCTTCATGGGGAGCTTCACCTAGAAGTGACTATACCCTAATATTAAAGACTATTTTTGCACAATTAACACTTAGTAAAATAGCATCATTATAGTCTGCTACATTGCATCCCGGTTTTGGTAGTTCTTCCTTGGTTTGTGTAACATTTGTATCAATTCTGATAGGCCTAACTGTGTCCTGGTCAGCAATGTAGAACGTTTTTGAGCAACGGGAATAAGATAATTCTAGTGCAAGAAAGTCGGGCTTGGACTATACACCAGTCTTTCTGCAGTTATTCATTATACTCCTCTTAGTTCCTTTTGCTCGTTCTACTACCATGAAGGATCGAGCCTTTTGTGTGGTTGGACCAGTGGTCTGGAATGGCCTTCCTTTTGAGCTACGCCTACACCCTGGGACTCTACCAGGATACTTCCTTACTAAACTTAAAACTGTTCTTTTTGTGCGCGCTGGAGTCGGGAGCGCCTCTGAGTAGTTTTTCTTGAAGGAGCGCTATATAAATGTCCGAATGAATGAATGAATGAATGAATGAATGAATGAATACTGCAATGGTAGTGGTTCAGAAGCAGCAGAACTGAGTTGCAGAACTTGATACGCAAGGAAATTATTATGATAATAATAATATTATACTAATGAAAAATTTCAACCACTCTTTTTATCAGCACTGAAATAATAATATTATAGTAATTTTGTTAGGAACGCAGCTTACAATGGTAGCCTACCATTAGATCTACTTTGGGGAAACTGATAAAGAAATTATTATACATGTAGTTGCACTCCTGGATTTTTTCTGTGATCCGACGAAGACAATAACCTTGACTTTTGCCTCAGACAGCTTATAAGCAGGAAGTCATGAAGGCAGCCTACTTGAAAACTGCCGATTCCATATAATAGTCTAAAACCATGAGAAATTGTTTCATAGGGCCAAATGTCTTGGCCAGTAGTGGCATCAGCGCTGCTTCATGCGGATCCACCAGTAGCTCCCATAAAAATTTTGCTACTCGCAGATAATTGCCTAGAAAAACGGTCACTTTGTACCAGAAGCAGATTCGCAGGTGAAATGTGATATCCAGGTTTTGCCTCAGTTGCCTGGATCCCCGACAGGCATGCTGATAATACATGTATGTCTTGTAGGACTCACTCATCTTAGTAGATGCTTCCACAGAGTTCTTCTCCGATCTTGTCTTGATAAATTGACTGCAGAAAGAGCAAAACGCATCAGCCCGGTACTTGCAGCCTCTTGATGCCATCTCAGGTATGTAGGCTATCAACAGAGGCAGCTGGTATTGAACTGAACTGGTGGGCTTAAGGCATCTGTATTTATACTACAATAATTATTTATGTTTCTGGAAGGTTCTCACTCATTCTAGTATATTCTCGAAAGTTTATAGAAAGTTATCGAAAGTTCAGCAGCTAGGCCTACTTCAAGTTTAGCCTACTCAGAACTGAATTCCTATTGAATGTTCCGAAAGATTGGTTACATTTAAGAATATCAATCTCGAGGTCATAATAGCAAAGTTATTGGGAAATGCTCTTATTTTGAGTGACTTTTAACCAGAAATCATCCTGGTGTAGTTCGCGAATGGTTTGTCAGAAGATGAAAATACATGGGAAATATTAGCAGAAAGTGAAAATATATTAGTTGACAATGCTGGTTATGTAATGAAGACTTTCGCTATATAACGAGCATTCTTCATTACTTGAATTTAAGAGAGAAGCTGAGGTTTCACTTTTGCATGACAATGCCATCGCCTTTATGCCATAGATGTAAAAAACGATGAAAATAAAATAAAAAACGGTAAAAAACGTCGTTTTTTTCGAAATAATAAAAAACGACAAAAAAACGATAAAAAACGGAAACGGAAAATAATTTGCCTTTGTTACATCTGAAATTTTATTTTCAGCTTACAAACCTTAATTGCTTATGCAAGTTTATTAAGAAACTGCAAATAACACAACTTTATTATTAGGCCAAAATAATATAATTGGTATTTATAAGTAACATTAATCTACCACAGTTATTTTTTCTTATAACTTTCGTTTAATAAGAAATTCGGACAAATTAAAGGTATTAAATCTTTTCAAATTCAAATATTATTGTAGACATAAGTCCACATTATAAGTTTATGCTGATCGACAAAACACAATTAAAGTCTAACCAGAAGCAAAAAACCACAGTTGTTTACTAAATTATATATTGTACATTAATTTGTGCTTAAATTTGCTACTTATAAATATTAATGATTATGCCCAAGAATTTTATATCAAAATAACTCTTAGAAATTTCATTTCTTGTTGGGGATCTACTACATGTATTTCTCAAAATTATGACTTAAACAATTACATAAAGACCTATATAGTTAGCTGCATCCTTGAGAGTACGGTGAAAACGTATGGAATATCGGACAAAAATTAAATTAAGGAAAATAATATTAGACAGTAAATAGTTAAATAAAGTTACATAAAAATCGAAAAAAACGATAAAAAACGATGGAAAAAATAAAAAACGAAAAAAACGACGTTTTTTGGGAGAGAATAAAAAACGAAAAAAACGTTTTTTACAACTATGCTTTATGCCTGAAAATAAAATTACTGCGAATCTCACGAAACTGGATCTCCAACCTCTTCGCAGTTTTCAGTCTTCTTATCGGTCTATTCCAATAATTTGCACTTCACTGTTGCTATTAAGCGCAAGTTATAAATTTGCTTAGCATAAATACTTTAGTTTGACAGCCTGCCGTTTCACATTCTCCATGCAGTTACACGACACGATGTAGAGTGGGGCCAATTTATAGTTTTTCTCGTCTTTCGGTGGTAATGTAAAGTCGATTGGCCAAGATCCTGGAGATTTAAAGTTATGAACACCGCTTACTCTGAAAAACGGGGAGGGGCATACTCTGATAAACGGCGAGGGGCAGAAATTAGGAGTTAAACTGATAGTTAAGAAAAATTCCGTTGATGAAGGGATATCGGCTCAATGTCATTTGTTCTGTTTCATTGGGAAAAGCCAATGGTACCAAATCTCCGGATTTGACCTGCCGCTGATGGATTGATTATTAAGTGCGCAGAGATATGCTAGAGAAATAGCCTACCAAAGTCTGTAACCCAAACCAAGAGCGATAAGAGATTTGATGATCGCATTGGAGTTGATATGGGAAGATATACCTTTGGAGCACACCAACAAGGCTATCAAGAACTTTGCAAAGATACTCATAATAAGTTTGGACACTTGTGGTGTACACATTGAACAAGTTATGAAGCACTATCAAGTTAATTTGATAACCATCATTTGAGATGCGACTTAGTTAATTCGTTTTTGTTACTTTTGTTGCGTTCTGTTTTGAAACGTCAAAAACAGTGGGTGGGCTCACTAAAAGTATATAACCTTTGTTCTGTTTTAAATATATTGGTGAAATTTGACTTTTGTACATAGATATAACTTGCCGTTAAGACTGTAAAATTTTATTTACAAATCCTACTTCTGGCCAAGATATTGGCAAAAACCTTATGCTGTTTTTTTATTACCCACCCTGTACATATCTTCCTAAGGGTATGTGTCGAAATAAAATCTCAAATAAAGATAATTTCCAACTAAATTACTTCTCAGAACATTAAGAAATCATTTAACGTGAACTTTCATAGAATAGGCCTATTCACTAGTCGCTGCGTTCGCATGATTATTTACTCAGCTGCAAATTATTCTGAAGAAAACATAAGAAAATCGAGAGGACACTTCGCATGAATCCCATTGAATGGACAGTCTCGGTTGCTACTTCAAATCAGCACAACAATACCCTTTTACGTAATTGTGATTTACACCCACATTGAACACACATGATAATGGGCAAGTATATTTCTGGCGTACTCCGTGCTCGAATAAATCACTGCTACCATCATAAGACATGTATTAGTCTAATTTGTTTTGAAATACTACGCAATCCCTACTGAACAACCAATAACATCCTGGAGCCTATTTTGAACATTAGCCGCAGCAAATAATGACCTCAAAACCACTATAAGTTCTGAAAATGGCTACTATAGAGCCTAGATGATTTGAAACACGTGTTTTCTGTGTACGACCGCTATGGCAGTCCTGCCTAAAGTTTTGTTTCCAGAGACTCCTGTAGACTCTGCTCGTCGGGAACTGAGTCGATCTGACGCACACTGTCCTCCGTCTCCAACTGGTTCTCGTCTTCTTCCTTCTTGCCATCGAACTCCAGTGTAACGTACGGTGTCTCACATTCCTCTTGTGGTTCGTCCGCTTCGATTGTCTTGGATAGCACAACGCTGAGATAGATACCTTCCTTGCAAGCTGCTTCGTTCACCAGAGTTACAGCCTCTTCTCGTTTCTCTCTTGACCTTCTGAAGTAATAATTATTATTACATAATACAGGTGGAAACGTTACAGAACATTTTATAGAACGCCTTTTAGCACCTCACAATATGCTGCCTCAACGGCCACCTAACTGATGTGAACCAGTACGAAAGTTTCAGGTAACGGAGATGCATTTCCAAATAAATTTAAATTATTATCTTCTCTGTGAACAATTTCGCATAAAATTTCATATGAAAGAATATTTTTCTTCATTCAGAGTTTCTCAAAAGCCACCATTGTTTGAAGCTTTATACAGTAGCCTACTACAATCGGTGCAAGGAAAGATCTTATATTGGATTATATTGAATTGCACTAGATACAAATGTAGCCTGCTTGATAGGATATGTGTGATCTGACTCTTACTCAGATCTGATCATTTCAGATGAGGTTAAACTTCCCTCTCCCTAACTTATGCCATCAAGTTTCATGGATTCCCGGGGCCATTCATTGACTATTATAGTGGCTCCAAGACAAAACCATGCGTTTTCGTTCTGCTCCAATTGACAACCCTTATACAACATAATGATACTCGTATACATACTCGTATCGACTACTCGCATACATACTCGTGTGTAGTACCCTTATACATAGGCCTACTTATGCATAGCCTAGGGCCTACTCATATGGAATGTTCGCATATTTTTAGCAAATCAAATCTTTGGTGGATTTCAGTGAATGAGTAATAGAAAATGTGTGTGAACTTTTAGTTACATTACACGTGTTCAAAATTATGGAAGCCCACCCCGTGCCTAAGAACATACATTTATGTGGACCGTATTGATCGTACAATTACAGTCCTATATTGTGAGCGGAGCCTTATTATGAACCCCTTAAAATTGTGGACTTCCAGGCAGGAAATTATGTTTATTGCATGATATAACCGGTTTACCTTTGCCGCTCCCTCCTCTTTGATCGAACGCCAAAGATGACTACGGCAAGGATGAGGATTATGACTGATAATACGATAACAGCAGGAACCGAACCATGTAGGCCTGCTAAACATCAATCAAATGATACAATGGAAGCATCAATCAAATGATACAATGCAAACATCAATCAAAGGATACAATGCAAACATCAATCAAACGATACAACGGAAGCATCAATCAAACGATACAATGCAAACATCAAATGATACCATTCAAACATCAATCAGATGATACCATTCGAACATCAATCAAATGATACCATGCAAACATAAAATGATACCATTCAAACATCAATCAAATGATACCAGTCAGACATCAATCAAATGATACCACTCAAGCATCAATCAAATGATACAATGCAGACATCAAATGATACCATTCAAACATCAATCAAATGATACCAGTCAGACATCAATCAAATGATACAAATCAAACATCAATTCAAATGATACAATGAATCTTATCAAATGTAGTGATCGACGGCTACAAGTTAATTATCAGCAGGTAGAAATAGTTTCGGTTTCGGATAAGATTTTATTTTGACTGATCAACATGCTGTAGACACAGAATTTGCTGATACTATAGGACTAGGACCTAAATCATAGGCTAGCAGAATCGGCCTAAATCATAGGTTAGCAGAATCGGCCTAAAATAATACCTGATTACAGAAGATAACAGTAGAATAATTGTCATTAGAGTATTTATATTAGAATAGTAATATCAAATTTTAGTGAGTAAAATAATGACCTTGTATTTTGTATGCCTATTTGTTCGTGTATGTTTTTCTTTTCTTTTCGCCTTCTCTTTTGTGTTTAGAATATATTTTCAGATTTTGGAGCATGCGTGTCAGACATAAAGCCATCAAATCTAGTCACAACAGCAAACGAATTATAGACAAAATGGAAAGCATTCCTCCGAAATAATTGCTGATCTCTCAGTTAGCAGAAAATATCAAATTACTGCGCTTCGAATTCAATATTTTACTTGTTAATCATGCTTAAATTAGAAGAGCATCATAGCCCTGATCAGATTTGATAGAATTGATAGGATCAGAATCGATCACAAGAGATTAGATTTACAAGAGATTTACAGCAGACGTTTTGAATCGCTTTGAGTGTGAAAACTGCTACAAATGCTTACGACTTCGATTGGTTCCAATCGTCGTGACTTCGGTTGAATTTTCCGTAACATTGGTCTGTTCGTACGATGTGCTGTCGTTGAAAAAGGACACCATGGTCGTGTTCGCTTCAGTTACCATCGTTGTATTATACGACGAACTTTCGTCAGACCTGATTCAAACGAGAAAAAAATTATGTTGCGTTGATCGGCAGTTTAAGTAATAGTCCTGGTCTCAATAATTATTGCATCGCAATACACTATTAATTTAACAGACTGGTGAGGAACATCACTGCAAAAGCTGAGCCACATCGCACTGGAAAGAGAACAGTGGAATAACATGGTGAAAATGGCGTCAGACACCTACGGGCGATGAGCCCATGGTTCATGATGATGATGACACTATTAATATTAATGGTGTGACACCGACAATTTGGAGCACCTACCATGCAGCGCGCACAGTATAGGTTAACTGTGGGTTCTATAGTGTAGGTTTTACTGTGTATGGACCTTGAGTAAGTACTCCACTAACAATCTTTTTGTCGAATTGATTGTTGCGTTTTAGAAGCAGGCATAGCCTACTCACCAAAAGCTCAATAGTAAAAATAGCTTAAGGCCTTCTATCAACAGTTTGCATTAAACTAAAATTCTACTTTGGGCCTATAATAACATTATAGATTATCTCTGATATAACATCTGATCACTGATCGTAACCTAATCGCAAACTTCAGATATCATGTGAAGTGCCATAATTGTTGGCCTACAGCTTTTCTGAACGCAGATACGATGGTTTTAGTGTTAGTAATCCGTAATAAAATGCTATTTTAATAAAACATTTCAGTGCATATTAAAATGCATTTTATTTTAAGGATTCAGCTTATAAAATTCTGACAGTATCAAAATTCCAGGCATCCATGCAAACCGTTTGTTTTGTCCTTACCAGAGAAACCTAAAGTTCACCCGATTCCTCGGTCCGCAACCCGGCAACTAAGCCAGTCAACAGTTACTCAGCCTAACGAACTCAAATTAAGCACAGGTTGTCCCACAGATGTTGAGGCTATGATACGTCATGGGTGTAAGCTTACAGCACTTTCCTATTACCCACGAGTCATATGATTACTGATTCTGAGTCATTAATCAGTTGTACCAGATAAGACATGATGATTAATTATTAATGTTATCAATGATTTGACCTGCTTGACAACCATGCACTGTGATGCGTAGACATAGAAAACTTATTGCTCCCAATAATTTAATTGCTAAGTTAATACATAGAAATAGGCCTAATACAACACAGCGTGTTTCAGTTTGTCTGCAGATATTCTTGGCACTCTGTTAGTGGCTGTCCTGGAACTAAATAATAATTACCCTGATTAAATATGGAAGCGTGAATGCTGTTTCGTTGATCAATGAGAAAATGAAATGTAAAAAATTACTGATCGTAATTAATCATTCATTCACTCAATGGACTTATATAGCGCCCATCAAGAAAACTACTCAGATGTGCTCCCAGGCCAGCCACTGTAAAAGAAATAAGACTAGAGATTTATGAAACAAAGTTTGATTGGTCAGATGTAATAAATGTAGCTTTGAAGGAAGGTCATTCCAGATCACATGAGCAATATTTCTTGCTCTTGGTTTAAACACATCAGTGACCTTCACATAATCTATAGCAAGTAATTTACATGTAGTATCTGTTGTTTAAATGAACAATTTAACAGACTTACACTATTGTAGTTGCAGTAGTTGCCATCTTTCGATATATTCTTTAGAAATCAGTGAACTCTACTCAGATGTTCAACAAGCAACACTAAGCAGTGTTACGACTGACACCTGACACCGGACGGAGACAAAATGTCATCGGCAACAAAACACCAAAAACGTTTCAGCTCCAGTTTCATTTTGGCCTGTTACCAATTATTATTACCAACGATGAGCCGAACAGCGAAGGCTCGATATTCGATAATTCATGTCACTGTTTCTCTTTCGTCTATATTTGAAGCAGTAGCCTAATTACATCGTCCTTTCCCTTTTGTAGCAAGCTGAGGGCTTTTAAATTAGGCTGCTACGATGAAACCTGCATCAAACCAATACTGGTAACGCCATTACAACTTTCTTACAGACAATATCCTGATCCCGACCTTTATTACCGACCTTTACGAATCTATGAAACCCTGTTGTGACCATGGGCGGAGTTTTTCAGGGGCTAGGGGGCTAAGCCCCCCAAGAAGACCCAGATTCATTTTTTTAACCATGTAAATGGCATCTTTTCCCGGAATTAGCCCACAAGAAGGCTTTAGCCCCTCCAAGAACGGAAACCAAACTCCGCCCATGGTTGTGACCTCCACAAGGATCTGGGTAGTCAAGTTGTCATGCTGGTGCTCCAGTATTATAAATATAAATAGGCCTACTCGCTCTGAATCTGTCTCTGTAATTATAGAGGGTAGGATACTCTCTTGGCTATGGGTCTCATCGGTATTGCTATTAACCAATCGATATTACAAATATACACAAATAAACTAAGACAAAGGTATCGGGAAAAATAAACGATTATTGAAGTTCTATCACACTCTTTGTAATGATAGGAAGGGAAACAGAAACTTTAATATCTAACGCGGCCATAAGGAGCCTCGAACGTGCGCGTCCGCATCTGAACCTAATAGGCTATGTGTACTATAATTGTGTAGGCCTACTATAATTGTGTAGGCCTATAATTATGGGCAGGTCTATATGGGCATGCATAAATGTATGTACCAATGTAGGCTATGGGGGACTACGTAGAGTTGGCCTATCTATTTAAATTGTAATGTGTATTGTTTATGAAGCATAATATGTGTTAACCTATGTATGAGTGTTTATGTTTATGACCATAATAAATCATGACCACACTTTTTGAAACCTATTATTTAAAACAGTTTTAGTTAGATGTAATAGGTTTAGGCCTACGTTATGTTGGCTAAAAGGGATATGCCTAAAAGGGCATAAACCTCGCTAACAAGGGTCACCATAGAATAAACATTGAAATGAATAGTGATAAGAAGGCAATTTGGATATAGGCCTACCTGAAAGTCCAGGTCTGAATAGACAGATAAGAGAAAAGTTTCAACCGAGCAAAAGCTAGTTAGCTAACGTGTACACGAGGGTCAAACTTAAATTAATCTGTTAAAAGAGATAATTAAGCAGTTGAGTTTTAAAGAAAAGGAAACTACTAAAATTTATGAGTTGGAGCGGGACACTATTCCGAATTGCAGGACCAGTTAAATTTATTCTAGAGACAACATGCGTCAGTGCAATAGATGCTATGCATGTATGTAGAGTCTGTAGACCAATAATTTCTATAAAAACTGAAGTTAATAATTTCTTGGCTACTTACGAATAGCGCTGATGGGGTTATCGAGTCCAGCGCTGTCTAACGAGTAGGCCAAACGGGAGAATAGATCTGTATTATTTTTACGTAAGGCAACGTTGTGTTGAATTAATTAAATGTCACAAATGAAAACATAATTTTTGCTCCGCAGTCATGACCCGGAGCTAAAACGAAGGTTATTTTGTCGGACTATCAGCAGATGTTAACTGTCGATCGCAGTGTTCAACGATTTAAAATTTAACACTAAAGGACGATGTTACGTTAAAGCCATCCTTCTGCATTACGATACGCTGGCAGCGTTGGCGTAGAAGTCGTTGGGCCCTTCAAGCATTACTGAATTCACTCTTCCTTGAAGTATGCTGTTCGGACCCGGACCTGATGGAGTGGAATTAGGGAATTCTGGTTTGGCGTAGATGACATCGTTTTGTGCTTTGGTGTTTGCTGGATGTTGGGTCGTTGGAACGATGTGGGCGTAGAACTCAGATCTGTCCGATGCTTCGAGTTCAATATTTGGTGTCGTTGCTGTGCGTTGGTTTTCAGCTTTACGCCGGGATTCGACGCCAGTGTTCTTTCTCCGCCTTAGAAATTAAAATACAGCAGCAATGTTTACAGATAAAAACATGTTAAAGCAATCTTAAAAATTAACGTAGCATAGAAAAGAAATGGCAATTGAGTTAGGATAGTGAGCCAATTTCTTGAGCGACACTAAACCGCTTTACTTCTAATCTACCCAAAACATTATTCTGTCTGCGACAGTTTGCGATAGACCTGCTCGTGTAGGCCCAAATAGCCTAACTTGCTTACCCGGAGTGTAAGCCTACTCGCTTCTAATTTGCCAAGCTGCAGATTTTGACAGGGGTCACAAACACCTCACAAGAATAGATTATTTTTACGATGGTTTCATTTTCACTGGTATTTTTCTGCTATAGCCTATCCTTTGTCTATAATAATTTTTATGTCTTGTTTTGATCGTTGCTGTGAGTTTTGGGTGCTCAACTCGCGTCAATAGGTATTGCAAGTGTATTGCAGTGGTTTATGACTCGCAATTAGTAGCTCAATAGAAAACTCATACTGATTTTAAGGTCAACTTTGATATTGCACAGCTATGAGATAGTTTTAGTAGCAACGAAGATTCGTTTTGGTTCAATTCTCACGTAAATATAAAGCCAGCCATCCAAGTGGCACACGTGATATGAATAAGACTAGATAGAAAATTCTATATAGGCCTAATAACAAATTTGAAGAACTCAGGTACCTTTTTCTTATTACCATGACAACAGCGACAACAAGCACGACAAGAACTATGATGAAGACGCCTCCGCCAATGCCTGCTCCTAAACCAATCGCCAGAGCTGCAAAGATAGCATTACGGAGAAATACATAGTATGGCGAAGACCCTTAGAGCCGAAATGCACTGTTGAATAGCCAGCCCATACTGATGCATATAATATGATCTCAGTGAGTATGTCCATTGAAGGAGCGCTAGCCTATAAATTAACAATGTATGTTACCTTGTCGTTCACAATTCGACTTGAAAGAAAACAAACAGTCAACGAATTGCAAGGTCATCGTGGAAACAGAATCTGGTGGTATTTAACAAATTCTCTCAGTTTGGTCAGTACCAAACCTCTTTGAATTGTCAAGCAGGTAAGATTTTTGAAAAATTTAACTATAAGTTTAAAGAAAGTTCTAACGCAGACAGTCCCTCCTTGCAGAAGTTCCTAAGCCGCTTATTTCCGCCCGTCTCAGGAACTAGCCTATTAATTCAGCTTTCATATTAGCACCTTTGAGAGCATAATAAGCAAGTAAAGGAAAACTATGCTTTGTCATGAAATCTGGCGCAGGAGAGGCGTCCACTGCCTAATCTGTGGAACTGGGTCTTGACAAGTTGGCTGACGAAATAATCGCATCACATAATTTGTCATTTAGTTCCCAGCGTTCGAGGGTACCAAGCTCAAATCGTTTTGTAATACGTGCGTGTGGGAAAACAACCTACACAGGATTGCTACACACCGATTACTGACCAGGATCGAAGCAGCAATCGTAGACCACAGAGACAGACGTCATAGACTACTATGCTGCATCGGTTTACTGAAATAGGTATATCGAAAGAGCACGCTCTTTAAAATGCATTTTAACAATAATCTGGTATTTAGCTTTCTCACGCATACTTTACAGGGCTGTTTTTAAAGAATTTTTAGAACTGCACAAACCATTCATTTCTTTCCCATCCTCCATGGTAAATTACTTCCAATCGGAGAACAATAACCATTTTTTGCTAGTTTTAACTGTACAGAAGTGCTTCTACAACTGCACAGACCCGTTTAGAACTGCACATTTTGTGCGCAACTGCACGTTAAAAAAGCCCTGATACTTTAGTTGATTGTTACCGTTTATTGTTGAATTTTGATTAGAGCCAGCCATCACTTCACTTGTCGTGCTAATTGCTGTTGCTCTGGTTGCAGAGGCTGTCGTCGACGAAGTTGATGCAGTAGTCGTTGGAACAACTGTTTAAAAATAGAGCAATTTAAACTACTAGCTTAGACTTAATTTTTATATTTTCAGATATAGAAGGATGATTATAATCCAAATATTTTTTAAATTCTGAAACTGAAATGTGTTAATTATTGCCAGCTACTGATTAATACCAATGAAGCATAAATTCTTCAACGCACTTTTAAGACATACAAATTGTCTGATCTGATTACAGTCACAATCGGTCCAGCTCCAGGCAGGGTTTCCATTTGGATCAACACAAACACATTGGAAGTTGTAGTTATTTGGTTTCCCACTTGACCAAAGAGTGTAAATTGCTTCGTTGCCACCGTCTGTACACAAAAGCACAAAAATATAAACGCAGAATGGCAGAAACATACTGTAAAATAGGTATAACTCTTCAATCGGTGATACGAGATTTATATCATGCGAATACGAGACCGCAACTTATAATTTTCGAATGGCATTACATAATCGCTTGAAGTTTAAGCATACACTGCTTGGATGTACATGTAAGTAGCGTACCAGGAGTTTTCCAACGCCAATCATTCCATCGAATTCCAACCCAGTAAGTTAACGATGGGTTCAACCAGGATGTACTGAGCTGAGGAGTCTGTGTGTTCAATTGATCACTTTGAAACTGTACCAAATCACCGCCGCTGTTATCGCATCTTTCTCTTGCTTTATACCAAGTCAAACTTTCATTTTCATACTTTACGTAACATCTCCCATTGTAGATGATGTTGTCGTTGGAGTTATTTAAGCACCTGGTATCTGGAGCATAACAAACAAGAGCTTTAATCTCAAAGTATTGCAGTTGCTCTCCAGTGGAATTAATGCAGGGATTCATTTCCTGTTCTATCCAATGTCCAGCAATGTGCAAATCTCAAGGCCCTGGACCAGTGTAGGGCTAGGTACTATACAGCGAATCATATCATTGAGTAGGCCTAATTCTATCAAACACTGCTGGTGTGAATCCAATGATATCCATATATGATACATATATATATATCTGTCTCTGTCTCTTTGTCTCTGTCTATGTCTCTGTCTCTCTCTTTGACAGTCTCTGCATATAATGTACGGGGTCTTTGAAGCCCATCATATTTCCTCAAAAAAGGTTATAGGCTACTATTCCGTTGAGAATGATGTAACATGAAACAGTCAGTATATTTATACTTAGGCCTATAGAAAAATTTACAATACAATTCATAGATCCAATTCAGTCACACGCTGGAAAAATACTGACGGTCATTTTCAGCCATTGTCCGGCGTGTATGTAGGTGTTCTGAATATATACGAATTATTTTTTAAAATTTAATTTGTGAATACGCATATCACTAGAAAAATTATCGGGATCGGGTGATTATTACTACAGACACCGACAACAAATCAATATTTTTTATTCAAAGGAACAGCTTTACCTTGCCTGCCAATACGATCTAAAAAAGAAGGTTAATTGTTGATCCACAATCTTTAGTACAGGTCTACCGACTTCTATTGTTGTCACAGCCCTGCACTCATAGGCATTCATGCTCACCTTGAAATTCACAGATAAAGCGATTGATTTCATTTGGATGTGAAGCGACTACTTGAAAATTTTGAAAACCTTTCCAACCAGCTTTCAGACAACAATATAGCTTATAGCCAGCATTGTCTTGATCTCCTACAAAACCTGTCGAATGAGACACAAACACATCAACCGCGCTAGACTAGTAAAAGCTTGTATTCTAGTGGCAAAGAAAGTTTTTACTAAAGTTTACGAGTGTATAGGTCGAACCGTAGCCTAGTGAGAAATATTCTCATTAAAAATAATTATTAAAAATTATTTCATTATATTTAAATGCCGCAACTAATCGTGGGAGGAGGATCCTTTTAAAGTTTGGAATGCCTGACATGGCTAGTCGTAAAAGACGCTTAGGAACGACCATGTTGTTTCGCGAGATATCGACAAAAGTTGCCGAATAATCATGAGTAGCCTATCTAAAAATCATTAACCCTTCGGAGGTGAGGTGACGATTTGTAACGCCAGAGGTGAGGTGGGGTTTGACAAACCCCAATACATATTTTTATTTTCCAGCCGCGATATCAAATGGAAAATACTAAGTTGAGTTGAACTATTCTTCTATGATCAATAATCAACTAAACAGACGATTTCCAATAACAAATATCTGCTTTCAATCCATATTAGATGGCCAGAAGGTGAACCCATCCAATGTGTACTTAACCCATGCAAGTTTGGGTCCTCATGGGCAACATTATCAAATGCACGAATAACCATAATATATATATATATATTTTAATACAACATAAAATGTTTTAGCCATCATTGTCGTCAGCCTTCTCAATGCCAACACAGAATTGACGTGTTCAAGGCACACTCGCATGCCAAATCATGGCTCATAAAATCAACATGTATAATTGTTTGTATACGAAAAAATGCAATTTCCTTTAAATATGCAACAAAATTTTTAAAAAACGTTCAAATTACGGTAGCCTACCTGAAATTGTGGTAAAGTGTTCGTATTTCATATTCACAAAGGTAGAAAAAATAATTAGAACTGGCTTTATGTTTTCCGCTAAAGATTTAAAGTAGAATGCCTCTGGGGTGTGTCACACCCCACCTCACCTCCGACGGGTTGAAATCGCTAAGTGTGATGATTATTTCCCAGCTTTTCAAGCGAATATTCTTACACAATAATTAATATCACATACGCGGTGTTCTAGGAGGGCATATGAAGAATCACGCAAACGCATGCTCCTAAGGTAAAGCAGTCAAGGATGAACTCGCCGTTTGCTGGCTACAAGCTAATTTTAATTTGTCGTTAGTTTTAGTAGTAGCCTACAGGCTAAAGACAACTTATATAATTATTACGCCTTGTCGAATAACCCTGTATAAGAAGATGAAGAAGAAGGAAAGGAAGAACGACAAAAACAATAGCAGCAAATATGTAAATTGTGGTCTTTATTCCTGCTTTAAAATGCAAGATAATAATAGGTTAATAAAAAAATAATAGGACAAGCTCTAATGATAATTATCATTAATTATAATTTATTTTAAGCTGCTAAAAGTAGGCTCCTAATCAAACTTGATAGCACTCGCATCATAATTATGTTCGGCTAGAACTGTGGTTCTCAACCTTTTTTTATTACAGCGACACCTTGGTAACATGTTGGAAAGTCATGACGACCTCAGTAACAAAATTGATTGAATTACCCCTTCACTGCAGTTTTTTGCAATAATAATATTGTCAATTGCTATGCATATTCACGTCATAATTTGAAAACTAGTTTTTTAAAATTAGGCTATGTGAGATATCATATAGGCCTAACTCTTGCGATTCTGAGAGCAATAGACTAACTCGGAAGTTTGAATTCGAGGTTTCATAATTAGGCTATGTCTATTCGGCTTGTGAAACTTCGAAAAGAATTTTTTAAATTTCCACAATGCAGCGGTAGCATTTAATGTTGTCGTTTAACGAAATCGCTTAGTCGTGGTTTAAGACTTCAAAGTGCCTTCTCCCCATTGTTTTCACTTTTAAACTTCCGCACTTGAATGGTCGCATTTTAAGCTGTCATCTCAATAACATTTTTAATAATTTCTGTGCTATAAGACTTCAAAGTGTCACCCCCGATTGTTTACAATGTTTTGGATTTGCACATCATAACTGAAGCATTTTAAACTGTCATCTATCTAAAAATTACTCATGGTTTCAGTGCTCAGTAGTGTGGTCTAAGACCCAGTAGGCATAAATGTGTCCTGCCCCAATGTTTGGTCTGTTTGATTTAGGCTACGCTCGGTAATGGCAAACCTAAACCTAACATTTTAAGCTGTCATCATAATAAAATTAGCCAGTGGGTAACACTGTAGAATTTAAAAATGCTATTTATCACATATTTATGAAGCATTGGCTGATAATAATTACCGGTAGTCAGCTCGATCCCCAACCACAAATTTCAAGGGGACTCATTCCCTGTTCCTCTAGGTCTCTCTCCATGCATATGCCACACTAGATGATAAATTCTTTGATAAAACCGGATATTGCTTTAGTTTTCGGAAGAATAGTAGACTCTAAGCTTAAAAGTGGAATTACATATGAAAACCAAATAGCAAAAACCTAAATTAGCTGCAGCATTCCATCGAATAATCATAGGAAAAGAACAAGTATAAATTTGTTTTAAGCTGCTATAGCGTAGTAGATAACGTTCAAATTGCTATTACATTCTCAACAAAATTATTATTGGAAGGGTAGAGCCAGAATACAACAATTCGTCAGGCGATCATCGTGGAGTCGTGGGACCGCGACCCACAGGCTGAAGACCGCTGGCCTAAACGCATCAATTAATTGACCCAGCCATAAACCTAGCCATAATCGTATCAATACTGATGAAATTAAATGTGCTTTTCTAAAATATTCTAAGCTACATCATGCCTTTCCGAGAATAAGGATTTTGAAAACATTTTGAATTTCTGTTGTCACATTTGCGCTTCAGTGACTTAAACAAACGCAGTTTTATTTGTATTCAGAATAGGAACGTTATAATAAAAAGTTACCGTTATAATTGTCTCCGTTAACTAGAAACCACGTGTAATCGTGTTGATAGAGCTTCACATTTATAAACGCCATTGAATCCATATTTGAAGATTTGAGAAACTGAGTCAATGCTTGTTGAGCGTAACTGTCGTTAATAACAGCTAAAGTTGATCCATTAGTTGTGCACCAAGATTTTGCGCCATTGAAGTCTGTCAACTGACTGGCGTCCGGCGTTGTAAAACAATATTCTTTTATGCAGGTTTGAGCATATGAGGATGCCTTTCTCAATGGCATGATTATTGCTAAAACAAACATTCAATAGCCCATCATAAGTTTCAAATAAGAATTTACAGCAGCCAGGAAAGCGTGAGTGCTATAGATCGTACCACAAGTGCAGTTGTATCTATGTTCAAATCTTTATGGCATGCATCATTGAATTCGCTTACAAAGAAATCTAGAAGCTGAGCCAATATCCCATAAATTTTCAGCCAACATAATTCATCCCAGGTCGTGGAGTCAATGGATCTGTCGCCAACCATATCCAAGGCATGATTCGGACTGTGCATGGAGATGTGCGTTAACCAGCTCAAGCACCCAGAATGAAATTATTTTATAAATCGGATATTCTTTTATAATGCCACATGACTAATGCAGTGCATAGGTCTATACAAAACAGTCTGCATTAATAAATGAAGAATACACAAACCCAGTTGCAACATTTTACAACGCATAATAATATCTGGTTTGCTTAATTCGTTTTCACAGTTTGTGGCATTCTTTCCACTTGTTATGGATACAGTGTAACCCAAATTAGCACAGCACAATCACTCTGGCTGAGTTAGAATAATATTATTATTGCCATCGCCAGAGAACTCATGTCTGTCTTAACTAGGGCTGTACTGGCAAATTACAGGTGAGCACACGCTACAGTTGCCTATGCCTGTCTGCAAGTCATTTCCTTGTACATGTATATTACCCATGAATATTTTTGAGGTGAGTAGGCCTACATGCTGTATACGCGCGTATAGGCCTACCCTCGATTACAGGCGTAGTTTTAACGCAGCTATTCTATTTTGCAGTGTAAGCAGGAAGTATTTATATTATTTCTGAGTCACAGTGCGTGATATGCAGGCTACTATTATGTAGTCGAACTTAAGAGAAACATCAAGCACTAAAAATCAACTTCAAAATCATTTACACAACTCGCTTACCGAAAACACTTATCGAAGTCAAAATATTCATAATTCCAGCTAATCCTTATGACAATATTATGCTTCCGTGCAACATATCTTTACCAAATTGCGAAGAAACATCAAACAAACAATAATTCGATTATATCGTCGGGCTGATAGCTACCCTATGGTTCAGTCACTTCGCAAGACTTATGTCAAACAAACAATGTTAGGCCTACCACAAAGGTAGGCCTATATCATGGTCCACTGAGCATGAGCCTACACTGTGCAGCATAGCTGTTTCGATTCATAGGTTCTATAGTTTGATGGGAGGAGACACTACCTTAATACTTACATGCAACCACGTCTGTGCACTGTAGACTCCATGGCTCTCGCTACCCGCGGGTGCGTGACTTGTGGACAAACTATTTTTGAAAGACATTAAGTAGGGTCGAAAGTTGATTACACGAAATTCATTTCAAGTGGGCCTAGGCCTAACTACCTCTGGCGCATTACGTGACAACGGCTCATTCATTCGTTCATTCATTCATTCATTCATTCATTCATTTATTCATTACGAGCATTATATAGCGCGCCTAAAAGGTTACTAATCAGGAGCACTCCAGATTCAACCCCGATTAAAAAGAACCGTTTTAAGATTGCGACAGAGCTTCTCAGAGGGGACCGTTGGCAGCAGGCGAGTGTACGGGGGTAGCCCATTCCAAACTAAAGGGCCAGTAACATAGAAAGCGCGTTGATGCCTGGTAGAAGTGAGCGCATAGGGAACAAGAAGTTCGCTCTGTGCAGAGGAGCGAAGTGAGCGGTGGGCCTGGATATCCTGTGTGAAGTGCAAACAGTTTGGCGTCTCCTCCTTCGTTTGGCAGAGGCCAAACCAACATGGCGACGCCAAAACATTGCCAAGACTCTGTGAATATTATTATAATTCGCTGCGGGAAAATAGTCAGGACCAGGGCTGTAATCAAGGGTATACGCAGGTATACAGCGTATACTTACCTCCGGGGAAAAACGGCATCGAATACTCACCTCCCGAAAAGTAGAGTATACGCGGGGGAAAACAGGTACACCGTACACGCTAGTAAATCAGGCGCACGCGCAGGCCCGGCCCTAGAATGTGCGGGGCCCAAGGCAGCACCCGATTAGCGGGTCCGCATAGCTCTACGGTGTTGACTTCCTGTCAATACAGCAGGCCCTACTGATAATAGGCCCTATTGATCGCAGGCAGGTTTAGATAAATTCTTGCCTTTTGTGTTCCTTTTTACCCCAGTTTTATATTATCTGCTAAAATGGCGAAATCTTTTGGTACTAATGTCCTACAAATCAAAATAATTGATTAATAAGATGTTTTTAATTCTTAGTAAAAGAAGAAATTGTCTAACTCAAATCCGTAGGCCTAATCCCTTCAATTGTAATGCATCTATGATCTAGGCTATACATTTATGAACGTTCAGTGCACAAGAATCACTGGCGCTCCCAGTGCATGTGCAAAATCCAGAGAACAGAAAGTGCTTTTGAGACAGCGGAAAGATGCACTGTGGGTACAAGTTGGTTGCGAAGAACGTGTCAGCAGAATCAATATAATTGCTCAAGCATCATTTGGACCCGCTCAACATTTATCAACCAATAAGCTTTCATAACAGTGTCAGAGAATAATTTAATGAGTTAGTTCTTTCGAATAAAAATTGTACGGGGACTTTAATATTAATTTTCTCAGTTGAAAAGTAAAGATAGGGCCTACCAGAAAACACTTCGAACGCAGGTCACGTCAAATCACGAGTTTTTATTCGAAATATAGAAGAGACACAGAGAATTTAATGGAAACTATAGTTAGCCTATATTGTAGGACTCGTCTTAGTTCGACAATGATATTTAGGCCTACTGCATTCCGAAAAAATTATTTCAACATGTATAGACCTACAGTGGCTGTGATTCGTTGTATATATATATATATATATATTGTTGGGCTCAAATGGCTTATCTACGAGGATGACTACAAAGTAAGGTCCCAATTTGTATAAAATAACGTCAATTTATTCAAACAGAGCAGTATGACAACAAAATGTATTACGTTACCACACGGTTGACCAGAAGTAGGACAGACCAGCTGACTCAGCATAGAAGACGTCGAAGACGACCCAGGCTAACGGAGCCGATGAAGACGGACCACACGCCAGAACACCAACAGGGTGGGACGGCGAAGAGGAAGTAGCCCGGATGAAGAAGTCGCGTAGAAGCGAAGAACACCAGCCCATCGAAAGTCTCAACGAGAGACACACCACTAGCCACAGCCTCTAACCACAACTGACGTGACCTCCCACGGTACCTATCGCTTATAAAGGCCCTGCCCATCCTACGTACGCCTACGTGCCCAAGGAAAGGTAGAGTATGGTAGACAAGAAGGGTCCTAGACATCCAATACCAACATATCCCCCCCCCCCAAAAAAAAACATGAGGAGTCCTGCGGGGACGACGAAATATAATATGCAGAATCACCCAGCACAATAACATTACAATTTAAACGTACTAAGTAATTCAACATAAATCATCAAATGCATCACCAACGAACAATGCATCATACAACTAAATCAACTCACGATTCAAGACAACTGAAGAGTCTATGCACAATAAACGAGAGTTCAAATGTCAAATACAAAACATACAACTGTACCTACAAAGCAAGAAAAGAAATTTGGACACACATCGTGTATCAAAAATGAGCCAAAAGTAATTCAAAGTATCAGAGGCCAAAGCCATCCTAGACTATAGTCAACAGTTCACAACCACATCAGTCCACCATCCACTCGTGAACAGCCGCAACAGAATCCACACACTTTTTCTGGAAAGTGCCAACACGCACGACACTCACTGAAGTGTTCATGGCCGAAGACGCCACTGACTGAACAACGGACTGAATCGTTCCATTGACTGAAGCTGGCATTGACTGAAGTTTTCATTGACTGACTTTTCCATTGACTGAAGTTTTCATTGACGGAAGTTTTCATTGACTGAATTTTTTCATTGACTGAATGTTCCATTTACTGAAGTTTTCATTGACTGAAGCGACGTGAAGAACAGCCAACTTGACTGTGAACCCACTACCTCGAGCACAGAGCATCGCCTCTGCTACTCTACCACACGCAGACGCTGGACGCAACAGAGAACGTCTCTGTAACGCCCGATGACTCCCACGTCGAGATACATGCGGAGACACCGATGCCATGTGTCCCCCACGATCCCATCGACGCTATTCAGAGGGACGACTGAGAATGTCCGGCAGAACGTTCAGTTTTCCCGGCCGATGTCGAATGTCCAGATTGTATTGCTCGAGCTCTAAGCTCCAGCGCAAGAGTTTCATATTTTTGTTCGCCATTTGATGGATGAACTGCAGAGGTTGATGATCTGTGTATACCAACACGACCGCTGAGCCGAAGTACACACTGAAGGCCCTCAATGCGACCATCAGCGCCAACGCCTCTTTTTCGATCGTCGAATATCGCACTTCTTGTGGCAGAAGCTTTCGGCTCATGTAACAGATCGGGCGTTCCAATCCATCTTTCATCTGAAACAAACAGGCTCCCACACAGAAGTTAGACGCGTCAACACCAACACAAAATTGTTCATTGAAATCAGGAAGTATTAAAATAGATCGAGAGGCCAGACGAGATTTCAGATCCAGAAAAGCAACCTCAGCTTCCTCATTCCATCGAAAAGGAATCCCTTTCTTCGTCAAAGCCGTGAGCGGCAAAGTAATGTCAGAAAAATGAGGCAAGTACCGTTTGTAATACCCCGCAAGGCCTAAAAAAGATTGCACCTGTTTTTATTTCCCGGGCTAGGAAACCTCAACACCGCTTCCACTTTTTTCAATCGTGGCTGTACTTCATTTATCCCAATGTGATGACCCAAAAAATCCACAGACGCAGTCGCAAATACACATTTTGCCAAGTTCAAAGTCAAGCATGCATCAGCTATTCGAGACAAAACCTTGCGTAAATGTATTAAATGATCCGACCATTCCAAACTGAAAATGATGATGTCGTCTAAATATGCATCACAAAAATCAGTCAAACCACTCAGCACCTTGGTAATCAGCCTTGAAAATGAAGCCGGAGCATTTTTAAGACCGAAGCTCATAAATTTCCACTGGTAATGACCCTTTGGTGTCACAAACGCAGTCAACGGGACTGAATCAGGATGCATGGGAATCTGCCAATATCCTTTCGTCATATCCAACTTGGTGATATAACGCGACTGTTCCACACGATCAATTAAGACCTCCACCCGGGGCATAGGAAATGGATCCGCCACCGACAGACCATTCAGTTTCCTAAAATCTGAACATAAGCGATCCGAACCATCTGGCTTAGGAACCATGACAATCGGAGCCGCCCACGGACTATCCGATTCTTCTATTATCCCAGCCCTCAACAATTGATCCACCTCTTTGTCCACCTTAGCCATCCTCTCGGGATTCAATCGGTACGGTGTTTGTCGAACAGAGCGAGCACCCTCGACTAATTCAATCTTATGGGACACCATAGTTGTTTTCCCCGGCAGCACACTAAATACATGTTGAAAGTCATGCAAAACATCACGCAACTCATCACGACATTCAGCAGACACTTCACATTGTAAGACCTTATCTTCTAAATTCACCTCATGCACCACCACATCTTGATTCACCAACAACACAGAAGCAACCACATCCTCTTTCGGTACATCATGCAACACATCTACCCGATCCACATACCGCTTCATGAGATTAACATGTACCACCCGTTCCGTCTTTCGTCTATCCGGCATACACACCAAGTAATCAACCGGACCAAGTCGACGCAATACCACATATGGTCCACAATATTTGGTCTGCAAGGGTTTACCCACCAACGGAATCAACAGCAGTACCTTCTCACCTTCTTCAAAAGACACAGCACGTGACTGTTTATCATAAAGCTGTTTCGATTTACTCTTAGCCTCAATAGCATTATCAGTAGCCATTTGCAACCCCACACGCATGCGTTCACGTAATTGTAATACATACTCAATCACATTCTTTCCAGACACTTCGTGTACAACATCTTTTGACAACCATTCTTCCTTCATTAACTGCAGCATGCCTCGAACATCCCTTCCATACATCAAGTCAAATGCAGAAAAGCCAGTGCCCTGCACCGGAACCTCCCTATATGCAAACAGTATCCAAGGCAACATCGCATCCCAAGAACCCGGATACGTTTCAGCCAAAGCCTTCAACATATCCTTCATTGTGCGATGAAAACGTTCACACGAACCATTCGACTGTGGTCTATAAGGACTAGTCTTCAGTTGCACAATACCACATTCATGCACAAACACCTGCATCAAATCAGACATGAATTCACTTCCACAATCAGACAACAGTTCTTTCGGAAAACCGAACAACGTAAATACCTCACACAAACATTTAGCAACATCCTGAGCCGTATGAGTCTTTAAAGGAAACGCAAATGGGAAATGCGAAGCCAAATCAATGACTGTGAGAATAAATCTATTCCCCGTAGATTCACACACACTTAAGGGACCTACGATATCCATGGCTAATCTCTGAAACACTTCATGCATAACAGGCACGCTCACCATAGGCGCTCTATAATTCCTGCTACCTTTTCCCAAACGCTGACAAACATCACATGAACGACAATACTCACGTACATCCTTATTTACATGAGGCCACCAGAAATGCTTCAACAACCTGTCCTGTGTCTTCCGTGTTCCCAAATGACCCGCCGCTGGTATATCATGTGCCACGTTCAGCAATTTCCGTCTTAATGTACGGGGAACCACAATTTGTGTACAACCCATCCCATATGGCGTAAATTTATCGTCCCACCGACGCACCAATACACCTTCCACCAACACATACGGTTGTACACACCCATCGACATTTACTTTATCGTCGGTCATCTCAAATAGTGGACGCAAATCAGGACAATTTCGTTGGCTCATTATAAATTCAGATCTGGGAACACAGAGCTCAGTCCATTCATTGTCAACACATTCTGTCGCTTCAAACAGGCGCGATAAATCACCTGTATCGACCATCATATCATCAGGGTCATTTTGTACATCCATTAATTCACCTGTCATTAATTCACGCTCCGCCGACTCTGTACTCTGACACACACTCGGCGTCTCCTCGCGCCTCGCTTCACTGCACACAGCCGTCTCTATATCACTTCGGTCTGCTGCAAATTGTCGAGCCTGCGCTCGAGTGGTAATCGCTACATCAAGAATATTTCCTGCCAGCGCAACATCATTGCCAATAACTACCTGTACGCCAGAAATAGGGAGTGACTCCACAATACAACATACAATCTCGCCTTTCACAAATGCACAGTCAACATTCACTGTCACCAGAGGGCATTCAATAATTGTTCCACAAATACCTCTCAGTAACCGGGACTCATTCAATTGTACAAAATCATGTTCATTCAACCAGTCAGTCTTCACAAGAGATTGAAGTGCACCAGAATCCCGAAGAAACACCCCTTCTTTTCGTACACCCACATCATTAATGACACACCCATTCACACAAAAAGGCGCATACAGTTTATCAACCGTTTCAATGGGCTTCAGAAAACTCTCTGTTTTAACAGGTGCCGATAGAGTCTGAACTAAACCCACGGGTTTCGGACCCCTCCAGTTTTCAATTTGTGCCCCCTCCTTTCGTTTTAATTTCCAACAACTGGCTTTCAAGTGCCCGGGAGTTTTGCAGAAGGAACACGTGACCTGCTCCCCAAACCCATTTACGTCATCATTTTCCCGCATAGGCTTACTGAACCCATACGTCCCTCTTTGAGGTGAACGTTTACCCCAATTTGACTCACGGCGCGTACCTTCTTTGTACCCCGCGCCTTGACGCTCCCACACGTCTTTCTTCTCACTATCGTCACATGAGAAGCCTCTTGTACGCTCAGAAAAATCCCTGTGGAATCCCCCAGCATAATGACTCGGCCCCTGTTTATACAAAACAGCGTATTCATCGGCCATACGTGCAGCACTCGCCACACTTTCAGGATTCTTATCTAAAAGCCACCTGTGTACTTCTAGAGGTAACGATTGTACAAACTGCTCCATCATGACGACCTCTTTAAATTTTGCCAAATCATCCCACGAATTTGTTCCCTCAATCCACCTCTGAAACGGATTTTGAAGGCGAAATGCATAATTAGCAAAAGTTTCCCGTGGTTCTTTTTTCAACCCCCTAAATTTCTTCCGATAGAATTCAGGAATCCTTTCGTAGGCTGTGAGTAGCGCACTTTTAACTACATCATATTGTACACAATCATCCAATGACAAAGATGCAAAAACCTTCGCTGCCTTCCCCGAGAGTTGTGGCTGAAGAAGGGATGACCATTTCTCTATCGGAATTTTATGCAACGCCATAGCCTGTTCGAAAGCCGCAAAATAATGTTCAATATCTGTGAGCTCAAATTTCGGAACGAATTTCATAGCTGCCCCAAAACGAAAATTCTCATTATTCTGCGCAGGTCGTTCAGCAACACCACCCACTGCACCACCTATTTCGACTCTCCTCAATTCAATCTCCAATTTCTGCCTCTCTACCTCCATATTCATCCTTCTCTCCTCCATGTCAAATCTCCGTTTCGTCTCCTCGGCCTCAGCCGCCATTTTCATTTTTTCTTTCTCCGTTTCGGCCTCCAGCTTCATTTTCTCTGTCTCAGCCTTCATTTTCTCCTTCTCCACTTCAGCCATCATTTTCATTTTTTCCTTCTCTCGCTCCCACTCAAAGTCTCTATCCTCTTTAAATTTCAGGCGCTCCAAGTCTGCCGCCTCTTTCCTAGCCTGAGCCTTAAATTTCCACTCCTCACTTCCCTGTTTAGGTGACAACGCTCTTCTAGCTAATTTCTGTAATTGAGGCTTCGACAACCCTTTGACATCTTCCCCTAATGTCACACAATATTCTTTCAACTCTTCCACCTGTAATTTCAGAATCTCGTCCCATTCGAGAAGATTCCCTTCGTCGGAAGACGCCATTTTCGTCTATAATTGTTGGTGCCGACCCACGCACACCCAAAAATTCTCCCCAACTTCCAAAATTCTCACGACAAACTGTCAAAAACGCAAAACGCGACCCTAGGCAAAAGCACGACAACGTCTCCTCCACAAAACTATCAAAACGGCCAAAAGTTTGCCGAAAATAACCTCAAAGGTCATAGAACAAATTCTCTCCAAATTTTCGATTTAACGCCCGAAATTAGCGAAACGGCGAGCCCCCAGAGGTTGGTTAAACCCAAAATTTTCAACTATCGTGAAAAATTTCCTCGAAAAATATCCCGGACGGCCCTCATTTGTTGGGCTCAAATGGCTTATCTACGAGGATGACTACAAAGTAAGGTCCCAATTTGTATAAAATAACGTCAATTTATTCAAACAGAGCAGTATGACAACAAAATGTATTACGTTACCACAGGGTTGACCAGAAGTAGGACAGACCAGCTGACTCAGCATAGAAGACGTCGAAGACGACCCAGGCTAACGGAGCCGAAGAAGACGGACCACACGCCAGAACACCAACAGGGTGGGACGGCGAAGAGGAAGTAGCCCGGATGAAGAAGTCGCGTAGAAGCGAAGAACACCAGCCCATCGAAAGTCTCAACGAGAGACACACCACTAGCCACAGCCTCTAACCACAACTGACGTGACCTCCCACGGTACCTATCGCTTATAAAGGCCCTGCCCATCCTACGTACGCCTACGTGCCCAAGGAAAGGTAGAGTATGGTAGACAAGAAGGGTCCTAGACATCCAATACCAACAATATATATATATATATATATATATATATATATATATATATATATATATATAGGCCTATCGCCTAATTGACTCCCAGGATATTGTAGCTAAGTGATGAAGGCGCAACACAATTTATCACAGAGAAAAACTATGTTTAGCAGCGCGGGGCCTCTGAGAGCGCGGGGCCCAAGGCGGCTGCCTCGCTCGCCTTGCCCTAAGGCCGGGCCTGCGCACGCGGCTGTTTAAGATGGTTTTTTGGGCCGGACGACTAAAAAGAGGGCAAAATGTAGAAAATTTCCCGAGATTTTGACCGGATGACTAAAAAAAGTCGTCAGAATTGCCAGACTGCAAAATGGACGATATTTCCAGAGATTTTTGGCCGGATGACTAAAAAAAAGATCGTCAGATTTTTCAGACGGCAAAATGGACGAAATTTTCCCGAGACCAGCATGTACTCACCTCAAAATTTACCAGTAGCCTACAGCCCTGGTCAGGACATATTTACATGACCATCATTTTGGGAATTGGACAACTGATCATTTTGGTGGACCTATCTGTGATAAATAATACGCAGAAACTTCGGATAAATTTATTGGTTTAATAAAACATAATATTTCAACTGTATTGATCCGGTCGATTTACATAAGTGCTGTAATGCGTTAATAAAGCATAGGCCTAATGATAAAGATGACTTTTGGAATCACTGTTTGCATTTTTATCTAAATCCCGTAATAAGGCCTACATGTAGTGCATTTTAGGATAAATCGCAAGTTAGCATTCTTTACAGCAATAAAAAAAAACTTTTGTGGTATCCAATGCATGATTATCCGCATCATCCTGATTGAACCACGAGATATCAGAGTTTGAGCGAAATATTGAAAATAGTTTGAAGTTGTTTGAATTGACGGCTATTAACCTATTTCCAAAGCCGCACGCTCTTAACGTGTTGGTCTGTCTCGGACGCTTTTAACGTGTTGGTATGTCTACATGAAGAATTATCTGAATAAACGGTTGCCTAATATTTAATATTCTTCTCCTAATTTAAGACAAGACAAGTAAAATTAATGGGCGACGACAACAGAACATAGTCTAATATTATTTTCTCGAGGCCATGGACGCACTTTATATCGTAGCCGATATCTTTCCAGTCAATACTCTGAATAAAATGGTTGCATGTCCATAAATTGATGCAAATATGTTATTTCGTGAACATTTTCGCATTCTCAAGTCTCAGCATTAATTGAGTGGCTCATACAGTTGCATCGCTATTGCTGGTGTAACGTCCTTTCGAAGAGGCTGATAGTGAGGATCAACCGTAGTAGTATCAGATTCTGTTGCACTTCTCGCCTGCTGGATAGTTGTAGCATTAGCTACATCACTTGCGCATTTGCTGCAGTGAGGTTTATCTCTGAGAATTTACACAAACACAGAATAGTTTATTAATAAATAAAATTAAAGAGATTCCTTAGACATGAGCAAAGATCTGATTGCATCATGACAACGTACACATTCACAACGCTGTAATGTAATAAAATTATTACAGAAGTGTTCACTTGCAAAGCAGTTTGAGGATCCTCGTATAGAATATTAATATCTTGCTAGTACCTGATCAGCGTGAAACGCTTCTAAAGGCGCTATTTAAGAAGCAACTGGCATATGCAGCGTGACTCTAAACTAAAAAAGCAAATAGAGTTTTTGTGGAATAATTATTAGGTCCTAACAACACGTTCAACACATTGGTTTATAGTAGCCTAGTTTGTACACTATATAAACGAAATCTAATAAATTGGATAGGGACAATTTTTTGGGTAAGAAGTTTACACGTCGTGTTTTCATTAACTACTCCTGCTACCTACATGTAGACATGCACATTTAAACGACAAGCCCAGTAAATAAACTCAGGACAGTGTAGCATCCTGTGTATGAACTAACCTCAGTTGTCTCCGCTGATGTACAATGAATATGCTCAATACAATGATGACTACTAGCAGAGGAAGAATGACTCCAAGTACCAATCCAAGTATGAGCGCTACAAATTCAGACAGAACCGTATCATTGCCCCAATCCAGAATGCGACTGGAGGCTGTGTGGGCCGTGGATGAAGCTCTGTTGTGTCCAATGTTTGAGGCATTTCAACGGTCAATAGGCCCTAATGATGTACAAGTCTACGTCAATCAAAGTCAGCATTCAACTGATCATAATCGTAGGCCTAATCATAATCTCCAAATCCTTAAAGGGCCACTCGAAGGCCAAACGCAGGGCACCAGTTTATTCCCGAGCGTAGTGTCAAGTCAGAAGGGTTGTCCAGAAGAGCAGCCTGAAGGGGTCGCTGTCCGACCACCAAAGAATCACGGTGTGTCACAAAACTACTCGTTAAACAAACGACAACGAGTTAGAAATTTTGAATTGGAAGCACTTTTTCACTCCAGCGCTATCTAGGCTACATGCATGCCTGGCTGCTTCTTCTTTCCCTTCAGGCTAGGATTATTCCCTCTGGCGAGGGGTCAGCCACTCGGATCCTTCTCCGAGTGGCTGACCCCTCGCCAGAGGGAATAATCCTAGCCTGAAGGGAAAGAAGAAGCAGCCAGGCTGCTTGTTGTAGCCTATTTAAACAGAACGAGTAGCCTACGCTTAGTAGCTGCTTGGTCATTAGACTTAAACCAAAATTTAAATAATAAGGTCAGTATGCGGAAGATCAGTTCTTGAAGGATGATTATTACAGCTTTTTAAATATTATTTAGGCTATTTGACTTATTTCTCGCATTTGGTATAGTTCCCATTCACGTTCTATACTTAGAGGCGCTCTCGATAAAAGCACGGACACTGCAATTAAGCTTACAAGCGAAGGTCCCTACGCAGCAGCTAGCCTCACCGCTCCAAGGCACCAAACACATGCACCACTATATAATACACCACCACGCTCCGATGATAATGTCTTGTACATTTTAACGAGTGTATGGTTCAAATATACAAATCGTTTTCAGGTAAATTGAAACACATCCATTGCAACTGATCAAGACGAGAAGGTGTTACCGTTTGATACGACCGACGATGATGGTAGTAACTGCACTGCAGGCATGGTTCAAGTAGGTAAGAAAAACAGTTACTTAACCAGCTGCCACACAGTACCCAGGTGAACAAGCACCTAGGCCTAATAGGCAATCATTTAGACATTTTTGTGACCACATTGTTACGAAGTATGCCTATCCTAACCATAGATCTAAATATTTACTTATGCTGTTGTATGCTTACGGCAAATAACCAGATATAACGTCTTGTTTCTAGACCAATCTTCAGTTTCTTGAAGGGAAAGGTGGAAGAAACCTGTGAAGTAGGCTACACGGCCCGGGTTTTCTAGGAACATGAAAAGCAGGTCAGTGTCGGCTAGGCGGCACAGCAGCTGGCCGTTGAACTGTTCTTCAGTTTATTGCCCTGATCACATTCGTTGAATTACCGTGGAACACTTTCGTGTTGATGGCTTCGAAAATGAGCGATCAGCACAAATGAAGGTATTATGGGATTTAAATCCACTCATTACAATATTTATCCCAACAACCGTTAGATCACTGAACGAGGACTCTGCCTATAAACCACTCTTTTGCACAAGTTTAGAATTTTCGAACACAGATAAAGGTATAGCTTCTTGTCAAGTGCGTTTTAATAGTTTTTAAATTATATTTCCAGTAGGCTAACTAAAAATAGTGCGCGTAAAGTCTTGTTGGTTGTTACCGCTTGTTTTTGAATTTGGATTTCCGTCGGCAAACACTTCAATGGTTGCATTACGTGTTGGTGATCCAGCTGTTGTTGTCGTCCTTGTTGTGAAAGTAGCAGTTGTTGGAACACCTGCTTTAGCTGGGGAGGTATTAGTTGCTGGAACAACTGTTGTAACAAATAATTATTGTTCAATAAAAAGTGCAGGCGCCGTAACAAAACGGCGCAGGACAAAACGGCGCCGACATAACGGCGCCGACAAAACGGCGCCGACAGAACGGCGCAATTCAAAGTAGGATACACCGACAAAACGGCGCCGACAATAAGGCGCAGAACAAAAAGGTTAGGATACCCGTCTAGTGATTGTTTGCTTATTCAAGAGCAAACTCACTACGAATTCAAGATTATGATAATATATCGTTCCGAATTCCGGCAACTAGGGGCACACCCAATTCAGAATACATCTATGCGTTTAAAATAGAAGTCGGATTGATACAAAATCATTTTTCCTTAAATAGAATCTTGATTGATTGAAAAAAATTCGCTTAAATTGAAGTTTAATTTAAGAAAATAATCTTGCCTAAATGGAAGCTGGATGAATGAAAACAGTCTTGCTTAAATGGAAGCTGGAGTGAAGAAAATATTCTTTGTTTAAGTGGAAGCTGGATTGAAGAAAATATTCTTGCTTAACTGGAAGCTGGATTGATGAAAATATTCTGGCTTAAATGGAAGCTGAATTGAAGAAAATATTCTGGCTTAAATTGGAGCTCGATTGATGAAAAATAATAGTAATTTAATCCATGGAAGTTGGATTGATATTTATAAAATATTTTTGCTGCTTCTGCTATTAAACTACTAAAACCATTTTAAAATTCAGTTTGCGCCGTAATGTCGGCGCCGTTTTGTTACCGCGCCGTTTTGTTACCGCGCCGTTTTGTTACCGCGCCGTTTTGTCGGCGCCGTTTTGTCCTGCGCCGTTTTGTCAGCGCACCTGTATCTGTTCAGATTTTTCCGCTCTCTAGGCAATTTAAAGCGCCTTATTTTTCAAGTTATACAACTGAAGCATGTTAGTTGGTCGATTACTGATTAGAGCAGAGTGTGTTTGAACGCTGTAAACTTTTGAAACGCAAATGAGACGCTAAGACTGAGCCTTCTGACACTTCTGACACTCACTTTTAAGACAGACGAATTGTTTTGAATCTTCACAACTGCAATCTGTCCAGCTCCAGACAGGGCTTCCATTCGGATCCACACAAGCACACTGGTAGTTGTAGTTATTTGGTTTCCCACTTGACCATAGAGTGTAAATTGCTTCATTGCCTCCGTCTGCATAATGGATCACAATAAAACACAGAATAGCAGCGACTTATTAATGCGGGTGTACCTAGATAGCTATTGGACATCGTACATCATTAGGCCGCGCCCACAGTAGTAGCCTAAGACCGAATGCTAGGGTCTACAGACTGGAGACGTATAGGTCTATCAGCATTAGGCACTCGGATTACAGGCCACGTGTAATCATGCTAGACTTATAATAAATTATAATACCTGTAACCTATCGTGTACTTTAGCTTACAGTAATAAACATATAGTAGCAACCGAAGACAGGAGAGGAAGGAGAAGAACTGTCCAGAATGCGACCAACCCTCGTGTCGAGGAAGGTTTAAGGCAAGGCAGTACGTTACACAACTGTTACACTTATTGTAAGTAGGTCTAGGTCTAAATTCTGAATTGGTATTCCAAGATCTAAAATCATGCGCGTAGGCTACGAGACCGTAACTTGTAGTTTCTGACTGCCATAACATCATCACTTGAAACATTGCTTGGATATCAGTAGCATTGGCCTACCAGGAGTTTTCCAAAGCAAATCATTCCATCGAATTCCGACCCAATAACTGAACGATAAGTTCAACCAGGACGTATTGAGTTGAATATTCCATGTGTTCGATGGATCGCTTTGAAACTGCGCCAAATCACCTCCGCTGTTATAGCATCTTTCTCTTGCTTGAAACCAAGTCAAACTTTCATTTTCATACTTGACGTAACATCTCTCATTGTAGAGGATATTATCATTCGAATTTCTGAAGCATCTGATATCTGAACACCGTTTTAATATTAACCTATTTGTCTTATACTGGTGAAAACACAAAAGTTCCAGTCATGCAATAATGACATCGCAATGACGTAATTAATAAAATCATTTAAAAGGCACTAGGCCTAGGCCTACACAAATTTATCTAAAATTCAATATTATTTTAAGATGACATTTATCAATAGTAAATTTTAGCTTAGTTTTATTTTTAGGCTATATTTTGAATAGGCCTAATGTCAGACTGCAATATCTGCTCATAGCGCAAGCTTCAAAACTCTCGCGCCAATAGCCAATAGCAGGCATTGATCAAAATCCTCCCAGGCATTAACAATTTGCTCACGAAGTTCATTAATGTTTCTAATCCTTGTCTTGTGCAACTATGCCTGAATTAGTCTTGAAGTCAACGAGATTTAAGTCCGGATCGTTTGACGGCCAACGATTATGAGCCTAGCAGGAATGAAATCCGAAGTCTCCTTAGTCAACATTTCAACAGTTTGACGAGCACCGACAGCTGAATCGCCATCTTGTTAAAATGTGCAATATTTCGAATATTTCCAGATATTATAATGCACCAATTTGTTTAGAAAGCAGACAGTTTATTTAATAAGGTCCATTTATTTTCCACGCTTATATTTCTATTCAATGGAATTGCGTTTTACCAAGACCAATATATCAGCCGAAAAAGTAAACAGCAGGCTAATAATTATTATAGGCTAGTAAAGGCGTTTGAATTTTACTATTTATTTCCACATTTACAAATAATTCCATCTTTTCGGACACAGTGCATATAAATATTATATATAATAATTTTATACATAATTATTAATTATACATATTATGCATAATTATATATAGGTTAATTACGATCATTTTCCACCATTGTGCCAGCTTGTATCACGGTGTATGTAGCCCAGGTGCGCTGAATGGATAGGCCTACTACCATTATTTTCGAATTAATTATTTTATTTCTTATGACTGTGAATGTGCAATTTTGTGCATCCTACCAGACAATGATCGTAACAGAGCGATTATTATTTCAGAACCAACTAGAAATCAATGTTTTATATTTAAAGAAACAGATTTGTTTTGCCAACCAACACGATTGTGTTACAGACAGGCCATTCTAAATCCAAAATCCAGAGTATGCCATCTTCTCCTGTTCTGTTATAACAGTCCTGAACTCATAAGCATTAATTTATTTATGCTCACCTTGAAACTCGCAGATATAGCGATTGATTTGATCTGGCTGTGAGGCATCTACTTGAAAATGGTTCCCATATGGTTTCAGACAACAGTATAATTTATAATTGGAATTTCCTTGATTTCCTATGTTACCTGCCAAATGAAATATAACAGCTTCAGCCGGACCAGAACAGCAAAACCTGTTTTTTTATTTGCACAGAAAGTTATAGTAAAGTCTAGGCGTGTACACCAGACCGTACAACCAAGCGGGAAATCCTCGCATTAAAACGAACACCGAAAATTATTCTATCTTATTAAAATGCCACCACACATCATGGATCGCGAGAAGGATAAGCTTACCTTTAAAGTTGAGAATACAAGAAATGATTATTCTTAAAAGAACGATCATGATGTTTCGCGAGAAATCAACAAAAGTTGCCGAATAAGTCTTTAAATCCTATTGGGCAATCATTAAAGACTTTTAGTGTAATAATAAGTTAATAACAGCCTAGTTTCTCAAGCGAATATCCTTACAATATTAATAATTAGGTACGTGGTTGAGAATTGATTGCTGAAGCGGCAATTAACGTGACTATCTCACTTATTATTGGGGCGCAGTGGTGTAGTGGGTAGGCCTATGTTCGTCGCCTTGCAGCCGAATGGTTGCAGGTTAGAATCCACCTCAAGTTGCTGAGTAAGGACCTTGAGAAAGTCCTTCACTCGCAATTGCTCAGCGCTTCGACGTGAAACTCCGATGCAATGTCCGCTCTGCAGTCGGGAGCGCCTCTGAGTAGCGAGTTTGAAGGGGTGCTATTAACAAGCTTCATAGGCTAAACGGTCAAGGCGTCCTGGTCCGTTGAGCAACGGAATTTAGTCATATAATTATGGACGATTGCAAGCAGAAGGCACTGGCTGTAACCAGTTGTGCAATGGAACTACTACCGGTGTGAAGGTTTCAAATTACCCCCTCCTGAACATTACCCCCTGCAAACTGTAATTTGCATCAATCATCGCATTTATTGCACTAAAAATCAGAAAAATCATCCCGCTTCTTTTTTTGAAGATTTTCGTCCGGCATCCCACTTCGTGGTTTGTTATCAATATTTTCATCTGTAACTAAAATACTAATCGCCGCTGAAGTTACAATGAAGAAATGGCTTCAAGGCTATTTTTCGACCAAAAAAATTGATAGCGTACCACGAAGTGGGATGAGGGATGAAAATCTTCAGACCAAAACAAGAAGCGGGATGATTTTTCTGATTTTTTGTGCAATAACTGCGATGATAGATGCAAATCTAGTTTCCGGGGGGTAATCTGAAACCGGTTTCAAGTTACCGGGTGGGGTAATGTTTAAGAGGGGGCAATTTGAAACCTTTACACCGGTAGGCCCACTAGGAAAACTAATTAATGTAGCTGCGAGGAATATCGCCAAGCCAGAAATAATTATGAACAGGATGTGCATTGAACAAGAACGATTCTAGGCCTATAATATATTATTATTATTAATATACATTATATGCTTTAAGCAATAAAACAAAAATGAATTAATAATTGTGATTACTGTATTTAGCTATATTACATAACTGTTTTTTATGCTGAACATCATTTAGTGCGAAAATTCTCATGCGATATTGCAACGACACAGTGAAGCATTTTAAAACTCCGACAGAAAGCAATGTAGGCTACCTTAGTCGTCTTTGCAGCCCGACCTTTTGTTGCTTACAAACTAATTCTAACTTTGTCGTTATCCTTAGTAATTTAGACGTCTTATTTTTATGCCCAATTGTTGAAAAGTCTTGCACAAGAAAAGAATTAAAATAAGAAACCGAAGAAAAAGAACAACAGCAACAAATGCAACAGCCTTGTAAATAATAACCTTCATTCTAGCTTGCATAGCCTATTGCAAAACAGTAGTAGGCTAATAATAATAATAACACTGAATAATTTAGCTCTAACAACAGTATTTATAATTTAAGATTATTATGATGATCTTAAATCACAAATTAAAGAGGCCTAACTGTTGAAAAGACTGTCCAACCCTCCCTTCCTTCGTCCCCTCCACCTTCCCCTTCCCCTTCCCCTTCCCCTTCCCCTTCCCCTTCCCCTTCCCCTTCCCCTTCCCCTTCCCCTTCCCCTTCCCCTTCCCCTTCCCCTTCCCCTTCCCCTTCCCCTTCCCCTTCCCCTTCCCCTTCCCCTTCCCCTTCCCCTTCCCCTTTCCCTTTCCCTTTCCCATTCCCTCTCCCCTCCCCTCCCCTCCCCTCCCCTCCCCTCCCCTCCCCTCCCCTCCCCTCCCCTCCCCTCCCCTCCCCTCCCCTCCCCTCTCCTCTCCTCCCCTCCCCTCCCCTCCCCTCCCCTCCCCTCCCCTCCCCTCTCCTCCCCTCCCCTCCCCTCCCCTCCCCTGTAGCCACTGTAGAAAGACGCGCGGAAAACGGTCGCAAATGGACGATTTTGTAAAAACCGACAGTTACACATAAATTTGCGCTAAAGCAAACGGCCGGCTACACGTTTTGAAACGCGCCCGAAGAATGGGTTTGAAACGCGCCCGAAGAATGGGCGGACTAATACGTGAAGGTTCAAACTCGAAATGGCTGGACTCCATCGACGTCTATGGAATGGAATTAAAAGTTGTGTTTTTTGGTCGTAAAGATTGCGCTTTTCCCCAAAAGGCATTAGGCCTATACAAACCCGCTGATGTTCGAATGGAACGTTTTGCGATAATTTTCAAAACAATCGGTTAAGAACTTTCCGAAATCCTTGATCCCAAACGGTAACATTTTACATTTTTATTTATATAGATTGGAACTCTATAATAAAGTTACCTTCATACATGGTTCCATTAACTAGAAACCACGTATTAGAGTGTTGATAGAGTTTTACATTGAAAAACGCCATTGAATTCATATTTGAAGATTGTAGAAACTGAGTCAATGCTTGTTGAGCATCACTGTCGTTAATAACAGCTAAAGTTGATCCATTATTTGTGCACCAAGACTTTGCGCCATTGAAGTCTGTCACCTGACTGGCGTCCGGCGTTGTAAAACAATATTTTTGAATGCAGGCTTGAGTATATGAAGATACTTTTCCCAATGCCATGATTATCACTAAAACAGAAAGTCAATATCATGATAAGTTTGGAAGAAGAATCTACAGCATCCAGAAACGAAAGCGATCTATAGCTATTGACAATAGAAAACGTGCAGTTGTAGGCCTATATATGTTGAGGCCTTTATTGAAAACATCGTTCAATTCGTTTACCCAAAAAATTGAAGCTGAGTTTATATCCCTTGACTTCTGAGCCAAAATGATAATTGTGTGGGTGAAGTAGCCTATAATAGATTAATTGTCTGGCGATGACAACGTAATCTAAGTTTGCCTTTGAGAGCAAATGCCTTGTCTCTGAAAAAATGCTCAATGGATTGGTGATGTACCTCAGTGATGTGGTCTCGAGACCGCGGTCTTGGTCTCGAGACCGTCTCGAGACCAGAAAATTGCGGTCTTGGTCTTGGTCTTGGTCTTGAATGGGGCGGTCTTGGTCTTGGTCTTGGTCTTGAAGGTACGGTCTTGGTCTTGGTCTTGGTCTTGAAGGTACGGTCTTGGTCTTGGTCTTGGTCTTGAAGGCCCGGTCTTGGTCTTAAAGATCCGGTCTTGGTCTTGGTCTTGGTTTTTTAGCGTTGGGGATCGATCATAAGTTCGTTTTAATAAAATTTGATGCCAGTTTCATTTGGTTACCTTCGGTCATTAGACTGACCGGAAATTCTGGATCAGCAACTGACTTCCGGTGTGTAAATCTTTTGCGGTTTTCGGTAAGTGTTCGAGCCTCGAGGTCTTGACATATCAAAAGAGACGATAAAACGTAAAGGCACAGTTATCCCTGGATGCTTGTGCCTTAGTAACTAAATACATCGATGCAATTGCTCGGGGTAACATTTGTACTTTTGAAAACATTGAGGATCTGGCGGGCTTTATCCCTTGTTGGAAAAGCTTTTTTGTGTTCCTGCCACATCTGCTCCAGTCGAGAGAGTTTTCAGCTTCAGCGGTTTGTTCATGAGACCACACCGGGCAAGACTTGGCGACAAAACTTTGTGTGATTTGGTTCTGATAAAATGTAACAAACATCTAATCTAAGATCTACCCGGTAATCTAAGTGGTCCAGCCGGTCTTGGTCTTGGTCTTGGAACACTCGGTCTTGGTCTCGGTCTTGGTCTTGGAACACTCGGTCTTGGTCTTGGTCTTGGAACACTCGGTCTTGGTCTTGGTCTTGGTCTTGGAACACTCGGTCTTGGTCTTGGTCTTGGTCTTGGATTTTTGGTCTTGTGCACAACATTGTACCTGTAGATGGTGATTAAATTCTAAATTAAAACCATGATTAATTGCTCAAATATTTATCTTTGATTGATCTTTCGTAAGCTTTTAGGCCTATCGCAAAGGCTTGCATGTCCCCTCGAATAGGTATTCAGGATTTATTTACTCTTAGAGTGCTGATAAATTATGACGGTCCCTGAGATCGTCGGTCTGATTTTTGTCCAACAGTTGGACATTGTTGCACCTCCAAACTTACGGTAAAATAATGTCGACGATAGTCAACGAGTGAAGACAAGTTGAGTTGCTTTAGATGACTATGATTATTTTCGTATGTAGGCCATAATAAATTAGGCTCAATCATAGAACTGCTTATTGTCTGCAGTGCGCCTAACACTTCGCATCGTCTAATCTTGAGTCGCTGTTGCATGCTATGTCTACATATTCAATAAGTCACATATTTAATACATTGCTCCGCGTAAGTGGTGTGTGTGTAACAGTGTGCGAGCAACGTGTGCTGGTCGTCCCACAATCGTTGCATCAAAGAACCTTCACTCAACCATACAGGCTATAAGCTTACCGTTTCTTATAATATAATCTTATAATTCTCCGCCGTTTCTTACTGACGAAAATGTTTTCCATTATTGCTATGCAGAAGGGGGTGGTCTTCCATTTGTGCTCATTTTTACAGATGCGACTATTATTGATATATTTAACAGTAACTGCTATAGGCCTACCTTTAGAGAAAGCGCTGAACAACCAGACATAATACTGGCAACTGCTACAGACGCAAGTCCACAGGGCCTACACCGCATTGGAGACACATGCAGGGAGTCGGCGTAGGTTAATAATTTTATAGACAACGCTCCTTGCAACCAGGAAGTCAGCCACTTAGCCTATTATGCAATCGTGCAGACTGAAGTGAAGTCACAATAATTATTATTGTAGAGCAGAGTACTCGTTGCTAATAACTGTTGCTTACCTATTACAGTGGTTAGAATTGAAGTGCTAAACGTGTTGATTTTTCGAAGCTGCATTCTCACTGTATAGTGTTTTGATGAAATAGGTAAACAAAATCGTTCTCAAACACGTTCTTCCGCAGTAGACCTGACTACATCAAGCGCTCTGAGTCGTAATTCATGTAGAGAAAGCAAAGGCTGTGTCTGTGTAGACTATGGTAGACTGGCTACACTGAATAGACGCGCGCGTAATCACTGACTCGAGGAGAGGTGACTGTGTTCAGCAATAAATAGGCTGGGCTTAAATTTATCCTCGTCAACATCTTGTAAGGAAGTAACAATTCACTCTTACAGTTCATGCAAATATTTCGACTTTGCGCAATTAAATAAGCAAAAATTAATAATAATAGGCTACTATCGTTTTGTTCACTCATTAGCTTATTCGCACAATGATTTATCCACTTATTGACTTTGGTTACAGTTTGTTTTGGTGCTCATAGCCTCATACATTGATGCGACTTGCAGTATATATTTGCACGATGTGATATGAGTAGGCCTAATTACTAAGACTAACATTTCCTATTTCTCAAATTAGATCATTAATATGGCGCCCCTTCTCCCTTAAAATTTAATAGCCTATAATTTTGTCCCATGAGTTGCTCCCAACCTATCTATTCAATAAAATATATGCAGCCTAGTAGGCCTATTCCGTCATGTGAGCCTAACGTAGTGTAAAGAATAATTATAATGTAGGGTCGCATCATTTAATTCAAGAGGTAAGCTTGTATTGCAATGTTTCTATAGTGTAGGGCCTATGCTTCTTAGTTTGTTGCTTTTCTATATTTTTCGACGATGCAATAAGAATAAATCATTCAATCTCTTACGCATTTTGAATCTGTAAGCTTACTGAGTAGAGCATATTTTTGGTCCATAAAAATAATTATTTCTGGACGTTTCGTGTATTCTTTTGATGGTTTGGGCGAATGGCTGGTTGGCGTGCAATAATCAATCAGAAGTAGCACTAGGAGGAGTAGATGAACAGGCAATAATTGTCAGAGCACAGGCCTATACGAGTGTTCAGATACAAACTCAAAGGTAGTTACTAGTTGACTGCCAGGAGATACGGAGTCCTGAACAAGAAAAGGAAGTTGAAGACGCGAAATAGAGTGTAAACTAAATTCCTTAGTTTCCATACCTGCAAGAGCTATGCTTATGATACAGTATATACATGTATTATATGACAATCCTATAATAATATGTGTGTATATATGCAGATCTATATGTTATCTAAACGCTAGTTGATAGCCATTTAAACTGTAGACTAGGCCTATGAATATTTTCATGTGGCATTTGCAAGTATTCATCTGCTAGAAATGACACCAGTTAAAATCCTATAGATCTAACTCCACCACTGCAACTTGACAAAGTTTCTATAACAGAGATACGATGTTCAATATTTTTTAATTTAAAAGAAACACAATCAATTCATTTCTAACATTGACAATTGGTAATTATTTCATATATAAGCACTGGATTTAAACAAATATACCAAGATTTGTTAGATAATAGCCTATACAGCATTATACATGTACATAGATAAGATCTGACAGACATCGGTCGATGTTCTACTTGATAGTGTACAATGTACATAATTATGTAAATTGCTGTACAATTGTAATGTTTTAAAAGTCAACCAAACAGTCAGCAATTTGTGCGAATAATTAGGTCTATAGTACACCTATACGGTGAGGGCGATAATTATTTTTTACGATTATTTTCAATTGTCGAGATTTTGAAGCGAACATGCATTCGTGCAATGATTCGTCGCATTTTAATCAGCCAAAAATTTGCCAGGCATCCTATAAAAGTGTTTTGACGTCTCTCGTCATTTTTTCTGCTCTTTACCGACAGTTTTACTCCATCTGAGGATCTTTGCAAGTAGACCTAGTTAACAATAAAAGTTGTGTAGCTGGGCCTATCTACAATTATTCTACACGTCTAAACTTTGAGGCTCCGTTGATGTTCTGTATTAAAGCATCCGATTAAATACTGAAAACACTTGTGGGGCGCGGTGGTATAGTGGTGGCGTCGTTGCCTTGAAGCCGGAAGGTTCGAGGTTCGAATCCACCTCCCCGCGTAAGGACCTTGGGCAAGTCCTTCACTCGCAATTGCTCAGCGCTTCGGCGTGAAACTCCGATGCAGTGTCCGCTCTGCATTCGGGAGCGCCTCTGAGTAGCAGGAGCTTGAAGGGGCGCTATAACAAGTACGCATACAAACAAACAAACTTGATTACGATGATCTTGTCATTCTTAACAAGTCTAGGCTACATGAACAACGTTATGATCGTTACCAATAATAATTAATTATTATTGTCAGTCGCCGTTGATCAATAATATTTAAACGTTATCAACAGTGTTTCATTAGTGTTTTTGGCCATTAGGTCAAATAAGAAAATTCATGTGTGTTGCTTAGTCAGCTCCTTCAGTCAGCTTCCTCATCATTTGCGTGCTGATTACTATATCTAATTGGGAATATTGACTGAATTTCTCCTCGCGGTGTTGCCAGCATATCAGGTTCATGAACACGACATGCCACATCGTAGTCGGAATTGACCATCGTTGATTTCGGATCCTGAACAAAGTCCGGAGCGGAGTAAAGGATTTCTGGAGGCGATTCAATCTTGTGAGTTTGTTGGTTTGCACCAGGAACCACTTCGGCGTAAACGTCGCTGTTTATTTGATTCTTTGGAGGTTTATTTACTTGAGCATAAACACCCTTTCCATGAGAATTATCCACTTGAATTTTTGGTGGTTTCTGTACCTGAGAATAAAGATCCTTTCCACTCGTCGCTGTCATTTCATTGTGTTGCACATCATCGCTGTCTTCGCCGTCAATTTCTGCTGCTGAGCTTGTTTCACTTCTTCTAGAAGAATAAGAGTTAACTCTAAGCAATTGTATTGTATTGCATTGCATCTGACCACTTGTAAAGCGCATCTAGCAGCAAGAGCCTTGCAGAAGTGCTTCCACTGCGTGCAACTTCGGGAGAAAAGGCAGGTTTTGAGACGAGAGAAAGATGAGGCAAGACTACTAGAAACGATGACAGAGCGAAATCATGGGGAAGCCCATTCCATAGGGAGGGACCAATGCAGGCAAATGATCTGGATTGAGCCATGGCGGTTTTGACGCTGGGAATAAAAAGGGCTAGCCGATCAGCGCACCTAAGAGGACGCAGCGAAGTGACAGAATTGGAGCGAGGTATAAGATCACATTATAGCTACTTCGGAGCTATAGACCCAATTGAAACTTGAAAACCAAAATGACGACTTTGAATTGACGAGCTGAGACTGGAAGCCAGTGAAATGATTCAGTAGAAATGTTTGAGAATCGAGGAAGACGGGCAATGAGCCTAGCAGCAGCATTGAGTACAGATTGCAGAGGAGCTAGCCAAACCTTGGGAAGGCTGACAAGAAAAAATTGCAGTAGTCAATTCGAGAACAGACAAAAGCGTGAACAATTGATGTACTTCAGTTCGAAAGCAATATATTATATTTAATTTCTAGATATTTATAATGCTGCAAAATCTAGTATAATGTGCAAAACAATCTTAAGTGGCTCTAAGTATGAGAATGCAAGAACCAAGAAGGACCAACGTGGTTCGAGGGAGCATTAGGACAGATAAATTAATATTGCTAAATGTTTTCCGTATCTTCAAGCGCTTATGCCAAAGATGCGCTGAATAAATTGCTGTATATCAAATAATATTTATGCAAAACACGAATATTATGCATGAATGATGAATATATACATTCAGTTCCATATCATAGATTAGGAGAGGCGATATCGCGTTGCATGTGGCGCTTTAAAGATACTGGGCAATGCCAATAGTCCAGGTGAAGAAGATATATTATCTTTCTGACAGGCTTACCTTTTTCTTCTCTTTGTGACAATCACCAAGACAACAATTACAATGATGATTACAATAAAAACACCTCCTCCGATGCCGACTGCCAATGCAATGATTTGTTGTTGGCTCAATGCTACAAAAACAATAAACCTGATAATTGTAGACTACGTGTAGGCACATTTGATAGTCAACATTTGCGCATCATAATGTTTTATTAATGTGAGTCTAAACGCTAATTACTGTCCTTCGATTAAAACATTTATTAATATTCTTCGATTTTCATAGCATATTCATATTGGTAGAAGCATTTGGTTCCATATTCCAAGAAATATTATGTTAAGTAAACGTAGAAGTGTCTGTTTTCTATGAGAACGTATTTTCCGATGAATTCTCAGGTGAAATCTTTCACCACCAATGCGAATTTATTTGAACTAATGACAAACGAATTAGGGTTACCCTGCACAGGACACGCTATTCCGAGATAAAAAGCATTGAAATACACGCTATGCAAAAACGGCAATCTCCCGCGCAGAATAGCACATAACGCTCCGACCAGTGCAGGCAGTCCAAACCGACACCGATAAAGAAACATTAATTTTATGTTTCTTCTCAATGTCTAAACATTCTTCTACAATATTAAACCTATATCTCAAATTGTTCGACACTTCATAGGCCTACAGATAGGCCTACTAATGTCATCTTATCTAAGTCGCACTCATCATTCACTGATACTGGTTCAGGATTAGGCTGTATACTTACTAGCAGTGGACCTTGCATTAGTCCAGTTGGCAGCTTGTGTAGTTGTGGAGGTCGTCGTAGTGGTCGTAGGTGTTGTAGTTATCACAGTTGTCGTTGGAACAACTATTTAAACAACGAATTCATTTATAATGAAGCTCATTTAAGTACAGTTATTCTTAGTATATTAATTAATAAAGTCCTTACTATATCAAAGGTAATAATAGGGCAAAAGCAGTGCAGCAGGAATTCAAGATTCCAATCGAGCCAGCAGACCATATTATTATTAGGCTATGTACATTGTACAACACCGCAAACGTGCATCAGAAATCATACAAACTAAATATGTCATACAAATTAATCATACAAACTAAATATGTCGAAATTTATAAGCTCTTAAGTGCACTGTAATACGCCGAGCAAATTTCTGTCCAGGTTAACGACCTCTGTTGTGATAAACCCTGGTCAAATCGGATCCATCCATCAATTATTGTGAAATACATCTTCGAACATCAACGTGCAGCGCCGCCCTGTTAAAAATTTCCCATGATTAACCACTATTTAATGTTTGATCCAGGACTTAAGCTTAGCTCCGGCACTGTTTGTACTCTGAAGATGTCAGCCCCAAGCTTGGATAAAAGAGGAGGGCGGCACTTAGGCCTATCATCTTTGCAATGGCAGTGTCGTTAAATAGCAACAAGCAGCACTGCAGCCTGCCAGTGAGTTCACATTGTTTCACACTTCTACCGATGCCCGGTATGCTACAATTGCAGTTCCGCCGCAGAGATAATAAGTTCAGCGTTGTAAAAAAAATCTTAAGTTTGGTTAAATTTTCGCACTTATTCATTCTGATATGATGCAGAGTCTTCACGTTTCATGTAGGCTATAAAGTAAGTAAGTAAGTATATACTTTATTGAACCGCCTGCAAACGCACTGCGTTTTTTATAAAAATCTTTTAAATTAATAATCGAACATAATTCTACCCTAATTTAAAATTATTAAAAAGTATATTTTGTCTGCCTACTTTTGAGACATACAAATTGCCGTTCCACGTCACAGCTGCAGTCAGTCCAACTCCGGGTAGAGTTTTGATCTGAATCCACGCAAGCACACGTGTAAGTGACGTTGTTTGGTTTTCCAGGGGACCAGGAGGTATATATAACCTCTGATGGGAAAGATTCTGTAAAGATTAACAGAATCGTCGTGAGGTGTTGATTTCACTATACGAATTTATTTATTAATTAAAGTACTCAAACATAAGTCCGCCAACTAAAAAAATATAACTCAACTTTAGAACATTACCGTTCCAACAGGGCCTAATATTCGTTCATTCAGCTCAGGGATGTCAGAGTAGGCTAAATTTCAAGAAACCAACTCAGAGTCTCTCGTCCTTAAAATTGAATGTAGCCTATAGGCTACATTCGCTACACTTAAACAACTTATTATAATTATGGCTCTAGGACCATTGCTCATAGGCTGATTGCTCATAGACTTATTGCTCATAGGCTTATTGCTCATATGGCTTATTGGTCATAGGGTCTATTGGTCATAATTATGTCCAAAATAAACGAACTTAAGCCTATGTTTGAAACAAATAAACCGTTGGCGATATGGGTGACCTTCTTCACGCCTCTGCTTGTGCTTATCAATTAGGGACAATTAGCGTCGGCAGACTAATACAATAACTCGGAATGAAGAAACTTGCGAAGATATTTACTGAAGTAGTGAACACTCTTGTAGTTAAAAAGTTTAACTGTTTTTATATTTGATCAATTACATGGCCTATTAAATGTTTGACATCTGAAGTAGTGAACAATCTAGTTATTAAAAGTTTAACGTTCTTTATATTTGAACAATCACATTTATAGTTATCAGTGATCAATCTTTTACTTTAACAGTTTTCTTTAAATGTGAGCAATTACATGACCTAGTAAATGTTTCTTTCTATTTTAATCAGTATTTTCGTTTCTATAACTTCACTCGACTAATTTAACTTGTAAATTATTATGACCAATCAGTCTATGAGCAATAAGCCTATGACCAATGAGCCCTATGACCAAAAAGACCAATGACCAATAGACCTTATGACCAATAAGCTATTATGAGCAATAAGCCTATGAGCAACAAGCCTATGAGCAATCAGCCTATGAGCAATGGTCCGTACACCATAATTATGTAGGCGCATAACCCTTGGCAGCATTCTGATGGCAAACCTCTAATGGGTGGCCATTCCAAATACAGAGCCCAATAAGCTAAGAGTCTGGCTATGTAAGACCTACTATAGTAATTAAATCATTTAAATGAAAAACATTTATAGCGCCCATCAAGAAATCTACACAGAGAGACGCTCCCAGCCCAACCATGCAATATACAAATTAGATTTCAGTAACTTGCGAAATACATTGTCGCTGTTTATAAGTCTAAGGCTCTGGGTGCATTCCCAACGGAAGTTCATTCCAAGTGGATTGGCCAACAATGGAACTCGATGGAGGAATTGAGAGGCGGAAAACCAGGAGCGGGAGCCCAGAGGCAGTAACCCGGATTGACTTAGAGGAGCGGGAGCTGCATAGATTTAATAGAGAGCTAATTTCTAACAGTGGTGCGTTTTTAACTGCCTTTAACTCGAAAATGGTGAATTAGGTGCTTAGATTAATTATGATATTGATAATGATGATGATGATGATGATGATGGTGATGGTGATGGTGGTGGTGGTGGTGGTGGTGGGGGTGGTGGTGGTGGTGGTCGTGGTGGTGGTGATGGTGGGGGTGGTGGTGGTGGTGGTCGTGGTGGTGGTGGTGGTGGTGGTGGTGGTGGTGATGGTGATGGTGATGGTGATGGTGATGGTGATAATATTTCTCGGAGATTCATTTTTTACTCCTAATTTTTTTAAATCCTGAGGTATCAATGATGCCCCGGATAATAATAATCATAATAATAATAACAATAACAACAATAATAATAATAATAGTAATAATAATAACAACAACAATAATAATAATAGCCTAATAGTAAAAACAATAATGACAATTTAGGCTATTAATGACGCCGCAGCAAATCCATGTCGTTATAAGGGCGCTTCGATTACAACTAATTCCAAGGTAGATAATTATTGGAAATAAAATGTAGATTATCAATATTGCTAGCTAATCCTTGCGCTAATTTTGTCATCTAATACAGTCAATTTCTACGTGCTATTTGAATAAAATCATTCATTTTTGAAATATCAATACACATGACGGAAAGAGAACCAAACAAAACGAATAGAGAAATTAATCTGATTTCAATTATATTAGGTCAACTCACCAGATGATTTCCAGGATGAATCATTCAATCGAATTCCAACCCAGTAGGTTAGCGAAGAGTCCAGCCATAGCGTTTTGAATGGAGCAATCCACTTGTTTGACCCCTTTTGAAATTGTGCCAAGTCTCCACCGTTGCCATAGCAACGTTCTCTGGCTTGAAACCAGGTAACGCGTTCATTGTCGTACTTAACGTAACATCGTCCCATGAAAAGGATGTTAGTTATGTCTATCAAATTGTTCTTACACCTTGTATCTGGAAAACCAAAATTTTTCACACATGACGTAATCGTTATGTCAGGCTAGGCATGAATAATTTTCGTTTATTCAACAATCCGTTTACAGTGAGAGAAGGGCTTTCAGTTCTAAGTGTAAGTTCTAAGACTAGTGGACCATAATATTATTTTAATGGAGAATTTCCATTTATTAGTTCTTGCATAGGTACTTCTACTCCATATAATATTCAGATGGATGTGTTCTTGTTTAGGAAAGTACATGCATACTGTAAAGGCATGTAGGGCCCAAGAATTGACCCTTGAGATACGCCAAAGAAAATTAGTTGAAGATTAGAAAGGTTGAAGTTACATAAGACTAGCGAGTGTTTAGCTAGCTTTGAACCAATCCAGGATCAAGCCCCTTATTCCATAGTTTTCCGGTTTAGCTATTAGGATTTTGTTGTCCACAGTATCAACTGCTTTAGCAAGGTTTATGACTGGCCTAGTTAGCTACACCGGTAAGCGAGGACGGCATTCGTCTGTTGGTTGCAACGGACTGCGGTTCAAGCCCCGTGCTGGGAGTTAACATTCAGAGATTTAGATATCTCGGGCTAGCACGTGTGGGACGCAGGGGCGCAAGCTCCTGCAGAGCGACCTTGGCAAGTTTCTTACCCATCATTGTCTGTGGGGAAGGCAACGGGAAACCACCTCACTCATCTCATCCCCAGGGGCGTAAAGCCAATGAACCTGCCTTCGGGCAGAGCACCATCATCATTATCATGAATATTCCAATAGACCAATTTGAGCTCATAGAAATTAATTTGGAGGCGCCACTGAGTCTGACTTAACCAATCTCTCGAGTTTAGGCCTACTTTGTATGCGCCGGGTAAATATAGTTACCGGTTCCCACAACTAAGTTCTCTAAACAATACACAGATACGTACTACGAACAAGCATTAAAAGAACTAAATAAGTTTTTATATTGTCTTTAAATTTATATAGATCCAGGCATACAACACTCCATAAAAGCATCAGAAAGACGAATAAATGTATCCACTCGCCTTTAAATTCACAAATGTACCGTCTTAATTCATCTGGCTTTGAAGCTTCAACGAGGAACTCTACTGGAATATTATTATTAGGTTTCAGAATGCAGTAGAGTTTATATTCATCATATTGCTGGTTTCCCACTTCACCTAAATGTCATATATGAAATACATGTATAGGCTAAAACAATTAGAAATGAAAATTAATTTGATAGGCTACTGGCTTGCAATGATGTCGAACGAAATTTTATATGAGCCAGCCTATTAAATGTTTGCTGCAAATATTGAAGAATCTGACACAATTCAAATGCGTTGCATAAAATTGACTTAAAAATACATTGATCTAATTATTATTAGGCATAGTGGTGCATTGGTGCTAAATCCGTTACTGTCCGCATAATAAGCTATAATATATTCAGTTTAAAGTGTCTATTATTAGGTGTTTTGTAATTCGCGTATCATCTCTACTTAATTAACCTACTAATTGATTATAGGCCCTTTAATCCTTTATTTGAAAATAAGACAAATCCGGTTGACATAGTATTTCGTACACTACGCCCAGTTACACGTACGTCGAGTGGCGCTTTAGAAATTAAGAGATTGCAATTACGATAACAAAACAAATTTGCCTTCATATTTGGTTCCATTAATGAGAAACCACGTAGCATTGTGTTGGTAGAGCTTCATATCAATAAACATCACTTCTCGCATATTCGGTGATCTCAGAAACTCAGTCAATGCTGTTTGCGTTTCACTATCATTTATAACAGCTAACGTTGAATTACGCTTCATACACCAGGACTTTGCATCATCGAAATTCCTCGTCTCGTTAGAAACAGGAGTTGTAAAACAAAACTGACTGACGCAGTTTTCAATATATGAAGATACGTGCTTCATCAGGACACTTGTCACTGAAAATCAAGCATAATGCATTTTATGTTAGTTTGCTAAAATGGTAATAATAAAGGTAGGTAAGTAAACGTGTAGGCCTATGCGTCTGATGAGGAGATAGACAGGACTCTGCACTAAATTAACTGGCTACTCGAGGAAATATCGTATAGCCTTCTATAAGTCACTTTCAATTATTCAATTATTTTTATCTATTTATTTATTCACTAGCTGAATAACCCGGCGTTGCCCGGGAAATATAAGTTTTTGTCCCCAGCCACGCCTGACCCCGTTCCGACTTCACCATTCTGACCCCGCCTTCCATCGACCCCCGCGTTAAGGAGAAGTAACGAACCTCTCCGCTAGGTGTACAGGTCTGGTCGATAATCGAAGAGCAAAACCCGTTAAGTCCATTCGACACGTAACTGAGAAAAACGACTTTTTCTGAAAAGATATTACCATTCAGCGCAACGTGCTTTTTTCATAAATTGTTCTTTGCCACTTAGATAAAGGAAGTTTTTTAAATCTACGCTTTTTTATTCCGATTATTTGCAGTTATATTCGCATTATTTACGTCCACAACATTTTTGCTACGCGGTTTGGCGAGATGTGACGTTAAGATTTGAGCTCAAAATAATGACGTCATGAGTTTAGTGAACATAATTATGCCGTGTCTAATATATCGTTTTTATAACAGCGAAATTTAAAATATGGAAAGATTTTTGGATGGCGATCTTTATGATTTTCTCGTGTGGATCAGAAGAAAAAAGCCGAGAATAATCCTCGCAAATATTTTCGATAGAAGTAAATATCACGTGACCTCAAACCGTCATGCCATTGGCTGTAGTTCTCTGGTAGTCAATGGAGGCCTTGTGGAGGCGATCAACGTGAATGGATTTTGAATCGCTTATCGCGTGCAAGTTTAAATGTTGACATCTCGGGACTTATAAAGTGAATTGGCAGCCGAAAATAGTGGCGTTTAACTCCAAATGTGGGTAAGAATCGATTGCAAAAATTTTTTTTAAACGAATCGCTGTAATTTCCGAGTAGGCCTCCGGGCGAAATTGGTGCATCCCACACACAGAAGGACAAACTTTGAGTTTTATACTTTAAGATTGCCAAAGATACAAAAAGAACATAGGTAGGCCTACAAGTAGGCTAGTGGATACAGAACGGTCTCCAAGCAACATGAAGCCCGGAAAAGCTAAGAGCTTATTATCAACCTGGCCCCTAAATTACATTTACATTTCAGTCAACGATCCATGTCACACAGTTGTAAGCAAAAATGTTCTGTTGAGACCATAGAAATCTTAGCACTGACCAATATTATAGAGCAAAACTATACATGTCGCCCCAATTCAAATTCCACTTCAAATACTACAGATTATGTTTTGAACCTTCAAAGACAAGTTTCCCCAATCTGCCTTCATGAATTAAATTACTTGAAAGTTTTTTAAATGTAGAAAAAATGTGAAAAGTAATTTCCTGAATCCCCACTATCGTCAAAAACTGGTACTCTACAACGCCGTTAAATAAGGGGTGTCCCTTGTAACCTATATTTCGGTCATTGGGAGATAGCACAAGCTGTCACAAACATATATATCACTTTATCCAGAAGCCGTTCATCAGATTTTATTAACAAATTAAATCAACAGTAATTATAGAAAATGATTCTCTTAAATGCCAATTTAACAATTAGGAAGTAGACTGTAACGTGCCTTTAGTCACTTTCCGTCTTACAACATCGCTAGTTTGAAAGTAGAATATAATGCCCAATCTATGACCAAGTGGCTTACCGAAAAGAGCTGTGATTGCCAAAGTCTTCGACATTTTCTCACTCAAGTAATTTAATTAACAAATGACACAATTAAGACTTTAGAGTATCTAGGTTAATATTAACAATCCTATTTAGTAAACTCGGCAGACTAGCCTATTAATACTATACAACGCGGTAGTAAGATATCTACGATGTCCACGGCAATTTGACCTTCTGCTGAGGCGTCCAATAGCAAGTTAGAGAGGTAACTGAACCGTGGCGTGAAGCAACTGAACAGTGAGCATACATAATATATACAAGGAAGTACAAGGAAGACGCATGCACAGGCAAGCCCACAGTATAACCACAAACACAAACGATCTCTCTCTCTCACTTTGTCTCTCGCTCTCCTTTTTCTCCCTCTTTCTCCATCTAGGCTATCTATCTCTTTTTCTGTCTTTGTCACTGTCTTTTTGTCGCTCTGCCTCTCTTCTCTGTCTTTGTCTCGCTCACACGCATACTGACACACACCCATGCATATGCAATGCAGATACAGACACACATAAGCCATGGTACCGTATACATAATTTACATCTAATTATATATGCCAGGGCTCAAACGGAAATTCACGACAGATGTAGGTATAGTTAGCGTGATCGACTGGGCGATCTCCTGATTCAAAGTTTGTTCAAAGTAGTAAGAGGCTTTACTCTACAATAAACGCCTATGAGAATCGTCTTATTTTATCGAGTAAATATAGACATTCAAAGGTGTGAGAGAAAGTCACAAAATGCCATCTGAATAGGTAAAATTCTACTACTCATGGCAGTTGAATGTTTACCAATCCAACCAGTATTCTGCTGTCAGGTCTTTCAATGAGGAAGTGAAGAAGAGTGATATCTTATGCCAGCTCCATGAGGCAACCATACGTACGGCATGTTGGCCACTTCATTTCTATTCAACTTAGCAGACGAGGGCTGGTGGGCGGTCCTCTACCTCGCCCACCTATCTTTCCTCAGCTTAAATTAGTTGTATAGTGCTTCTCTATATTCTCCCTTTCTCCTTCTCTCCCTCTTCTCTTTCTAATTTTCTCTTCTCTTCTTTCCTCATCTCCCTCTCCCTCTCATTCTCGCTCTCCCTCTCCCTCTCGCTCTCGCTCTCCCTCTCCCTCTCCCTCTCCCTCTCATCTCTTTCTCTCCTTCACGCTATCCCTCTTTCTCTCATATTCCACCACTCTCCCTAAACTAAAATATCATGCTTTGCCCTTTTAGTGCCTCCATATAAAGATGGGATATTCTTCAGCAATGTGAACCGAGCGTCTCCTATAATTGTGGCAAGGACTACCATAGGCTACATCGAGTTTCTGATCAAGAGTGACTTCTATGCAATTGGAATTTATTGGCATGTGTATCATGAGTGTATTGTTGGGCTAAGTTGGGCTAAGTAAATGATCTCTGGACGAATCCGAACCATCGTCCTTGCGTTTGACAGTTGAAACAGCTTCTGCATCGTTGCTTTTATGGCTTTGTGCTTTGCGTGATTTAGTCACTTCCTTGCAAACAACCATTCCAACCACCGTAGTCCTCACCGTTGCTTTTTTTTTACTTCAGCGCTCAATTAACTGCCACCGCTATTTTTTGCCAACAGTTGATCACAATAAAAATTAACAGTTCTGCAATCGATTTCTCACGATGGTGAATAATATTGTCTTTTTAATTAGACAAAATTAATGTGGCTTAGGCCTATGTTGTCTTTCCCCATTCCCCATTACAAGATAATCGATCTTGAAATTTGAAGATTCTGTAGATCTTCGGATGCACTCCAAAAATACGGGTATCACAATTGACTGACTTGACTTATGGCCCCGGCGAGGCGTTCGCCCGCACCAGCCGATCCTGTATATGAACAGCCTCCAGTCGCCTCTGTCCTGTGCTCTCCGCGTCGCCTCGCCCACAGTTAATCCCATCCTCAGGCAGTCCTCTTCCACCATATCCATACATCGCTTCCTGGGCCTGCCTCTTCTCCTCTTCCCATGCACATATCCATGCAGTGTCACCTTTGGGTATCTTCTTCTCTGCATTCTGACAACATGTCCGAAATACCACATTCTTCTTATCTGTATCCTGTCCACAATGTCTCGCTGGATTTTCAGTCTGCTGCGTATGTCCGAGTCCCTTATCCTTCGCAGGCGCGTCATTTTAAATAACCTCAAACGTTTTTTCTGTGTCTAAGATGCAATAATAATTTATTAGCATATCAAATGTCGAGGTCTGGAAACAAGCATGCAATCATGCAGTTATTCATCGCATTAAATTATCGCAGAGTTGATCAAAGGTAGTAATTATAATGAGTGTCTTAACGTTTCTCGCAATTTTTCCGGCTCTCTGCAGACAGTTTTTCAACCTGAGGCCCCTTGCAAGCAACTTTACTATGCAAGTTGCATATATAGGCCTATCTACACGTCTCATAGTTCTAGTTTGCGTTATTCTGCTACATTAAAACATCTTAAATAGTCAAGACATTTAATTTAATTTCTCGTCAATCCTAACAAGTCTGTAGGAACAATTTCCCGATCATTACCAATATTATCGTCAGTCACCGTGGATCCATTTAAACATGATCAATGACAGGGCCGTAGCAACAATGATCGTGGCCCCCTCCGAACATAGTGTCTGGGGCGGCGGGGCCCTTGCAATGCAGAAACTTATATACGCGGTAGGCCTATACGTAATTCTGTAACGTGCTTATTGTAGGCTAAGTAATTTCGTTTCATAATTATTAGAAAGATCTAAATCTGATATCATTATAGGCCTACTCTATGAACTTTTCTATTATAATTATGATGCCAATAATTGGCATCAAAGTGCCTTGATCCAGTAGTGCATAATATATGAAAATCCGTTGCATTATCAGCATTCAAAATTTGGCTCTTAGGGCCATTAAAATGCAGAAATTGGAATGCGGTATTTATATTTTATACAATAAAGTTTTAATGGGGTTTATAATTATTATGAACAGCCTACATAGTACACAGGCCTACAGTCTACATGTACTTACTGCTACTGAAGTCCTTCTCACAGTGCTTTCCAACATGGATTGTGCAACAGTGTCAATAAATACCACTTACCTATAGCTACACCTGACATTTTTGAAACTTTCAGGGCCCCTTTTCTTGCAGGGGCCCCCTCCGGTCGGAGGGTACGGATGGCGATCGCTGCGCATCTGGTCAACGGTGTTTAATTATTGTTACTATAGCCTATATCTAGGTAAGATCAAAACTGCGAGATGCTTGGCCATTTGCTTCAGTCAGCTTCCTCATCATTTGCATGTTGATTACTATATCGTATCGGGAATAGCGACTGAATTTGTCCTCGCGGTGTTGGAAGCATATCAGGTTCATGAACACGACATGCCACATCGTATTCGGAGTCGGTCGTTGATCTCGGATCCTGAACAAATTCCGGAGCTGAATAAACGATTTCTGGAGACGATTCAATCTTCTTTGTTTGTTGGTTTGCACTAGGAACCACTTCCGCATAAACGTCGTTGTTTTCTTGGTTCTGTGGAGGTTTATTTACTTGAGAATAAAGATCCTTTCCATTGGACTCTGTCGCTTGATTTGACTGTCCTTCTTCGTCGTTTTCACCACTGTAGTCAACTGCCGGACTTGACTCACTGTTGTCGTTGCCTTTTCTAAGACAAATAAAACAGTTAAGGCTCCACAATGCTTACGTCTAAGATTATGCATAATGTAAAAAAGTTATTGATACATAGATACAAGCGATTTGGGACTTTATGTCACCACACTGAACATGGAAGTGAGCTAGTTTATAGACGAATTTTGACACGATATGTTTTGTAAACCGATGCTTGAAGTTGTTTTAATGAATTTAACAGATTTTCTTATGAAGTGCTACTCAGGGATATAACTCAAAAGTAGCCTATAGGCTCAGTCGATATACACGACACTCAACATTGGAGATTGCGCTCAAGAGTTATGTAGGGTCTACGCCAAGTATTTGGCATAATTTTTTATAAGTCACATCAACTTCATTTCATATTGAATAATTGTTTTAAAAAGTCTGCCCATGTCGAGATTACAGGATGAAGGAGAATCTGCTTAGTACAAGTAAAGTTGACATAATTATGAGGTTAGGCTATATAAAATATTCTAAAAGTTCAATTCTGCTCTCATAAACGTTTACTAGATGACCCAGTAAACTACTTCACACACATTACAGTGCGCAACGACTGAAAAATTAATTTTTAAACAGTGTACGTAACTTTATTTGACAGAACAAAAGTTAATGTTGACCGATAGTAACGGAAAAATTAGTGTTTCACGTAGCACTTTAAACCTTTAACTAATGTCGAACTATGGGTCTTCCATTTGCTTTTAATGCACTCGCTTTGTTAAACTAAGTCAAGTTTTATTTAAGTTTTATTTGACGAAATTAATGTGCCGCGGGCAGAGGATATAAAATTATTCTGATACGTTACCTTGTTCTTCTTCTTTTGACGACGATTGCCAAAACAATAATAACGACGATAATTATGATGAGAACACCTCCTGCGATACCAACTCCCAGGCCAATCTTTTGATCGTTACTCAATTCTGCAAAGACAGCAATGTGAATAATAGCCTAACATTCGTCATGCAACATTCTGCGCTTTGCAAGTTTTATATATGCCATTCTAAATGCCAACTGCTGCGCCTTGCTGAGGGCATTTTAAACATTCTTTATTATAAAATGTGATCATGTAGGTAGATTTGCTGAGGCTGCTTTTCGTCAACGGCAGCGGATATATACTTCGGACAAAGAAAAGAATAAGAATTTCATGGCTCAAATATTCACGAAGTTTATTTTAATGCTAATGTTATCACAATATTGGGGGCGCTGTGGTGCAGGGTATGTTCGGTACCTTGGAGCAGGAGGTTGCGGGTTCTAATCCATCTCAAGCTGCCGGGTATAATTAGGGACCATGAGCAAGTCCTTCACTCGCAATTGCTCATGCGCTTCGTCGTAAAACTCCGATTAAGTGTCCGCGCTGTAGTCGGCAACGCCTCTGAGTAGAAAGTTTGAAGGTCGCTATAACAAGTGCTCACACGTACAATTAAGCGTTTCTTGTACCATTTTTTAATGCTTGTGCAGAGCCGTTATCCGTGTGCCCTGTTGGATCAGAAGCCGTAGTTGTAGGGATGGGAGTTCTTGTAGTCGCCGAATTCATCGTCGTTGTGGCAAGCGTCGTTGTTATCACAGTTGTCGTTGGAACAACTATTATGAAACAAACTCACTATAGTAGCAAATCTTACTCATAAATCTAGTTGTGCTTGCAGTTGCAAACCAAGCTCTGAAATCACAATTTTCGAACTATCGGAAGAGTGCAACGGCTTAGCATTTTTATAGAAACTGTACTGCAGCCTCCTTCATACATTAGAGAACAGTATTGTCTACAAGGGCCAGATTAGAAAATGTGGGCGCCCTGTTTGGAATTTTTTGGGGGATCTTCGGCCGAAAAATCTGATGACTTTTTTAATCGTTTGGTCGAAAGTTTTTAGGAATATACAGATTTGTTTCTGCCAAAAATAGCTGACGACCTTTTAGTCGTTTGCTCGAAATTTCCTCACAATATAGCCTACGAATTTTTCCCTCATGAATTTTTTCACGCATTATGTGAGGCCCCAGGCCCCTACAGTGTGGGGCCCTGTTCGGCCGCGCATGTTGAACATGCCTTAATCCGGCCCTGTCGTCTACTTGCCATGCAAACTAAAAGTATCTTGCCAAAACATTTCAAGAAAGTAAATTCCGTCTGTATCATGAGATAGCCTACACACTACACAGGCAACTTAATCTTCTGTGGCGGAAATATCATCACTGCTAATGTTTGTAACAAGACATTTGCTTTTATTTATAACTAACCTATAATTTACATAGGCCTATATGCCTTCAAAGCAATACGATGCCAGCAGCTAAAAACTTCAAAACCCATACAAGCGTTTTTACAATTTTAAAGCCATTTAGAATAATTATTGTGATTAGAGCAGCTAGAGGTTGTTGCGACTTCTGGCTGCACACAATAATCAGCAGTGCTACCGTAAGAAGTAATTCCATAGCTGGTTGTCACATTGTCACAACTATAATCCATCTCAAACAATCGCCAGTCAGGACGGTTCAACTACAATCGCGCTGAAACCCATGCCGATCTCACAATGACACTGCGGAAGTAAATGATATTGAATTTCGGAGCTCGGCATCCTCACGTTTGGCTTAATTTCACTAAAAATTAATTGACTTTTGCGGACTCTGTTCGATACAGAGCGTGAAAGTAGGCTATCCATATCACGTAGCCTAAACTTACCAGTGGCGTAGGCAAGGGGGGTTTCGGGGGTTAACCCCCCCCCATTGACTCCGGAAAAAGGTTTTTTAAAGGTTATTTTTCCATTTAAGTAAGAAAAAATAGCAAAAACAGGGTTTCCGGCCATAAATCCCCCATCCAAAATTCCTGGCTACGTCACTGAAACTTGCACACTATAAGCCCTAATTGCTGTTGTGTTCAGCTAGGGCGAAAATATTATTTATAATAGGCCTAACTAAAGACCTAGTTTGGAAAATTTATATATGGACTAATAGCGAAAGATTTTACATCCTACTTTTAAGGCAGACAAATTAATGGCCTTGCAGTATCACAATCACAATCTGACCAAGTCCAGGGAGGATTTCCTTTCGGGTCCACACAAACACATTCGTAGTTTACGTTGTTCGGTTCTCCATCAGACCAAGAGGTGTATATGACTTCTCCTTTACCATCTGCAGAAAATAATGAAAACCTAAGATGGCGTAGATTTTAATACAGGACATTATTTAATACAGCGCTAAACGATTCCAAAACAATAACTTTAGGACATTTTTAGTAGGTCAAATCTAACCAGAGTAGAACCCGCCACGGTGCAGCTGATTTTAAGCGCAATACCGACATTGCTTATCATATAGAGAAGTAGTGTGTCTTTAGGCATAGGTCTAATATTTGCTTCAAATTTTAAGCGACTGTTAGCTGAACCCAAGTTGTGATAAAACTTGTAATAGGTGGCATAAACGCAATCGTGATTCACATGAAAATTAATAGAACTCATCCATGTTTTTACATAACATTTCTCATTTTGTATAAAGTTCATAATCATAGCGAGCCACTATAAGGGATGAGAAGTCGTAGGCTCTAGTCCAATCCAAATGACGGTGCGTCTACATTGTGTTACATACCAGAATATTTCCACGACCAGTCGTTCCATCGAATCCCAGCCCAATACGACAGTGATGGGTTCATCCAGGACGTGTTGAACGGAGGAATATAATAGGAATCATAACCACTTTGAAATTGCGCAATGTCACCGCCATTGTTAACGCATCTTTCTCTGGATTTGTACCAAGTCAGGTTTTCGTTGTCATATTTAACATAACATCGATTATTGAAAAGAAGATTGCTTGTAGAGCTGTTCATACATCTGGTACCTACAGAATCAAAATATTTATGTATATTGTTAGTGGCTTGCAAAGTTCAGCCAGACGTAGAATAAAATGGTAACTGTGATGCCAATTAGGCTATATCCAACGTTTCATGGTTTTGAAATGTAAACCATTATGTAAACCGGCATGTCATTAAAAATGTCCATACCGTTACGTGCGCTCATGGGCGGAGACCTGGGCGGAGACATGGAGGTGGGGATGGGGGGTGACGGAAGGACTCGAGATTTTTTGACGGACGAATGGCTGAGTGTCGCCGAAAAATGTCCATCTTTTGCCGGCCAAAATTTATGACGACCTTTTTTTAAATCATCCGTCGAAAAAATTTCTATTTTCACCGCCCAAAAGTTGATGACATTTTTTAGTCATCAGCCGAAATTTTTTAATTTTTTCGCCGCAAAAAAGTTGATGACCTTCTTACCTTTCTTTAAGTCTTGACGCTCAACGATTGGGAGGCGGACAAATGCATGGATCGTCCCCACAACACCTCCATTGGGGGGTCCCTCTGTCCCCCTAGGTCTCTGCCCATGCGTGCGCTTAATTAAATTTTTCGACTCTTAGAATAAACGAGGTCGTGTTTGCTTCGGACAGAACGACGTTTCCTTAAATTAAACCTTCAACAAAATTCTCCTAGTGTATTACACTGGCAGCGACCTCTTTTCTTAGTAGCAGTTTGAACTGGATCAACTGCTGTCTCAACTCCAATTGCTACCAGTACTCGAGAGACTGATGGCTGATGACATAATTATGTCCGCCGTTATGGAATGGTGCGTGATAAGTGGTCTGATTAGCTCATGACCAACTTCCAGCAGGAACACACGGCGCTTGGCCAAACGTACTGAATGTGCGTGATCTCCCCATGGGTGTCGGCCCGCTATTCCGAGGGTCCACTATTCCGAATATTCGCTATGATATTTTGTTCATTATCCTTTGTGGTTAGCCAGGTTAGGGATACGGTGGGTTAGGGTTAGGGATGGGTTAGGGTGGGTTAGGGTTGGGTTAGGGTGGGTTAGGGTGGGTTAGGGTTGAGTAGGTTAGGGTTGGGTTTAGGGATAGGGTTATGGTTAGGGTTGTGGTTAGGGTTGGGGTGGGTTAGGGTTATGCTAAGGGTTAGGCTTAGGGTTATGGCTAGGGTTATGGTTGAGGTGAGTTAGGGTTAGGGTTATAGTTAGGGTTAGGTTTAGGGTTAGGTTCGGAATAGTGGACCTTCGGAATAGTGGACCATCGGAATAGTGGACCCAAACCTCGCCATGTTGGATTCTACAACTTCCATGACATACGCGTTGAACGCTGCTGCATCAACCAAGAAATAGTAGTCTGCCGCTGGGTGGCAGCGCAATGTGGCACAACTGAAAACGACATTGTGAAGAAAAAACATATCTAGGAAAAGTCACAAAAGCAAAAGTCTGTTTTGCTTTATTCAAAAGAAATGTAGGTAAAAAAGTAGACTGGGGGTTACTTTTTACCCCCCCCCCCGGTTACTCTAACTCTTTCTCTTTTCTTTGGTGTGTAGGCTATCGTTTATTTGTAACCTGCCCGATCTATAGGTCTATGTTATGACTCGTTACTGAACCTAAAAAGCTATCTCGGCGATTCTCTTGAAATTTCTTTCGAAGTGCTGAATCAGTTCAACTCTATATCTAAGTTGCCTACGATGACAGAAACAATGTCATCTAAACGAGATTTGCACGCGTAAGATTGCGATTTCAAATGCTTAGCCTAATGAATAGCCAGAAGTAATTAAATCAGATGGGTCCTACAGCAACTGTTTTTGAAGGTATCAGGATATAAAACAGCTAAACTATTCCACCCACCTTCGAATTCACATAGATTGCATCGTAAAACACTTGGTTCTGAAGCTTCGACAAGAAATTCATTTATGCCTTCATCCATGTTAGGTTTCAGGTAACTGTATAGTTTATATGCGCTATAGTTTTGGTTATTTAAATTACCTAAAACGTAAAAGTTCATAAGTTTACAAGATCAAGTACAATTGGGATTATCTACAACGTGACAAAAAATTATGCATTTTTATAAATATGCATACTTAGTCCAACTATTGAAGATTTAGTGATCAGGCAAGACTGTTCCGGCCATGACTCGTTCCGAGGTCGCCAGCGCTTTTAGAGCTGCAGTGACTATAATGTAGGCTATACGTTGCTCGTTCTACTGCCGCGAATTAGTTATTGCAATTTTCATGTTGTATGCCTGACGAAGAATATAATATTATCAGACATAATGGATTCTCAACTGTATCAGTCATGGAGGCAAAAGTCAAGTAAACTGACTTGTAACAAACACACACACACACACACACACACACACACGAACACACACACGAACACACACCAATACAATCGTATGTGTGTGGAGCAAGAAACTCAGTGCAAGATTCTCTACTTCCACGATTCGCGTAAATCGCACTGCGCGACATACATGAGATAGGCAAATGGACGGAAGTACTGACGAACAGATGGATAGATAGATAGATAGATAGATAGACAGACAGATAGACAGACAGACAGACAGACAGACAGACAGATATATAGATAGATAGATAGATAGATAGATAGATAGATAGATAGATAGATAGATAGATAGATAGATAGATAGATAGATAGATAGATAGATAGATAGATAGATAGATAGATAGATAGATAGATAGATAGATAGATAGATAGATAGATAGACGGATGGACGGACGGAAACAGACAGTTAGATATAGATGGAACGACGCATCCAGTCTCTGTCATGGGTGGAAAACCTGATTCCAGCATGTACAATGGTAGGACTAAGTCTGAAACAATCGTGAAATGAATTAGAGCAATTTAATAGAAAGAATGCAAAATCTTGTTTCAGCAACGTTTACTAATTTCTTTACACATAATTATAAGCTCTATTCTAACATAAATACTTATTGACTCTCTGCAAATTTGAGTTTTTTTATTAGCCAAAACATGTTTATTGAGGGTGCGGTTTACATGAGGATCTCCACGACAAAACAAGCATTACCAAAATAATTGAATCCATTAACGAGAAACCAAGTGTTTCCGCTTTGTTGACTTAGTTTCATGTTGATAAACATCTGTGAGTCGATATTCAATTGACTCAGAAACACAGCCATTTGAATTCCAGTGTCATTAATGGCAGCTAAAGTTGAATTGTTCCTCTGGCACCAGGATCTTGCATCACCAAAATTCATTTCGGAGTGCTTTGTTAAACAAAATTCTCCGATGCACGTTTCAGAAGAGGACAGTGCTGGCTGCAGGAAAACACCTGTTAGCAAAGATCCAGCATGATGCCATCTGTAAGTTTGAACTAGGCTACTACGCAGCCAAAATGCTTTGCTGAGTAAAAACACGCAGTCCATAAAATTGCAAGCCATTTAATTACCGACGGGGAATTCATTTGGTCTTGACAGCGCAATAGTAGGCCTACTGTGTAAATCTGATGTTAAAGACGTTAATCTTGATCAAGCTGTGACTTTATGGCGACAGTTCAAGTATTTGCAGGCTAGCATCTAGCTGCAATCGATGAATGTCTTCTGGGATATTATAACATGGAGGAAAGCTTTTATACTTCAGCCTGACTTTGATAAAGGTATAGGAATCATAGACGAGATCAATTGTGTGTTTTTTATAATATACCTCTCTGTCTATAATGCATAAAAAGCGTGGATGTCTTTGTCACCCATAGTTATATTGCTATATTTTCACTTTAAACTCCAGCACTTCATCCGGGTATAGGCCTACAGTCAGTCTATTCTATTTTTTATAATTCATGACAGCGCGGTTGTGTTATCAACCTAATTATATTTCCTCTGCTACCGTACATAATATACTGTTATTCGAATACATTACAGGGCTGTTTTAAAGGAATTTTTAGAACTGCACAACTCCTTCTTTTCCTTCCCATCCTCCATGGTAAATTACTTCCAATCGCAGGACAATGACCATTTTTGATGGTTTTAACTGTAAAAAAGTGCTTCTTCAACTGCACAAATCTATTTAGAACTGCACATTTTGTGTACAACTGCACGTTAAAAAAGCCCTGATACATTATAGCGTTCACGTACACTATAACATCGAGATGACCTGCAACTATAGTGTATGCAATTCAGTTTGAAGTAAATAACCACATTAACTAATACTGATAATGTTATTGATACCAATGTGATAACATTATCGAATAACAACTTAACTCGCAGCTGCATAAATTTAGTCAACGGCCAGTCGATCATTAACAAGTTTTGTGCCATACAACTATTGGCTATATCGAATTGGGAAAGCATGCGTTTTAGTTCTCTCTATTGCAACTAGGAAGTAGATGCATTTAAGTCACTTGTTTGCCAACCAATCGCATATCTAAGCAACAAAATTTAATGATGTCCACTTCATAGTAAGTCGCTTACCGAGAAGAGCTGCGATGAACAGAGTCATCAACATTTTCTTACTTCAGTACTCCAATAAGAGAATTTAATTACGGAGTCTTTAAACTATCTAGGTTAATATTATACATAGTGCACTTCGGTGAACAGGGTAGCAATGAACAAGGAAGTAGAGCTGGTATCAGCAGACTTCAGGCCGTGGCAGAGTTGACGCTCTGCTAAGACGGTCGAACGCTGCCTCGTGAGTTAACTGGACCGTGTAATGACGTCGCTAAACTATTGCATAGGCCTAAAAGAAGTCAAACGCATCTACAAAGGCGCTCAAACAAAAAAGGACATTCATATGCACGACCAAGGCCGTAGCTAGGGGGGTGTTTTGGGTGTTTGAACACCCCCCGAAATGGAAAATGTTAAAAATAATAGAATGCATTTACGAGCACATGACGTAAAAACCATGAAATAAAACCATAAAAAAACATGAAAACACCCCCGGAAATGGAAAATGTAAAAAAATGAATTAATTGGTGACATTTTCTAAAGATTTCGGCAGGCTGACCAATAAAAGGTCATCAGTTTTTCGGGCGGGAAACACCCCCCGAAATCAAATCCTGGCTACGGCCTTGTGCACGACAACAATACACACAGGTACACATACAAGCACACATACACACACATAAACATATACAATTATACATGTATGATGCATACATTATGAGGCTCTATGCCATGACTTAACACTGTAATGACACGACAAAATGAAGTAGGCAGTATAATCGAATGGAACGTGATTGTCATGGCTGTAAAAGTGAGTGCATTAATCAACAAAGGATGCCTGTGAGAATTGAGAATCGTCTAAATAGAAACTTAGAAAAGTGCGAGAGAAAGAGACATAAGTAAATGCATGGGCGGAGTTTATCAGGGGCTACGAGGGGCTAAGCCCCCCAAGAAAACCCAGATTCATTTTTTTACCGTGTAAATGGTTTCCTTTCCCGGGCTTAGCCCCCTCCCCCATGAAGGTCTTAGCCCCTCCAAGAGCGGAAACCAAACTCCGCCCATGAGTAAATGATTTCTGGACGGATCCGATTCATCGTCCTTGCGTTTGACAGTTGAAACATCGTTGCTTTTAGGGTTTTGTGCTTCGTGATTTAGGTCCTTCCTAGTAAACATCCATTCCATACACCGTAGCCTTCACCGTTGTTTTTTTTTTTACTTCAGCCCTAGTTTAACTGCCGTCGCTATTTTTTGCCAACAGTGGGAACCGTGTTCTCAATGCAAAATAGCAGTTCTGCAATCGATTTCTCACGCTTTTGAATAATAAAATTATTGCCGTTTGAATTAGACAAAATTAATGTGGTTTATGTTGTCCTTCCTCATTCCCATGTTACAAGGTAATCGATCTTGAAATTTGAAGATTCTGTAGATCTTCGGATTACAATGATCTCGCAATCACATACAACAAATCAGTCTAAAAAGACCGGTATCACAAATGAATAAGAGACAATAATAATTTATCAGCATACGAAATGTCGAGAATTGGAAACAAGCATGCAATCATGCAATCATTCGTCGCATTAAATTGCTACAGAATTCATCAAAGGTTGTAATAATATAAGAGTGTCTTAACGTTTCTCGCAATTTTTTCTCCCCTTTACAAACAGTTTTTCCATCTGCAAGCAATTTTACGATGCAAATTGTATCTATCTAGGCCTATCTACATCTCCCAGTTCGAGTCTGCGTTATTCCGCTACATTAAAGCATCTGATTAAATACTGAAAACGTTTCATTTAATTACTCATCAATCCTGACAAGTCTGCAGGAACAATATCACGATCGTTACCTATTATCGTCATTAACTGCTGAACCAATTAAACCTTATCAACTTATCAACTGTGTTTCATTAGTGTTATTATATCATTAGGTAAATTCAAAGCTGTGAGGTGCTTAGTCAGCTGCTTCAGTCAACATCTTCATCATTTACATGTTGATTACTATATCGTATCGGAAATATTGACTGTATTTGGGCTCGCGGTGTTGAAAGCGTATCATGAACACGACATGCCACATCGTAGTCGGAGTTGGTGGTCGTTGGTTTTGGATCCTGAACAAATTCCGGAGATGAGTAAATGATTTCTGGAGTCGATTCAATCTTCTTTGTTTGTTGCTTTGCACTCGGAACCACTGCAGCATAAACGTCGTTGTTTTCTTGGTTCTGTGGAGGTTTATTTACTTGAGCGTAAACATCCTTTCCACGCGAATTATTTGCTTCATTCCGTGATGGCTTCTGCACCTGAGAATACAGATCCTTTCCATTTAACTCTGTCGCTTGATTTGATTGACCTTCTTCGTCGTTTTCACCGCTGTAGTCTACTGCAGGTCTCGATTCACTGCTGTCGTTGCTTTTTCTAAAACAAATAAAACAGTTAAGACTCCACAATGCTTACGTCTAAGTGTAGCGTATTAAATCGCTATTATCTATCAAACTAACTTATCTAGTATTAAGTGTTAATTATAAGTAGGAGTTAAGCTAGATAATTTAGACGGCGTATCTAGATTAATAATTTGGCGTCTAGTGGATTAGTAACTAGGAAACCACGAATCTTGCGTATATGAGCGAGGCAGTCATGGTGACGGCAAGCGGTTACTACGGACGCTACGTAAGCGAAAACATTTTGCATCGACGCATAACCAATTAAAAGCATCGAAATGAGCGTAACGGTCGGAATTGAATGGAAACAGCCACGTCATTGAAATTCGACATAAACGGTTGATTCCTTGCATGAACATTGAGAAAGATGGTTGCTCAGTTGCGGCTGGCAATTCATTTGAAGTTTATTCAATGGTGAGGATGAGGATTATGCTCGTATCTGGTTGTAAAACAGTACGAGGCATTCGTGTGAGAGTAGAGGCGATTTAGAAGTTCAAAGTTGCGAACTCTAACGTCCGTGGAGTCTACATTGTGATTGGGACGGTTGGTGAGACGATATTTCGTGTGAAGAGAAACGATTTTGGGCTCGTTGTCTCTGGTTGACATTTCAAGGTCATTTTCAATTGGGAAGGAAATTCTCATTGATTGGAGTATGATAATTTGATGCTACGGATGTATTGAATATTGTCTCGTCTGGTATTCGATCTGGATTCCACAGCTTGGCAGTATCTCATTATCCTCTTCAAATATAGCACTGGGTTGCTTATCTTCATACAGTGAATCTACAGAGAATCTGCAGAACTATTTCTTCAAATATAGCACTGGGTTGCTTATCTTCATACAGTGAATCTACAGAGAATCTGCAGAACTATTTCAAGGCCGTTTTACACTACAGAAACGATATCGATCATATAAAATTATCTCAACTGTGGAGCACAGATAGGGGCCTAAGCAATAAGATAATTATAATTAGTGATACGCCAAATAAGTAAATAGGAACACTGCGTAATTGTATTATTTATTTAACAGTTTTCGAATATATTATACATTTGTAAAGAATTGGTTTCTCTTTGAACAGATCATTTAAATGCAGTACATTTTCAATACCTGCTAAAATAAGCTTAAAACGGATAAACGTTACACTAAGACTACGCATAATGTCAAAAATGTAATTGATGGATAAAAGCGATTTTGGAACATTATGTCACCACACTGAAAATGGAAGTAGATCTAGGTTTATAGAGGAATTTTGACACGATATATTTTCTAAACCGATGATTGAAGTTAATTTACAGAATTTATGAAGTGCGACTCAAGGATTTAAGTCACGCGTATACGCTCAGTCGATGTGCACGAAACTCAACATTGGAGATTGTGCTCAAGATTGACGTAGGGCCTACGCCAAGTATTAGTCATTTTTTTATACCTCAACTTAATTTCTTATTGAATTATTGTTAGATAAAGTCTGCTCATTTCGGGATTATAGTATGAAGGAGAATCTGCGCAGTTCAATTAATGTTGACGCAATTTTGAGATTATATAAAATATTCTAAAAGTTCAACTCTGCTTTTAGGCCTATAAACGTTTAGTAAAATTTATTAAGCGTTTATAAAAGCAGAGTTGAACTTTTAATGATTCAGTACTTCTCTCAAATTATTACAGTGCGCAACGACTGCAAAATTAATTTTTAAACAATACACGTGAAACTTTATTTAACAGAACAAAAGTTTAAAAAGAAAAATTAGTGTCTCATGTAGCACTTTAAACTATAGGCTACCGGTATCGGTCATCTATTCGCTTTTAATGCACTCGCTTTGTTAAACTAAGTCGTAGTGTTGTTTCATCAAATTAATGTGCCTCTTGCAGATGATATAAAATTATTCTGATACTTTACCTTTTTCTTCTCGTGACGACGACTGCGAAAACAATAATTATGACGATAATTATGACGAGAACACCTCCTCCGATACCAACTCCTAAACCAATCTGTTGACCTTTGCTCAATTCTGCAAAGACAGCAATGTGAACAATATTATTCATCATTCAACATCCCGCGCATTGCAAGTTTTAAAATGACTGCCTTTCACACACTTTATTAAGCCTATTGATTATTTAGTTGTTTATATATTCATTGTTTTCATAACTGATGTTCCCGAGGTGCGTTTGAGGGACTCATTAAAGTATACATAACTTACTTACTTATAAATATGACTTTAAATGCCAATTGCTGCGCTTTTCTTAGGACATTTTTAAACATTCTTTATTACAAAAATAATGTGGTTATGTAGATAGATTCGTTGAGACTAGCCTACTTTTCGTCAAAATTAATGCAGCGGATAGGTTTTGAACAACAAAGAGAATAAGAATTTAAACTTCTCAGAACAGAAATAGCTTCATTGTTCAAATGCTCATAAAGTTTATTTCAAACTAAATGCTAACACAATATTGTGGGGCGTGGTGGTACAGTAGGGGTAAGTTCGATGCCCTGGAGCCAGAAGGTTTCAGGTTATAATCCACCTTAAGTCGCCGGGTATAGACTAATATATGAACCCTAAGCAAGTCCTTCACTCGCAATAATTGCTCATAAGCTTCGGCGTGAAACTCCGATTAAGTATCTGCGCTGTAGTCGGGAACCCCTCTGAGTAGATTCTTGAAGGGCGCTATAACAAGTGTTCACGCATACATTTAAACGTTACTTCTACCTTTACCTGATGCACGTGCGGACCCGATATCCGTGTGCCCTGTGGGATCAGAAGCCGTAGTTGTAGGGGTGGGAGTTCTTGTAGTCGCCGAAGTCATCGTCGTTGTGATGGGTGTTGTTGTTATCACAGTTGTCGTTGGAACAACTATTATAAAAACAAGCTCACTAAAGTAGCAAATCTTACTCATATCTAGTTGTCCTTGCGGTTGTAAATCAAGCTCTAAACCCACAATTTTAGAACTCTTGGAAGTGTGCAACGACTGAGCATTTTTTATAGAAACTGTAGGCCTACTGCAGCCTCCTTCATACATCAGAGAAAAGTATCGTCTACTTGTCATGCAAACTAAAAGATTCTTGCCAAGAACATTTCAAGGAAGTAACTTCCGTCTGTATCATGAGATAGGCTACACAGGGAACTTATTTTCTGTGGCATAAAGATCATCACTGTTAATGATTGTCACAAGACATGTTTTTTATTTTTGATTAGCCTAGATTTTCTGCCTTCAAAGCGATACGCTGTGGACAACAAAACATTTCGAAACCCATGCATGCGTATTTACAATTTCATAGTCATTTAGAATTGCGATCAGAGCAGTTAGAAGCTGTTGTGATATCCGCTCTGTGCAAGAATAAGCTGTGCTATCGTGAGAAGTAATCCCATAACTGGATGTCACGTTGTCACAATGTCACAACTAAGCGACAATCGGATAATCCATATCAAAGTCCAGTCAGGACGTTTCAACTAGCTACCAGCAGGCTCAAACCAAGTCGATCTTACATTGACACTACGGAAGTAAATAATATTGAATCTTGGAGCACGGCATTCCAGCGTTTTATTTAATTTGTCTTGATTAACTGCAAGGGACTCTGCTCGGTACATAACACGAGAGCATCGCTATCAGGCAGGCCTACACAATGCACATACACATCAGGCCTATTCAGCTAGGGTGAAAATAATAATTATTATTTATAATAGCTAAACATCAAGCGTGACAAATTTATTTATGGCCTAATAGCGAAAGATTCTCCTGCCTACTTTTTAGGCAGACAAATGGCCTTGGAGTAGCACAATCACAATCTGACCACATCCATGGTGGATTATCTTTCGGATCCACACAAACACACGAGTAATTGGTGTTGTTCGGTTCTCCAGCGGACCAAGAGGTCTGTATGACTTGGACGCCATCACCTGTGGAAATTAATGGAAACATCAGGTGACATAGATTTGAATACGGGGCCTTGTGTAATTCAACGAAGTCAAACAATAAATTTAAAATATATTTTAATATGCCTAATCAAACTATTAAAACTCAATTGCGGCGCTACCTATTTTGTTTAAATTTCAAACACCTAATTTTTTTAGTAATTACGGTGTAGGCCTAAGTCCCTGAGGGATCATGTATGCTTCGGGCAAAAAATTCTTTTTACAATCCGGTTGATAGACCGCAGCTGGTTTAGCTACTGTGTGCATTTATGCAATTGAAACAATCAACAAGAACGCAAATATTATTGCAGAAGACATAAATCTTAACTACTGCGATATACGGTGCTAATAGCAGTCTACAAAGCATGTCCGTCTTAAGTGGCTTGAAATTGGGTTCGCTGGTCAGTGTGTTATCCAATGGTACTGCCGGTGTCACGAAATAGAGTAGGTCTATCCCCGTATTAATTGTATCCCCCAAATGAAGAAAAAACGAAAAAGCCACTTCCGCGTTTATTTAGTTTTGTAAATTAATTTTCATCTGCTTTGTTTTGAACAATAACTCTAAAAGGTATGTTTATTCCTATTAGATAAATTTTTTGCCTTGGTTTTAGAGCATTTAGAACATCTAAAACACTTAAGAACAGTCTGAGTCACTTAATAAATTCTGATCGCCTTTATGTTATAATTGATTAGGACACTTAGAATAAGCAGTCACTTTAAAATTTGATTAGAGCATAAATTTTTCAATAATACGCATTTTTCAAAAACGGGAATAGAATGGTTCATCCCCCCCGGATAGTCTAGACGGGTAAATTCCATCCGGGGGGATAGATTAATTCGTGCCCTCGGATAGCTTTCAGGAGATAGAATATCACGTGACACCGGCTATTAGCCCACGTTAGCTACATGTTAGCCCACGTTAGCTACATCGGCAAGAGAGCGGGCGGCCGCGCGTCTGTGGAATAGAGCGTGCGGATCGCGGTTCGAATCCCAATTCAAAATCTCGGGCTAGCACGGTCCGTCCACGGGGATCTAAGCTGTCACATTACAGCTGATTTTTAATGACATGCCGACATGCCTTATCACGTAGAGGAAGCAATGTGCTTCTATTTGATTCAAAGTCTAAGTGACTGTTAGCTAAAGTGCTAAACCTTCTGTTGTGTTAAACTTGAATTGCTTTACGCGATCGTTATTCACATAATATTAGGCTACATACCTAATCCATGTTTCCACATAAAATTTCATTTTATATAAAGTTCATATAGCGATCCATTACAAGAACGATAAGCAGTAACTTAATCTAAATGACTGCATGTTTAGCCTACATCATGTTACATACCAGGATATATCCACGACCATCCGTCCCATCGAATCCCAGCCCAGTACGAAAATGATAGGTCCAACCAGGACGTGCTGAACGGAGGAATCCAAAGATTAATACCGCTTTGAAATTGCGCTATATCACCACCGTTGGCGATACATCTTTCTCTGGCTTTGTACCAGGTCAGGCTTTCATTGTCATATTTAACATAACATCGATTATTGAAAAGAAAATTATTTGTAAAGTTGCTCAGACATCTGGTACCTACAGAATCAAAATATTTAATATCAGTAGAATATAATAAAAAATACAGTATAATATTAGTAGCCGCCAAAGTTTGGCAAGACACAGAAAAAATGGGAAATCTAATATCATATTATCGTTGCATGGTTTTAAAATATTAAACCATTCATACCGTTACGTGCTTTTAATAAAATTTTCAGACTCTTAGAATGCAAGAGGTTAGGCCTACGAACATTTCGTGTTTGTTTCGCACAGCACAACGCTTTCTTAAGCCAGTTGCTGTAATGCCTTGCCTGGTCAAGCGATTCTGAATATAAAGACGCAACTAAAAAACAATTTGCCGACTGAAAATAAATTGCGTTATTATTACTCCATTGACCTGTTTTAGTTAACGAAAAAATTGTGGACTTTCGCGTTTTATTTAAATATACACTGTGTCTCAATAAATCGGGCACCCTTTTTATAATGTGAATAAAACAGGCAAATCTTAATCGATTTTCAAAATTTCAAAACAGGCTTGATCCTGAGATAACTATCTTTCATTTATTCAAATATGAAGTTTCTGGCATGAATATTGATGTCACAATTACGTCATTTGCCTCAGAGAATTCAAATGTTAAGTACCGAACACAACTTTTTCTTTAAAAATATCTACGTTATACATTAAATATTATTTCACAATAATAAATTTTAGTTTAATTTTATTTAAAATTTGACTAACATTAGACTACAAGGTGTGTTCAAAGTGTCCGCCTTCGGCTTCAACACAAGCTTCAAGATACGTTTTTGTCTTCTTGGCTGAAAGCCATTCTCTTAATGATTTTTTTAAACATTTGGTTTCGATATGTAAATTAACGACGTCATTATGACGTAATTTTTTAGTGAGGGTCGTTCATAAACTACCAATTTGTAGATAATTATCTCAGGATCAAGCCTGTTTTGAAATTTTTAAAATCGATTAAGATTTGTCTGTTTTATTCTCATTATAAAAAGGGTGCCCGATTTATTGGGACACAATGTAGATTTAGCCTACTATGTGTGCTCACCATTTACAACAAAGGTTTTACAGTTTTACACTTTGAGACGATTTTGCAAAACCGGGCACTAGGCTAATGGGTTAACTCTCCCACAAAATTCTTTCTTTGCATTTCAATAACAAAATTAGGCCAACGATTTTACACTTTTCGAAACATTCCATTCAACTCTGTCTTTACTTTGGTTTAACCCGCCCAATCTCGATAATTTTTTTGCACATTACCAAAATGTAAAGTAATGCTCATGCGTAATTGCCTAGCAGGCGAAGCTCCGACCTATCTTATGCAACTCTGTGTACCTGTGCTATCCATTCCAGGCCGTAGATTCCTTCGCTCTGCTACGCTGTGGTCGGTCCGTCTTTCTGGAATAAGTTACCTATTAGTCTCCGTAATGAACTTCTTTGTATTTCTTTGCCCCTTTTCCGCAAGCGTTTGAAAACCATTCTCTTTGATTGTGCTTTGGTGTCAGGTCGGGAGCGCCTCTGAGGAGTTCTCTTGAAGGGGCGCTATATAAATGTACGATTACAAATACAATTACAATTAAAGAAGCCTGCTTCGGCGATTCTCTTGAATTCTCTTTCGAGGTGATGAATCAGTTTAACCTACACCTGTGTAGAATATCCTACAATTACAGTTGCGATGTCATCTAAACAAGGCTTGCACTTGTAAGAGTGCGATTTCAAAGGCTTATAAAGAAACAAAACTATTCAACTCACCTTCGAATTCACATAGATTGTTTCGTAAAACATTTGCATTTGAGGCTTCAACCAGAAACTCTTTTGTCTCATTTTTGGGTTTCAGATAACCGTATAGTTTATAGGTCGTGTAGTCTAGGTTTGACAGATAACCTAAGACGTAAAATATCAAAATAGTACAAGATCAAGTAAAGTTGTGGTAGCTTACGGCAAGACAATCACGGCCATGACTCATTCAGCGGTCGCCAGCGTTTTAGAGCTGCTCTTGCTATTCTTTGCTGGTTCCTATTGGCGCGAATTATTTATTGCAAATCTCAACTTGTATGACTGGCGAAGAATATAATTAAATCAGATTAACTGTTTCGATCAAGGAGACAAAAGATAAGTAAATTCGTATAATATGCAACACACAAACACACACACTGTGACAAAATCGTGTGTGTTTGTAGTTCTCTGGTGGTGACAGAATGAAAGAAAGATACAACGTCTTAACTCTGGGAAGGCACAAACGCGTAAATCGCACTGCACACGAGCTAGGTAAATGGATGGATATACGAATGAACAGACAGATATATAATGGATAGACAGCTAGATAGATGGATGGATGGAAGAATTAGATGTACAGGGTGGCTCAATAAAAAATGTCCCACCAGCAAAAATGCAATTTCTCCGTAACCAATCGAGATTTTTCTGTGAAAATAGCAGGATTTATAGAGGAAAGAATTTGCAGCACTCCCTGAAAGTCTCAATAATGAAGTTGCATTACTTCAGAAGATACAGCTGTGCAAAAAGTTTTTTCCATTTTTTCAAATTTCCGTAGAATCACGTTACAATACATGTTATTTATTTAAGATTTTTTGCAAATTGCAACACACATGATGATGGTAATGTCATACGACCTCGCTAAGAGCTGTAAAGAAGTTGTTTATGAACCAAGCTGTTAGCATTTGGTGATATTTTATATATTAAGATCTCAATTTGTGAATCCGTAACTGAACGTCATGGGCAAAGTTTCTGCTGATGATAAAATGGGAACTCGGACGTTGCGTGAACAGATACTGGGACATCGCGTGATCATAGCAAAATACCCAGTGAAAAGTGAAGCCTGAGCGCATTGAAGGCTATCTGCAAACGTGTTTATGTATAATGAAATGGAGATCAGATGTTGGAAGAGAAACGAGAAGTGGTCTGACGGGAAAAGCGCGATATTCACGAAATTCGCGTGGTAGTCGAAAGGGTCAAGTTTGCAAAACACGTCGTGGTTTTGGCATCAGATCTTCTGGCGTGTGTTACGGCTGCAAGGAAAGACTGCACTTCTTCCCATTCAGTGGGTTGAATGTCAAACTCATCGTTGAACTCTCTTACCCAGACTCATTGAAGATCAGGTAGGCCTATGCTCTAACATCTGGTTTTAATTTCCAGCAGGACGGTGCGCCTGCTTGCTCGCACGGCAAGGTTGATTATGATGACGCTACCTTATTGTCATCAACTGAAGTAAATGTATTGACACAAAAGACTAACAAACTCGTCAAACCTTTGCCCTCTTGCTTATCAAGTCTGGGTAGCTATGCTGGAATCCTGCAAGACGTTTCATCACAAGTTGGAGAACATTTGCCAGCTGAAGCAAGTCGTGCTGCTAATGTGGGATCAGTTGCCGCAGGACCCGATCAACAAGGCCATACAGAGCTTCACAAAAAGAATTCGAGCTCGTGTTAAGGCAGGGAGTGGACACTCACTATGCCTCACAATAAATTGCAAAACGAAATTCTGAGGCCGTAGTGAAAAGTGATATCATTTGACATGGAGATCTGCAAATGACGTTCATTATCCGCGGAAATTTGAAAAAACAAAAATTAAAGTTTAAACAGCTGTAACTTTTGCAAACATGAAAAGTTTCAAATGAGACTTTCAGGGATTGTTGGAAATTCATTCCCCTGCAAATTGGGAAATATTCGTAGAAAAAGTTCAATCGGTTGCGAAGATATCGCATTTTATCAGGTGGGACATTTTTTATTGAGCCACCCTGTATATATACATCTAATTCATATGTATGTATGTATGTATGTATGTATGTATGTATGTATATATGTATGTATGTATGTATGTATGTATGTATGTATGTATGTATGTATGTATGTATGTATGTATGTATGTATGTATGTATGTATGTATGTATGTATGTATGTATGTATGTATGTATGTATGTATGTATGTATGCACATGTATGTGCACTTGTTATAGCGCCACTTCAAACTCACTTCTCAGAGTCGCTCACGATTGCAGCGCGGACACCAAATCGTATACATAGCTCCATGCCAAAGCGCTGAGCAATTGCGAGTGAAGTATTTGCTACTTGCCCAAGGTCCCAGCGCGGCGACTTGAGGTGAATTCGAACCGGCAACCCACTGGCTGCAAGGCAGCGAACATTATCAACAAGAACACCGCGCCCCGGTAGGCAAACAGGTACGTAGGCAGATTGGTAAGTAGGTAGGTATGTAAGATGGTAGGTAGGTAGGTAGGCAGGCAGGTAGGTAGGTGGGTAGATAGGTAGGTAGTTACGTAGGGAAAGTAGGTATGTAGGTAGGTTTGTGAATGGATAGACGGACGGACAGACAGACAGGCAGACATATAGATAGATAGATAGATAGATAGATAGATAGATAGATAGATAGATAGATAGATAGATAGATAGATAGATAGATAGATAGATAGATAGATAGATAGATAGATAGATAGATAGATAGATAGATAGATAGATAGATAGATATGGATGGATGGATGGATGGATGGATGGATGGATGTATGGATGGATGGATGTATGGATGGGTATGGGTATATACATAGGGACCGACGGACGGACGGAAGGACGGACGGAAGGACAGACAGACAGACAGAAAGACAGACAGATAGATAGATATATAAATAGATAGAACGGCACAACCGGTCGCGATCACGGTTGGAGAACTTGATTCGTTCATTGTAAGTCTTAAATTGTCTTAGAAATGAATCATTATTACTCGACTGAGCAATACTAGACCGAATTCACAAAAATTTATAATTTCTTTACAAATATAGGCTTCATTCTACCATAAAATAATATGTATTGAAACTCTGCAAATTTGAGTTTTTCATTGACCAAAACATGTTTATCAAGGTGTGTGTTTAGATCATGATCTCCACGATAAGACAAGCATTACCTAAATAAGTGTTTCCATTAACGAGAAACCAGGTGATGTTTCCATTTCGTTGACTTAGTTTCATATTGATAAACATCTGTGAGTCGATATTCAATTGACTCAGAACCTGAAACACAGCCATTTGAATTCCAGTATCATTAATAGATGCTAAAGTTGAATTATTCGCTTGGCACCAGGACCTTGAATCTTCAAAATTCTTCATTTCGGAAGGTTTTGTAAAACAAAATTCTCCGATGCACGTTTGAGAACAGGACGGTGCTGGCAGCATAAAAACACCTGTTAGAAAATATCCAGCTTGATGTTATTTGCAAAGTATTAGCTACTACAGCAAAAGTGCTTTTCTGATTAAAAAAACACGCAGCCTATGAAATTGCAAGTCATTTAATTTCATCTAGAATTCATCTAGACTTGATAGCGCAATAGTGTAGCCTACAGTTGTGTAAAGCGGATTTTAAACTTTATCAGACTGTCACTTTATGGTCATAATAATTATTCAGGTAGGTTTAATTCAGTTTCGCATCTAGCTGCAATCGATGAATGCAGTATCTGCATGTCTTCGGGAATCTTATGCCATGGACGAAAGCTTTTATACTTCAATCTGTCTTTGATATAAAAGTTATCAGAAGCATAGGAGGGATAAGGTGCTCTGATGACATACCTATCTTCTATAACGTGTAGAATGCGTGGACGCTCTTTTGCCACCCATAGGACTACATGCGTATTACTATATATTCACTTTAAACAGCAGCATTTCATCTGGATGTAGGACTACTAGTCAGTCTATTCTAATGTTTATCGTTCATTAACCACTCGTGACTATTCTGGGAGCGCCAGTATGCTTTCTGATTAAATGCATGTAGCATTTTCTTACATGTAGCTGTTATTTGAATACATTTCGGCGTTCACGTAGGCTACACTAACGAACATCAACATGATCTACAAATACGTGCAACTGAGTTTGGACCGAAACACCTTAACTAATACTGATTTTGTTATAGATACAGAATCTGATGCAATAATAACATTATCGAATAACACTTTAACTCGCAGATGCGTAAATTTAACCAACGACCAGTCGATCACTCACATATTTTGTGCCAGAGAACAGAGCAATATCGACATGGAAAAGCAACCGTTTCAGTGGCCTCTATTGCAACTAGGAAGTACATGCATTTTAGTCATTGTTTTGCCAGCCAATCGCATATCTAAGCAACAAAATTTAATGATGTCCACTTCATAGTCGTTCGCTTACCGAGAAGAGCAGAGATGATCCGAATCGTCAACATTTTCTTTTTTCAGGACTCTAATAAGCGAATTTAACTACCGAGTCTTTATGCCATGCATAGGTTAATATTATATTGCTGCAATTCGACTTGGAGGCTAGCAATGAACAAGGAAGTAGAGCGTGCATCAACAGACCTTAGGCAGCGGCAACCTTGGCACGCTGCTAAGACGTCGAATCACTGCCTCGTGAGTTAACTGGACCGTGTAATGACGTCGCTGAACCATTATATACCTCGGCACACACAAAACAGTAGGCTAACTCAAATAAGCGATTACATGCTCATGAACATACAGGCACAAGCACCCGTACACAAGCACACACACATATTTAATTATGCACTCATTATATACCATGACTTCGCGTTGAAATGGATCGACAGATATCGTCAGTGTGATTGACTGAGAGTGCACTACATTGGTATGGCTGGTCTAAGTAGCCTATAATAGCGAAATGCATTAATCAAAAATGAACGCCCATGAGAATTCAGAAGATGGACGGAGTTTATAAGGGGCTAGGGGGGCTAAGCCCCCCAAGAAGACCCAGATTCATTTTTTACCGTGTAAATGTCATCTTTTCCCGGGCTTAGCACCCCCCAATTAAGAAGGCTTTAGCCCCTCCAAGAACGGAAACCAAACTCCGCCTATGATTCAGAATCGTCCAAATAAACATTGACAGGTGTGAGAGAAAAGTTACATCATAGGCTTAGCCTGATATAAAGTCATATCACGTTCCCACAATGCACTTCAATCCTTCCAGCCGTTCAATATTCGTCAGTTGCTCACCGTCCACCCACTTCGTTCAACACGCTTCTCCTCCGTAACATCAGTCCTGCCAAGACCAGCCCTCTACCTTGTCGTCTCATCTTCTCACTGACAATGTACTCATTAGGAGACATGAGTGAAGCAGTATTCTTATCTAAAAACAGATTTCTGCATGGCGTGGATTCGAACAATCAACCTCTCGATTGCAAATCTTGTGCACTGCTACCTTACACCACCAATATTCGCAAACCGCTGTAGGCTATAGCCGTTGCCATTCCTCTTTGGAACAAACTTCCGCAACCACTATGACGAATAATAATATACCGGTATCTGACCCATCATACGAACTCACCGAAACTCCACCTCTAGCTATATACGCTATATTCCCATAAGACTGTCACTCGAAAGTGAAAACGTTGCTTTCCATTGATCCCTTCCTGATTCATCCACTTCCCACTACCTCACACGCCATTTCAACTCTAAACATCACCCGCTGACTCTAACTCCTATAGCCTGACTCGCCCGATCTTGACTCCTGCCTACCGACTGTGTTTGGATTGAGCGTCTGTGAACAAACTGGGTGTGGCGACTTCGCTTTGTGAGCGCTGTCAAAAATTCCGAGTGTGCGACTACGATTACCATCTGAATAGACCTACTGCTGCTCGTGGCAGTTGACGTACAAACCAATCACACCTGTCTTTCAACGAGGAAGAGCAGAAGAGTGATATCTTATGGGGCGCGGTGGTGTAATGGGTATGTTCGTTGCCTTGCAGCCGGAGAGTTGCAAGTTCGAATCCACCTCCTCTTATCTCAAAAGAGATTTCTACATGACGTGGATTCGAACCATCAAGCTCTCGATTGCCAGTATGCACACTGCCCACTCTATTGTTCACTCCGACCAGCAATAGTTTGCGATGTTTGTTAATGCTAATGCATACGATGAAGTTGACAATACTTCCTTATCAGTAAACTAGTTTGTGCAATTAATATTTCCCAGTCAGTTGTTGGTAACTAGTTAATCCAAAATACACCAGGTTAGACAAGAAGTAGGCTAATAACTCGGCATGATTATGAGGATGACGGGTGACCATCTGTTTATTTTTTCACCAACAGTGTAGGCCTATGGAGAAACAGTGTAGGCCTACTCACTGCAGCAACGTTGGCTGAAGAAACAGCATGTGAATTTACATTCTCGGTCTTTAGTAGGCCTATGTCAAAGCATTCTAAGTAAACTGTCTACCGGTTTCATTGAGGTTCTGTGAGAAACTTTGTAAATGATTACCTGGGATTCCCCTCAGATCGCCGTTGGACACCAGAGGTGGGAACTCCGCCACTGGTTGCACTCTGCCAGTGCCAGTCCCAAGCCTGGATAAAAGAGGAGGGTGTCGCTTAAAGTGTTCAGAAAAAAATAATTTTGCATGAATCACATGCATAGGGTATTAAAATGTGACATTTATGCACACAATTAACCTACCAAAATTCTACATCCAAATCTCAATGGCAAATGACCTCTCAACAGGGTGTAACTTCTTCAAATAGTGTGCAGAAAAGCGATATTTGTGAAAAATTCTGTTATTCTTTAGAAAATAGTTATCTGCTATTTCTCAGCTTTTCCAATCCATGTTACTGTTATCCATAAACACTTATCTTACTTTATTTACTTATATTATTTATTTATTGTTCTAGTAGGCCTAGGCATTATCTATAATTTATATTCAATGCTGATTGATGACGCTATTTATTGGGTAACTTGAACAGAAAACATCGCACATCAGGCAAGCCAAAAGGCAGTGGGTAGGCCTATCAATGTCAATGATCCTATTCTGTGCACAACTTCTGTATGAGGTTCAAAGACCAGCTCCTCCAATGAGCAAGGCATTATAGATGAATTCTGCCCTGAGGCAACCCTTGTTCATTTCGATGGTAAGCTGCTGCTAGGTGATGAGAGTGCTAATGCTGATCGCATGGTGGTTGTTGTGTCTGGCTTAGGAATTGAAAAAAGCGTCTAACCATTCCAAACTACCTGGCTCTGAAACTGGTTGCCTAATGTGGAATAAAATTGCTGAGATACTAAGAGATGAGGAAAGGGTATCAGAATGGTTGGCTTGGTTGACACAATCAGTCGTAACACAGGAGTTCACAGTGGCACAATAGCCGTTGTTCAAAAGTTCTTTGACAAACGCCTATGATTCTTGTTTGCAGACATCACAGGTCTGAATTAATTGCAGCATGCAGTTTTTATTTACTCTTTGTCTCCAATGGGCTTCAAATTGCAGTTTTCGCCAGGTTCAGATGTCAGTTTCCTCTCACTGACCGTAACAAGATTGTTTCTCTTTGCAAGGATACAGAAAGCTGTTCTCTGGATTACAGTGAGAAAGTATGGCTAGAGCAGAACCACCAAGCTATAGTTCAGCTTTATGTGAGGTAGTCCATATTGGTGATGTTGACAGCATCCAATTCAGTCAAAATGGTGCATATCAAATGGCATTTAATAGTACTTGAAGATACATCTTTTCCGATGAATGTCGCTCTGTATGTTGAGACATGGTTCACTGTACCCATCACCTATGATGCTCTTTACAATAATTATATGAATGCTATACAACATGGAACAATTTCATAGCATTGAGACCCAAACTTCAGATGTAGCCGTTCACAAAATGAAAATGCTTCTCTGGTATATATGTCAGCGAAGAATTGGCAGGACTGTCCCTTTTTCTGACATGGTCTTAGCTGACGAGAAGAAACAGTTTCCGCATTACGCAAGCCACGGATGAAAACTGGTTTAAGGATTGTTGATCCAAAAACCTTCAGGACATTTCAGGAGAAAAGTTTATCCGAGTTCGTGACACAGCAATCGATGCATCAATATGCTACCCCAAAGTCGGTCAAGATTTTCTCTCTTATGATCCCAAAATGTGCATTAGACGAGAAGGTTAGCGACAATGACATTCCAAGAACACCGTTGCTGCACTTTCTGTTATTAGGCCAAATGACATTGGTGGGCGTGCAGTAAAGTTAGCACCTAGGCCTAATTTTAACTTGGCCCTCCCACATGGTGAGCTGCAACATCAGCTCATCTTCCAAGTGGCTGAACACCACCGATAGCCTACTGCTACGCCGCAGATTTTCACTCTTCAGTTACAGTCAGACATTATTTTGATATCGGAAACATAAACGCAACTACTTTGTATTGTTTCACTTTACTGCAACACACTTTTATGTTTGACCATCTTCATTGGCTTCCCTTATTGCTCGGATTCAACTCAAGGTCCTGGCACAAATTTACTTGCTGAGCTACCAAGCACCTATGTGACCTAATCCGTCTGCTGGCCTCTGTCGCTTCTCTTCGCCCGCTCTGCTTCTTTGACTGGCATGATCTCCTCGTCCCGCGAGCCGTAGAACCACCATTGTTAAAACTTGGGCCTTTGCTCTCAATGGCCTGCACTGTAGAACCAGTTTCCTCCTTCAACGCGTTTCTCCTTATAAACTGATGGCCCAAGTGCCTCTATTCATTGTCTTAAAAACACTTGTTAGTCTCTTGGTCTAATGCACTGGGAGGGCCTCTGATTGGTGTGCACTGTGAGAGGCGCTATATAAATGCATAGACAATACAATACAATGTCTTGTTTGTTTACTGTAGTCTGTAGCCTATTGTGTGACAGTAAATGATACAATGCATTAAATTTGTGATTTTTTGAATTTTTAAGAAAAATCGCTCTTTTTGAAAACTTCACTAGCTTTGAGAGGTCACTTAACATGATCCCAAAGCCATAAGATTTCACTGGGTTGTTCATGACACCAAATGTCACAAATCCAGAGGGTATGCGAGGTGATTATTTGAAAATTATTTTTTCACCATAGGAAAGCTGAACACTCTAGTGTCGCTAATGGTCTTTGTTACCACACAGTGACGTTAAACTGCAAATACCGCACCCCCCCCCCCAGAGGTGGGACAGTAAGGCTGCTGCAGGTACTGTACATGTGACCTTGACCCATCCATGCAGCTTCAGACTAATGCAGCACCTTTGTGTAGGTTATACTCCTAAGAGTGAAGCACAATAATAGTTTAGTCCAAGGCCGCCAGAATAGAGACAGTATTAATTGGCCTGCACTTTTAGACATCAATTGTGTGATGGAGTACTGTAACACTGAGCGTGCCCCACAGCCAGACGATGCATGTTGTGCATCCCTCTCAACCCATCGATCCACATCCGAAGTATCTCGAAACAAGATCCACCAAGGCCTTGGGAGTTCTCATAGGAGAGAAATTAAGAGTAATTATAATAGACCACATCAGATCTGGTACTGCCTCCCTCCATCAGAACCCCTGAGTCACGCGGGTCCTTCATGAACGATATCCGAACTAGACCTACATGTACACGTGTATTGTCATATCTAGATTGTTGTATGTCTGCACGATGCAGGTTTACACTAGTAGCACAGTTGACAGTATGGCTACTTCGTACTCATGAATGAGTTTGTCAGTAGGCATACGTGTTTTATTGTAAGTAAGGGCGAAATTCATCCCGCTGCAGAGGGCATGACTATAGCATCGGGTATTTAAGTGTTCTGTAGGTTGAGGTCGTGAGTGTCGGTTAGGGTTAGATTAGGTGTTGTGAGTTTGTCTTAGAGTTAGGTTAGACATCGTAATGGTTGGATAGGATCCGATAACACGATATTCTGCTTGAGTTAATTTTGTGTTTATTTTAGCATTGATTAGGCTATTCTCCGTTATTGACTCTGTGACATGGAACGGGCTTCCTCGGCAGTTTATCAACCTCCTTAGGTCATTACTTCAAGGTTCTTCTGTTGTCCACTTGTCAATTTTAGGGGGTGCCTCTGCACTAGGGTGCTCCAGATTGTAATGCATTTTCAAAAAGTTTCTCAAAATACTGCTCCCTGGCAATTTTCCCATTCCATTTATCATTTTGTTCAACTGTATCAATTTTCAGACCAATTGAAAAAGGCTAAGCCTTGCCACCAGCACAAAAACTTAACAATACGAAAATACATGGGAATTTTCTTTAAAATTGGCAATTTGGAAACCATTATAGGAATTGGTGGGAAAACTTAATTATTTCATGATGATTAACTTCTTTTACAAGCTTTTCTATGTGCCTGACAATATTTATTATGAGAAATATTAGGTGCACTGGGTGCAGTATGAGAATTTTAGAAAATTGCTGCATGTGAGTCAGACGTTGATTTATGTGGAGAGGCGTTGTTCCATGAAAACTTTACCGTGGATCTTAATTAAGAACGACTATGGGGTTGGATCTCAGACCACGAAATTCTCACACTGACTGGGTGTGTATTAGATTGTTTAATAAACATGGATGAACTATTTTTGAGAAGTGGTGACAAGCTATATGGTTTGCTGGGGGCCATTTGCCCCATTGCCAGACAACGGAATTTCTATAAATGGAGATGTTCTGCGTTTGGTCGTTTATCTGAAACGATCCAAATGTTCATGTTACTGGAACGATTCCAGAAGCAGAGAAAAGTAATTAAATGCATTTGGGGTTGTCGAACAACGAAAGAAGAACATCAAGGCCAATATTCTGGATCTCTACGATAATTATAGCCGCTATAGCGTCGTGTTTGTTCAGTGCCTTTTTTGTCAAGGCTTGACTCTTAGCGGTGTCTGCTGCGGATGCACCTTTGGATGGCCAGCAGTTCTGGACTGATCTCAACATGACTTATTCAGATGTTGCAGGAGCTGCAGTTGCTGTCCTTAGACATTTAAGATATCTTGCAGAAGTTGAACCATTCGCATTGATCTTGAACTAGGTTTATGAATCCGAAAACCCGCAAATCGCTCGCCAACTTCTGACAGTGAGACAATCAGAACCATTGGAACCCCCCCTTTCAGTTTGCTATTTCCGCAGTTGAATGCATCCTCCAAACTGATTCATTTGATTATTGTTCGACCTACTTAATATTGAAACTGATTGGCTCACCTTAGGCTACTACCAGCACAGTGGAAAGCTGTTGACAATTTCCAGCAAGCAGCACTGCTATAATTATATCTATTTGTTCGTGAATGGAAAAAAGCGATGAAACTAATAACATACTTTGTAAATACAGTCATAAAGGATGAATATCAACGATAGTCTACTCTACAGGTGGTTGAAGCTCATTGACACAGATTCCGAGATTCTAAGCACTGAGGAAACTCTTGAAACAGTGCACGTGTAGCCTAACACTGTAAGATTTGTAGGTCTATGGGAGTGAGAGTGGAATTGCAGTAGCAGTTTGTCGATAGAGTCACATTTGTCTGTTGATACAAGGGTCCTGTTCTGACCAACAAAATGATAAACACATACTAGTTTTTCATGTATACTTACATACCTGCAATTTGTATTTTCAACCAAAAATAGTGGTTATTGTAAAACTTCATCGTGCTGGTGGCAAGGCTTAACCTTAATACACAATCCTAAAATTTGGTTTTTTAGACTCATCTCTATGAGACGCATGGGAAAATATCCGGGGAGCTATGAATTTTCAACTTTTATTTTTTTGGAGCACCCTACTCTGCACCTCTAAGTAGCGACCATTAAGAGTGGTATATAAATTTTGGCTGTCTCTCCTCATTGACGATTCTACCATAATTTTAAAAATGCTTAATGCCTCTGCTACATACAACCACTTTGCATATTTAATTAGAAGCAACAAACTAGGTCAAAGAGTTTCAACTCTATTGCTCAAAATTCAGACATTTAGGCTTACTATACATCCTGTGAGAGAGCATCTACAATAATTCAAAATCACGAGTTCGATTAGGTTTATACACAAGTTGAATAAGTTAGGCCTAAGTCAACATTCTGTCGCATGCTTGATGATTATTGCATCAAAAGATGATTCCACCACCCTTAAAGATTTCTATGCTAATTTTCAAATCTCGATGATGAATCCTTGGCCGATGTCATGTATAATAGGTAAAAGTAGTTTCCAAGAAACTTTATTGATGAGTCGATGACAATTAAAATTGTGACAAAGCATTACGTTCTGGAAAGAAATAATCTTGAAGATTCTTCTTTTTAATTGAGACCAAAAGTCTATCAAGGACATCGCGAAACCTCTCTTCCACCTTCTCATCACTCCAGTCTCGCTCGACTTCCATTTCCCAGAAGATTGCCATTCGAAAATGGCGTTCGCTTAGCTGAGCTAGTCTGGGTTCGCGATTCTGAATGACTAGAAGGTTACTAAGAACTCTTCTTCCACATTCGTTTATCTTAAAAGCTTTCCAGACTTTGTTCCTGACGGGTGTGAATGGAATTGGACACCATGCATTAGTACCGGGGACTTGAGGCATATCTATGAAAAACCCTTCATCAACAAAGACTTAAAAACCTGGTAGTATGTCGATCTGTAGGTTGCTGTTCGACTTTTGTACAATGCCAGGCCTTTCCAGATGAACACTTATGTTATCTCGCAACAATGGGATCTGTTAATCAACTTCTCCATTTGCTGCTTGATGTATTCAGCCGTCTTTCGCGTGTCTGCCAAACCAGAGTTGTGTGGCACTGATTGAAGCAAACTGCTGTTAACAGTTGAATTATGCAATGTTTAAGTCGGATCACACTCGTGTTATATCGACAAGGAATCAAGTTTTTCTTGTTGTTGTTAATGAGCAATAGTGCATGGAAGACGTTAGTTAGACCCTCGATTTCATTCGGACAAAGTTTATAGAGCGCTATGTCTTCATAAACAGGTTTGCTGGTGATTGTCATATAATCATAACCGAGCAGCGGCACCGCAACAAAAGCACGCAGGACAAAGCGCGCGGAGAAATGCGCGCAGACATATGCGCGCAACAGGAAACCCACAAAAACACCCCCGACAAAAGCGCGCAGACAAAATCGCGCAGACAAAAGCGCGCAACTAATGTCTTTATGACATATGTATGTATGTATGTATGTATGTATGTATGTATGTATGTATGTATGTATGTATGTATGTATGTATGCGCATGCATGTATGTATGTACATACATATACATACATACATACATTCATACACATACATATGAATACATTCATACACATACATATGAATACATGCATACATACATACATTCATGCTCATACATACGTTCATACATACATACATACTTACATACATACATAGGCCTACAAACATACATACATGCATACATACATACATACAAACATACATACATACATACATGCATGCATGCATGCATACATACATACATACATACATTCAAATGCCCATATACGAAACCTTGTGCAAATCCAGATTCAACAAAAACTTGCGCCGATTCATTTCTATGTTGCTCAAGAATGTCGTCTGTTGTTTCCTTCTTCTGGTCTACAAGAGCTTTAAGCAGCTTTCTTTTGCTTCTCGATAACTCATCAATTCTGTTTTTCATATTAAAGCTGCAATCATTTAGCATCGGTTCCAGCAAATTAATTTCCGGAATAAAGTGAGTCGGAAGCTTCTTCTCATTCAGACAAATCTTTAAATATTTAAGAACACGAATCAATATCTTGTCGATATTATCATTCCAATTCACGGGTTCCAGCTGTTGCATGTTAAGAAGAAGCGTTTTAAAGTGGTAAGATGTAAGCTGAGCAAGACCGGGTTCTCCATTTCTCAGAGCCTTTAAGACACGGAAGACCATCTTCAGTCCCTCTGGTGCTTGACGTATTGTCTCCGTTTCTTCATAAGAGTATGATCTTCTCCAGGCCTTCTTGTCCGGGACGTCGTCATAATCGTGTGGTAAACCAATGTAGAAATTTCCATCGACGAAAGCAGCAAGAACAATATCCAAACAGTAGTACAACATCTTGTTTCCTCTCTCCGGATATACATCAATTCTCACGCTTGGCCCATCACGCCGTACAATCACTTCTTCGTCTTTAAACAGACCAGTCGCAATATCTCGTAGTTCCTGAACAAGCATATCGCTCGCTGCCTTAAAGTCCAGGTATTTTCCACCGGGCAGATAGCACAGTTTCAACGCTTTGTCGAAGCGTGAACAGCCAGCCGCCGCCATTGCATTCCTTTCAAACTTCAGCCAAGCGTAACCCGGTTTCTCTGGAACTGGCAAGACATCTAGTTCATTTTCAAAGAAATAATAAACTGCCACGAGTCTTTTAATTTTGCTGCCATTCACATCCTGAAGGTCGATCAAGGTGAGGCGATAACTGCTTCTTCGTCCAACCAAAGCTTCCTGGAGTTTCATCAAGTATTCATCTGGCAGTGGTAGACATGTTCTGCGGGATTCTATTATATAGCATGACCCTTGGCACTGTTGACAGATCCCTTTGCAGCTAGCACAATATTTATAAAGTTGCTTGCGAAGTTCATCAGCAGCTGAAAGTAAATTATTTCTGGCAAGTTGAATAGTGAATGAAGTGCTGTCTTCGGAATCAAATAATCGTCGCCAAGTTATCGAATCAGGGGTTCGCTTCTTCTCTGGTTTAGCTACATATCTCTTTACACCTTCCCCTTCCCAGATCTCAAAAGTTGGCACAATATCCACAGAATACAATTTTCTCTTTTTATTCTCACCAATTTGCTGTTGGATAACATCCATCTGGATTGCAGTTCCGTGGTGTCTAGGAAGCAAATCGAACCCTGGAATGGGTTTCGTGTTCATCCATCTCTTTAATTTACCAAAGAATGCCGCTGTCGTCTTTCCAGCGTCAACAATGTACGTACCATTCTCGAAAGTTAAACATTCTGCAAAGAAGTCATTATAATCTGCAGAATATCCGTTTGCGAGTCTTAGTATAGCGTAACCATATCTTCCTGGTATCTCCTCGATTTTTAGTTCACACCCTTTCGGGATTTTCAAGATGAACATGACGTCAGATTCAAAGTCCTCATCTTCCTTACTTCTTACAACTTTGACGCCTTCGTAAGAGCCTCCGATCCCTTTTACAGGACTATCAGTGCAGAAGTCAATGCATTTAATAAATTTATTCAAGACATCTTCATGGTCATCTTTCATTTTCGCTAATTTATCTGGCGGCATTGCATAGGTCGCATGGAATTTTTCAACAACAGGGAGCAGATCTTTGTCATTGTGCCATTCGACCAGCTCAGGATCTAAAAATTGATGTGGACAAGCAATCCATTATTAATATGATATATTTGAGCGCTATTATAATTGGTCTATCTAAATCTAGTGAAAACAACATTATGTGCTCAGTTTTCATGGTGCCTGGTTTCTGTGAAGTACACCTATATGAAACGCGACCTTTACAGTAAAACATTTACCAGTGCACTTAATATGGGATCCTGAACATCTACATGTAGAACATGAAACGAGGTCTGTAGGACTATACAGGACATGACATTGTACAGCGCATAAGGTGGCCGAAATGTTTTACACTTAATCTTTATACATAATAATAATAATAATAATAATAATAATAATAATAATAATAATAAAAATAATAATAATAATAATAATAATAATAACATTGGGCTACCTCGATGATGTCACTCTTGGAGGGGAACATTCTGTGGTTGCAGCGGATGTGGATATGATCGAGCATGAGTGTGCGAAGCTGGGCTTACACCTTAACCATGCCAAATGCGAGGTAATATCGCAGGGCCCTTTGTCGACTGAGTACAACTGTCTGAAGGATTTTAGGTCAGTTAAGCCGGAAGCAGCTTCTCTACTAGGCGCGCCACTCTCTGAATCAGACGCTCTTGAGCGGCCCCTGGAATTTCAATGTCAGAATCTGTCATTGGCAATCACAAGGTTGGAGCGCATCGGAAGACATGGTGCTCTCGTCCTCTTAGGAAGCTCCCTCAGTCATCCTAAGCTTCTACACATTTTGCGGTGCTCTCCCTGTGCAGACCACCCCTTGCTGGAGAATTTTGACTCACTGCTTCGCCATGGGCTGGAGTCAATACTCAATTTGACTCTTTCTGACAATCATTGGATGCAAGCTTCTCTGCCAGTCAAGGCAGGGGGTTTGGGCATTCGCCGAGTGACCTCGCTGGCACTTCCTGCCTTTTTGGCTTCTGCTGCGGGTACTCGGTGTCTCCAATCATCTATGCTCTGCAATCTACAGGTACCGGAAGACCTACCGTTTGAGTCTCTGCAGGCCCAATGGTGTGCACACTATGCTGCTCCATGCCCAGAAGATACCTTGGCGCATAAGCAGTCTTGCTGGGACAAACCTATAATCGACATCGAGGCTAACAATCTCAGCAATCTGGTATCTGACGATTACCACCGAGCAAGACTCAAGGCTGTGGCGGCTCCACATGCGAGCGATTGGCTCTTTGCTCTGCCCATTACATCCTGTGGTCTGACTCTGGAAGATGAAGCCTTGAGAGTCGCACTGGGCCTCAGACTTGGGGTCAGCATCTGCGAGCCTCATGAGTGCCGCTGTGGAGTCCAGGTCAAGGCCAATGGCTCTCATGGGCTTTCTTGCTCTTTGGGACCAGGCAGAGCAGCCAGACACGCAGGCCCCAACGAACTCATCTATCGAAGTCTGGTTCGCGCTGGCTTCCCAGCAGTGAAGGAGCCACAGGGGCTTAGCATAGCGGACGGAAAGAGACCTGACGGTCTAACCCTTATTCCATGGCGGATGGGTCGCGCTCTAATATGGGATGCCACGGTAACTGACACTCTGGCCGCATCCTACCTGCCATCCACATCGGCTACAGCAGCCAGCGCAGCCGAATTAGCAGCAGACAAAAAATGCGCTAAATACAGTACACTTGCACAAACTTACCACTTTGTACCGTTGGCAATTGAGACTCTTGGCCCAATTAACAGCAGTTTTAATTCATTTTAATTCAACATTTCAACGCCATAACCTTCCAAGGCACCTTTGCTTCGCCTGATCTTGACGAGTTCTAGCCGTTCCAGAATACAATTTTTTACGTCTCCGGATAATTTTTTGAAATCCCGAGGAATCTGAGATACCTCGGGTAAAAAAAAAAATAATAATTTATTAATAATTCCCAACAAACCCGTCATATATAATAATGAATGGTTGAACTATTGGCATACGTCGGATACTTTATTAATGCGATATATTGGGTGCAGAGCCTACCCTCTGTATCTGTGATGAGCCATAATTACAAGGGGCAGACGGGGTGGTGATAACCAATGGACCAAACCTTTATTTTTAGCTGTGGCTGGGCTGGGAACGCCGCTGAGTAGGGGTCAGCATCTGCGAGCCTCATGAGTGCCGCTGTGGAGTCCAGGTCAAGGCCAATGGCTCTCATGGGCTTTCTTGCTCTTTGGGACCAGGCAGAGCAGCCAGACACGCAGGCCCCAACGAACTCATCTATCGAAGTCTGGTTCGCGCTGGCTTCCCAGCAGTGAAGGAGCCACAGGGGCTTAGCAGAGCGGACGGAAAGAGACCTGACGGTCTAACCCTTATTCCATGGCGGATGGGTCGCGCTCTAATATGGGATGCCACGGTAACTGACACTCTGGCCGCATCCTACCTGCCATCCACATCGGCTACAGCAGCCAGCGCAGCCGAATTAGCAGCAGACAAAAAATGCGCTAAATACAGTACACTTGCACAAACTTACCACTTTGTACCGTTGGCAATTGAGACTCTTGGCCCAATTAACAGCAGTGGCCTATGTTTCATCACAGAGTTAGGGCGCTGTCTTGCTCGTAAAACCGGTGACACGAGGGAAACCAGTTATCTTTTCCAGCGCATTGCCATTTTAATTCAACATTTCAACGCCATAACCTTCCAAGGCACCTTTGCTTCGCCTGATCTTGACGAGTTCTAGCCGTTCCAGAATACAATTTTTTACGTCTCCGGATAATTTTTTGAAATCCCGAGGAATCTGAGATACCTCGGGTAAAAAAAAATAATAATAATTTATTAATAATTCCCAACAAACCCGTCATATATAATAATGAATGGTTGAACTATTGGCATACGTCGGATACTTTATTAATGCGATATATTGGGTGCAGAGCCTACCCTCTGTATCTGTGATGAGCCATAATTACAAGGGGCAGACGGGGTGGTGATAACCAATGGACCAAACCTTTATTTTTAGCTGTGGCTGGGCTGGGAACGCCGCTGAGTAGATCTCTTCAAGAGGGGTTAATATTATAAGTTCTCGGAATGAATGGATTTTCATTGTTAACGTCAACAAAATGTGGAATTATTCACATTTGAAATAAAAGTTTAGAAGAATTGTTAATCGCTTCAAAGAACAAGATAATGGTTATAAAAATTTAAGTTTTGACCTGACGATGACGAATTGCTGGCCATTCTTACTGAAGAAGAGGGATCAGCGTCTGCAGAAGAAAATATAAGCGATATTGATCGCTACGAGATAGGTTTTTATTATTATGTTATAAAATGTTCTTTAGGCTATTTATTTCTCGTAATTGCCATACCGCCCATTCAAGCTCTCTACTCAGAATTTGATGGATAAATTGAACACTAGGTTTATACAATATTATAAGTAAAGCTATATTATCAACATATATAAATGAACACTTATACGAGCATGAGATCATATACATATATAAGTGTTCATTTATATATATTGATAATATAGCTTTACTATTATATTAACTCTAACTACAATTAGTCTTAGACGAATTAAAATATAAGCAGATACGTGTCATCCAATCAGAGAGTTCCTGTACATCACCATGGGCGCCCGCACATAGGGGCAAGGGGGGGCACTTGCCTCCCCTGGAAAATTGACATCTATGCTTTTAACTACTACTTTTAGGTTTTTAACAAATTTCTTTGCATTAATGCACCAATGATACGATTGATACAGACAGTAAAAGTCAGAAATCTACGTTTAGAGATCTCTATAGAAATGAACATGCCTTGCACGTTCATTGTTCAAGCTCTTTCTAAAAACTCTACCAATGACCATTGACTTTTAACTCCCTCCACCCTGCGGGCGCCCATGGAAACAGCAGGCCTATCGATTATGGCTTACTTGAGTGGAATTTGGCTGTAGTGCAAACAATCACAACTGCAAAAATTAAATACTAATGCAAACATTTTGAAACTTTCTAAAATTACGCTGAAATTACATCATGGAGATCTGCTTATTCACCAGCATTGTAATTGTTATAGACCATGTCTGCTCTAAGCAAGGCTCCATTTTGTTCAGTTTGCAAGCTGCCAGTACAGAATCCAGCGTTCATTTATTCATTCGTTCATTCTATGGACTTTTATAGTTGCTATGTGAAATATCTTTAGGAAACTACTTTTAGGAAACTACTTTTAACATCTACTTTTTGATTTTTAACAAATTTCTAAGGAAACTATTTGTATTAAAATTTTACACAAAATGAAATTGAGAAATTTGCATAAGAAACTCTTTGAAAAATACCCGTATTCTTAATATATAGCTTTGCATTTTTCAAGCTTTTTGCTACTAAAAAATTCAACCATGGCAATCGTAAAAATTTTGCCCCCCTGCAAAAATTTCTGCGGGCGCCCATTTACATCACTGACTGAGCGTGACTACAGGTAGTGAGGTCATGAATTATTAATTACACGAGCATAAGATTGTATACATGTATAAGTGTTCATTTATATATATTATATTGATAATAATAATAATTATAGCTTTACTATAATATTATAAAATGTTAATACATGGCAATGTCAACTTCGCCATTGTTCGCACTCTGACAGTGCCAGTCCCAAGTCTGGATAAGGGAGGAGGGTGGCACTAATAATCTGGTTATGGTTATGTTTTCCATTTAAGGTGTTGATCGATGTAGACACCTAGAAATTTCGTTGAAGACACTTGGGGAATAGTAATGTTATTTAAAGCTATTTGGCTGCTGTTATTGGGGATGGATTTTCCTGTGGAGCGGAAAATGATACAATTGGATTTTTTACATTAAGTGATAATTTGTTGCTTATAAACCATTCGCTAGCGGACATTAGTTCATTGTTCACCAGTTGTATTAGACTGTCGTATGAGCTGTGAGATAAGAAGACATTGGAGTCATCTGCAAACATAATGAAGTGTAGGACAGTAGAAGAGTTTGGCAGATCGTTAATAAATAATAAAAATAAGAGTGGACCAAGAATTGATCCCTGTGGTACGCCAAATTCAATGGGTAAAGGGTTTGAGAGGGTCCCATTACAAATGACTCTTTGGTAGCGGTTAGTAAGGTAACTAGTAAACCAATCTAGGGGTGTACCTCTAATGCCATAGTGTTCGAGTTTTGTCAGAAGGATTTCATGGTCAACGGAGTCAAAGGCTTTGGCAAGATCAAGAAAAATTCCAACGGAGTATTCGTTATTGTCCATCGCAGCAGATATCCGATCTTGGATATCCAGTAAGGACATTGATGTTGAGTGTCCAGATTGAAACCCATGTTGCGAAGAGTATAAGATAGATTTAGGGGTAATGTAGGAATAGAGACGATCATACATAGCTCTTTCAAAGAATTTGGAGACAAATGGCAAAACCGAAATGGGTCTATAGGGGCCGTCCATAAAGTACGTCACGCTCCAAGGGGGGAGGGGTGTAAGAAAGTGTGACAGTTTGTGACAGGGGGGGAGGGGGTCAGGCCATGTGTGACGTCACACATTTATTTTTTTAAATTCTTTTTTATTATTTCTTTCCTTAGTACCTAAAATCCGACCCGGCCCGGCCAGGCGTGTCTAAAACCCGGCCTGGCGGGATAAAAGTTGATTTCCCGTCACTATCAAAGCGTTTAGGGACACACGTCACTATCAGAGGGATTAGGGATAGTATCCTAGGGTTTAGAGGGTTAGGTAAAGGATTATGTTTCTAAATTTTTTGTTCGAAAGTGTGACGTACTTTAGGGGGGGGGGGTCAGAGATTTGTGACAGTTTGTGACAGGGGGAGGGGGGTCAAAAATGGTCAAAAATAGCGTGACGTACTTTATGGACGGCCCCATAGTTAGCTATATCATTTTTAGAACCTTGTTTGAAAATTGGGACAACTTTTGCAATTTTGATTTCAGTGGGCACAAGACCATTTTCAAATGAACAATTGATTATATTTGATAACGGTAAAGCGAGCAATTCCATAATGGGAGATATGAGATGAGGATTTAGATCATCCATGCCTGAACTGTAAGTTGATTTGAGTGTTTTATTGATTAACATTAGTTCTTGCGAACAAGTAGGTAAAAGAGCAAAGGAATTATTCGAACGTGGTGACATGAAATCTTTAAAATTTCTCTTACACGGTGGCAAATCAGAGGACAGAGATTTTGCTATCCCACTGAAATAGGTGTTAAAGTGATCAGCCATCAAGTTGGGATCATGGATCGCAACGCCATTTACCTTGATTTCGAGAATAGACGTATCTCTGTTATCAGTTTTGACAATGGTTTTAACTATCTGCCAAGTCTTGTTTATATCTCTACTGTATTTCAAAAATTCGTTAGTGTAATATGATTGTTCAAGTTTGGTGCGTATTAATTTATAGCGGTTACGATATTTCGTAAAGGCATTTTTGTTTTCAATCGTGGGATTCTTTATATACTTAATATAAAGTGTTTCTTTCTTTCTTATAGAGTTAAGTAGTCCTTGAGTCATCCATGGTTGAAGAAATGAATTTTTCTTAGAGACCTTTTGCGTTTTGATGGAGAAGGATTTATCATAGCAAATTTTTATATTTTTAGTGAATAAATTAAAGGCTTCATTGGGTTCGTGTGAGCTGCATTATTAAGTCAGTAACTGGGGTTCAGTCAATGTGGGATATAAGCGCTTTAAAGGTGGCAGAGGTCTCACTATTTAAAATCCGTTTCGATTCAATTTTTCCCAGGTTACGTGAAGCAATTGGCACGGTTTTAATCAAGTTATTATAGGTAAGTGGTCGGATATATCAGATGTGATTATTGCAGAGGTAATTATGCAGTCAGGGGCATTGGTGAAAGTATTATCGATTAAGGTGGCCGAGGTGGGAGTAATTCTAGTAGGTTGGTGGATGAGTGGGAAGAAGTGGTGGGTCATCATACATTCAATGAATTCGTTGGTAGGGTTATTGTAAGCTTATTTTGTATAGCGTATAGTGGTCAGCTGATTGTTGAGCGTACAGATGGGCCGGCTCGAGGTCAGCTAATTGTTGAGCGTACAGACAGGCCTGCAGCTGGCTGAGTGGCGGGAAAGCGCCGCTGCGCGTTCGTCGCGAGAGAGAGGGAGATAGAGAGACAGGCAGACAGACAGACAGACAGACAGACAGAGAGAGAGAGAGAGGCAGAGGAATGGCAGAGCGACCGAAGGAAGAGTGTACGCTGAGAGTGGGATAAGTTTGAGAAGGAGTGCTAGTCGTGTGTAGGAGACGTTAGAGAAATAATATAATAAGATGGCGTTTCTGTCGTGCAATTGAATTGTTTGTCGTCATTGGTGCATTGTTGTGTTGTTTGCGAATGTTGGAAAACGAAGAACAAAATACAAGAAACGGATGTTTGTTTTAAGTGAACAAGTTTAAGAACTTTAGACACTTATAAACTAGCCATAGCTACCGCAGTACAGTTGATAGGTTAGGCCTAGGCTGCGCTGCTGAACACAATAAGAGACTGGAAAATCGTGAGTGATTGTGTAAGATCACAGTTATTATTGCCATATGCTAGCAAATCCACGTTAAAATCACCAGTTAGAAATATTTTCTTATTAATATTCTTACAAAGAGTGAGATTGTCAATTAGCGTATCTACTTGGGTGTTAAATTCATCCATTTTGAGATTGGGAGGCCAATACAAGACACGCAGTAGAATGTCCATAGACTTTTCTAGTTTGATGTCAACCCGTTTTTGCCCAGTGTTCCATTATTGGAACATTTTATAAAAACATTATTTATTTGCAATGTAGCACTATGCAGTGAATATAAATCATTTCTTGTAATTGTAAACTGTTTTTCTAAGACAATCCCATAGAAAAAAATTAATATTTTGAAAATTTTATAGTCATCAGATAAGGTTTTCATGAGAGTTTTGACGGAGAAAATTTTGGGTAAATTGCAACAAAAAGATGCATAATTTGCAAAATCATTTAAACACATATCAGTTTTGAACTTTCTGGTTTTTGATACTCTTATATCAATCATATTTCATGATAACTTTAATAGGTCTGTGTCATGAACTTTAGTATGGACTTTTTGTAAATATATATCATGTTCCATTATTGGAACACAAGGCACAAGTGGGGGTCCAGGATTCTCATTACCGAATGTCGTTCTACGCTTATTGTTTTGCCTTGCACAGTGTTTTCAGCTGGGTTTAGCGAATTCCCTTGTATGTAAATATTATTATATTTTAAAATTTCAACCATTTGTGACAGAGAAGGTGTGCAAATTATTTCCTTGATCACTGTGAGGCTATTTTGACAGCGCTGACTTTAATTACACGAACATCAGAGCGAAGAAGATGGGGACGACGAAGACACTGATGGAACTCAAACAATCCGAGCGAACGATAGCATTGAAGGATTTGGGTCAAGATGGTTGAAATCTGTCGGCACTCCTTTCAAACTCTGTGGTGATCCAATTGTTCACCTAACTGAGCCTTGCTGATTGCGTTCCCAGAGCTCTGTGGCTAAACAGACAGTATTGGCAACACAGTGGAACGCTGTCCAGTAACACAAGCAAGGTATTGACTAAGCAGCCACAACTGTCCTTTGACTATAGATCTGATGGAAAGATGGAAAGAGTTCTGCTCTTGCTATATGGAATGGCAATCTGTATATGCACAATGTCATGATCAATGAAATACATGGTGAAAATCCCAATGTACCAGCACTGTATATCTTCAGTAGGGTACCTGCAGACGTGCAACACTGTTGTAGGGCCTACCCCATGGAGCCAGAGCCAGAAAAATCTGTGATAAATGCCAGATCAGACTCCCCAAGGTCCGCATGAAAAGCTTCCACGAATAATACCTTCAGCTGCATGCGCTGCTTGTCCGTGTGGAAAATGGGCATTTTTCTGATATTTTGCTGTTGTCCGTTTGAAATAAGGCACAAATCTACTGAATATGGACTTAAATTGTAGCTACACGCCACTATGGCAGAGATTTCAACATTATTGTTTGGTTACTTCACTTGAAATAATCATTACTGTACCTGACAGCGATGATGTAGATTATGTAGTCGTAGAGTACCACTTGTGCCCAGTGTTCTAATATTGGAACATATGAATAAAGTCAAAATTTTTATGAAATTTCTTAAAATAAATGAAAAATTAACGTTATATGGCTATTCTAATATCAAGCAGTGTAAGAAAAATGATATTAGAACAAAAATTAAAATTTGGGCAAAAACGGGTTAATGAAAAGATTTTCAAACGAAGTCGTTGGTGTCGAGATTTGTATCTCATTGAAATTAATGTTTTGTCTGATAAAGAAACCGACCCCTCCTCCCATTCCCTCCTCCCTATGCTTATGTAGGCTATAAATTTGTACCCAGGTATGAATATTGAGTCGGCCATTAAGCTAGTTAACCATGTTTCAGTTACCGCTAGGACAGAGACTGGAAGTTGGGTTAATAGAAGTTGAATTTCGTCAATTTTATAGGTGATGCTTCGACAGTTAAGGTGCATAATAGAAAATGGCGAGGGATCCATGGCAAATCTATGGGTAAGCTGCGAAGGGCCATAATATTTACTCTCTTTTACGATATCCCAGAAGTAATTAGAATCAGGGTCTAAGTCCATGTTGTTGAGAAGGGGTCTATTTGAGTCATCGGATTTAAATAGGTTTAGCTGAGGTAAGCCGGGCCCCATCAAGGTCTTACAGTCTGTAAGATTGTAAGTGTGTGTACAATAAGCGCCGGCAACATACGGCCGATCCTCAGTGTTTGTCTGGTCAGAAGCGTTCATGCATACATTGTGGCCTACTGGGGCCATTGGCGCTATGCGTTTCAGAGATAGACCTAGGCTACTTCAGAAGAGTAGGCTAGTCAAACTTGTACAATTGAACTCCGTCACAGCTGTTTGCACTGTGACAGTGCCCGTCCCAAGTCTGAATAAAGGAGGAGGGCGACGCTAATCATCTTTGATAAGACACCATGGGCGCCCCGCGCCCGCACATAGGAGCAAGAGGGGGCACTTGCCCCCCCGGAAATTTGAAACCTATTTTTTAACTGTTATTTTTTGGTTGATAAAAAAATTGCACTAAAGAAACAATATTCATAATGTAAAAAAATGAATCTAAGAAATTTACATTAAGAAACCTTTTGAAAAATACCCACGCCTGTTCTTAATTTCCTGCTTTGCATTTTCAACCTCTTGCTACAAAAACAAACTTTAACCGTGAACATCGAGATTTGCTCCCTCCTGCAAAAATTTCAGCGGGCGCCCATGTAAGATACAATGCCGTTAAACGGCAGCAACACATGTAGGCTATAATTAGTGCAACAAATAATTATATTTCCATGCATTAGCTATACACTTCATAAAGAGTAAGCTTATGTGAAATACTATAATAATAAAGTAGGCCTATAAGCTTACAATGTCATGAAGGCTACCATACCATGTAGAAACCTATTCTGTCCCATTCTCTTTTAGGCGAGCGTTTAGTATCTGTGTTGCACTATGTATAATCATTGATTAGAGGCATGACCTGTATTTAGATTGTCTGAACAAACCAATCAACAGCAACAGTTGTTGTAGACGCTATTCAAGTAATGTTTAGTCCATTTTAATTCCAAAGATATTTTTTATATGCTCCTATACTTCTGGTTATTTCATTGCTAGCATCGTAATCAAATGACGCCAGTGGTTGTTATGATCGACAATACAAAGTAGTCACCGATCGCTAAATGCTGATTAAACTTGAAAATATATTCTGCTGTAACTGTTTTAAGTGAACCTGCTTATAAGCAAAACGCTACGGTTTTATACTAAAGCTAAACTCGACTGAGCACTATTTAAAATCATCTTTCCCATATCAATCAATCAATCAATCAATTTTTTTATTGGTCCGCATGTACCAAGCACACTGAGAAATAAGGCAGGAAAATAGTTACATGAAGCATTGCAAGTATCACAAATTAAACAAGCAATAATCAAAGTAAGAACTAATTAGTTAACATAAATTATAAACCTTTGGCCTAGATTGTGAATACCATGAATATATAAGAAGAAATAATTTAAACCCAGTAGTTGTAGGATTGAGTGATACCAGTGTGAACAGTTAGCCCTAAGCTTGGAGTGCGTTAAAAAGAACTCTAAAGTACAGAATTAGGACACAAATGGAGACCCATAAGGGAGGGAATCCCGCTAAGTAGGGTCCCCAAGTAGCTATGAAGACTTTTAATTAATACACACCACAAATTGATGAAAAAATGAACCAAAAGCAACAGCAGATGAAACAATTAAGACACACTAAGCAAACCAACGCACAAAGCAAAAGGAGCCCTCAAGATTGTTCGCCAGGACACACTATGACATCAAAGCAATGCACAAGCACAGGAACCAACACACAAAGCAGAATGTGAAAAAACTGAATCAAAAACAAAACAGCAGATGAAACAATTAAGGAACACTAAACAAACCAACTCACAATGCGGAAGGAGCCTTGAAGATGGAGCACATTTTTAATAATTAATATAACTAATTTAATATCGATTAGGGTTAGCTAACTATTAGCCATTTTCGTAAGTTTATTTTAAATAGATTAATGTTAGGAGAGGCCTTTAGGTTTTGTGGCAGACTATTCCATAATAGTGGACCCCTACATTTTATGGAGAATTTACGGGAGTTTGTTCTAGCAAATTCCGTTCTTAAGGAAAGAGAACTTCTTGTTTCATGTGAATGAAAGTCAAAGCTTGACTTAAACAGGTTAGTGTATTCATTTGGCAAGATATTGTGCAGTGATTTGTACATAAATTCACATGATTGGTAGTCAGTAATCTGGTTAAGTTTGAGAATCTCTAAGTCAATAAAAAGCTGGTTAGTATGGGCAGTATACGAAGAGCCAGTTATGATACGAACAATTTTTTTCTGGAGTATTATTAACAAATGAAGTCTAGAGATGTAATTGGACGCCCAGATCATATTACAGTAACTCAAATACGGCTGAACCATAGAGTAACCTAATGTCAGTAGAGTATTAGGAGAGAGCAGGTAAGAAATTCTCTTAATAATTCCAATATTTTTAGCTATCTTATGAGATATCTTATCGATGTGAGTACTCCATGTAAGATGCTGATCCACATAGACACTTAGAAATTTAGCCGAAGTTACCTTAGGAATCTCTAAACCATCAATAATCACATTTCTTTGTACATGCGGAATTATCTTTCTATGGGAGGAAAATAAAATATAATTGGTTTTATTAAGGTTCAAGGATAAGTTATTAGCTTTAAACCACTGAGATATATTTTTTAATTCATCATTCAAAATCCTGAGTAAGTCATCATAATTGGTATGTGATAAAAAGACATTAGAATCGTCTGCAAAAAGTACGTATTCTAATAACGAGGATGAATTAGTTAGGTCATTTATGTATAAAAGGAATAGTAAGGTACCAAAGATAGAACCCTGTGGTACACCGTGTTTAACAAGTTGAAAAGTGGAGTAAGTATCATTACATTTGACTTGCTGGAATCGATTATTTAGGTAGTCTTTAAACCAAAGGAGGGGTAATCCTCTTATGCCATAGTTTTGCAATTTGTTAATGAGTATTACGTGGTCGACAGTATCAAATGCTTTAGATAGGTCGAGAAATATTCCAACAGAAAATTCATTTCGATCAATAGCTAGTGATATTTTATCTTGAATATTGATTAACGGAAGCACAGTCGAATGACCTGGCCTAAAACCATGTTGCGATGGGTGAATAATATTCAATTTTGTCACATAGTCGTTTAAACGTTGGTAAAGTACTTTTTCCAATATTTTCGAAAAGTAAGGTAGTATGGATATTGGTCGATAATTACCTAGATCCTGCCTATCTCCTTGTTTAAAAATTGGTGTGATAGTTGAATATTTCATTTTATTTGGGACAATACCTGTTTCTAACGAGCAATTAAAAATTTGAGCTAAGGGGTTAGCAATCAATATTATATTAGGGCTGAGTATACTTGGGTCAAGAAGATCTGGACCTGAACTATGAGATAGTTTCATTGTGCGGTTAAGTAAAATTAATTCCTCGAGATAGGTTGGATGCAAGACAAAAGAATCAACCAGAGGGGGTGACAGGTAATCAGTATAGACGGCTTCAGCTGCAGGTATCTTTGACCTGAGATTCTGAGCTACTTCAGTAAAATAAGTGTTCAAGTTATGGGCTATTGCCTCCTTATCTTTTATTAAGTGACCATTCACAAGTAGTGAATCAATCCCTGATTCCAATGGTTTAGAACCAATAATTAATCTAATAGTATTCCAGGTTCTTTTTATATCTCTGTTAAATTTGGAAAATTCTGCTGCATAATAGTTCTGGATTGTTTTAGTTTAAGTGATTTGAAAACATTCCTATAAACAGTAAATTTGGTTTTGTTAACTTCCGTTGGACTTTTTATATATTTCAAGTACAATCGAGATTTTTTCTTACATGATTTTAGAAGTCCTTTTGTCATCCATGGATGATGGAAAGATAGATGTTTTTGTTTTTTGGATAATATCTTTGGGAATGCTTTCTCATATGCATTCGTGATGAGTTCTACAAAGTGTTCATAAGCTCCATTGGGATCCTTATCTAGACAAAGTTTATTAACATGCTCATAGTTCATCTGTGACAATAAGAGTTCAAAGTGCTCCCTAGTTTTATCATTTGTGATCCGGGAAGAAGTAGCTGTTTTTGCTTCCAGGTACAGAGGATTTTGATCGAACCACACCAATACTGGCAAGTGGTCCGAGATATCCGTGACCAGGATTGATGAATTTAGGATGCGTGGCCATAGATTAGTGAAAATATTGTCTATTAAGGTGGAAGTGGTGTCAGTTATTCTCGTTGGACGCAGAATTGAGGGCAAAAAATGATACGAGGAGATAGTTTTTAGAAAATCATTAGTCAAGGTATTCACAGAATGCTTTAACAAATCAATATTAAAATCTCCCAATAAGATAATATCCTTTTTTGAAGATGTTAACTCATCCAAGAGCTGGTTAAAGTTATCATTAAATACCTGCAGGGGGAGCCCTGGTGGTTTGTATACAGTATGTATACAGTATATCCCCAGAGGCTGCATATTTTAACGAAGGCATACTATACCTACGAAAATATTAATTAGGCTATACCTTACCTTTTCGATAGGCGATGCAAGAAAAACAGGCCTGTGGGCCTACCTAAAAGCATGTAGGCCTACGCCTAGACCTACGGTATGTTTACTAAACGACCACATCGATGTCCTATCATGGACGCCATATTTCTCGAAACATATGTAAGCCAGTATATCCCCAGAGGCTGCATATTTTAACGAAGGCATACTATACCTACGAAAATATTAATTAGGCTATACCTTACTTTTTCGATAGGCGATGCAAGAAAAACAGGCCTGTGGGCCTACCTAAAAGCATGTACGCCTAGACCTACGGTATGTTTACTAAGCGACCACATCGATGTCCTATCATGGACGCCATATTTCTCGAAAACTGAAAGTGAGAATATTGTGGACGTCCCGGATACTATTTATAGCGCACGTGTTTACAATTCACTGCTGCTCAGGCCACACTACAGTACTGACGACGACATCAGATCTATTGAAAATTCTAGCCCAGAACGGATCACACGCATGTTTTGGCTGACATCGTTTAGACTTTAGACCTAGACATAATTTATGCATCCATGGGAACTTCAAACTTGTGTCACGGCAAATGTGGTTATGGAGAAGTATGGTCAAGATTAGTTGGATGGACTACAAAACCACCGAGGAGGAGGTGCTGAAACTGATGCAAGAAGAAATATCGCTGACTGATACAATACGGAGGCGACAGATGAACTGTATGCTTGGTCACATGTTGAGGGGAGACTCACTCTTGAGGGTAGTAGGCTACTCGAGGGAAGAGTGGAGGGAAAGAAATCACCTGGACGACCAAGAAAGATGATGGTGGACTGGTTGATGAACGGAGAAAAGGGTGGGGGATATACAGAAATCAAGGCAGTACAGAAGAAATAAGAATGGTGTCGTTCGAATCATGGACCTTCATAGGGGGCATAAGACTAAAGAGGATGAAATGCTTCAGTAGTAGACCCTATATCATCGAAACGATCGAGTGTACCGTTGCAGTTAAAGCGAATCGATTCCCAGAAAGATTCCGTTCAACATAGGATTGATAAGCCGTGACGTGATATGCATTTTAGCTACTGTTATACCATAGATCTAAAGCCGAAACGGCTTCAGAAGATATTCTACAGTACTTACAACTGTTAGTCTTCGTCAAATACAGGCACTTGATAGAACTAGGGAATCGACGGCATTTTATTAACCGATGGTTTACAAATAATTGATTATTGGGATGGACAGGTTATCTAATTGGACAAATTACTAAATTAGGTCATGTATCCAGCTATATGTTGGAAATATTGCACTCGCTTCCTACAGTCCTACCCGGAAGCTCATCGAATATATGATCGCTGCTCTGGTTCGGCAATGTCAGCTCGGTGCTGACCCGACTACCTGCGAGAGCTTTGTTGCTCCACGGGTATCCAAGACCACCGCCATCCGTTCTGCATAGAATGGTGTGTTCCTGAACCCTGGTTCCATTTGCACGAACTGCAACCATGCAGAATCAATCCCTATTGCTCTGGAATGGGCTCCCACAGGAGATGAGTCTACTTCATTGGGTTATTGTTGAAGCACTTTTTTATATTAAACTCAAAACTGTACTTTTGCCCTTCTAAAGTAGGGAGAGCTTCTGAGTAGTCCCTTCGAAGAGGCGCTATATAAATTCTCGACTGATTGAATGTCAGATTTCCCTATTTGCCTGTAAATCTTAAGCATTTTTGATTCCATGACTAGAATGCAATAATTCATGTGCAACCCTCACTCTTTATTCCTCTATTTATTTTTTTCTGTAGCCTAATATTTTTCACCTTTCTGAGCATTGCGCCCTTTCACTTTCGACCTTTCGAAATTATTCTTTAGGTTTATTGAAGCACGCAATATTGCTTTCGCCTTTTTATTGTGCCCTATTGACCATCTCCTATGCTCTTTGGATTTTCTGTTTCTCAACGTGCGCTCAATTGACCATGCCTATGATTTTCGCCATTTTGAGAGCCTTTTTTATTTATTTTATTTTTTTAATATTTTTTTTATGACAGCGCCCTTCAAGCTCACTACTCTGAGGTGCGCCCGACTACAACGCGGACACTGCATCGGAGTTTTACACAGAAACCCACGAGCAATTGCGAGTGGAGGGCCTGCTCAAGATCCCTACACGGCGGCTTGAGATGGATTCGAATCTGGAACCCTTCGGCTCCAAGGCACCTGACCTACCACTACACCATCGCGTCCCACGATAGTAGGCCCAACCAAGGCCGTAGCCAGAATTTGATTTTGGGGTGGGGCTGTTTCTTCAGTTTCCCGTCTAAAAAAACTGATGATTTTTTTAGTCATCCGGCCGAAATCTTAAAAAAATGTCACCAATTCATTCAATTTTTTAAATTTTTATTTTCTGGGGGTGTTTTCATGGTTTTATTTCATGGTTTTACATCATGTGCTAGTAAGTGCATTATTTTGTTTTTTTCACATTTTCCATTTGGGGGGTGCTCAAAACCTCCATTTCTAACTTAAGGCACCTCTGGATCAACTCTTGTTTCATCTGATAATAATTATGCATCTGTCCAAATTATCGGTTCTTTGTGCGTTGGAACAAAGACAGATTTTTAAAGAAAGGAAGCAGGAAGAAATAAATTCGCTTTATTAACTAAGCAGGAAGTTTTTAAGATAATACTGGAATTACGTATCGTTTCAGATTTGACTTAGGTGAATCGTAAGAGGCATCCCAGACGTTACATAAACGTGTAGGACTACTTAAAAAGAGACCCTACACTTGCACTTAAAACAATTATGACAACTTATACAGCCCGCTAAAACGTTAAGAAACCCTGCAATTGATTAACGCAGTCCTCCGACACTATTTGCCATCGGGAAATCATCCTCTCCTCGAGCAACCATTGATTGAATTATTAAGCTCTTTTACTAATAGAGATCTACACAAAAAATTATTTATTTTGGATGCATGTAAATTTGCTATGTAGGCTTGCACTAATATTATTATTATTATTATAATAGCCTCAGAAAGAACGCGAATTAATTGATGTGTACGAACCCTGGAAGGGTCCAGTAATACGCGAAATACTTCTGCTTAAATAATTTCTCATGGACAACATCAAGCATGATTGGCGGCATCGATAACAGAAAGACAATAGCTGCTGGCCTTTAAGATGCTGGCTGACGTTCCCTAGGCAACCAATGACGCAGACTGCTGAACAAAGAGTTTTATTGCAAATAATGACGTAATTTCAATAAACAATCTTCTATTTTTGGATTATTACGTCAGCAAGGTCGTTTTAACAAGTGGAGTAGTAGAGAAGTGGATAAACGGGCTCATTTAACCCAAACCATGGTTAAACTTTCCAATTCAACCCAAACCATGGTTAAACTTTTTGCCAATCATCCCAAACCATGGTTAAACTTTCCAAATCAACCCAAACCATGGTTAAACTTTTTGCCAATCATCCCAAACCATGGTTAAAAAAAATCATCGAAACTTTGGGAATTTCCCATTCTTGTGATCCGGCGTGCACGAAACCCAAACCATGGTTCAATTTTTACATTCAACCCAAACCATGGTTCAACTTTTACCAACTTTTACCAACTTTTGCCAACCACCCCAAACCATGGTTCAACTTTTGCCAACCACCCCAAACCATGGTTCAACTTTTGCCAGCATCACAAATTTATTTTTTTACGTCGGCTGGGAAAATAACCCCCATCACATGACCACTAAGTCTTCATTATCTACCCACGAATTAAAAGACTCTGGATATCCAAGCCATTTAACAAGCGATTTCTTTCCACGCTTCCTGATCACTTTTTCAATCCTATATATTTCTTGAGTCGTTTTCTGTAGCTCCTGTTCATAAAAACTCCCCTGTATTTCCTCACCATTAGAATCAGTAATCTTATAAGTTGGCGGAACCGTGTATTGAATCTGGGATACTGTAAATACCTCCTCAGTCCATCTAGGCGTATATCCCTTCTCAAAAATATTCTTCTTCTTAGTTATTCTGACTTTATCACCAATTGAAAACTTTGGTACAATAGGCTCTGAAATCTCTTTACCGTTTAAATTCATAAATACGGCCCTTTCATTCACTTTCATACTAGCCTTAACGGGTGTCATTTTAATGGAAGAATGCCTTGTATTATTATAATTGTTAACCATTTCATCTAATATATCGATGTATCTTCTCGTTGAATTAGCGGTAAAGTACTTAAACATTTTATCTTTCATCGTTCTGTTCCACCTCTCAACAACGCAAGATTTTTCTTCATTCTCAGTAGAGTACAACTCAACCAAATTCTTTACATCCTTATTATAAAATTCTTTCCCTTTATCCACCCATAACTTAATCGGCTTCCTCCCACCCTCGAGTATCTTCACGAAGCCGTCAGCTGTAGATTTCCCACTCTTATCTTTCAATGGCACAATCCAACCGTATTTAGAAAAAACATCTATAACGGTTAATAGGTATTTCACCCCATCATTATCTTTAGCAAAAGCCTGCATGTCCACCAAATCGGCAGCCCATATCTCATCTATCCCATTAACAAACACCTTTCTCTTCCTAAAATGTCTGATGACTGGTTTGTGCAATTCATCGGCTAATTGATCAGTCCATTTCAGTTCAGGTTTTTTTAAAATCCCAAACCAAGGCTCGTTTTAGCCGACAAGATGGGTTTCACTATAGCCCTCTCCACTCGTTCTCGCAAGCTAGGATTAGAAATATTATTCAAATCATTAATCATCACCCTATCAGCAATATTCCTAGAAGCAGTATCGGTGTGTTGATCGTAAGCCAAATCATGGATATAAGCGGCGCTATCTACCCTATCCACAGGCCTGCTCCAATCTTTAGGAGTCCCATCTGGGTTCAGTCTCTTGTCTAGCCTTGTTCCTGGGCCTGTAAATTGATGTCCTGGTAAATGCATCTCACCGGGAAACTTAGCCCAAGGTAGCTTAATGTTACTAGTGGCTGCGTTCAACGAACCAACTAAATCTCCACCCTTAGTAGTGACGCTTTTTACGAATTGAGTTTTAGTCGTTCCGCACACAACGCAAACGCCTCGAAGCATCGATCTCCCGTTTTTCGCTACGACGTTCTGCACATCTCTCGTTTCGGTATGTTTTTTACACTTTACGCAATACATTTCGCTTTTATTATATTATTATAATTAAAATGGATATCAAAGATCTGAGTTGGGGATCTGCCTTATCGAACAGATTTAATAATCCTTTGCTACCCAAAAGTATACGGGGGCTGATAATCGGAAAGTCAGGCTGTGGTAAAACGACGCTTCTTCTGAATCTATTACTCAGGCCAGACTGGTTGGACTATAATAACCTCCAGGTATTCGGTAAATCTCTGTTTCAACCTGAATATCGCATTATTAAAAAGGCCTTCGAAGAAAAATTACCGAAAGAAGAGATCGTTGGATTATTCGAGCTTCAAGACGAAATCATGGAAAAAAACGCGTCGCCAGCCCTCGTTATGGAAGAAATGGCTAAAAGATCAAAAGCTAAATCCGATATAATTGCCAAGTTCTTTGAAAACGCCGAAGATGTACCAGACCCGAGAGACTTGAGTAGCGAAAAGAAGAATCTGATGATTTTTGACGATTTACAATTGGAAAAACAAAACAAGTGCGAAACATATTATATTCGGGGAAGGCATAGTAATGTGGACTGTTTTTACCTCGCTCAGAATTATTTCAAACTACCTCGGCAAACGATCAGAGAGAATGCAAACTTTATTTGCCTGTTCAAACAGGACCAGAAAAATATCGACCATATTTACAACGATCATGCTAGTACGGACATGCCTAAAGATGAATTTAGAAAACTATGCGAAACGGTGTGGAAACAACAGCACGGATTCCTTGTCATCGACCATACTAGCGAAAAGTACAACGGTAAATACCGCTGCGGATTCGATCAATTTTATGTAATCGAGGATCCGCTGTAGTAAAAAATTATTGCGTTTTAATAAATGGACTCATCGCTTCTCAAACAGATAGCTGATAATACGGGAAAGACGGCTCGTAACACGGAACCAAAAACGTCATTTTACATTGTGGTAAGCGATAATAGCGCACGAATCAGAATAAATTTTAATCAACCTCTTGAACTAGACAAAAATAAAAAATACGAAATGGCCCTCGTAAATCTCGAAACGTACTATTCCTTTCCAAATATCGACGCTACAAACAACAACTTTAGGTATTCACCGAATGGCGTGAGCCCTTGGTTTAACATAACAGTCCCTGAAGGGTGCTATGAAATAACAGATATCAACGAATACATTCAGAGAATCATGAAGGAGAATGGGCATTACGATAGGGTAAATTCAGAGTACTGTGTCTCAATAGAACCAAACACCAATACGCTGAAGGCTGTGTTAAATATAGCAGGGGACTATGCGGTTGATTTTACGTCTAGGAATTCGATTGGAAAGGTTCTAGGTTTTACAAAATATATCTATCTTGGAGGATATAATGAATCGAAGAATTTGGTAAATATATTGAGTATCAGTAGTTTACTAGTGACCAACGACATTATCGGGTCTTCGTACTCTAACGGAACGGCGGTAAACGTAATACATTCTTTTTTCCCAAACACAGGCCCGGGGTATAAAATTATCGAAGTGCCGCATAATTTAATTTATATCCCCATTACAACGTCTACCATTTCTACGATGACAACGGTGCTCACAGACCAAAATGGGAAACAGGTAAATCTTAGAGGAGAAGACTTGTCGATTCGTTTTCACATCAGAGAAGTTTGAAAGTTTTTTTGCAATTTATATTAAAATGAGTCGCTACACGTGCTTTAAAGTTAATATTTCAGAAGCGCAACAAGACAAAATTAAGAAATCTCTCCAAGCGGGAACTGGTGTGAGTATCAAACTAAACCATAACGATATAAATGGAGAGCATGCTTTGGCTTTCACGCAGGCACAGGTCAATAAAATGACAAAGGCGTATGAAAAAGGAACAGGCGTAATCATCAAAATGAGTAAAACGCAATTGGAGAACAATAGAAAAGTCGAAGGAGGATTCATAGGCGCTTTACTTCCGTTTCTAGCAACAGCGGGTAAATTCATTGCGTCTAAACTGATACCTAGTTTAGCGATGGGAGCAATGAGCGGCTTAGGTTCCGCAGCCACGTCGAAGATTGTCGATAAAATGAGCGGATCTGGGGTAGTGTATGTTAAGGACGATGATAAGTGGTTTAAGATAAGAGCAGCCGGATCTGGTTTGTTCATGTCCCCTTGGTCAAAAGGCGGCTCAATAACAGCAAACGGGCTATACATGAAAACGGGTTCGGGATATGTGCCTATAGGTAAAGGACTTTTGTTCGGTCCTAATTCTCCATTTCAAAACATTCCGATTCTCGGTCAGATATTATAATTTAGTCTTTATAAAATGTCGAGACCACTACACAAATTTGGAACTAAACCAACTCGCCAGGTAGAGGTTAGAACCCAACCCATGCAAGTCCATTGGAAGATTACGAGAGGCGTTACCCACAATCCAATTAGGCTACTAGAAGGCGTAAGATGGGAGATTTTCGCGCAAAATGTTATAACGATACAACCAAAGGCGACAACTACGCTAACTCTTGGACTAGGTGTAGAAATGAGTGCAGGACTTTGCCTCGTTTCCCTCAAACAGAGTATCAAAGAACAAAGATGCAGCCTACAAAACGAAGTGGTTTCCGATGATGTGGTTGATGATATCATAGTCTCTATTCAAAACAACTCCGATTCAGTAGTAACTATAAACGCAGGAGATTCGTTATGTCATGTAAATTATCTGTTATAAAAAATATCGTGTAAATAAAACGAATGGAATACGAAGGCATCAAAATAACACAATCACTCTATCCGAAGCTTCCATCGGCACCGGAAGGAGAAATACATATCGTCACAGGGTCTGCACAAACCTATCGTCTTCAGAAGATTGGTGAAATTAAGAAGGAAATCGAGCAAGTACGCGACAAAAGAGCGGCGTTGAGTAAAAAGTACCATAGAAGTGTAAGCGTAATCGGTGCAGTAGGTGGTGTCCTAACAGCGGTCACGATGGGACTCGGAATTTCTGGAATCGGATTATTATCCACTATAATCGCAGCGCCCATTGCTATGGCTTTGGAAGGAGCGGCATTAGGTGTGGGGTTGCTAAGTATAATCGGTGTCTACATCAGTAAAAAGCTGGCGTTGAAGGCGGAGAAGCACGAAAAAATCAAAACGCTAGCCGATGCGAAACTCAACACGATCAGCGACCATATTTCAAAAGCTCTCATGGATGATAACATTTCAGATGAGGAATATTCATTGATTCTGAGCGAGATTGAAAAATTCAACGGCATGAAAGAAGAAATTAGGAGTAATATCAAAGTTGCGATAGACGCGATGGACGAGGTGACGAAACAATCACTCATCGATCGTGGAAAAGAAGAAGCCCGGCAGTGCTTTCAATCCATGTTTGAGAAAAATAACGAATCTATCAAAAAAACTACTAACGCAAACATACGTGAAAACATGTAGACGTATATCGTTACGTCTGGAAATACGTCTAACATACGCAAACATACGTGAAAACATGTAAACGTATGTCGTTACGTTTGGAAATACGTCAAAAAAAACACGTCTGAAAATTTTTTTTTACTTACTTAAAATGTCGTTTGTAAAAATCAATGATCCCGCGAAAACAAAGAAGAACATTCGTGAAAACTTTTCAGTGAGATTAGGCTCTGAGCCTCAAGGTATAATCGACGACTATGTCATTAACAAGCTTAAGTCGGAGGCGGAGGAGAACATAAAGATCAAAAGGATAGCTGACGAAACAATCGACGCGATCTTCAACCATATTTCAAAAGCTCTCATAGACGATAACATTTCAGATGAGGAATTTTCGTTGGAGAGGGGCGAGATAGAAGGCATTAGGTTTGATATTAAATCCGAGATGAAAAGGGTAGAAAGTAACATGCGACATATGATATGTAGAGGGGATCGATACATTAGGGAATACGTCTAACTTATGTTTTAAAACATGTCGAAAAACACGTCTGAAAACATTATTTTTTTTTTCTTACTTAATTAAAATGTCGTGTATAATAATCAAAGACTTCGCGAAAGGAGACGATTACAGAGCAAAATATCAGAAAAACAGGGAGTATATTAATCAAAGCTATTTATCGGAGTTAATAAATGATTCGTGGGTGCAAAGAACAATCCTCGACTATATCGATAAAAAAGCTGAGATGGAAGCTGAGACGGATAAAAAGATCAAAACGCTAGCCGACAAGACAATCCTCACGATCCAAGATTATATTTCAAAAGCTCTCATAGCTGATAATATTTCAGATGAGGAATATTCGTCGGCGGAGAACGAGATAGATATTAAATTGGAGATGGATATAATGGGAAAAAAGTTGCAATGGGGGCTATGTGTGAGAAAATAACGAATCTATAAAAAAAGACTAACATACGTGAAAACATGTAGACGTATGTCGTTACGTTGGGAAATACGTCCAACTTATGTTTTGAAACATGTCGTAAAACACGTCTGAAAACATTATTTTTTTACTTACTTAAAATGTCGTTTCAAAAAATAACCGATCCCGCGAAAAGAGCCGATTTCGTTGTAGAAAATCTGAAAATAATCGATGAACATAATCAACAAATTTTATGGGGTTTAATAGGTGATTCGGAGATGGGAAGTTTAATCGACAGCTATAAAAATCAGATGATGAAAGCTGAGATGTATGAAGAAATCAAAACGCAAGCTGTCGCGAAACTCAACACGATCAGCGACCATATTACAAAAGCTCTCCTGGATGATATCATTTCGGTTGAGGAATATTATCTGATTCTAAGCGATATTAAAGAAATTTGGGGCAATAAGATTACAACCATAGCGGAATCGTTACGCAATCAAGTAATAAGTCAGGAGGTACTTGCAATCTATGTTTGAGAAAAATAACGAATCTGTCTGGAAATACGTCTGAAAACATTATTTTTTTTTCTTTTACTTAAAATGTCGTTTCAAAAAATAACCGACCCCGCGAAGAGAGAGTTTATCGTTGCGGAGTTTCTGAAATCAACGAATATTCATCAAAACTATTTATCGGAGATATTAGGTGATTCGGGGCTGCAAAATATAATCGACAGCTATATCGGTAAAAGGCTGATGACGAAAGCTGAGATGATTGAAACGATGAAAACGCTAGCTGACGTGAAAGTCAACACGATCAACGATCATATTTCACAAGCTTTCATAGATGATCTCATTTCAGTTGAGATTGAGTTGATGCTGAGCGAGATTGAAAAATTCAATAACAAGAAAGTCGCGATGGATGCGATAGAATCACTCGTCCATTAACGGTGAGAAGAAGTCAGACAGCACTTGCAATCTATGTTTGAGAAAAATAACGAATCTGTCTGAAAACACGTCTGAAAACATTATTATGTTTCTAATTTTAAAATGTCGTTTGTAAAAATCAATGACCCCGCGAAAAGAGAGTTTATCGTCGAAGATTTTCTGAAAACAAAGAAGAATATCCAACAAAACTTTTTTTCGGAGAGAATAGGAGATTCAGGACTGCAGCAAGAATTAACCAAATTATACAAGCCTATCGTTGATTCCCAATCCGCAATTTCTAAAGAGCAAAATGCCTTACTATCTGCTATCAAAGAAAACTCGGTAGCTACTTCAAACGCGCTACAGACGATACAAAAGCGAGTTAAATTTCCCCAGTATCCCTCGATAGAAGCGTATAGCAACGACCCGACTGAAGACATTAGAACTTTGGAATTAGGGGATATGGCCGTCAAGTACCTTCATCAATACGCCTCCGATAAAAGAACCGCAGACACAACATTCGGAATAAAATCTAAAAATGGACAATTCTATATCGGTGACACTCCGATTTTGATTCAAGAAGACGACGTAACGGTTGGAGATAAGACTTACACAGGAACACCGGGACTTTGGGAGTTGTTGACGATGAAAGAGCCTAACGATACGATATACGATGTTAATGATAAGGCCGATTACGCTGAGATTCTGTACGTGACGAAAGCTATGGAACAGTCACAAAATCCTAACAGACCTAGGTCGTCTTCAGGTACCAAATACAATGACATTATCAAACCGATATGGAAAAATAGACCGCGTAGTACAGTGGGTAAAGGCGTCGGCGTAATCGTCATATCCGAAGACCCTAATGTATTGGTGGAACAGTTGGAGTTAAGAATTCAGAGCTTCAGGGTAGGTAATACTGGGGTAAGAAACGAGATCGTAGCGATGTGTGATGCGTTACTGAGACAAGGGGTGTTGAGCAAGGATGCCTATAAAAATATAATGACGACATTATAAAAATGCCGATCGTTAATAGAAGGAGTTACAGGAAGCAATACGTTATCGGTGGATCTGGAATATTTGATACTATTTCGGGATTTTTCAAAAGACTAGTTACATCGAACGCTGCCAAACAGTTAGCAACGAGAGCTCTTAGTGCTAGTAAAGACGTGGCGAAAGAAATTGGGAAAAAGGCTATCGATGTTGGGAAAACAGCCGCAACCGACGCTGGTAAAAGATTAGTAGAGAAAGCTGCGACTAAACTGTTTACTGCTCCAAAGAATCCACTTACACCAAAAAATATAGACACTTTAGCTCGACTAAGTAGCATCGGGACGAATGTGGCGGACACTAACATCAATAATCTGAATATGGGGGAAGGTTTGAAGAATGTCCCGTCGATCCAAGATTTAGTGCGTATGCGAAACGGCGCGGGAATGAAGGTCGCGTAAAAAAAATATTATTCTACAATAAAATGAAGTCTGATATTCTAAACTTTACCGAACAAACATTGATCGATGATGGAATCGAGCGCTATGAATGGCATGAGTATGAACCGATATCGGGAGCGAATCTAAACACCGCTGGGGAGATTAGAATAAACATCGAACTTCAAGATAATTTCAACCATCCAGCGGAATCTTATCTATTATTCGAGGGTAGATTGATGAAGGCGGACAACGGCGTGTACGTTAATGCCGATGCTGTAGCCCTTACAAATAATGGACTCATGCATCTGTTCAGTCAAATTTCGTATTCCCTATCAAACAAAGAAATTGAATCATTATTTCACCCAGGTCAAGCAACGACGATGCTAGGTTTACTCAAATACCCGAATGATTTTCAACTGGCTCAAGGTTTGAATCAGCTGTGGTACAAGGACAGTGGCGCGACAGCCGTTATCGCGGATAATACAGGTTTCGCCGTTCGACAGTCGTATCTAATTCAAAAACCGGGTGCTAAAGGCACGTTTAGTTTTATCGTTCCATTGAGGCATATTTTTGGATTTTGTGACGATTACAACAAGGTTGTTTATGGTATGAAACAAACGCTAACTCTTGTTCGTAAAGCCGACGACGACGCAATTTATCGAGACGGTGGTGCAGCCGCTGGGAAAGTCAGACTAGACAAAATCTCATGGTTTATGCCGCATGTTTTGCCGGCTGATATGGAGAAGTTCGAACTGATGAAAACGATCGAATCGAAGGCTTCGCTGTCAGTTGGGTACAGGGCACACCAATGCGATACTATAACCGTCCCACAGGCGTCTACTTTTGATTGGAGACTTAGCGTCAAGTCATCACCTGAGATGCCTAGGTACATAATTATAGGTTTTCAAACGGATCGTGGCGGCAATCAAGTTATGAATCCTTCCGTTTTCGATCATATTAATCTGAAGAACATGTACGTGATGATGAATTCGGCCCAATACCCACAAGTCGGCTATAACCTATCATTCCCGAATCAGCAGTTCTCGCGAGCGTACCGAGAAGCGGCCACGTTTAGTGAAAAATTCTATGGAATGAACGAACTGATAACGCAAAGTAATATCACTCCAGCAGACTTCAAAGATCTCTTCCCAATTATGGTGTTTGATGTGAGCAAGCAATCAGAGCGTCTGAAGCCATCAGTAGTCGATATCGTGATCAAAGCTACTTTTAATGATGTGGTACCAGCTCGAACGCAAGCTTATGCAGTGGTGATTTGTGACAAGTTACTCAAATTTCAGTCGGATGGTGGGAAAATGAGCGTGGTGTATTAAAAAAAATATCTTGTACTATAAAAATGAAATTGATAGAATTGAAAACGCTGGTGAAAAAGCATAAGATCAAAAGATGGTCTCATCTCAACAAGCCTGAACTCATTGATCTATTGTTTGAGAAGGGTGTACTTTCGCGTGATATCGCTGAAAAAGAGAAACAACGGCGAGAACCGAAGGTGCCCAGCACGGATGAAAAATATGATAGATTGAAATATATCAGAAACCAACCGAGACGAGTAGATATATTAGACCATGAAACGGGTGAAGTAAGCTCGTATTCATCGCTTTACAAAGCAGGCAGAGCACACGGGGAAAGCGCGCGAACAATCTCATTTTTCAATGGTCGAGTATGGAGATCTAGATACGAAATTAAAGTTCATGGGGGGAAGGAGGGTGACGATTTTGTAACGGATTTGGTAGAAATATAAATTCAAAACTAAATATGGTTTCGAATTTAAGGTCGTAAGTATGCGGCTGAAAAGTCATGTGCCTCAATGTTTACAGCAGCGTTTGCTATAACAGCTATCTCGAGGTAGTCGGTATTAGTTAATCGAACTAGACAAGTACCCGATACATTATTATTCGCTCCAGCCGTACCCCCACCACCGTAATCACCTCCACCGCCGGGCATCTTCATGTACACCCTCCCATTTTTGATCAAGGAAACATTACCAGAAGTTCTAACAGTATCGGCATGAAATTCCACAAACACCGAAACCATATAACATCCAGCTTTCTGAGGAAAGAATCGTTTCAAATTGATGAAACAATTATCCGGATCGAATCTTTTTGTATTAAAATTTACTGTCGTGGAGGTGTTAGCGGGGATAGCCTGGGTGGTGGAGGTGAAAGCACTAAACGCCGGGCCAAAGAATCGGTTGGTAGTGGTTACTGCCGAAGCAATTTGTCCGTCGACATATTTTTTATTTGTCAAATGATTATCGTTGGATGGAGTGCTACGGTGATCCGTTATCAAATCTGTGACTTGTGCGTAACTTACAGCCTCATCCATTCCACAATCCGGATTATTCGTTATAGGAAGGCCCTTAATGCATTTGCCATTCATATTTAGATCTCCAGTAGCCGGGTTTGCTCCATCCACCCTTAGAAAAGTATTGTTGACTTGGGATAATGTGATACCCCCTGCTATTACTCGTGGCGCAGATCCACCATCCATTCGTCCAAATATATCGACAGGCATTTTATATAATTAAGATTTTTCCCAGTCGCTATTGTCGAAGGAATGCGAGGGAAAAGTCCTTAGCTACTATACCTACAGCGGCGGTTGAATAAACACCTATCTCGAGGTAATCGTCTTCGGTTAGATAAAGTATGGTACTACCTGTTGCATTGATAGCACCGGCATTTGACGCACCCCATCCACCCGCAATTTGCATATGCACCCCTCCATTTTTATACAGGTAAACGAAACCCGAAGTACTAGCGCCGAATAAAGTAGCAGCACCTACTAAACGAAATTCTATGTGCGTCGAAACGAGATAGCAGCCGGCTTTATCAGGAGAGATCTTATTCCATCCTACGCGATGGCGGATATCTCTTTCGAATCTTGCTATATCGAAAGAAACTTTTGTGTATGTATTGGCGCTTATTGCTTGCGTAGTTGAAGTGTACATGCTAATCGCGGGTCCGATTGCTTTCGTGTCGACATATTTTTCAGCCGTTGCATCGACGTATTTCTTATTAGTCAAATGATTGCCGCTCGATGGTACATTATCGTGATTCGTTATCAAATCTATAGCCTGTCCTCGACTTAGAGCCTCATCCATTCCTGCATCCGGATTATTCCTTGTAGGTAGACCTTTTATCACATGGCCATTCATATCTAGATCACCAGTAACAGGGTTTGCTCCATCTCGTCTTAGAAAAGTATTATCGGCTTGAGTAAGTGTGACACCGCCTGATATTACTCGTGGCGTTGATTCGCTAACCATTTGTCCAAATATGTTTACAGGCATTTTATTACGCGATAATATTTTTAGTACAATTCATTTATAACTTCTTGAAATTTACAACCATCGTTCATCGTCTTTTTCAAAACGTACAAACATAGATGACCACAAAACACTTCCCCGTCGGGTTGAATTCGTTCGCTGTTGTAGTAGACGGGGCTGCGTAAATACTTGACGAGCTCTGTGGGTGGTGGTAGGCCGTAACTATCGAAATATATTTTATCCTTGCCGTTCTTTAAAAAAGCGCACCAATGGGTCCCGTTCCCATTAGAATCGTCCAAGTTCAGTATTCCACATTCGTTTCGCCTAGGTTTCTTTGGTAGTTCATCTCGTAAGTACACTCCTCTGAAATTAGGGATATTTAGTTTCTTCGCGGTATCTATTAATTCAATATTCGTTAACGGGCGATTTGGAAGAACTACACCTTCAACATCGATGTTTTTCACAGTTGCAGAACTCATTTTTTATATTTCGCTTAAATATTTTATAAAGTCATACGCTTTTTCCCTCTGCTCTATTTTGTTCGCTTTTTCTATATTTTTTTCCAATAGCACCGGACGTATATTCAGCCAATTCACAGCTTTATCAAGTTCTTTTTCATCGAACGATGATATTGGCAAAACAAAATCGAGACGCCAAACCGAACCGTAATTGTCCATATTCATGCCCTCTTCAAATTGGAACTCGATCCATTTCGTAAATGTTTTAAGACCGATACCGAGTTTACATTTGAGACATTCTGGGATTTCCATTTTTATATTAGAAATTTTTTTTGCTTCTACGCAGGTGAGATAATATTTATGTCTACAATTTTTACATTCATTCGCCCATCCATCTTTTTGAAATCGATTTTTAACGTATTCCGATATGTTCTTGTCTATCTTACACCGGCTGCACACTTTTCTATCCTTCGTTTCTCTGTTCTCTAGCATTGCGTACTTATGCGCTAGCTCCTTTACTTTGGTATTTTTGCAAAGTTTGCAGCTCGGAAAATACCCACTCTTTTGTGATTTATCTTTGTGAAATTCGCTGAAACTTTTTTCAATTTTGCATTTTGAGCAAACTTTATTATCCTTCGTTTCCCTCACTTCAAGCTCCGAGTATTTTTGTGTACGTTCCTTCGTTTTGATAATGACACACATTTTACAAGAAGCAAAATAGCCGCTTTTATTACGTTCGTTTTTGTAAAATTCAGTTAAGCTTTTTTCCATTTTGCAATTGGCACATACAATTGAGTCTGTCATTTTATATTAGGATATTTTTTCTTAAGTAGATTTCAATAAATAGTGGCCATATGCTAAAGTGTGAATGCCATCATCCATTATTACCCGCTTATCGTCCGTAGCTGAAAGAGCGATCTTATTAATCTCTTCAGTGTAGATATCATGAAAATGGGAACGAATGACATTCATCTTTCTCGACTGTTCACGTTTGGTGAATAAGCACTCTTTGTAGTCATCATGAGTAATTGATTTCTTAACAACGTATTTTTTAACGCCCTTGCATTTTTTATGGTCTATGCCTGCTATTTTGTAACTGTACAACTTGGATCTCAACCCCACGAATTCCTCAATCTGTTTACCTGCAGCTTCATCCTTAAACAAACCTATTACTTTCTTGTTCACTCCAGTTTCAATTCCGGATGGGTGGTCCTTTGGATAGTCCGACGTATCAAACATGCTTCGAACATCAGGGGCTATATCGGTATAGAAATCATCGGTCTTAATTTCATAGGCTAGCGAATCCGTATCGGTGAATAATAGTTTAGCTCTATCACCGTACTTGGTCTTGATGTAATTGTAGTGGAAAGAATACACGAGCGTTTTACTCAAGTCTAGGATGCACATACCAAGATATATCGGTTTGTTATAGAGCAACGAAGTTTTTTTCATGTGAATGGCAATTAGGTTCTCGTCAAAAATAGTCCGACTGTCGTAACTCGTTTTAGCCGTTAGTTTTATGGCCTGCTTCTCGCTTGAAACCAGTTTAATATCTACTCGAGACTCTATATTTTCGCAAGTTTTGCCAAACACACTATTATTCATAAGTTTGAAAAAGTCTTTCTCGAAATCGTTTGTGGCTTTGGTCCTCAGATTGGTATTTAGATCGATATATTTTTTCAACCAGGTGCTTTCTTCAAATTTAATTCCTCGATGAATTTTGGTAATCTTCAAACCTAGGCTTTCATACTGCTTCAAATTTTCATAATGGGTTATGTACTTTACTTTGTCATTCAGGTTTGGGATGAGTTTAGGAACCGTTGAAGATTCAGGCGTGATATTCTCAGGGGCAAGAGGGTAGTCATTGTGAAGATCGTGTAAATCTTTGGGATATTCCAAGTCCACCTCCAATATACACGGTATCGATCTCCAGTCGTTTTGCTCATCATTAGTCATCCACTTGAACCCGTGAGTTGGAAGATTCTTACACATTGCCCACCCATATAAGTTGTTAGCGTCCAAATAGGTTATAAATGTTGAAGGTTTGCTTTCATTAAACGATGATATGTACTTGTTGTTTGCTTGCCCATAACGATGTGAAATTGTGCTAACACCACCTCTTATCCCATGCTTGACCATTAGTATCATATCGTAATCGCTCAATAATTCTAACTTTACTTCAGTCAACTTTAATGAGGCATCCCATGCTAGACCGGGTGAAGTGTAATACCAGGCGGGATCCAGGTTGTAGTTCTTCATGCAGACGTCTCTAAAATTCTCAAAGACATCGGCGAGCAGGAGAACATCCGAAAGATTGTACAAGTCATGATATTCTCTGAATGTTTTGAATCCGAATTCTTTCCATACCACCTGTGCATGGTTGTAGTCTTCGTCACTGATGCCTGAGTCGTTTAGTTTCGAATAGAATGCTGGCTTTGGTGGTAGTTCTGTTTCATTCAATTGATCGATGGAACTAACGTGGTCGTATGGATAAACCCCTTTTCTTAGCAAGAGATCGAGTTGATTGCCGGAGTAGTACTTGCTTATATTTTTACACTGGTCTTTACTTAGGTTCTTCGATAATGCGTCGAGACCCGCTGGCATGAATCTAAAACTATCGATGAATCGTAATTCTCGTTTGACCACTTTCTCTTTCCCTTCTTTGTTAATAAACTTATCGACTATAACATCTCTGCTAAATGAGATATACTTTTCTTCGTTGCAGGGGATGCATTTAATCTGTTCATTATTACCACCCTGTAATTTCTTCACGAATAGATGGCTATCGTAGCCGGTTAGATTATGGAATACTACTGGGAAAAACTTGGGGACTCTATACTTTAGATTGCAAATCTTATGAGCGGCGCCTCTGAATTTCCCAGTAAGATGACAGTGATCTCTTACTCGCATGTTATTGTCATTATCATCATCAACAAAGAACTCACCCCCGCATATATGGCAAACAGTAGCCGAGTCGAATAGCTTCTTGTCGTCCTTTCCAAATATCATTTTCTTTGGGAATTTAAATTGATTATAAATATCTTTTACATTCTCAACAAGACTGTCAATAAATATCTGCGCTACATCATCGTCTTCGCTCTTCGCTGTGAACGTTACGGGGGCTTGTGAATACAGGTCGTCATCGAAACATTTTATATAATAACAGAAAGAACTTGGAATATGCTTTTGATATTTGTTGGTATAGGACGTGCTTGGGTCTGGTTGGCATGTGTCTATAGGTTTAATGAAACTTTCAAAGTCGGCAAACACTACAAAAGGGACTCTCATTTTTCGATAATAATTTTTAAAACTCAACATAGTTCCTGGTTCTGGTAGGTCTATCTTTTGAGCGCTGTGTTGGGAACAGTACTCGATGTGTTTGTGTAGCGAACCTAGCTCTCTATATCCCTGCAAACATCTTTTACAATAGTGCATTGAATGAGTAGACTTGTCTGTTTGCGCTGCCATCAGTCTGTTGAAATTCTTGATCCAACAATAATGCTTCTTTTCATCATCAGAAATAAGTAAGAGATCAACACAAGTATCGTTCTCATGTTTTGATATGTATATTGGGAATAGGCTAACATCCCTCTCATAACCAAAAACATTAATACTAATATTATTATTTCTCTCAAACTTACTTATCACATTAGCATCCGTTGCTACTGGGAATTCGATTCCAGACCAATTAAGTTCCCCAGATTGTCTAATTAATTCTTTCGTGATTCTTTCTGAATTCTTGCCAACGGGGTTTAGGGCTCTTGTTATACACCACTTGAAGCATTCTTCATCTTTGTTCTTCATATTGATTATAGCCTCTTTTCTCACCAACTTATCTGGTAGCGGGATGTAGGAGCTACCTTTCAACGGTTTATAAACAACCGTGTTGATTTCTAATTTCTGAACCGCTCTGAGCCTCCAGTTACTGCCCCGCATCTGAAAGGTAGCCATCGATTCAATAATTTTATCTTTCGCGTTGTTATAAATTTCACTTACATCAGTGGAGTCTAGAACCACCTCAGTCTTTGAAACGAATGGAAAATCGTTGGAACCTACTTCTCCAGTCTTCATATCAACACGCTCCATTGCGCAGGTGAGGACAAAATTGACCTTAGTCTGGCGGTTTTTAGTTAACAAGTCTACCACCTGTGCCTGAACGGTGTCAAGAAAAGACATTGCATCAATACCACCAACCCCCTCTATCATGTATTGTTTCGTGAAGCCTTTGATAGCTGAAGCCGTCTCTCTAATTTTATTCGTCTTCATACGAATTCCCGCGAATATAGAATTCACTTTGGCTTTCAACGCTTCTAACTTTTCATTCACCTTTCTCTTTGGTTCTTCAGGAATATACCCTTCGATCCATTTTGCGAACGTATTAATCGCTGATTTTGTTTTATCGAATATTTTTCGTACTGTTGTAGCTGGTACGGGTTCGAGTATTGGGAATTCAATAACGGGAACAGGGGCGTCGAGTAAACTAATGTTAGGTGAAATTAGGGATGTCTTGTGAGCTTCAATTTTAGCGACCAAGTCTGCTTTGCGTAGTCTCGTATACCCAACCAAGCCGCTCTGCTTTGCGATTTTTCTCAATTCAATAACAGTTTTCTTCGAGTACTCCATTTTATATTGAGGTGGTGTTTCTTTAAACCGTTTCAAGAAAATATTTTCGCTCATTTTATATACGTAGGAAAAAAAATAAATTTGTGTGTTGGTAAAAGTTTAACCATGGTTTGGGTCAATGGTAAAAGTTGAACCATGGTTTGGGTTTCGTCACGATGTTTCAAAAAAAATATTTTTAGTCATTTTATATACATAGGAAAAAAAATAAATTTGTGATGCTGGCAAAAGTTGAACCATGGTTTGGGATGATTGGTAAAAGTTGAACCATGGTTTGGGGTGGTTGGCAAAAGTTGGTAAAAGTTGAACCATGGTTTGGGTTGAATGTAAAAATTGAACCATGGTTTGGGTTTCGTGCACGCCGGATCACAAGAATGGGAAATTCCCAAAGTTTCGATGATTTTTTTTAACCATGGTTTGGGGTGGTTGGTAAAAGTTTAACCATGGTTTGGGTTGATTTGGAAAGTTTAACCATGGTTTGGGATGATTGGCAAAAAGTTTAACCATGGTTTGGGTTGAATTGGAAAGTTTAACCATGGTTTGGGTTAAATGAGCCCGTTTATCCACTTCTCTACTACTAAGTGGTTTTGGATTTTGACATGATAACCATCCGAATTAAATCCAAAACCTTTTTTAGAACCTCAATTATTCCGAAAGAGGCGCATAATACCATTGGCAAAGCATTTTCCCAGAGTAAATGTTCTGGCCAAGAAAGAAATTACTCCAGTGGACTGTGGGAAGGGTTGGCATAATGGTTAACACTCTGGCTTGAAGTGCTAACAGTAGGCCGCGGTTTGAATCCCGAATCCCGTATTATAAGGCCTCTGAGTTTAGTTCTTCATTCATTCCCTAGGTGGCTTTTATGCATATAAAGCTCTTCGCCTGGCATGGCTGCAAATTTGAGATTTCTGTGTTCTGTGGTTTGCGTTTTGTGAATTGTTTCAATCTCATAACTTGTTCGTGCTGCATAACTATTATAACTATAGGCCAACACTCAGTGTTTAATCTAGACGTCTCTGGGGGGGAACTTTCCCCCCCCCCCCAGGATTGACATCCCCCCCAGAAAAATTTCACAAAATGTTATTGGTTTTTAGTAACTTTTTCATCATTGTTTTACTTGAAGTGTTATAATATACCGTTATATTATTTACTATTATATGATTATAATGACATAATTTACTACTATAATATACGATACTATCATGTTGCAATGAATATAACTTACTGTATATATTTAGATAAACAATAAACACAATTTTTTCTAACTAAAAACAGAGATCACATCTCCTCCAGAAACATTTTTCAAAATGGTAATAGATTTAGTTGCTGTTTAGTGTTTACATCATTGCATTACATGAACTGTTATAATAATATAACCGTAATATTGTTTACTGCTACATGGTTGTAGTAATTATTTACTGTTATATTATATGACAAAATCCAGCAAAATGAGTATAATTTACTGTTAATATTTGTACAAATACTATTTTTGTACAACTGAATGGCTATCAAGCGCTATCCTTCACATTTTAAACTGTCAAATTTCAAAATGTTTTGGTCTGAACACCAAGTAAAACAACATCATTACTACAAGACTAGTGGCTTCTTGATTTTGGTACCGGTAGTTTATTAGCTCTTGGTAAATTTGTGTACTATTAAATATGATTTCGAAAAGTGTGTACTGGTCAGCAACGCAGGGCCATATGGAGAAACTGGGATAAGCTGACGGTTTCTGATTACAGTGCTGAAAAGTCAGCTTATTTACTAATGTAAACAGTAATTCATTAGAATAACCCAGCAACTGAGCTGCTGAACACGATACATAAAGATTTTTTATTGTAATTATATAATAAATATATATTGAAATCCTAAAACACTTTTTTATCAGTACTGAAATAATGGAGTTATTTTGTTAAAATGGCATCTTCAAAGGGTACCATTGCAATGTGGAAATTCAAGAAGTTTCTAATGAGTCACTGAAAAAGTACAGCTATTGTGTTAAGATGACACCTTAAAATGCTGCCATTGCAATGTGGAATTTAAAAAAGTTTCTAATGGATCACTGAAAAAAGTACAGGTATTTTGTTAAGATAACACCTTAAAATGCTGCCATTGCAATGTGGAAATTCAAAACATTTTTAATGTGTCACTGAAAAAGTAGAGCTATTTTGTTAAAATGACACCTAAAATGCTGCCATTGCAATTTGGAAATTCAAAAACTTTCTTATGGATCACTAAAAAAGTACAGCTATTAATTTTTGTTAAGATGACACTTTAAAATACTGCCATTCCAATGTGGACATTCAAAAAATTTCTAAAGGGGAGGGGGGTTTGCCCCCTCCCCATTAGCCCCCTTTCAGTGCGCTACGCACCTCACGAACGTCCTTCGGACGCTCAATTATCTCCCCCCCCCAGAAACCTCAATTCCTCCCCCCCCAGCGGAGGGGGGGCTACATTAAACACTGGCCAACACTGGAACCGGTTGCGGTCTGTCAAACGGATTATCGAATAAACGAAATTATTTTAAGTGCATGAACGTAGACTGTGCCACTATAGCCTATTAGGCCTGATTCAGAAACCATGGATTTGTCCATTAACAAACACGTTCGCAAAATTTCGTTAAGTCTTTCACATTTTCGTTCACACCTAATTACACGATATTAAACTGTTGACAGTTCGTCCTTACAACGAACACTCAAACGTTTGTTTGAGTATTTTTTCTAAGCACTTAAAAGGTTTCATATCAAATACATGAATACTGTACATTTTATTATATTGATAGGGCCTACGTTCAGTGTACACGCGTAGGCCTATGAATACGTCACGCCTACGCATATTGCCATCATTTTCTTACGTAACCGATAGTCCTAATAAAGACACGGGACAAGTGAAATTGAAACGTTCATTCATTTGCATCTCTCATGAAAATTACAACAGTTCCGTAAGCTTGAGCAAGAGCTGCTCGAATCGTCGTATTGCATTAAACAACTGATTTTTTTTCATTATTAGTATTTGCTAATGATTAATTATTATTATTAATTTTTATTATTGCTGTCGTTAGTGAATCATTAAGATGCGTCAATTGAAGCCATCCGATTAAATGTTGAATTCATTTGAACTTCTTCTGATCATCATAATTAGTTTGTTAGCATCCGGCATTTCATGTATACTGCTATAGTAATCCTTGACTATCAACCAATTTAACGTTAGGTCTACAATTGGGATGCTTTGGAAAAGACGTCATCTCAAATTGGTCAAATTTATAAATTTGGTAATGTCTCCAGCTATAGGCCTAATGTTGGAGACATTGTACCGGCTTTCACTTGTCCCGTGTCTTTATTAGGACTATCGGTTACGTAAGAAAATGATGGCAATATGCGTAGGCGTGACGTATTCAGGCAGCGCATTGAGTATAGCTCTGGTTCCGCAATGTCAGCTTGGTATTACCCCAGACTACATGTGAGAACTCTGTTGCTCAACGAGCATCCAAGGCCACCGCCCTCCGTTCAGCAAAGAATAAGGTGCTCTTGGTTAGATTTGCACAACTGCAACTATACAAAATGCAGGCTTTTCGTGGTAGACCCAGTGGTCTGGAATGGACACCCACAGGAGCTACGTCAGATTCCTGGGTCTCATACTGAAACAGTTTTTAATTTCTACTCAAAACTGTACTTTGCCATGCTAAAGTTGGGAGCGCTTCTGATTAGTCCCCTTGAAGAGGCGGTATAGAAAAATTCTCGAATGATTGAATGTCAGTTTTGCCTATTTTGCCTGTAAATCTTAAGCAACTTTTATTCGCTGATTATAAATCAATCGAGGGCTTGGAGCACAGACGTCGTATGTGCAAAAAACAAAACTTTTCAGGAAGTAGAAAAAACTTTTTTTCAAGATACACGTTCCTTTCTCATAAAAAGTGAGATAGCCAAAATGTTTATTATTTTTGATTCAGCAAGTGACATTGTCAGTGTCTTTTATGCAGCAGCATAACGAAAAGACTTTTTCAATGTAATTAATGGCCAGATACGACATCTGTGCACTAGATTATGTCGTATGTGTGGCATAAATTACTGCACAAAATGTCGTATCTGTTGCAGATACGACGTTTGTGACCTTAAAAATGCAGATACGACATTCAGATTCTAAACGATATGAACGATATCTTAGTGCCTATTCGTCATATGTACATACAACCTTTGTGAGGCTGTGAAGAATAATTTTACGCATCGAATAGCGTCAAAAAGTGATTTTCTGAAAAAATTGCAGATACGACGTCTGTGCTCTAAGCCATCGCAATGATTCATCTGCTCCCCGACCTTATGAAGATGCTCCTTAGAACCCTTTTATTCAGCTGCATCTCTCAGGAAAATTCAAATAGTTCCATAAATTATAGTCGTAGGAGATCCTCGATCATCGCATTGCATAAAGATGCTGCAGAAAACGTCTGTTCATATACTCATACCGGGTGGGGTCTTTTTGAACCTCAGGCATATGATTATTGTTATAATTTTTGAACTATTAAATATGCTTTCAATCAATTTTAGGAATTTGTCTCATTACTATATAGCATTAGGAAGAAAATATTGGGAATAAGTGGAATTGTGATACCTACAATGTCATGATAGTCCGTTTGCGCCCCATCAGTCTCTTAACATCTTTGTTTTGTAACATCAATTTGCACAGCAAAATGCACGACTTTCACAAAGGCAGATTAGCAGTCTGGGCATTTGGGACACTTGGCAAGTGATTTCAGTTTTTGTCCAAATACTTTTCAACTGTTACGTGTGTAAAGGAAGTGTAACTGACGCGTATTGTATTACACTACGTTTACTAAATACACAAGCTATATAAACTAAGGCACAAGATAAGCATAGGATAGTAAGTTCATCATGACTGCACGTATCAATGTCCAGGTAACGAATGCGTAGTGTTCGTGTCCACTGTCCAGTTCGCACTCGGACGGGTGGCGATGGGCGTGGCCTATTGGCGTACGATGACCAATAGCCTAGCTACCGTCACATCTCCCTTTCTTTACGAAGAGTCCATTTTATATCTATTTTGTTAATCCCAATCTGTATGTCTATATGTTATAAATTATGTCATAATCAGAAATATCTATACTGTCACTATTCCCAGTCACTTATGTAATGTCACCCCACCCACTAGCCTAATCCTATCCTCATATCTTCCCTTTTTTTAAACGTCACTGAAACCTAGGCCTACTATATGTATTTATTTAATCTACAAAATCCGATGAAGTCTGTAGTGAAAGTCTCTTGTGAAACTCTCTCGAATGGGCTTCTTTGCTTTTCGCCATAGGAGTGTGATCACAGATGAACAGATGAACAGATGATGAACAGATATAGGACTAATGACTGTCGGGCATCGACTCTTCGGGCGCCAGTTTTTACGAGCGGGGTGGTAGAGTAGGGCGCCTTCGTTTGTAGTTGGAGGAGGGTGCCTTTGTAGAGACGACGATCGGAGCGAAGAAGGAAATTGATGCCAGGTGGGACCCAAAGGTCGGTCGGTGATGAGTTTACGAGTGGTGGTTTGGGGTGATTTCGGTTGGTCACGTTGGTGGTTTTGGCTGACCGGGCTCAACGGTCTTCGCAGCTGCTGGAGGTGTTCACGAGTGACGGCGGAGGAGGATGTTTCGGTTGTCGACTTCAATGGGTGCAGCTGTCGACTCAATGGCTCAACGGTCTGGTCAGCGTCTTGTGAAACCAGATAACTTTATCTCCTGGGCCTCGGCAAGGATGTCTGGATGAATATAGGAGTTCATGGCCTCGGCTAGCCAAGCGTAGCGCTGCATGGGGTCGGCCCGACGGTGGTGGGGTAAGGGGCGAGGGACAGTCGCATCCTTCGTGGAGTTAATGACTTTCTCATGCGCTGGTCGGTGAACCCAGTGAACTTCGCCCGTTACAGAATCTCCGAACAGAGCGTTCTTTGTAGACCGATGACTTTATCTCTTGGGTATCGGCAGGCCAGGGGTAGCGATGCATAGGTGTCGGCGCGACGGTGGTGGGGAGGAGATGAGGGTGGTCAGTCGCAGTTAATGGCTTTCTCAGAATCGTGCATCTGATGGCTGCCGGTTATCAGGTGTCTCTGTCTTTATGTCGAGGTGGACTCGAGAGGGATTGGCAGGAGGGGGAGTCTGGTCGTTGATTGAAACCAGGTCACAGGCCCTGTCTGTGCTGAGGGCCGGCTGCTGCCAAGCGGGCACCTTTAAAGGACTCCGCTTGGATGGTAGTTGGACGAGAAGACAGATTTCCTTGTTGGCAAGATGGACGTCCGTAGCATTCCGTAGCTGGGTAACAGCAATCTCTAGCGTACTCGTCAACAAGCAGTCCACTTCATTACAGCAATTTTACTGGCTTCTGACTATACAACCTGCTACTGGCTTACAGTGACTTTACTGGCCTAGACCATAGGCCTTCCGCTGGATACAAATAATCTACCTTCAGCCTTCCGCTGGATACAAATAATCTATCATCAGCCTTCCGCTGGATACAAATAATCTACCTTCAGCCTTCCGCTGGATACAAATAATCTATCATCAGCCTTCCGCTGGATACAAATAATCTATCTTCAGCCTTCCGCTGGATACAAATAATCTATCTTCAGCCTTCCGCTGGATACAAATAATCTATCTTCAGCCTTCCGCTGGATACAAATAATCTATCTTCAGCCTTCCGCTGGATACAAATAATCTATCATCAGCCTTCCGCTGGATACAAATAATCTATCATCAGCCTTCCGCTGGATACAAATAATCTATCTTCAGCCTTCCGCTGGATACAAATAATCTATCATCAGCCTTCCGCTGGATACAAATAATCTATCATCAGCCTTCCACTGGATACAAATAATCTATCATCAGCCTTCCGCTGGATACAAATAATCTATCTTCAGCCGTCCGCTGGATACAATATTAATCTCAATAAATTCAGCCGTCCCTGGCTATAAATAATCTCAATGGCACCTACATGCACATAGGGCCTACCTCAACGTTAATTTTCTGGGATTCCTAGAATCCAGGTCTCGATCTGCTGCGAAAATCCTGATCGTGAACGGAGTGTCCGCTGCTGGCTAAGATAGAGAGCGTTGATTTCCCGTACCGGTCGGTCGACAACACGAAGAGTACAATACCGCTGCTGGGCGTATCTCTTGGCGTCGACTGAGCTGGTTATCCTGTAGATCGTTGACTGGCCACAGCACTTACAGCGACTGGCTTGGCTGCTGGCCGCAGTCTCCTCATTCGGCAGTTGGGATGTCCATCCACTAAAACTGCGCCGAACTGAGATGGCCATTCGGTTGCTTGTTCTCTTCGAAACAGAATTTTAAACTTCGCTTTTAGCTTGTCCGATCATTCTAGAGCGTGGATTCAGTCTCTGACACCATGTAAAGGAAGTGTAACTGACGCGTATTGTATTACACTACGTTTACTAAATACACAAGCTATATAAACTACGGCACAAGATAAGCGTAAGATAGTAAGTTCATCATGACTGCACGTTCAGTGTTCAGGTATCGAATGCGTAGTGTTCGTGTCCACTGTCCAGTTCGCACTCGGACGGGTGGCGATGGGCGTGGCCTATTGGCGTACGATGACCAATAGCCTAGCTACCATGTAAAGGAAGTGTAACTGACGCGTATTGTAATACACTACGTTTACTAAATACACAAGCTATGTAAAGGAAGTGTAACTGGTGTGTAATGTATTACACTACGTTTACTAAATACACAAGCTATATAAACTACGGCACAAGATAAGCGTAAGATAGTAAGTTCATCATGACTGCACGTTCAGTGTCCAGGTATCGAATGCGTAGTGTTCGTGTCCACTGTCCAGTTCGCACTCGGACGGGTGGCGATGGGCGTGGCCTATTGGCGTACGATGACCAATAGCCTAGCTACCGTCACAACGTGAGTTACTTTTCGTTCCCCCACACTCTTAGCTTTTTAGTGTTTCTTCATAGTAACAACAGTCCATTGCAGAAATTGTTTCTTTAGACAATATGTTTGGTAAGTTGTGCCTTTTGGTCAATTGTGTAACTGGTTCTTAGCATATGTTGTAATCTAGCATTCAACCGAGTCATTAGTAGCATGTCTTATGTTATTCACATGCTAAGGTCATCAGTTCCCCAACACAACTTCCCCCTGTGAGACACGCCACTCAGGTGGTGCTTTAGTTGAGCATTTTCACCAGTACTGAGCCACTGTGATCCTGCAGCACAACCCAAAGTGACTAGACAGAGGTGTCAGCCTTGTCAGCGTGAATCATACCGCAGTCAATTGCCGTTAGTTTACCTGTCACGACCATGTTTGCCCAACCCACTGTGTACAGCCGTCTGTATGTGATAGTTGCACGTGAAACCTGCATCAGACTGATGAAAGTGACTAAAGTCTATGAGGCATAGCAGACAAAAGAGCTGTTACTTGGTGTTAAAAAGTTATTTTCTCCAATTTTTCATTTCATTAGAGCATTTACTGTTGTCAGCCAGGCTATAAAAAACGTTTATGAACATCAAATAATAAATAAGTTCACCTTATAAAGTAAAAACAAAGATGGTACGTTTAGGTTGTTTTATATGCCGGCATGATTAGGGATAATTATGGCTGCTGATAGTGAACCGATGAAATCCGTCGAGTCAAGCCATCTGATTAAATAATGAATTCATTTAATCTCCTCTGATGATTGGGCTTAGTTCATCAAATAATCAGCAGCAGTCATTTATACGTAGGCTGCTCATAATAATTATTATCAATCCTTAACTTTCAAGCGATCAACGCTTGCGATAAATTTGAGCGTCACGTGGATAGTTAAGAAGTTGTTGTGAGGTTGGCCTATTTAACCAGTTGCCTCAGAAACCTACGAGGCATTTGCATTTAAATAACTGTCTCCCTGTGGGTATATAGACCGTGTTTGTCCTCGCAGTGTAGAGGCCATACTATTATCAGGTGACCTAACACGATTGACCTCTTTGTAGATGGACTTATCTGGCGCAGAATTCGCCTGATCACTCGTGAATACAGGAGCAGTGTAAATGATTTCGCTGAATGACTCGGGATTTGTTCCTTGGCACTTTCCGGATGGGACAACTGCCGCATAAACATCGTTTTGGATCTTGCCAATGTCTCCGCCGCCACTGCTCTCCTCTTCGGAACCAGAGTCAATGCCAATATTGCGCCTTCTATAAAAGAATGGACAATAATTAAGAGTATCAGAGATAAGACTAAGGAATAGTTACATGTAGACCTGCAATGACTTTTAAGACAGTCCTTGCTAGTAGCTGCTCAATGTGTCAGAAAAATTTTCGTAATCATTAAGGCCAATTTGTTTAAATCAACAGTTGTCTATTTACAATAACACAATTATAGGTCTAAAGCTACATAGAAAGGATATAGACAGTTATTCTGATATTCACCCTTTTCTTCTTTTGATGATGATTATCAAGACAACTATTGAAACGATGATTAGAATAAGACCACCTCCTCCTATGCCAACAGCAAGACCAATCGTGCGCCCAACTGACAAAACAGAATTGAAAATCAAGTAAAAAAGACTACACGGTTCCTTCTGTAGGCTAGCAACAGTAGAAAAGAGACTGTTACTAACTGCTCGTAACCAGACATCTATGGACACTTAGAAAGACCGTGTCTTTTAAAATGAGCATTCGCTGGTTAGTTAGACATACTAATAATATTAAAACCTCACAAGATATAGGCCTACGATACAGATGGTTCAAATTGGGTTGGAACGAAAATTCTGCTGTTGCTCAACATGCATAAAACCCTAGTATATGCATTATGGGTTCCAATAAAATCCTTCTTCTCAATTCTCACGGATCACTCATTTGACATTACCACTAGGTCTACTCACCCAAACCACTGACGATGCAGTTGGTTGGACTTGCTAAATAAACGAATGTGGCTTCTGTATTATTAATATTAAGCACAGCCTTCCTATTTGTTTACTATTAATAATAATAGCGTTCCATTTTAAAACGCTTACCGGTTTGATCTTCGACTGAAGTTGGTTTATTATCGATGGTCACGTTGAGCCCAGTCACCGGATTCTTACGAGTAGTCATGGACGTAATCGTAGTTTTTGGTTTCATCGTTGTCATATGAACAGCTACTCCTGCAACAGAGTCACTGATTGGTATTCTTGACTATTTTTAGGATCATCGAGCTATTAAAACAGCTAGGCTATCTATCTGTAGAATTTACACAATACCCTATCAGGATAGCTATTCAGCGGCGCTCACTATCTAAGCACGGTTAACGAGGATATTCTTCATTGTAGTTTGTAATAAGTTAGACAAGTTACGCGGCATGGACCGCAGATCAAACGGGAGACTATGTTAAAATACCATATTCGAGAAAGCCTATTCTGTTTGAAGGCTTTGCGAGCATGTGCTCATGGCACCACAAAGACGCCTCCATAGAAGTCCAAAGAAGAAAGCGGCGATCAGGGCTAGCCGAAGTATGATAGAACGCGTTGAGCATTAAATGGTAGATAAACTGAACTTAAATAAACCACAACATTAGAGTTGGCCAGTGTGTGAATGAAGGTCCTTATAGGAGAGGAAATTCTTGTGGTAGGCCTTTTTGGACGTCATGATGACTTTCATGACATCGAGTGATATTATAAGCACGCCCGACTCAAATTTGTCAACTTTGTTTATTTCTTTCGTTGCCTATATTTGTTGTAAATCTAACTGCGTTTCCCAGTCTTAGTCTTCCCACTTAGTTAGGTACTAGTTACAACCTCTATAGTCTGTCTCTGCCTTTGTCTACTAATCTTCTGGATTCTGACCTGGAGACGTTTGGTTTTGACGCGCCATTGGTTCATGCCCTATGCAGTTGACGCGCGCCAGGGCAGTCACAAATAAAGAATAATTATTTAATAACAATGAAATCCGTAATACGTTGCTTCTGGGAAAAGACACCCAAGTATAATATAAAAGCACAAATGTTCGAAAATGCACTTCTAATTAACACTCTTCCAACAGAATGACTTGTTTTCTTAATGACAACATTCAATTGTCCATCAGCAGTCCGGCAAATAGACTTGAAATTGCCCACTCTAAATTATATTTAGAGTTTTGAGACCCATCTAAAAATAATTAATGTCAGAAATGTTTCACCATTTTTGTATACCGGAATGACAACAGGTGGTGTAATAGGCTTATATATATGTATAATATTATATATTAGATATATGGTGCTTACTTTTCAAGCAGACGAATTGCCTTTCAGTAGTGCAATCAGAGTCATTCCAACCCCAGCTTGTGTTCCAATTCGATGCCACAGAGACGCAACCGTTACTGTAATTATTTGGTTGTCCTCTCGACCACGAGGTGAAGATGGATTCCTGGTCAGTCTCTGTATAGAACAACTTTTATTAGGCTACATTTATGTTTCACATAAACTTTGTTCACAACAAAGATAGAGTATCTTCTCCGGTCTAGTAACCTGTGGTAAAGAAAGGAGCCCTCTTCTTGTGTAGCCTATAATAATTTTGTGCATGCAATATGCTGCTAAATTTACATAGGCTTAGAGCATCCTAGTTACTGCTTAGATGTGTAAAATCGTGCTGATCATTTAGCATAAACTGCTTGAATAAAATTATTTTATTGTAGGTGATCAGTCAAAGTTTTAGGCGTCTTGCCTAAAAATATTCCGGCAATGTGCTTATGAAGCGACGTTGAACTACTTAGGCTTTCTGATTTGTTAGTAGCAGCGTTGTACACCAAAACCAACTATATGCATGCATGTATATATATATAGGTCTACATGTCTGCATATTATATCTATGCATATATGTATGCAACTGTCAGGGATAGTCCTACAAAACCTACTTGGGAAAATACATATGCATACACAATAATAATTATGTCTATCTCTATACAAAGACAACGATTAAATTGATCACATTACTATAAAGTAAGCTTACCTGATAGACAACATACCTGAATATTTCCATGACCAATTCTTCCATCGAATTCCAACCCAGTATATCAACGATGTGTTCAGCCAAGACGTATTAAATGGAGGACTATAGTTGTTGCGAGTGTTTTGAAATTGGGCGAGATCACCGCCGCCATTAATGCATCTTTGTCTGGCTTGGTACCAAGTCAGCCTCTCGTTTTCATACTTCACATAACATCTTTCGTTGTAGACAATAGAATTGGACGAATCACTGGAACATCTCTTTTCTACAAATAGTTCACATAAACTTTAAACTCTCTTTATATAAATTCAATAAAAACATCGTCCTTGAAAAGTAATTAAGGTCTACCTGTCGAATTATTGTTATGTATGAGCACGTGTCATATTGCTCTCTCAAGATATCTACTCAGAGGCGCTCCCGACTATACAGCGCTGACACAGAATCGAAGCGCATTAGCAATTGCAAGTGAAGGACTTGCTCAGGGTCCCTACGCGGCAGTTAGTGGTGGATTCGAACCCTCAGCCTTCCAGCAATTTTGATATATGACCTATATTAAATCTGTAACTTATAAAAACTATTGTACATACGAAGTAACACGGTTCTAATATTGTGGTCATTAGAATACACGAGGATGGGCCTGGATACCGATTTTGGCAGATGATGCCAAATTTAGATCAGCTTTGTGTGCATAATCAAATCAAATGAAAATGCACTTTATTGCTCATCAATCTTCAAACAAAAACAGTTCAGCACAATGTATGCAAGTAGCGACTGCAGGGAAACCCAAGAGAACACACAGTTCCCTAAAGGGTCGCCTAATCATTATACAAACAATGTCAGACCAGACGAGTGGCATTTAACAGCACGACCCATGTTTTACAATCTAAGGTACCTGTACACTTTTGTACCATAAGCTAGGAGGGTCAATTTCAATATGAAAACAGTAATATCGCTCTACCCGATTCGTAATTATAGAGTTCCATTACTGAGGAGAAGAAAAAGATAAGATTGTCACTATAAATTACAAATTTTTATTTTAAATATTTTCATCAGATAATCTTTTAATCTGCTTTTGAATTGGTGCAAATTTTTAAGACTTGTGATTGCCAGGGGCAGGAGCTCAAATATTACGAAGCTGAATTGTCTAATCCTAGTGCGCAGACTATTTTGATGATAGGCCTGAACCTACCTGTTTAGGAGACGTGTTTAATGACCATGACTCTTGTTAATCGTACAAAACTAGCTGGTAAAATTTCCTGATAACGATTTCACGTGGGGCATATTCTCTTTATTGAAACAATCCAGTTGATACACCGCAGCCGGTTACAATATACAATTATGCAGTTTAAACAATTCACAAGAACGGAGATTACAGAATACACAAATCTTAACTATAGCCTACTAACTGAGCAGACAGCCTGCAATACAATCATGGCCCAATAGAAGCCTAAAAAGCACATCCGCCCAACGGCCCACGGGGGTTCGAACTCGCTACCCCTTATTGCTCGCATCTTAAAGTTATCAACCGCCAAGCGTGAGCGGTGAGCAGATGCCCAACTGAGATTGCAGAAAGATATGGATGTAGGGCCTACTAACGTGCAATAATTATAGGCTTACAATAGCATTTTTGGCAGACAGTGACTTTTGCGAGCTATTATGCATACATTTAGGCTATATCTAGTTTTTCGACAATGTTAGTAATAAAACATGATGTTTTGTCCACGATTAGAGTTCGTATAATCACCTTCATAGTCGCACATATATCTTCTGAAATCACTAGGAGCTGAGGCCTCCACGATAAAATTATCGCCATCATGTTTCAGACGACAGTACAACCAATAATGAACTGTACTTCCTTGTGGATCCTGGTTTCCAATACCACCTGAAAAAGTATTCATTGCTAAAATGTACTAAGAGTTGTGTGTCGCAATGTTGTTTTAGTTAAGGTTCTTATGCATGTCGACGACTACATCGTGAACTTGGTTTGATATATCACATGCTTGTACTTTTCACTCATTCATTCATTTCGAGCATTTATATAGCATATCTTCAAGAAGTCTACTCAGAGACGCTCCCAGGAAGCCACAGCATGAGAAGTAGGATTTAAGCGACTTATAAAAAGCAAGTGAATATGGCCTAGGCTTAAGTCGCAAGGCTAGTGAGAGGCAATTCCAGATAGCAGGACCCACAACGGAAAAGGCTTCACACTGCCTGATAGAAGTGCGAGCTCGAGTAACCAAAAGCTCCACTGTTGCCGCAGAGCGAAGAGCTCGACGGGCTGTAAAGTCGGAGACAGGTCAACAAAGGTTAAACAAGTACGATGGAGCACAAGAAAGACTGGCTTCGCCAAACAACTCAGTAGGAGATGCGATGTGCAACAGTGAGCCAGTGAAGAACGTCACGCATATAGACTCTAAGCAGAGATGGGGCATATTTAGGATTGCGGCCAATGAGGCGAGCAGCCGAACGAAGAACTCGTTCAAGGCGCCCAATTAGTCCAAGTGGCAGACCCACAAGTACCGAACTGCAGTAATCAATTTTACTAGTGACAAAGGCATGCACAAGTGTCAGAATAGTACTATGAGAGAGGAATCTTGAGATAACTCGGAGTTGCTGAAGCTGGTAGTAGCAACTACGAGTGACCAAATTGATATGCTTTGAGAAATTGAGCTCTTGATCCAAAGTAATTCCAGGTCACGGACTGCGAGAGAGAACGAGATAATTATCAGGAAAGTTGCTGCTATTAAGTGCAGTCCAATGGATGCCAATAATGTATTGCCTGCGAGTACCAAACCAGATGAACTGAGTTTTAGAGGGATTTAGTAACAAACGATTAGATGCCATCCATGATGAGAGAACATCAATGGCATTGGACATTAACGGCACAGTGGACACTGCATCAGCGGCAAAGCAGTGAGCATAGGTCTGCACTTTTATCGCATTATGAAATCAGAAGGCAGAAGGAAGACATTATATTCGCAGTAATGGCGGTTACAGCATGGTCGTAGCTCATAATCTCAAAGTCTGTGACGTTTCACAATTCATTACAATACTTTGAAACGATTCGACATTCTCACAGTGATTAGGCCCTAAACACGAAAAATAACGTTGACTGTCGTTTCTTACAGCTGAGTTGTTATAGGCTAATTATTGAACAAAACTAGCCTTCATATTTGATTCCTTTAATGAGAAACCAAGTATTTTCTTGTTCCTGAAGAAGTCTTATATCAATATAATACATTGATGACGACAAATCTGACGAGGTCAGAAACTGAGTTAAAGCCGTTTGAGTAGCACTGTCATTGACAACAGCCAGTGTTGAGTTATAATTCGTTTTGCACCAAGTTACAGCATCGCTGAACCCTTTCCTAACATCTGGTATTGTAAACTGAGCTTCACTGATGTCGTCTTCCAACTGTGAGGGAACCGACTGAATGACGACTAGCAAAACTAAACAAAATAAAACTATTTCGGTAACGTAAAATGAAATTTCAAATAGAAAAATTACATAGCCTAAGTTTAAAATATTGCATTCGAAAGCTGGTCAATGTCTTTAAGAAACCAAGGCCGTAGCCAGGATTTGATTTCGGGGGGTGTTTCTTGCCTGCCCGAAAAACTGATGACTTTTTTTAGTCATCCGGCCGGAAAATCGACAGAAAATGTCACCGATTAATTCAATTTTCCTTTTCGGGGGTGTTTTCATGGTTTTTATTTCATGGTGTTTACATCATGTGCTCGCATATGCATTCAATTATTTTTTACATTTTCCATTTCGGGGGGTGTTCAAACACCCAAGACACCCCCTAGCTACGGCCTTGTAAGAAACCATTAATATTTTGTGTTACTTAGCATCACTGGGATATTCTCGTAGGCCTATCTAAATAATATTATGCTTTTGTTAACCATCCAAAGCTTACAATAGCATATGTCACAAATTTAATATCAGGTAAAGCTGTAAACAATGAATAATCCACATCCTATTGTGTTTGCAGTTTATTTTAATCAAATTTATATGTAGATCATTAGAATTGTGGGCAATCTCTTAGCTGCATATACATGTAGGAATTTTAGGCACATAGGCATATGCCAAAATTGCTTTATCAACCAGGAAGAAACAAGTGCTTAACAACGTTTGCATAGTATCCTACATTTGAATGAAGACCTATAAGCCTATCGTTGTACATTATCACACTTACCAAAGCCAACATCTGGCCACCAAATCTGTCCCATTTGATAAAAGTATTAAATTAGCTCATACAAATAGATATCCAAGTTCTACGAAGCGCATCGAAACTCAAAGAACAACTTCATAACACACTAACAGACGGAATGCTAAATGCAGGTAGAATTGAGTCATACAGCTCATGTACTTCAATATGATATGCTCGAAAGACTTCGATTTGCGGCCTAATAGAGGTATAGGACAACTGTGAGAAGGCTTGATGGTTTGAATAATTATTCATAGCGAATTCATGATAATGTCATGACTGAAAATGACTGAAAACATTTCTGCATACCCCCTCCACCTATTCAGAAATGTCTCACTGAAGAAATTTGCGGTTAGACCTACAAAACATTTTGATCCAGCTCACTGATTTTGAATAGTGGCTTAGGTAAGCTGTCAGGGAATATTTACTTCCTCGTACAATTCGCTCAGGGACTTCCCATGCAATTTGATCGTCCGCAGGTAACTTTAACAGTCATGTGAATTAGAAAATTGACACCTGTTCCTGATGTGATAATTACAACCTTCTGCCCGATTATTTTTCAATGTATTGATTTGGTGAGATCCTTCAACTGCACCGCTCGTTTGAATTGTATTCATGCTATTTAAGGTTCCTGTGTACTGACGATGCTAGTCAAACCCCATCAATGCGAGTCTGCTCTTCAGTGCAAGTCCCAAGCCTGGATGGAGGGGAGGGCGACGCTAATAATCTCTTCATCACATAATAGTGTGTTGATGAACTGAAATTGTCGTGAATTTATTCTCTTAGATATTGTGTTAAGCTACATATAACTGTTATAACTTAATACCAATATAAATGATGATTATCCCGACCTCCTCCTCTTCCTCATCCATTGCCCAGGGTACGAAACTGGAGCTGCTAGAATACGAGCAATGGCGGAATCTAAAGAGCTCAGACTTTTGCATATAATTGGTCTTCTTATATAATTTTATATATTATTTTGTATGGACCAGGATGTGTTTGTGTCTTTGACTGTGACAGTTGTATGAGAATGGTAGCAACGGGGCTTCCATACATTGGATTGCATTGGCCTATGTCAGTGTCTGTTAACTACATTCAAAGTCGTTGACGCGAAGCAGCACCTTAGCAAATCGTGTCTTGAAGCATAAAGCAAATGTCGTGCCTACATGTATACACATGGCGCAGATAGACCGCGAATACGACAATGGCAGGTGATAATTATGTAGCTAAAATAATGATGATTTTACACACTGATTGATGGCTATGTATGGGATGATACATTATTAATTCATTAATTCATTAATTCATTTAATTCATTAATTTATTAATTCATTAATTCATTAATTCATTAATTCATTAATTCATTAATTCATTAATTCATTGATTCAGTAATTCAGTAATTCATTCTTTCATTCTTTCATTCATTCATTCATTCATTCATTCATTCATTCATTCATGCATTCATGCATTCATGGATCCATTTCATTCACTCATGCATTCATGCATTCTAGTATTTACATAGAACGTCTTCAAAGGATCTACTCAGAGGTGCTCCCGACTCCAGCACGACCAAAAATCTTGTAGCCTACCAACTCAGCAAATTACATATTCGTGATTGGACAAGCAAACTTTAAAAGCGTATAATTATTTGGAGGTTAAATTGTACGAATTGGTTAAATTTAATTGCTGCGGTCGTGTTGGCGAATCGGCCGCTCTCTTTCCCCTAAGAGATTTCTATAAGAGCGTTGAAGCGTGTGCAGTTTTACTTTGCACATTGCGTGGCTGGTGCCTGCACAATTTGATGACGAAATATGCATTTATAATTTGTGTATGTATGCATGTATGCGTACATGTATGATGTCTATGTACGCATACATGTAGATCAATGTATCATGTGTACATGTATGCACAGGTTATGGTATCATGATGCATGCATCATATAATTAGACCCTATACATCATAATATAGCCTATTCTTTCCATGGACCTGTCACGCTGAGAGCGCTTCTGAATAGCTCTGTGAAGCGCTTTACAAACGTTCATTTAGACTAATATTATTATTAGATTAGCCCAACAGGGCGTATTCTGTAAGCTTCAAAAAGCATTCAACAGCAAGACTTTAACAAGCTGCCCGTCACTTAGACTTTTGCCTACACAGCCTCATTCGCATTATGACTCAATACATTCCGACAGAGAGTGTTGAGAGAGGCCCTATATAAATGAATATAATTGTACATAATGCTTTTGGTGTAGATGAAAATGAAATCGAATATGTCATTCACTGGCGACTTTCCATAGTTCTTTAAGACGGATTCAAAAAAGGGCTCATACATGATTTCTGGCAGACAATATTGCACTTTTGCTATGTTTGTCACTTTGCTTTAAAGCGCTGTTAAAGTCGCTTTATAGCTGGAGAATGCTCCCTTACTACGTGCACATACAAGATAATGAGTTCATGGCTTGTCAAAATTATTATTGTTTTGCTAATAGACTAGGCTTGTCAGGGCATAGTGATAGTGACCCTGCTCACTGAGCAGTGTGCTAGATTTCATAATTGTTTTTAGACACTATAATACAGTTATAACACTGCTCTCATTCAGAACGTTACCGCAAGACCGTCTGTCTAAATTGACCTACATTGCCAACTGCATTATTGGTATTACCAAATTAGCAACACTATCGTTGAGACTGATAATCGCCATCACGATAATTACGCAGCTTATCGTATGTAGGCTAGGCTAGTAACTGTTGGACGGGTTTTTGATCAAACAACTGCAAGAGATAGATAGAGGTCCTGTTAAAACCTCATTAGGATATCCGGAAGTGCGTTTTCAAGCAAAAACTGACAGCATTTCAACATAAAATAAGGTTTTTGCTTCAGAGTTGCTAAACACTATAATTTTTTTTATTGTGGGCGAATATAAGTTCACTTTTCGCTAAAAGTTATTTTCTTTATGAGCTACATATCCTGTGTCATTTTCTAGACAAACACGGTGACAGTTTCTAGTCAACAGTTTCTCGAATCGAGGGTATTTCTGGCATAGAAAATGGTACAGAAAAATGATCTCGCAAACAGCGAAACTGGCAATGCAGTCAAACCAATGAAGATGAATACGAAAGCATAAGATGTGAACTGTTGTCACATCACAATAGCATTATATGATTGCACAGTTTGACAAATGTAGCAACACATCTAGGCTACTCTGCAGCTTGTATTTATAAGTAAACAGGGTAATGATTCAGGTTAGCCTTCAGTGTGACCTTAGACCTAGTATAGGCTACATAAACAATATGAAACTAAAATCTGTTAATATTTAGTGGTAGGCTTAGGCTAGCAGTATTAATAATCACTAATTTTACGTCTTTTGATCTTTTTTTAAATCATTAGGGATCTGAGATAGGCTACATCGGGTAAAAACCACTTTCGGACATTGCCGTACTACAGTTGTAAACAAGAACATACATGTATAACCCAGTTTTAATCACCCTAAGAGCGTCATGCGGGATCTCTCAACCATGAGTGAAAATTAATAATAGGCTACTATTAATAGCATTAATTACCCTGTGAACTAAATAATAAATGTCTTCACTTGGGAGCATTTGCTAAATCTCCCGAACATGATCTTCTTAATATCGACCTTACTACGACTTGGTCTTAGTGGTTGCATTAGGCATCGGCACAATGGAAGTTACCTTTAACGATTAGGCCTACAACGTGTCTACTGTCTAGGCTACTCATAGGCTCTCAGCCTCTCACTCTACATAATTATGGGCGTCTTTTGTTTATGTTCTACGTGTGCGTATAAGCCGATCACTGGCGGCTCTCTTCGATGTCTGCGCACTATTTGCTAATCGATGGTTTTTCATAATGGACAATCTTCTGGACTATAGAACTACCTTCTGGACTACCTTTGGGCTACCTTCTGGACTACCTTTGGGCTACCTTCTGGACTACCTTTGGGGTATACCTTCTGGACTATCTTTGGGCTACCTTCTCGACTGGCTTTGGGCTACCTTCTGAACTACCTTCTGGACTACCTTTGGGCTACCTTCTGGACTACCTTCTGAACTACCTTCTGGACTATCTTCTGGACTACCTTCTGGTCTACCTTCTGGTCTACTTTTGGTCTACCTTCCTCCGAAGCGGTGCTATAACATCTGAATGCAATTAGGGTCTACACGATCTCAGTAACGACCTCTGACTTAGCGGACAGCGTCGCGGATTCAAGTTTTATATTTCAAGCTGTGTTTCTATCGTAGATTTCTGTTTTCGTTTCCTGCACAACTATCAAAAAATAAGTTCAGCCCATAATAAATACGATGCTACCCTTAGTCATGTGGCCATGTGCAGTTACTGCATGTTTGCGCTGCCATTAGCTGCACGCTGCCTCTAAGCATAATTTATGCGTAGTGGGCCTAGGCCTACCATTAGCGCTATTATAACGATAGGTCTAGAAGCCTATAATAATATATATCACGAATACATAATAAAACATAAAGATAAATATTATAAATATCATTATATGACTAGACATAATTACATTTTGGTGAACGCTAGCGGTAGGCCTATAAATAATTAGGCCTATAAGCCAGCTGGGTAAAGTAATATTGTGGCTTAAACGCTTAACCATGTGCCCTTGTTGTAAATTATATTCAAAACTGATAGGCCTACTAGACTGCATATTCCGCGTATAAACTATGCATTACTTTATATAATTAGGCTACTAGGCTATGTATAATAATTATATATTAGGTGACATGGTTCTAGGTAGCGAAAAAATTTACGAATATAAATATGAACTCGTTCTATAACTAATAATTAGTTTAGCCTACTGTAGGCCAATAGCCTACTGAAGTTGTCGGTCGTGACGTTATAGTCTAGTGTCCAGGATGTGGCTAATTTACAATCTAGATTTCCTGTTGCAGTTTGCCTTGGCTGGCCCACACAGCGCATAGAACAGTTTAGGCTTCAAACGCCAACTTATTAAATTCGTTTTTAATGTTCATTTTTTTCGCTTAATTGCCAAAAAACCGTTTAATGTAAGAAAGTTGGTTACAGTTAACTGACTTCTGATGTAGTCTCATGATGCCATAAAACTTATGATGTCGTGTGAGATTTTCTGGTGATTCGATTTCAGTTTTCTCATGGTGAAGCTTTTTACAATGGTTGGTAAGTAAAACCAGTGTCTCTTCCTTTACTTTAATATCGTGCTTGAAAGTTTAAAGTTTTTCTAAATATTTGCTGACTTGAATAAGTTTTGCTAGCCCTAGCTCAGTTAATCATGGATGAGTTCAAATAAAAAAGGGCGTTCACAGTTGAACTGATAGCTAGACGTTTGAATATAATAGTTATTCCGTCCTTAATTTCGTCTTTTGGGCGTGCTCCCATGGCGACTTAGGCTACAACTAGACTAACCCTCGAAGATGCTCTTTCGCTGCGTGTGATAAAACGAGACTGAGTAAAATTTTCTGTTGGAGTTTAAAGAACGAAGACTTTCAATTGCAGAGTCCACGCATACACGTAGGGCCTATGCATTGCATACGACTGCTTATAATTTAAGTGACACCCCAGGAAATTATCGCCAACGTGGTCTAAGAATAATTAATATAATAGGCAATCGCATAGTACGTAATTATTGCCTCATTTGAGTTTTAGAATCAACGGAATCTGTTTCATCTACTCAAGCTACGACCGTGAGCGACAATAATCCTGCTTTGCGTAAGAAATATATTCCTGACTGAATTAGTAGACCCTAGATAAGCTTAAATTTAAGAATCACATAAACATTTGAAATAATCAACAAGGCATAGAAATACTGCATGGGGCGAAATGTCAAGATTTTGTGACACCCCAGGAAAGTTTAGTCGTGGGCAGCAGCATATCTTATCGTATCCAAAAATTTTATAGCGCCTCGATCTCGAATCATACGCTATTCAGAGGATATTTCAGCGCACCTTATAGTGGGAAAAGAAACATCTCGAGAGAGCAAGAAGATGCAGAGAAGAGCTCGTACATGAGATTAGTCCGTAGAAGAGGAGAAAAGGACATTTCCATTTTGAGGAACCTGTCAGCAAATGCTTGACTCTGAACACTGAACACGCGGATACATAGGTCGTGCCGGTCGGTAGAGCCCAAGGGTGGAGCAGGTGTCGTTGTGATGGGCAGACGCATAATATGCATGATACTATAATATTATAATGGGAGAGATCCGAGAGATAATGTGGAACAGGACCAAGTTAAAGGTCAGTTACACACTAAAGGATGTTTGAAATGAGAGCGATGAGTCGGGTTAGATGATGAAGGAGACTCAGGATTGAGGTCAAAGCGACCAATGAATGAGCACGATGATGGAAATGTGTGGGTTATGATCGTTGACCACAACATATCTAAACCGGTACTCCAAAGCTACTTGAATAGCACCAGATTACTGACGAAAGCGTAGGCAAGTAAGAGAGCTACATGTAGCTTATTTGCCAAGAGAGGCCAAAATATGAGTTATGTACATTTGCTTGTTGAAAGAAACCGGACGAAACAGCGCACAGGGGCACATAGGCCTACATGTAAGTAAATGGTAATGATAATGATATCTTCAGTAACGGTCATTCAGTTGAGTATATCGATGAGGGTTTTTTACTTTCTGAGTCCGTTTGCCAGAAGGAAGAGAGATTTGAATTAATCAAAGAAAAAACAGACAAGGCCGTAGACTGAAAGGTTTAAGATTATGATATTAGTAGGTTATGATTTATCTGGCCAACATGCTATTGTAGGCCTACATGACCTCACCCTAAAAAATATGATATTTTCTGAGGTTCTTGAGGCTGAATGCAGTACTCTGTGTTGCGCTAAAATGCTCGTAATAAATTTGCATATAGCTCTACAATGGTACGTCTAAATGTTACCATACTAGGAAAGTAATTGATTTATTATTTTTAAATTTCTTCCCTCAGTTGTCGTCGTCGTCAGTATCGGAGGAGTTATAATCACAGCCAGCATCATCATCATCGTAGTCGTCGCCGTATTCGTCAGGAAATCAACAAGGTAAACATCATCACCGACAATCATAGTCACTAGGCTATCAGAACCATTTTGCCTGCTATTCTATGTACAATTATTTGTATATTTGGACTATTCTTTAGAGCCTTAAATTAAACTAACAAAGGCGCTTAACGTGACAGTTCCTAAACAGGTCCGACTTAAGAGATTTTGAGAATGTTTCATGAGATGCATGCGGTGTAGTGTCGTGTATTGTTAATGGAAGACTGTTCCAGTGTAAAGGTCCAATACACAAGAAGACACGGTAGACCCCCCGCATCGATGTGCGAAAGCGCGGATTATTAAGTCCCCACGAGTCGCATTATTCTATGGCATCGGTTGGTATGGCTTCAACCTATAGCACACACTGGGGCGCGGTGGTGCAGAGGGTATGCTAATTGCTTTACACATCCGGAGCGTTGAAGATTCGAATCTACCTCAAGCCGCCTCGAAGGGGCTTTGAGCAAGTTCACTCGCAATTGCTCAGCGCTTCGGCTTGAAACCCTCATATGCAGTGCCCACGCTGTAGGCCTATTTGGGAGCGCTTCCGAGTAGAAATCGAATCGAAGGGGCGCTATAGCAAGTGCACATACAAACACACATCAAGTTGTAACCAGGTCAACAGCTGACTAAAAAGAAAAACACCTTTTGGTTAAATGCCTTTCACAAATCACTTTTGGTTAAATACTTTTCAAAAGTCTGCATTGAACTGGCGCTGTATAAATCGGCATATTTCAATCATAATAATAATAGCAATTTGGAAAAAGTAATTTTTATGAGGCAACTAACATTACGACTAACGTTTACACTGATACCGACACTAGCGATCTTTAGTATCGTTTACCCGGTCCAAGCGTCATTCAATGGCACCCTTAGCCGGTATCCGTTCAAAACCGCGCACACAAAACCGCGCACACAAAACCGCGCGCACAAAACTGCGCACACAAAACCGCGATTCACAAAACCACGCACGATCATTAGACTATCGCGCACGATCATTACCGCGCACGATCATAGCCGCATTGAAGTATTTCAACATGCATCCAGCTTCTATGTCAGATCTACAAATACCTTCATCCAACTTATATTTCTCGTTCGTTAATTTCGCCAATCCAGCTTCTATTTCATATCTAAAAATACCTTCATCCAGCTTTTATTTCTCATGCATTATTTTTGTCAATCCAGCTTCTATTTCACCTGTAAAAGAACTTACATCCAGCCTCAATTTCTCTTGCGTTTTTCATCAATCCAGCCTCCATTTCACCTCTAAAATAATTTAATCCAGCTTCCATTTCTCAAGCGCTGGACCAGTTGTCTGTAGACCAATTGTCGTTAGACCAGTAGTCTGTTGTCGTTTGACGATTTGTCTGTGACACCGATTAAACAGATGCTCAAACAAGAGTGGTTAGGATCGTCTACCGAATAGCCTACTAGTTTCAAAAGAATGTTCGGATACCCTCGAACGTTACAATTTCGAATTTGAACAGATGCGCAAACAAGCGCGGTTATGATAGTGCGCGGTAATGATCGTGCGCGGTTATGTGATGCGCGGTTTTGATAGTAAACCCCCTTAGCCAACCGTCAAAGGACCACGGTTATTACTTTGATGTGAGCATAGATCGGTGCCTTGTTCATGTCATCATGTCATCATGTCATTAGAGAAATTGTCAATTGACTTCTACTGACTCTAACAATAACACTGGCACAGTGTAACTATCTTCTATGGTACGATATTTAAAATGAAATATATAATAAGATATTTGACAGGAAACCTTCATTTTACGACGAGGTTTGGTCGGGAGGACTCGTGAGAAGAAACCTCTAAGAGGTACTATAAAAATCGCGATGATGAATGAATGAATGAGCATCTGTAAAACGTATGCATGTAACACTGAGTTAGCTGCAATGAATTTTGTTCTAGAATATTTGTGTTTATACTGCTAAGGATTTGTTTACGTTTTCCAGAGAGCTCAAACAGCAGACGAGAACCAACCAAAACCGGCCCCATGGCCAACGCCCCGCACACGCAAACTCGGTGCGGGTGGCCCAAGGTCAACGCGCCGAGGCCATTAGAGGTCAATCGGAAGCGCAAGGAAACACAGGACAGGACCCGAAGGACACGGAAAAGGCGCAAGGAGTACCGGACGAGATTCAGGGATTCTACGCCCTCATTCCACGCTCCGACGACCTTGGTTCCAGCGCCGAAGGACAGGCGGATACGTGCGGGACAGGCATCTTGTATGCAGCTCTAGAATTCGACGATGTAGCTGGAAAGCCTGGAAAGCCATCGTCGGAAGAGACTGGAACCCGACTGACCGGACCCTCTGTGGTTGTTCCATCCAGTCAGCCAGACACGTACGTGGAAATGGAACCACTGGTGGCCTCAATTAAAATTGACTCAGCCCCTGTGGAATGTTATCCAGCTGGAGGGTTCTATGACCTGGCAAGAGATCCCGATGCAGAGGCTACCACTAGGGGTTTCCCTCCAGAGCAAACTAATCCAGGCTTGTATCAAAACCTGCCGGCAGGCGACAAAGGCAATGAAACGTTGCTCCAGACAGATATGTAGCGGGGTGTAATGAGCGCTGGTGTTCAAATAATTAACAGGACGATGATAGAAATTGCAATATGTTGTCTAATGCAATTTGATGCCTTTCGGTCTCAACGATATACAAGAGTAGGTCTATTTGCTGCAAATGAAGACATTAGTCAAGTCCGACGGTAGCATGACTTTCTGGCACAACGAAAGCCAGGTGCTGGATGTTAGATCAGTTTAAAGCTTATCGAGACAGTGGTTACGACTTCTGATCAATATTTACCTAATAATTAGGCCGATGTTGGTTTTTACTAATAAGCCTTATAGGCTACTAGGCGTCCTAATTGCTACTAGGATTTAGATTTAAACTGACTTGTCCGTTTTTCAGATGTAAATATGTGTGCGTGCACTGGTTGTCAAGCTTCATTTTAAAACTGTATTTTAAGAGTACAAAGGAACGTGTCTCTGTAAATTGTATAAGACATTGCGAAGTTTGCTAAGGAACTTCACAAGGCACAAAATTCGTTGCATAATGCAATGGTACTGCACCTCAATCTCTTTTTCACGCTGTAACACATAGTCTAGGCATGGATAATAAGATATGCGTCACTAATAAAATGGTTGTATAAAGACTGATACTGTGCATGAAATTATGAAGGCCAGGACTGTTTTTAAGGAATTTTTAGAACTGCACATCCTCTCCTCCCCTTGCTCATCCACCATGGTAAATTACTCCCAATCTGAGGAAAATGGCCTATTTTTTACTAGTCTTAACTGCACGGAACGTGACGGAAGTGCTTCTACAACTGCACGAATCCATTTAGAACTGCACATTTTGTGTAGAACTGCACGTTAAAAAAGCCCTGCTGAAGGCATGACATTATCTTCAGTTTAGGCCTTCAAAAAACCCTACATGCCTTGATGGTATACATGTAGGCTATGCTTAATAACAATGTTCTTCGTATAATTTCAAACTGACACAACGCAGAATGATTACAATTCATAGTATGACGGATGATAATAAGTTATTACAGGAGTCGAATATGACTGTCGCCAGCCAACCAGGCGTCCATCATGTCCTACTATTATAATAGGCCTACACATAATTATTATTACCAACGCCATCTGCCGATTGTCACAGTAAGGCTCAGTTGACCTTTAGGAGGATTATTATCATGGGTAATCGATCTCGCGGCGTGCCATAGTATCTAGCAGCAACCCTTGTGCGCTCTTCGTGCCAGAGTATCTAGCAGCATAGAACATGGATATGAGAGATGCGGTGGATAAAATCAGAAACAGAGCAAGCTGGAGACGGTGACACGAAACGGAGTATCCCCCCTGAAAGCTATCCCGGGGGATGAATTAATCTATCCCCCCGGACGGAATTAGCCGGTCTATACTATTCGGGGGGGATAAACCATTCTCTCCTTTTTTTGAAAAATGCGCATAATAAAAAAAATTATACTGTAATCAAAATTTAAAGTGACTCTAATTGTTTTAAGTGTCCTAAGCTATGCTCAGATAAAGGCAACTCGAATTTATTTAGTGACTCTGAGTGTTCCTAAGTGTTTTAAATGTTTTAAGTGCTCTAAAAACAAAGCAAAACAAATTATCTAGTAGGAAAAAACATACCTGTTTGTGACATTGTTCAAAACAAAGCAGATGAAAATTAATTTGTAAAAAACATACACGCGGAAGCGGTTTTTTAGACTTTTTTAATTTGGGGGGATACAATTAATACGGGGATACTCTATTTCGTGACAACGGCATATTGAGGCCTCATCGTTGGCGTAGGACACGCGCCTGACGGAAGAGAGACCAAGAAGAGGAAGAAGATGAAGATAGGCTACTTCTCCCAATAAAATTACTCAATTACTGATTGAAACTTCTACAGCGCCGGTGTTAAATACACGAGGTGTCATACATCTATGGTTCTGGGGAGACCTTGTTGAAATAATTACAGGCATTTAACACGGTAGACGATTGAACTGCTGATGAATACAAACACATTACACAGCCCTTGAAAGGCGGATTCTACAATTCTTCCGGTCCTTCTGTAGACTGTTAATCTATAGACTTATATGTAGCCTACTGTAACTAACATGGCCTAACCTACAAATGTTCAGCGTCATCTTTCCACTTCTTGTAGTTATAGTGGTACATAAAAATATATTTTAAAATATTATATTGCCTATGACCCGCGCCACAGATTTACATTTCGATATGACCTTGCGCGCGAAACAGTTTTTTTAATGATAATAATAGTAAAAATAATAATAATAATATTCTAGGTCCGTTCAACAACAAAGACCTAGGCTTCATCTCAGATTTGGGCCACCGTCTAACAGAAGCAACCGGGAAGCCTCGAGAGTCAAGCTTCTTATTCCAGCGTATCTCCATGACTATATACAACGCTATAACGCTGTGGCTTTCACAGGGTCTTTTTTTAAGTCCTTAATTGACATGGATGAGGGTGGTTGGACTCGCCAAAATTCACACAGCTTTTGTTCTATTTGTCTCTTTGAAATATCTGTTGAAAAATAAAAATCACGAATAATAATAATAATAATAATAATAATAATAGCAATAATTAGTATAGGCCTATGGTAGAATACTTACACAAACACATTCAACTTGACACAGGCAGACAAGCCAACAGGTCAGCAGACCCATACTTACAAACGCAGCACACGCAGACAAAGAAGAGGACATTGATGAATTATGTCTTTGAGGAAGGAGTAAGGTCAGGCAAACTACAATATCATGCAGACCCATCACGTATACCGTTTACCGAGAAATACCGCACAGACTGACGTGACCACATCCGCTGGAAAGTCCACTTCGCTATGAATAACTCAGTAATTAGATTTGGCATCGTTATTAACCCGACATGAAGTTGCTAAAACAACTCAACTACCTGCTTGAATTAAAGCCGGGTGTCAACATGTTTGTATACACGTGCTTTGAAATCCGTATGCAACCCATAATAAACCAAACACACAATTATAATACTACGTGCGCATCAACAAACACGTTCTTTGAAATCCGGATGTAGGCCATATTAAATTAAACACGCAATTAGGAGACTTTCTGCGCATCAATAACACCAAGTGAATGCAAGCATTGGACTTAAAGTTAAAATCTGAAAACCCATGCAGCAGTTTAATTGAACTTCACTGCATCTATTATTCATTGAGTGTTTGAGAGGCAACCAAGAGACGTGTAAGCGCGATGTCTCCAGCCACACGACGTACATTGAGTGGCTTGGATTTCCTGCTGCTAATAATCGTTGGTGAGTGTAGTCATTGTTTCTCAATAGATAAGCACCTATCATTAACGACGTAAGCCAATAATGGAACAATACTATTATTTCTTCTGATAAATGCTAGTGAATGCTGCACTCTGTTTGGCTTAACGACGTTGTAAACTTACATCTCTGTAGCGTTAAAGTGATTCTTGGATATAGATCTAATTATAATTATTAGCTTAATATTTAAAAAAAATTATTATTCCTTTTAATACCTTCATCAAACAACATCAGTATAACAGGAAGTACAAAAAACTAGGGAAGCAGTCAGTAATATAATTATATATTATTTGTTACATATATTAATATATAATATATAATATAATAATACAGTATATAATATATAGTATATAATATATAATGTAATAATATATAGTATATAATATATAGTATATAATATATAATATATATTATAACTATAATATATAGGCCTAAGCCCTAAGTATATATATATATCTTCAGAATTTGCTCTAATCAACCACATCTCGTCATACGAAGAGACATGCGGTGAAGTCAACGGTCAAATCCTGTGCTATTACAAAGCATCGAACTATGGGGTGGGTTGGGAAACGGCCAGGCAACTGTGCAACTCAAGGAATTCAACGCTTCCTGTTATTCGTAACAGAAATGAACAGCATGTTTTCGAAAGGTTTCTTATTGCACAAATGTCCGGTTTTGTCGTGTGGACATCCGGGAGAAACCACTCTTTTGACGAGTTGAAATGGTTAGATGGACGAACATACAATGTTAGAGGTATGTCGGGTAGATAGACAGAGTTACTTATAATTAACCTTCTTCAAAAATTCAAGTCATTTGCTTAATCAGGCACCACGATATTTTAGTAAAACTCAGAATTTCTTATTGTCTGGGTTTCCTCATTGATTGATGTTGCAAAATTGTAATATGCAGCGCAACTTCATTGGAAAGTCGTCGCTGGTCTAGCAAATGTATTTTGTATGTTTGTATGTGCACTTGATATAGCGCCCCTTCAAGCTCGCTACTCAGAGGCGCTCCCTACTACACTGCATCGGAGTTTGACGCCGAAGCGCTGAGCAATTGCGAGTGAAGGACTCGCCAAAAGTCCCTGCGCGGGGACTTGATGTGGATTCGAACCTGAAACCATCCGGTTGCAAAGCGACGAGCCACTACACCACCGCGCTCTACCAAAAATGATTAACCCGCATTCACCTATGTTTCAGGTTCAGGTTACATGCGGTATGTCCATGGCGACAGTCGGCAAACTTCTTCACGCGATTATGTATGCCAATACAGAGGTGAGTTTAGTGTGGCGTACTCTTGAATAATATACATCAGTAAGAACGATGTTTAACAATTATTAACAACGATAATACTCTAGAGCAATTTCTAAGATATGATTGAGAAAGAGATTCTCATAAGAATATTACTGGCAATAAATTTTTTTCTTTACAGTACGGAATAATCATGAAAATATTAATAGGCCTACTAATGGTAAATAATAATAGTAATAATAATTTTTAAATTTAATAATGGCTGCAGCAGTTGTAGTAGCGGTAGTAGTAGTCGTTAGTAGTAGTAGAAGTAGTAGTAGTAGTAGTAGTAGTAGTAGTAGTAGTAGTAGTAGTAGTAGTAGTAGTAGTAGTAGTAGTAGTAGTAGTAGTAGTAGTATTGGTAGTAGTAGTATAGGCGTAGTAGGTGTAGTAAGTGTAGTAGTAGTAGTAGTAGTAGTAGTAGTAGTAGTAGTAGTAGTAGTAGTAGTAGTAGTAGTAGTAGTAGTAGTAGTAGTAGTGGTAGTAGTAGTAGTAGTAGTAGTAGTAGTAGTAGTAGTAGTAGTAGTAGTAGTAGTAGTAGTAGTAGTAGTAGTAGTAGTAGTAGTAGTAGTAGTAGTAGTAGTAGTAGTAGTAGTAGTAGTAGTACCAGTAGCAGTAGCAGTAGCAGTAGCAGTAGCAGTAGCAGTAGCAGTAGCAGTAGCAGTGGCAGTGGCAGTGGCAGTGGCAGTAGCAGTGGCAGTAGCAGTAGTAGTAGTAGTAGTAGAAGCAGCAGCATTAATAGTAGTGATAGGTTAGACTGATTTTATTTTTGCCGATTTGTTCGACTTACATGTTTAATAAAATTGCGCGACTTTGTCGGTACTACTTTCACGGACTGGTTTGACGGGGCTATTTTGACGGGGTTATTTTGACGGCACTATTTTGACGGGGCTATTTTGACGGAGCTATTTTGACGGGCTATTTCGACGGGACTATTTTTACGGGGGTGCCATGTCCGAAACTCCTTTGGACTACTCTTAAGAACACCCCTTTTGACTTAAGCAGCGTTCGTGAAAAATCTGGTGTCCCGCTCCTGGCTTTCTATGGGGATTATGAATAGCCTACGATTACTATCAATATGAAATGATTTGGCTCAGAAGAAAATTTTCTTCTTATAAATAAAACACGGTTTTTCGTGCGTTCGTTTGATTTTATATATTTCGAATGGTTTAGGCGACACGTGCAACAACTTCAATGACACGTCAAACGTAAGGAACGGATGTATCCGGTACAGCACCGACTGGCGATCATGGTATGAAGCAAGGAATCAATGTCTTATGAGTGGTGGAGATTTAGCCGTTCTCGATAATTCTGACCTAGACCACTTCCATTACTCTGGACAATGGGTTGGATTGAGGAGAAAGTCATGGCGCTGGACAATAACTAAAACTGGTTTGTTAAATTCATTTTAATAAATAAAACTGGTTTGTTAAATTCATTTTAATAAATAAAACTGGTTTGTTATATTCATTTAAAACACTGGTTTGTTATATTCCTTGTAATAAATAAAACTGGTTTGTTAAATTCATTTTAATAAATAAAACTGGTTTGTTATATTCATTTTATTAAAAACCATTCAAAAAGAACTTCATCTTGTTATTCCAAATATCATGATCACCAACTGCGATTTAAACTGACAAAGTTATGCTGAGAGAAACTGCCAACCTCTCACAGTGTAACTCAATTTGACGTCTATAGACTAAGATAGCGAAATCGCTTACAGTGATATGTATTTTGGTTTAATATTAATCGGTATGACAAACCGTGACCCGTTATGTTACAGACAAAATCAAACACAAGCAGACAATACGAGGGTCTGAAGGAAGAGTTTTAAAATATGTTTACATGGTTAGCTGTTTGTAGGCCTAATAGAAATTATTTACTAGATTAGTTCTTATCGAGCAAGCTATTGCATTTTGGACGTAGATCGTGTGGAGAAACCACCTATGCCATAGATGCTTTCTCTAGAAGTAAATATTTCGTTAGGTCTAGAGATGTGGAAAGATTTGAACACAGGTCCAGATTAAGGGGTAAATCATACATCCAAACACGCAGCCTCCAAGCAGTTAAACAGCTAAAATTGTCCATTAAAAATATTTGCAGCAACAGAAGAAGACGAAATAAAGTGGACGAACTGGTCTGACGATAGGAATGCATCGAACGGTGAATGTATTTCAATCGATGCATCGAATGGTAAATGGAAAGCGATTAGATGCTCCGAACAACGAAGGGTCGTTTGTCAAACAGGTCAGAATCAGGCCTACCCACATATTAGGCACAATTGGCGAAATAGTTGCCGGTATACAAAATTAATAGGCCTAACTGTTTTTATTTGCTAAACATTAGATCTAATAGCTTATCAATCGACAAAATATCGACCTTCAACGACGGGCGGTTTATTGTCGACCGACTTCCAGGAAGCTAACGAAAAGAAATAAATGACGTAAGAGTGATAGCCACATCATTATTCACAATTCGGTATTTGTGACTTGTGACTTTGTAACTTGTAACTCGTAACTTTTCTTCCCAATGACAATCAGACTTAGACGTTCATTAAAGAAAGATAATGTTAGCGATTATGGCTAAGGGTTGGGGAAAGAACCAGATTTAATTATTGCATTTATTATCATTAGCCTATTATTACTACGCTTTATTATTACTTCTGTGTATTATTTTACATCTCTGACCTGTAACTTGGTGCGTTATGTCACCCTGATTGTCTCACTTTGAAATTAAACGAATATAATCTGCTAGTTTCTTTCGCGTTGCAAGGTTTCACCACGCAAAGCAGTCTAATATGTTACGCATGCAGTCCAACATAAGCGATACTGCCGGTGACACGAAACGGAGGATCCCCCCCTGAAAGCTATCCGGTCTATACTATCCGTGGGGATAAACCATTCTATCCCCTTTTTGGAAAAATGCGCATAATAAAAAATTATGCTATAATTAAAATTTAAAGTGACTCTAATTGTTTTAAGTGTCCTAAGCAGTGCTCAGATGAAGGCAACTCGAATTTATTTAATGACTCTGAGTGTTCTTGAGTGTTTTAAATGTTGTAGGTGCTCTTAAAACAGGGCAAAACAAATTATCTGGTAGGAATAAACATACCTGTTAGTTTCATTGCTCAAAACAAAGCAGATGAAAATTAATTTGCAAAAAAATACACGCGGAGGCGGTTTATCGACTTTTTTATTGAGGGTTACAATTAATACTGAGAATACTCTATTAAATAGATAGCCGGTGTCACGAAATTTTCGTGACACCGGCTATGCGTTGTGGTTGAATAACATCAATAAGAGTCATGTTTGTTTTCTAATAGATTGATGCTTTTAAAATCAATAACGATATCTTCACTGTCCCATTTTGTCCGAGTAGGTTACTTGCATCTTTTGTATTCATGCTAACTCCATTTACGCATTTTCCGTGTAGGCCTAGGCCTACAAGCACTGGAGCGTAGATGCTTATGTGCAATGAACCGATCCTTACTGAGTTGTATAGAAATCTTCATATTCATCGAACGTTTGAAAAATATTCAACCATCATAATAAGCATTCTTGGTTACTAATATGAAGAGCGGTTTCTTTTACAATGCTCACATGTGTATCAAACGCGGAAGTTAATTCCTGTAATAAGTAGATGCATAATAAGAATAATTTATTCATTGACAATTTTGTTGATTCAATTAGACTACTTGTTTTTTATGAAGGCAATAGACGGGAGTCTCAATCAACCGCTCCAGTTGGACGGAAGTCTCAATCAGTCCCGTCTGTTAAATGGGAGTCCCAAACAGTTCCGCTTGTTGAACGGGAGTCCCAATCATCAGTCAGCTATTCGACATGTGAGTAGATGCTCTCCGCCTGGTGCCTAGAGGTCACACCACTATGTTTCTTTTTCACTTAAAAACTGCCTTATTTAGCCAGTGTTGGACTGGGAGCGCTTCTGAGTAGTTACCTTGAAGATGCGCTATATATAAAGTCAATAATAATAATAGTAAAAAATTATTTCCGCCATAATGGACTAATCAATTTACCTTTCCACTTAATGACATCACGAATTCGCATCCTATTTTCATTATTGAATCAGATGCTTCGCGCTTTGCGATTTTAACTTGGTATCCTACGCTATCGATAAGGCGACTTCGAAAGGGCGACCATCAAAAGAGCGACCATCAAAAGGGCGACCGATCTAAAGGGCGACCATCAAAAGGGCGACCTATTGGTTGAAATCGGTCGGTGAAAGACGGTAGATCTAAGAAAAATACGCAAGCCGGCTGTTTGTTTAGGCCTACTCTTTAAGGGCAATCTAAAGGGTCAACATCGAACGAACCATATCGACAATGAATTATTTATTTGGAAAAATTTATTTTGTATTACATTATATTAAATTAAAAAACACAAAATAATTATATTAAACGTAACGAAGATCTCTGCAAACTTCTCTACATTAATTTTTAATGAAAATGAACACTAACTATAGTAGATGTAATGAAAGTCACTGCGAAAGTCTCTGCATTAGTTTTACATGAAAATGAACACCAACTGTAGATGTAATGAAAGTCTCTGCAAAAGTGTCTGCATAAAATTAATGTTCAATGGCAATTAGCAGAGTCATACGTTGAGTCGTAGCCTTTTTTCGTATTTTTCTTTCATGTAGGCCGACCGCTTTAATTGAACTAAAGAGTAAATACCGACCACTGACCATTCATAGTAGTTATGACAGATAGGTCTACAATAGGCATAGGCTACCTAATCCTCAGTCGGTATTTCTCTTACAAGACTTACATATACCGTCTTTCATCGACCTTTTTCATTGAACCACTGAGAACGTTCGATATTGACCCTTGAATCATGAATCATATAATTATGGCTTCGCATTTTGCGTTTTTAACTTTTGTAATTTCAAAATGAACCTTCGTACAGTAGCCTACAGTAACTGTTAACCTATCCATATACAACTGGTTTATGATTTTCCCTTTTTCTCAACTTTTTCTCTGGTGTTTTGTTGTCTGCAGTTATCACAGTCGTGATTATCGGCATAATCGTAATAATCATCTTGATATTCGTCGTCGCATTAATTGTCCGAAAATACGTTTTTGGGTAAGTGCAACATCCAGAAATGCATGTCATTATTATTTAGTAAGAAATAGCCATGCAACTCATAAGAGTCCGATGGATTCTTTTTAAGTATTCAGAACAGTTGTATATATTGAGATATGGGATTTTGGGAAACTTATTCCATCTTAGGATCAAACGGCATTGTTAACATAAAATGAAAATCCACCTAATTATTGCCATTTGAAAGCCTACTCAACACAATAATTATTTAGTTTGACATTAATTTTTAAACTCTGATAATTCCTTTTTGAAATAGGAACGTTCATGTCGCATCGAGCAGCGAGACAACAGCTACAGTTGCTGCTGACAAAAGTTACCAGGATTTAGAGACGATTCGAAGGCAGGCTAAATCAGAGAACACATACACTGAACTCGCATTGCAACCAGTCTACGAAGAAGTCTGTCAGCGATGGAAATGATGACCACAAAATACTGAATAATTACCTAGCATGTTATATATATATAGGCCTATATATAATTATTTAGGCTACTATAACTGGGTGCGGTGTGTCACCTGGATTTGTCTCTTTCCTAAATTAAACGAAGATTATTATTACTATCTCCTAGCGCACTGTTCCCCCGTGACCTTGTTGTCTTAAAGCACTTTTGTATTACACTGGCAAAGGTGTGAAGCGATAACCGAATTGTTAGGATTGCCAGGTTTCCCGGAACCCTTGGACATTCATGAAATCATCCTTGCGCACTTTGGATTCCGGAATGTGCCATAACTGTCCAGAAACTTGGTATAAATAGGCTATTATGCACCGCAGCAATAATAATTATTATCGTTGTTCCTGTTTTCGCCCATGATAAATAATTTGATAGGTTATAGCCTTAATATAGGATTATTTAACAAGTGTTTTGCCCTTGAAGTTGAGTCTTATTTTACATAAAGGCCACTTGTCTTTTTCGATGATTTCGCTTTAAGCTTTTACGACTATATTCAGCAGACCGTCCAATATTTTTTTATTATTGGACTGACGAGACATTCGTTATAATTATGTAGGGGCCTACAGTAATGTGGACAGACTTAATCGGCAATCGGTAGGCTATATTAAGTGACTGTGCTGATGAGACAAAAACCAGTATAATATATATATAGGCCTAGTGATAGTAAACCTATACTATGGATGATGTCTCTGCGTGTTCTTGATGGTGACCCCGTTACACAAGAGGTGAGAACGCAAGAACAAAACAATATGCTGGATATAATCTAATAATCTACACAAATATTATAGTTTTAGACAGTTATTGGTTTTATGGCATCGGCTAACGATGACTAAACGGAATTTATTCCAGGAGCAGCATTTCTCCCATCCAGCGTGACAGTGCTTATGCGTAATGGAGCTTTCTTTAACCCCGTGACGATCCCACCGGGTTCTACATGAATAGCCTATACCGGATAATTATATCATAGGAAGAAAAGAGGACAAATATTTAAAAAAAATTTAAAACATGTAGATATCTGTCATATCCAGTTTAATTGAAGTAGGCCTTCCGGTCCGCTGAAGCATATGGTATCATCAGTGGAAAATCCACTACCCTATTATGTATGTATGTATGTATGTATGTATGTATGTATGTATGTATGTATGTATGTATGTATGTATGTATGTATGTATGTATGTATGTATGTATGTATGTATGTATGTATGTATGTATGTATGTATGTATGTATGTATGTGTGTATGTATATATGTAATTATGTATGTATGTATGTATGTATGTATGTATGTATGTATGTATGTATGTATGTATGTATGTATGTATGTATGTATGTATGTATGTGTGTATGTATGTATGTATGTATGTATGTATGTATGCGCACTTGTTATAGCGCCCCTTCAAGCTCCGTACTCAGAGGCGCTCCCGACTGCAGAGCGGACACTGCATCGGAGTTTCACGCCGAAGCGCTGAGCAATTGCGAGTGAAGGACTTGACCAAGGTCCCTACGCGGCGACTTGAGGTGGATTCGAACCTCGAACCTTCCGGCTTCAAGGCAACGACGCCACCACTACACCACCGCGCCCCACAAATTATGAGAATGCTCTGCTGTTAGGCCACTTTTAGGCTAGGCATCGATGCAAACATAATATATTATGGGCCTATAAGCCCCATAGACTAATATTGGGCTATGTTAGAACAAAATTTAATCAACAGTCCAGCTGATTGATTATGAGGATGCATTCTAGACTATAATACGCGAAATCCCCCTTGTCTACGCCACTGATCTCTAGGCACATTAAATACTGGAAATTTAATTTACAGGACCTGGTATTAGCTCAATTGGGATAGGCTACTTCAAAACATCCGTTTTGTGCGATGATTAAATTTTTATTATGACGTATTATGAGTAGCTTCGAATGAAGAATCTGCTTTACAAAATTCAAACCTTAGGCCCATGACAGCTTAAAGACGTTGCTTTTGTCTCCAGTCTCAAATAGGACAACTCGCAATGAAAAGTCGAAAAGGCAGATTTTAGATTACGGAATCTTTCCATTTTAACCATTTCTCTTTGCATTCATTTAGTATTTTTTCAAACGCATGGTTCGTCTCGTCAATCTGAATTGTTTTCGACCAAGGTGGAAAACCATGCAATGGCAAATAATTAGCTGACTTGCAAATTATAGGGTTTTGCAGGGGCTTCTCTCCCTATACATGGCGGGCGCAGCTTGCGCCCAGTGAAAAATAGGGGGGAATCAGAAGACAGCCAAAATTCACGTCGGTTGGGGGGGAAGGTCGGACATGGAGGGCAGCGTTCAATCTAGGCAACACTAGGAGGAAGATCCCCAGAAAATACTTCCCCTCCATATAAATTTGGATAAAAGGGTAATAGTTTTTAGCAAAATGTATACACTTTGAGTTTTTAGTTAGGCTACTATCTGCATTTTTTAATTACATGAACTGCTGCAACAGCTATAATATACCATAATAAAAAAAATTCCTATTACATGATTAGAATTATGTTTTTACTATTTTAATAAATAACACAATCATATTACAATTGAAAAAATAATGTTAATACAAATACTATTTTGCACAACTAAATGGCTTCTCTCCAATGTTATTTTTCAAATTTCAGACAGTCAAAATTTGGTCCTTGAACACTTAGTAAAGCAGTGATCAGAGGGGCAAAACAAATGGCTGCCCAATTTAGGCAGCAATTCCTCCACTGAAATAGTAGAGTAATTTTGCTAAGAGAACAGCTTAAAATGCTGAAATTGCAATGCGGAAATCGCAAAAATTTCTTATGGGGAGGGGCACATTCCCTCCCCATACCAGGTCCCTTCTCGGCGCTACACATGCTTGGGCGATCGTCTGCTGGATGCTCGTTTGTCCCCCTCCAAACAAGCCTTCATTCCCACACTAGAGGGGGGCATGCGCTAGATTACATTATAGTTCATACATAGAGGAAGGCCGGTCCAGAAAAGAGGGGAGAAGAAGATGGATTGCGCCCGGTTGCTTAGGGGGGATAGAAGCCCCTGGAGTTTTGTAGCATTGTCTTCAGGCCAAAGATTACAGGATTAAATCTTGTAGGTCTACAGTTACTGCTTATGGGTTTTTACTAGATCACGGTGTTTATGTTATTTTATACACTTACATAGAGATGATCCTTAGTGAAATCTAGCTTTTATTTCAGGATAAACAATTTGGCTCTAGGTTTGTCGAAGGTGTTCTTTTGGTGTTCTCATGCTGTTGAATGTATAGACGCAAAAGGGTGTAAGCCTACATGTTCCGGGTTACCCAAGGCTACTGTGAAAACCTGTGATTCATCAGCATTAGCCTAAGCAAAGGCCTAATTAGAGTAAGCTTACGTATAATGGTTGTAGTCAGCGTCTGTTCCGGAATGAGCCATCATGGCTAAGACTTTCCCAGAATTTGGTGCAAATATCCACCGCACCTATCGTTTTCCTTGTTTTCACTCATGATAAATTTGATAAGTTATAGAAATTTAACAAAATGAGTTTTACCTTCGAAGTAGAGGCTTGTTTTATACACAGGCCACCTGTCTTGTTTCATAATGTTTCTGTGAATTTTGACACTATTTCCAGCAGACCGTTTGTCCAATAAATTAATAATTATAGGAAACAAATGCGCAGTAATTTTTTTTATAGGTTTGCGAGGTTTCTGCGTAGGCTAAATACCTTGATCATAATTTATTGTTCTTGATGTCGTGTGATAAGGTCATCAAACTACGGTATGGTCAGTCTTTAGATTGCAGCGCTTAATGATAGAAATAGGCCTAATAATAATAATAATAATAATAATAATAATGACAATAATAATAATAATAATAACAATAATAAAAATAAAAAAAAAATAAAAATAAAAATAATAATAATAATAATAATAATAATAATAATAATAATAATAATAATGACAATAATAATAATAATAATAACAATAATAATAATAATAATAATAATAATAATAATAATAATAATAATGACAATAATAATAATAATAATAATAATAATAATAATGACAATAATAATAATAATAATAACAATAATAATAATAATAATAATAATAATAATAATAATAATAATAATAATAATAATAATGACAATAATAATAATAATAATAATAACAATAATAATAATAATAATAATAATAATAATAATAATAATAATAATAATAATAATAATAATAATGACAATAATAATAATAATAATAATAATGACAATAATAATAATAATAATAACAATAATAATAATAATAATAATAATAATGACAATAATAATAATAATAATAACAATAATAATAATAATAATAATAATAATAATAATAATAATAATAATAATAATAATAATAATAATAATAATAATAATAGCAAAAAAGGAATAATAGTAATAATAATAATAATAATTATAATGCATAGAGAATTTTAGTCCCATTATTTCGTAAGCAAACGATTAAATCGCAGAAACTAATCAGAGCACTTGAAAATCGAATTGACCCTTACAATAAGTAACGAACCCACAACCTTCGCATTATCAGCATTAAACCTACAATTATAATTACACAGCACAAACTTACATGTAGCCTATATTAACACAAACCGAGAAAAACACAAACAGGCAAAAGGGACATGCAAACTGACACAAAAACAGCAATGAATCATAGATCACTTTGAAGAAGGGAGTGCCATGCGTTCAGACCAATAATAATTATCACAATTGCCATGAAACATTGGCTAGGGTACCCAACTGACAGAAGGAACGGAAAACCCAATTCACTATTAATGAGTTAATGGGTTAATAAATGCTTTACCGTTAAGTTGTATCCACCACGCCTTGATGCAAACCGACAGCATGTAGGCTAGTAGCCTTTTACGCAAGAACAACCAATTGCAGAATTAGTCTACTTGGAAGCCGGATAGCCTATAGCCTAATTATAGGGTTGTGCGTTTAAACTGTAACATAATAATTTTATAGGCACCATAATTATATACTGTAGATCTATATTATATATATATATAAGATTTCTGTAATATATATATATATATATATATATATATATATATATATGAAAGATTGAAACTTTTACTACCTAGCTAGCAGAAATGAATCACTGACTTCAATAGTGATCGCCCGTAGTGAAATTTCGCGTTATGTTTGCGATTCTGTTGTTTGAGACACCTCTCTTAGGATTAATCGGCATTGATAGGATAATGTCTTCAGGGCAAAGATATGCGTCTACAGGATTGAACTTCGTGCTGCTTCTGGTCTTCGGTGAGTGAACAATGTGTGTAAGGTTGCAGTATTCTCAATAATTGATTCTACCATCATTATTTTAACACCTAGGCCTACATGCAAGTTATCACTGATTACGTCATGTGGACATGCAATCAGGTTCAGTTTTCATATAGCCTATGGCCCACTTGCTCTTGATAGCAATCTTCAGATGCATGGGTTTCGGTATTTTAGAGGTTGTATAGACTCCATGTCTTCATAGAATAATCTTTGTAAATACTTAGTTTAAAATAAACTGGTGTTAATTACAATTTGATTTAAAACATAATAAATATATAGACGAGCTTGAAAGCAAACCCATAAAAATATTATGTTTTTAGCAGACATTGTTATTAGTTCATTTCTTAACTACAAGCAACGGTCTAGGGTGAGTGAAAGATGCCACGTTTTCACAGAGGTCATAAATTATAAGGATTAGGGGGAAATATAGTCTTTTCCTGTAACGAAAAAATTGCTTATTTTATCCTAATTATATTATAGTGAAGGTAATATGCCATGCCATGTTTTCAACATATCACTATTCAATGTTTATTTTACGATTTCTGACATCGAAATTTAAATTAATCTAAAATCCATTGGCTAGTGTTATGATGCTGAGATTCATTTTAAACTTTATATGATTTTTCTTAGATTATTCCATTTTCCAAATTATTCGAGTCTATGACTGAATTTTAAATAGGACTACTAGAATAATTTAGTTTTAAGTTTCACAATCGCTGATCTGTCACAATTTATGTCGCATTGTTCTATTACGAAGCCTACCATGGGCCTACGTGCCCGTCCTAATGATTTCATTTACTTTCCTATCGTCAGATTTTGCCCTAATCAATGTCACATGGTCATACGAAGAGACGTGCGTGAATGTGAATGGGAATCAGACCATCTGCTATTTGTACGGTGATGAAGGAGAGAGCGACTGGGACTCAGCAAGGCAGCTGTGCAGTTCGAGAAGCGCAACCCTACCTGATATTCGTAACCTAAACGAACAGGACATTTTCGCCAAGTTTCTAAACGAACGTATGCCCGGTTCTAGTGTATGGACATCCGGGAGAAACCATACGTACGGCAATTGGACATGGGTTGATGGGCGACGGTATTCGGGCAAAGGTAAGACTGGTTACATCGATGCCACTTTCTGCACGTGTAAACATTAAGCTTATGTTTAAAATGCTCACCCTTCAAAAGAGAAACTTCTAACTTTGATAAACAAATCGCACTTAGGCCTACTATTAATATTTTATAAGACAACTTCTCAAAGCGCTGATAGTCACTTGTCAAGAGATAGGATTCGTGCCATTAATAATTATTGTCTTTAATAACAATTACTATTAAACTATAACATTATGTTGTAGGTAGACTTATTAGCCTACGCCCGATCAATATTGGCTATAGACGTCTAATAATATTGTATAGGTTATGCACCCCATCAATAATTGTGTTTACTCGCATAATAATCATATGCATGCAGTTACAGGTAGGGCCTAAGTAGGCTATGCCTGCATTCTGTTTTCATCGTTCTACTGTTATAAGAAAATGTTAATTCCGCTTGCTTTTAAGATGCTGCTCATTTATCGACAATTCGTGAAAGATATCTGCCTGTTCTGGACTTCGATTTGGATATTCGAGACATGAAAAACCCAGAATATTCTCTCCAATACATCTGTCAGTATTCAAGTAAGAGATTATTCGTCGGTAGTGCACTATTATAGTGCACACCAAAACGTATCGGCAGTCTATGCATTGGTAGTAGAGGGCATTAAGGTTCACAGCCACACCAATAGTACCGTATGTCAAAGAAGTTGTTAAGATCCTTACTTTTATAATTATCATCTTTTTTCAAACTGATGGTGTTGAGTAGAAAAAACTCCAAGAGTAAGAACGTTACTGTAGAGTAACTAATACTAACTATGCAACGGATTGAATGAATTGAAAAGAAATTAATTGGGTTATAGGCCCATGTAAGGTAAAAGTCATTGTAGTGTTGGCATCTGCTAATAATGTTGTTGACGTTATTAAATTTATTTTGGCTTCTGCTAATAATGTTGCTGACGCTATTAAATTTGGCTAAAAATTATTAGGCATATCAGCACTGTCCAACAGAAATGTGATTGTGGCGGTGAATAAACTACGGATCGAAAAATGTACCTCTTGATTTTAGTGGTTTATCGCTCTCTTGTGATTCAATTGCTTTGGAGAAAATGGAGAAAATTAGAGCAGCCACGAGGAAGGACTTTAATTTCCTGCATTATCCAAAGCAGTTAAATCACAAGAAAGGAGATAAATGACTGAAATCAAGAGACGAATTTGCGCATCCAATCGCATCATTTTGGTGAGATAATTATAGCAAATTCCACCATCTTTCCAACTTAGATAGGCCTAATAATACTTGTTATAATTAACTGAGAAGACAAATTCGCTGTTAAGGAATTTTTACAACTTCTCGAACCGATGACTTGGGTATTAAATGCGTAAGAAGTAAAGCATTTGTTCAAAACTCCCAACACTGCAGGCACTTTTGCAGTGCCTGTCCCAAGTCTGGAGAAAGAGGAGGGAAACGTTAAAGATTTTTGTTATCACATAGTGTTGTAAAACAGAAACTACTAACACATTCGTTTAATTTCACTGACTCACTCACGTCTATCAGATTCAGATGTGAAATTTTTTTAATTGTTTAGGATCGTTGTGCCACAAATTCAACGGCACACTGCGCGTGAGGAAAGGATGCATCATACAATCGGATGACCAACTTTCCTGGTATGATGCAAGGAACCAATGTCTTTTGAATGGTGGAGATCTGGCAGTAGACCTATCATACGATTCCTACATAAAAGGTCGGAGAGGTTTCGCAATTTATTCTTGGACTGGATTGAGAAAAACATCTTGGCATTGGAGTTCGAAGGCAAATGGTTTGTGTAGGCCTAATATTATTAATTTGAATTAAGATTCAGCTTAGAGAAAAGCGAATCTGAGTAGACCCTATAGGCCTATATGCAATTTTTCATTCGTAAATCATAGGCTCTGTATTTCTGATGGGCTGCTCTAAAGGTAAGCGCAAAGAACCAAATTATTCACTAGTAGGCCTACTGCATTTTGTCAGCGGGAAGTCAAGTGAAGATGCGAGTGTAGTTACCATGGAGACCAGAGAGACAGACGGCAGATGACTGTAATAAGGGGGGGTTAATTGAGGACGAGAGCGCTTGGAAATGATTGGTTGGATTGTGATAGGATTTCTGGAAGCGGTGGACCTTATTTTGTAGTGGAAGCATATGCATTGATGAGCGGATGCCTGGAACTGCTAATGGTGGTCTCGCAACGACGTTGGCGGGGAGCTGGAAATGCGCGTGATTCCCACGGAAAGACGATTATTCACTTTAGGGAAATAAATCATTACTTTTAGTTGAACCCTTGGGCTAATTAAAAAAGTAGCCTATACAGATTAAAGAGATAAGATTGCCAGCCACCCATAATTATGTCTCAACCCTCTGCCGTTGCGTGATGTGCGACCTACCTGAGATTTCTCTAGTATAGCCTAAAATCAAGACAAGCCATTAATTTTATATAATTAGGTATTAAAAACGACCTAAGACGTTTGGAGCTGACATGGAAGGAGGCGGAGGAACTGGCGATGGACAGGAGGAGTGGAGGAGGTGCGTCGCTCGATGTGCAGATAGATCTATGCACAGGAAGAACTATTGTCCACGATAAGGTATTAAGTGGATTTTAGGCTATACTAGAGAAATCTCATTCAAGCACAGGAGCTAAAATTATAGAGAAATCAGAATGTAGAGTAGAACGTGAAGGGAAGAATCGATATCTATTCAAAGTCAATGAAGTGGATGGTGTGCCAGCGGGTGACACCTTTAGCATCTTTAACTTGACGCTACATGTACATGTATTAAGTTGAAATTAATAATAATAGGACAGACGGGTGCGCTGTGCAACCTAATTTGTCACTCCGCACGGATAAGGACAAAACAAAGTTTAAAACACGATATGGATAACTGAGTTTACTTAGGCTAACCGTTGATTTTGCAGCCAATGAAGAAGATGAAATTAAATGGACGAACTGGTCAGACGACTGGAATCCATTGACTGGTGAATGTATTTCAATCGATGCATCTAATGGCAAATGGAAGGCGATTGAATGCTCGGAGAAACTGAAGGTCGTTTGTCAAAGAGGTCAGCATTACCAACTTAATCATTATAATATTGGCAAGAAGGTGCAACTAGGCTAAAAATAGAATTTTGACGTGAGAATTTAACATGTTACACGACTCATTTCTCTTCAAGGAAATGTAGTCTTTTATTTTTTAAATTGATTATATGTTCACGCTGATTTTCTTCATAAGTATGGCTTATCTGGAGCCTAAAGATCGGATAATCACAGCACTTGAATAGCTATCGAATCAATACGCCTAGTAGGCCTATCATCCAAAGACACGATTAGTTTAATGCGGACTTTACAACAACTCAGAGTAAAATCAACGACGATCGTCGACGAAGAACCGTGATTTCTTGTGATCAACATGCTTATGATTCAGGTATGCTTTAAATCGCTCGTCAAGTTAATGGTTATGGTTATAAAAATCTATTTATGATCAAAATAGTAATAAGAGTTGCATAATAATTAGGCATATTAGTCTCCCGAAAATGAGATATCACGGTGTGTAAATTGATGAAAAGCTTTTACAATGAATTAGTTATCATGTCATATATTCAGATGCTTCCTTTGTTCAAGATTTCGTCAACAGAACATCATTGAAATTCAACAGTTGTAAGTGAAAACTATGATGTAGCCCTATAGGAATTTAATCAATTTAATTTTTTTAAATCGCTTTTTGCATCGTTATTGCCGTGAATCGCCTAAAAAATTATGTATTTCAAGTGAAAGCATTCTGCTTAATAAATAATAAGCAAGTTTGACCACCGTTTACATTTATGCCGAATTAAAATTCGGGCTGCTATAGAAGCTCATAGTAATGCAATACCTCTCATACAGCAAACGGACATGATAATCTATAGACATCATAATGGAAAGGGGCGGGGTTCATTGGATAACACACTGGCATGGATCGAAGCTGAGTTCGATTCCAGAAGTCTCCGTAGGATAGACGTGCTTTGTAGGCTGCTTTTAGCGCCCTTATATTGCAGGCTGTCTCTTCTGCTAGTAGTTAAGGTTGATGTTAATTAAAATAACAGAATAGTTGTAGACCTATAATAGACCTACTGTAACTGGTTGCGGTTGCGGTCTGAGCACCATGTGTTCTGATAATTATTACGTTGCATTACAAGAACAAGATCGACCAAGACATTGCTACCAATTGATAGAGATGAATAGACTAAAAATTAACAGCTTATTGTGACCTGTATACAAAAACTATGAGCGAATTCCACAGTGATACCGAGAGTATTCTAAGTCTCCTGAATGAATCACAGCTGCTCTTCATAAACAGTAAATGTCTATTTTATTATTATTTTCAGGTGAAGCTCTTTTGTCGGCTTCCTTTCAGCGAGAATCTCAATCAGTGAACTATGCAACTTGTGAGTTATTTTATACACGCGAATACTAGAGATTAAAGTGCATTAATGATTCAATGAATCATCTCAATGGCATTATTAGGTATGATTCTGTTAGTAATCTCAAATCTCAAAAATTTCTTATGGTAGATCTATTGTAATTAATTAACTCTCTTATTCAGCATATTATACTATTTCATGTCGAGTAACCTTCGTTTTACCCTCTTGTGGTATTATAATTAACAATTCTTTATTTCTCTATATTAAACTAATGTATTTTCAGAAACCTTTACTTTTATTTGCCTTTCTGCTAGTTTTGGGAAATATATCCTTGACCACTTTAACCCCGTATTTGCACTTTAGAAATGTTTTCTACTCCTCTGAGGTGTCCTGTAGCCTACACGCGAAACTGGTTCAATCGTTTCCTTGATTTTGTTGCACATAATTCCATTAAATAACCAAAGATTTACTCATGCGTAAATATTGCTAAAACCTATACTTTTTTTACAGTTATCTCTGTGGTCTTGGTTGGCATATGTGTCATTATCGTCTCGAATGTCATCGTTGCCTTGGTTGTTCGAAAGCGAGTTACTGTAGGCCTACACCAGTAAGTGCAACATTTCAAACCTAGCTATAGTTTTTATTTTGACAGTAAAATGCAAAATTATAGCTTAGAATAAATTAATTGCCTCTGTCGATTTGCTATTGTTAGCAAAACATGTATTTGCATATTGATTTCTCGCATATGGATCGCCTGAATTTACGAGCACTAGGTCTGTGCCATATTATATAGAATGAATCCATTTTAGGCCTACGAATCGAACCAAGCTCTTTAGCTCTAATAATTAGGCTATGATTAGAAAGCCTTTAGTTGGAAGTAAAATAATTCTCGAAATGTAATTTGTAGCCTACAAAATAATAGAGGCGTCTTGATATTTTTTGGCAGTAGGAATTCACATGTCGCAACAAGAAGTGAGGCGACAGAGAGCAACCAATATCAGGATTTGGAGAAGACTCGACAGCAGACGAAACCAGAATCGACCTACGCTGAACTCCAACTGCAACCAGAATACGAGGAAGTCTGTCGACGTCGACCTTAATAATTATGACAAAATTGAACTGATGAGATTAACTGAATTCACGTTAATTAGAACATATTGAACCTAGCACTTTTCTTAAATTCCAACTGACAAGTAGACCTAACTCACGCAGCAAGATTACATGACAAAATAGTAGGCCTAACAGATGAAAACAAGCTTGTTTAATAACAGTCGAAATTAACCGAAGGTCTATTTCATTTATCCTAAGCACTGTTCATGTTGTCAACGCCAACTAGCGAATAGATGGCTGAGTGAACTTTTGGGGGCTAGAGGGTACACGCATGGGCGGAGTTTGGTTTCCGTTTTGGGGGGCTACAAATTTGGTCCAGAAGGCGCGGCGCCGAAAATTCTTTTTCTTTCGGCCTGAAAAAGGTTGATGACCTCTTTAAGTCGTCAAGTTCAAATCTCATGAAAATTACTATGTATTTTCCGGCCGAAAAAGTTGATTACCTTTTTTGTTTGTTTTAGTCATTGGTTGGAAGTGTTTGGGGGGACTAAGCCCGAATAAATAAGCCATTCACACGGTAAAAAATGACTATGTGGCTTCTTGGGGTGGTCTTAGTCCCCCTAGCCCCTGATAAACTCCGCCCATGGGCACACGTCTGCTCGTACTTGTGTGTTGCCATTCATTCAGCTTCCTCCCTCAGACTGCTGATGTTCACGATTGTTAGCAACATTGCGTTCAACACACATGTCAATAGCCTCTTGCCTTAACGTGTAGACTGTAGACTTTCTTTCGGTATTGCCCAGATAAACAAATAATTATAAATATTCATGAGATTCGTCACGTGGTAGACTTTTTAAGCATATTTAGTCTCGCCCATAATAATTATCTTCCCGACCCTTGGATCTGGAACGCTGCCACCGAGCCGGAGCGGTCGAATTTTCGGGTTGCCGTTGTGGCTTGAAATACGTTGTAGCCTACTACATAAGGCCATCCCTCGGGCAATGAGGATTGTATTTATACTATAACTAGCTGAATTACCCGGCGTTGCCCAGGAAATATAAGTTTTGTCCCCAGCCACGCCTGACCCCGTTCCGACTTCACCATTCTGACCCCGCCTTCCATCGACTCCCGCGTTAAGGAGAAGTAACGAACCTCTCCGCTAAGGTGTACAGGTCTGGTACAATATACCGACCGCTGCGATTGCAGTAGTACGCTCGAGCTGTCATGGTTTGTTTGTGATGCTTTCGGTCGCCCTTTGCTTTAACAAACTGACTCGTTGTTGCATCTTCTTCTTGACATTTCCAATGATTGAAATCTGTGAGAAGGAAATAACAGGAGCTCCAGTTCCACATAACATAGTAGAAGTAAAGAATTAAAAATTAGAATATTTTAAACAATTATAGATCTTCATTTCTGCTAATAAATAACCGCATAAAAAATGTAAATAATATATATTAAAACGCTAATAAGCAGGCCATTTGGAATACATTACCTAGGAGTATCCATTCATTATGCACCTGTATACCCCCAATTTAAGAAGCTTTAATCTATAATTCGAAAGAGATTGGGCACACTCCACTTGATCGTGTTTTCTTTTATCTCTGTTCCTGCATATTAAGTTACTGCTTTATTGAACTCAGCCAAATATGAAGTCGCTAATTATTATCTATTATGCAGCCATCATTGAAGTAGTTAAAAGGCTTTCCCTAATTTAGCGGGTCAGGTTCTTTTTTCTGTTGTGACACAAGGAATGAGATGAGGTCTTCACATACATATTTGCACGCTATATTTTGTTCTCATCCCATTTTCCCGCTGTCCCGCAGTGCCTTTGCATGAGGTTCAATAAATTACATACATACTTACTTATATCCAAAGTAGGTTAGGTCTAAAGAACATCTACACCAGTCTAATAGCTTACCAGTGAAATTTTCGAAATGTAACGTTCTTCTTTGACTTTTCTTTCGCTTTTCAAAAGCGAACTGCCCATGGTTTCGTTTTCGGTGATAGATCAGAGCTTTTTTGTTTATTAATTTCTCAGCGCACTTGTTGCAGGTAATAAACGTATCAGTAGAAGTCTGCTTCGGTTTTCGCCCTCGTCGGACTTCTGGAAGAGCAGCGTCTTTGTGAAACTGACGCACATGCCGCAGTAGTGAATATAGGGATCTGACAGGACAATGGGGTCACGTGACCAGTGACGTCATCGGGGTAGGCCACGCCCCCCTTGGCTGCCGGGCTATTAGGCCACGCCCCCTTGGCTGCTAGGCTATTAGGCTACGCCCCCTTGGCCTGCTAGGCTATTACGTAACCTGCCGGGCTATGGGCTCTTATGCTAATCCGCTGGGCTATGGGCTATGGGCTATTGTGCTAATCCGCTGGGCTATGGGCTATGGGCTATGGGCTATTGTGCTAAGCCGCTGGGCTATGGGCTATGGGCTATTGTGCTAAGCCGCTGGGCTATGGGCTATGGGCTAGTGTGCTAAGCCGCCGGGCTATGGGCTATGGGATATGGGCTATGGGCTATTGTGCTAAGCCGCTGGGCTATGGGCTATGGGCTAGTGTGCTAAGCCGCCGGGCTATGGGCTATGGGCTATTGTGCTAAGCCGCTGGGCTAGTAGGCTAAGCCACCCGCCCGCCGCGCTACAGCCGGGCTATTATGCTAATCCGCCAGACGCTATAATCCGCCGACCAATCAGCGCTAAGCAGTGTCCCAACTAACTGTCAATCAAACGAGAAACCTCGGAAAGCTGCTGTCAATCAAACGAGAAACCTCGGAAAGCTGTGGCCAATCAGCGCTAAGCAGTGACCCATCACAGCCGTTTATTGCCTCAAGCCATAAATATCTCCTTTGATCTATAAAGTCCAACGGTTTCCTTTGATCTAAATCTTTAATGACTTCTTTTATGGCCAACGGCATTCTTTAATGGCTTCTTTGATGTCCAACGGTTTCCTTTTATGATCTTACTAATGACTTTTTAATGACCTGCGTGCGCCTCTAATGAATTCCTTTGATGTCCAACGGCCGCCTTTAATGACTTCTTTTATGACCAACGGTCTTCTTTGATGGCTTCTTTGATGGCCAACGGTTTCCCATATCCCATAGCCCATAGCCCGGCCGCTTAGCACACTAGCCCATAGCCCATAGCCCAGCGGCTTAGCACAATAGCCCATAGCCCATAGCCCATAGCCCAGCGGATTAGCACAATAGCCCATAGCCCATAGCCCATAGCCCAGCGGATTAGCACAATAGCCCATAGCCCATAGCCCAGCGGATTAGCATAAGAGCCCATAGCCCGGCAGGTTACGTAATAGCCTAGCAGGCCAAGGGGGCGTAGCCTAATAGCCTAGCAGCCAAGGGGGCGTGGCCTAATAGCCCGGCAGCCAAGGGGGCTTGGCCTACCCCGATGACGTCACTGGTCACGTGACCCCATTGTCCTGTCAGATCCCTATATTCACTACTTGCCGCCTCAAGGTAGAGTTCGTAATATACTGTTTCTTGCAATATCCACAACTAAAGAGCGACATTTTCTTTTTAATTATAAAATGTTGATATTGATTTTCCACACAGAATGTTGTGAGAATGAGACATTGCCTGTGATTGGCCGGTATAAGAGATTGCCTGTGATTGGTCTGTCTGATATTTGTAGGGTCTGTGTAGAACTGCTTGTGGTCTGGTCGATAATTGAAGAGCAAAACCCGTTAAGTCCACGCGACACGTAACTGAGAAAAACGACTTTTTATGAAAAGATACAACCATGCAGCGCAACGTGCTTTTTTCATAAATTGTTCTTTGCCACTTAGATAAAGAAAGTTTTTTAAATCTACGCTTTTTATTCCGATTATTTGCAGTTATATTCGCATTATTTACGTCCACAACATTTTTGCTACGCGGTTTGGCGAGATGCGACGTTAAGATTTGAGCTCAAAATAATGACGTCATGAGTTTAGTGAACATAATTATGCCGTGTCTAATATATCGTTTTTATAACAGCGAAATTTAAAATATGGAAAGATTTTTGGATCGCGATCTTTATGATTTTCTCGTGTGGATCAGAAGAAAAAAGGCGAGAATAATCCTCGCAAATATTTTCGATAGAAGTAAATATCACGTGACCTCAAACCGTCATGCCATTGGCTGTAGTTCTCTGGTAGGCAATGGAGGCCTTATGGAGGCGATCAAGGTGAATGGATTTTGAATCGCTTATCGCGTGCAAGTTTAAATGTTGACATCTCGGGACTTATAAAGTGAATTGGCAGCCAAAAATAGTGGCGTTTAACTCCAAATGTGGGTAAGAATCGATTGCAATTTTTTTAAACGAATCGCTGTAATTTCCGAGTAGGCCTCCGGACAAAATCGGTGCATCCCACACACAGAAGGACAAACTTTGAGTTTTATACTTAAAGATTATTATCATAATTATCAAAGCCTGTAGGCCTACTCCTAAAAATTAGCTGAGCGTAAACAGTAGGCTAGCTGTTAGAGTAGAAAATAATATCGATAGAATTATCGGTGTTTCTTCTATATCAATGCCATTATTTCATAAATTTAGCTAAAATATCATAGGAATGCCGTCGAGCATCTAAGGAATTGCATTTTGTGCTTAGTCTAGTCTTCGGTGAGTAGGCCTAATCATGACTGTACTGTGCAAGTAAATACGACATACTGTTTAACACCTTCATGAGTAGTAGGGTAAGGGAGAGTTCTGGTGCAGCAATTAAAAACGCATTAAAAAGTCATTCAAAAGCCATTAGTCACGCTCCAATGACGTCATCGGCCACGCCCCCTATTCATTGAAAGGTCATTAGCTACTGGCTCAGCAATTAAGAGGAGGTGATTAAGATCTCGTTAATGATATGCCCTCGGGTAATGACCAGGTGATTAAGATCTCGTTAATGACGCAGGTGTTACGCCCTCGACCAGGTGCTTAAGATCTCGTTAATGTCTTGCCCTCGGGTAATGGTTTTATTACGCGCGATGGAGTGCGATAACAATCTGTAGGGCGCCGCAGCCCAGACGATATAATTGCAGGATGTCCAGTCACCTGGCGCCGGTATGTCTACCCACATGGAAAACGTGCAGGTGTGCAGTGCCCTCATGTAATGGCTTTATCACCAGATGATTAACCTTTTGCAGTCTTTAAATTTTTTTTTTAAAATCCTAACCTATAAGGTCTGAATTAAATTTAAGTCTTTATTTATTGTAATCATTCTATATTTGCATGACTATATTATGGCCATATTATATATTATATATATATATATAATATACATCATATATTATATAAACATATTTTATAATATATTATATCTATAAGTATATATATATTATATATATATATATATATATACATTATATACATATACACTATATACTACATATATATATAAATATATAATATGTATTATTAATGTATATTAGATATATTATACATATATAATTATATTTAATATATTATGCATATTATGTATATATATATATAAATAGTATATATATATAATATGTTATATATCAGGCACATATATTATTATATAATAATTATATATGTGTATTATATATATATATATAAATATATATATATATATATATATGCACATATAATATTTTATAATATGTTATAATGTATTATATACATATATTGTTATATAATATATATATATATAATATATGTATATATATAAGATATATATATGTGATATAATATGTTATAATATATTATAAAATATTATATGTGCATATATATTATATATAAGATATATTATAATATATTATAACATATTATATAACATGTCATATATGCACATATATTATATATATGTGTATTATATATATGTATATACAAGGTGTATATTATATAATGCTATAATATATTATATTCATATACTGTTATATAATATATATGTGTATTATATATATATGCACATATAAGATATATTATATAATATGTTATAATGTATTATATACATATACTGTTATATAATATATATATTTATATATGTATAATATATTTATATGTATATATAAGATACATATTATATAATATGTTAATATATATATGTTATATATATACAATATATTATATATGTTTTATATATATATATATAAGATATATATTATAATGTATTATAACACATTATATAACATATCATATACATATATATATATATTATGTCATGTATATATATAATATATCATTATATATTTTTTATTTTATATACGTATTAACGATGACAAATATATATCTTGTATATAATAATTATATTTCATACATACATTATTTATATATATATATTTATATATATATATAAATACAATACATATTATATATATATATATTGTATATATTTATATATTATATTATATGTGCAATGACAGCTTGGAATTGCGCCACAATACTTGCAAGAGCTTTGTTGCTCCACTAGTACCCATGACCACCGCCTCTCCGTTCTGCACAGAAGGGATTGCTATTGGTCCATTTTGCACGAACTACAACGATGCAGCATAGAGCATTTTTCTGTGATCGGTCCAGTTGTGTGGAAAGGGCTCCCGCAAGAGCTACATCTACTTGTTGCGGTTGTTACTGAAACATTCTGTATTAAGCTCAAAACTGTCCTTTTTGCAGTGCTAGAATCGGCAGTGCTTCTGAGTAGTAGGGTATAGCAAGAAAACTGTTTTCGTTTAAAATGAACTTTGGGATAACTTAAAAGGTTGCTCCAGGTCCTAAATGAAAGAACTGAAGAAAAATTGCATCAAATTTATTGCATCTAACTTTGCCGCCGAGCACCTGAAGCTTAGTCTACTTTCGCGGCTGCAAACCATGGCAAAAACACGCACTGTGCAAACATGAAAACGTTAGTCATGGAGAAACAGACAGAAAAGAAAGAGAAAAGAAAGAGAATAATTGTAAGAAAAGAGAATAATTGTAAGAAGTATTATGAATCTCAAGGACCGTGTAAAGTATAGATGATACACCAGACAATGATTCTAGCTGTGATAGGCCTACAGTTGACTCCGATTCCACAGCGTCAGAATCATTGAGGATGTTTATATGCGATCTGAAGGAGAAGTACGCTCTCACTACACCAAGCCACTCCAGCTTTGTCAAGGGAATGTGACAGGTAATAGTTTCTGCAATGCAGAAGTAGGTCTACTTGTGGACTATGGAATTGTGACTACTGACGACTTCAGCTATACTGAAAGATTGTGAGAAGAGAGAGAAAGCTTTCGTAAAACATTATCCGATGGAAGAGGAGAAAAGCGCGAAGCTGCAGCATTGTATATTGATGATGGGACAGATATAACTGTAATACTGTATGTTTCCAGTCATGAATATCAAATAATGGAAGAGTATGCATGTTTGAAACGAAAATAGAGCATACCGTATCTCACCAAGGAGTGAATTAACCGCTGGAATTTTCGAAGCAATGCATGACTTCTAGTCTGATTGGCCTAATGATATTTTCTTTCAGTTCAGTAATAGCTGTTAGCTGTGATGGAACGGCGGTAAATACAGGAATGCATGCATGCTGGAACAATGGAATAAGAAAGCTGGAGTTACATGTAAGACGTCCTCTCCTGTGGTTCATCTGCATGTTCCATTTCGATGAGTTGACGTTACGACATATTATTATATTATTTGTTCATCATTTTTTCAAGCTCCCTACCATACTTAGAGAGAAAGGTTGTTGATATATGTATTCAAAAGAATGGCTACTATGGTTGCCCAGAAAATCTTTAAGTGAATATGATGATTGATAAAAACCACATGCAGCACTGGTATATCCAAAAGAATTAAAATAGCAAAAGAAACTGATCGCTGTCTATTAGAATTTCAGGTGATCCTAGAACATTCACAATCCCAAAACTGAATTTAGAAGCCACTGTCTGCTGTGTTCCAGTTAACTGGTTGGATTTTTCCAGACTTGAACCTCCAATAACTTGGAAGTTTAAGAAAAATGACCTTCAGGAATCCATTAAAATTGGCAGTATGTTAGATCTTGCAAAATACTATTGCCACAAGCCAGTCAAAGTTGTTACAGGTAGCACCGACGCAGCAAGGTCAGTGTGTGACAAAGAGCTGGAACAAAGCGCGAATCCCTAAAAAACATGGTCAAATATGAAACAAAACATGAATGGACTATATAATATAAGTGAAACGCATTGTCAGCATTTGAACATTTTGTGAAGCGTAATTAAGGACCACAAAGTTTTTTCAACCTGAATGATTTGTCCATTTTTTAAAGTTAGAATAATGCAGTGGGGGACAGTCCATAAATGACGTCACGTGACTGGAGGGGGAGAGGGTCACACATCTATGACGATTTGTGACGGTTCCTTGCTAGATATCTTATGACTTTTGTTTTAACGTGTGACGAGGGATCAAAGGGGATCGCCCTATGGTGCGTGACGTCGTTTATGGACGACCCCTTGTTTGTAGCTCATGGATGTAGGAATTGCCAAACAAATTTACCTGCCGGGCCATAAAATGGGGCTCACAATATTCCTATTTTTAGGTCAAATTACTAACTGCAGATAAGAAAATAGTCAAATTTCAGCAGTGTTAATGCGTTGCTCAATAGTGCGGTATACTTGAATAGCTTCAAGGCCATGGCGGCAAAGTTAAGCAGCACGTCAGAAACAAAATTTATATACCAGACACTATCCAATAGATAGGAGCAACAAATTATTATATCCCAAACATAATCCTTTCTGGTCACTATACCCTACTGAGTAGTCCCTCTTACAGAAGCGCTGTATAAATTCTTTTATGAATGGATGAGTGATTATATATCATATAATATAATGTAATATAATTATATTAAAATAATGATATAATAACTTGATACCTAACCTTGAATATTTTTAGCACCATAGGATAGCTAATCCAGAACAATTTTGACGTGTACGACGCATTTATACGATATCCCCGGCCAGTAATAATTATTAATCAATACCGTGCTTGACGTATATATATATATATATATATATATATATATATATGTATATATATATATATATATATATGTATATATATATATATATACAGCTTCCCAAGCAGCTGAAAGTTATGGTACGACGCATATATATATTTATACACAGCATCCCCAGGGGTTAAGATCTGCATAATGACGCAGGTGTGCTGTACCCTCGGGTAATGATTTTTTACGCGCGATGGCGTCACCCTGGATGCGATAGCAATCTGTATGGCACCACATCCCAGACGATATAATCGCAATATGTCCAGGCTCCTGGCGCCGGCATGTCTGCACAGGTATTCTTTACACGCGATGGCGTCACCCTGGATGCGATAGCAATCTGTATGGCACCACAGTCCAGACGATATAATCGCAATATGTCCAGGCTCCTGGCGCCAGCATGTCTGCACAGGTATCGTGCGCGAAAAGTAGTTCCGGTAGTGACGTATACAATGAGCAAATAGTACGCCACACGGTTCCTATGTGCGTAGGCACACAACCTAACTGAGTACTTCGTTATATTCCTACGCGATGACTACTAGCCTATAAAAAATTCGACAGTCGCCAACTTCTTTCATTCGACTTGGAATTTGCATAGGGTTTTCTTCAACGTCAACAGAGATATAGTTACACAGTCAGCAGATTTATCGGACTTCGAATTCAATTTTCATCAACATCGATTGAATCTTCGTGTTCTACTTCAAAAGCATTTGAACGATAGTCACAATGCAGACTTGTAAGTAATTTTAATTCGTAACTGCAAATAAACAATCTCACAGTTCTAAACAATTTTTTATATATCTTATTGATTTGTACCACGATATATTTATTCATTCATTCTGAGAATTTATATAGCGCCCCATTCAAGATATCTACTCAGAGGCGATCTAAGCATTAACTGGCCGAAACGATGTTAAGAGTCATAACGATCGAAACATAACAATTTGCAAAACAAAACACAGAAAGCTGAAAGAGAAAATGGATATAATTATATATCATTCTCGTATATCGTTAATAAAATTCTTATTGTGCCAGCTTTATTCAACCAAGTATCAATGCTATTTTGTGAAACAAGCAACACTTATTATTGTTTTTGGTTACCATTAACCTTTGCAGTCTTTAAAAAATTTATCCTAGCCTATTATAAGGCCTGAATTAAATTTGTCTTTATTACTTAGCGTATTGGTAATCATTCTTTATTTGCATTATATATTATGGACATATTATAAATTTTCTACATATATATATATATAAACATCATATATATTATATAATCATGCATATCACATATAAATATGATATATATATATATACAGCATATATATATAACCATTCAAATGATATAAATATATATCATACATGCATATATATATATATGGTATATATATATATATGTGAATGATATATCATGTATAAATATTATTATTATTATATATTATATATTATTATAAATTATTTTTAATATTATATATTATTATTATTATATATATTTTTATTATATATATCATTATATTATTAATATATTATTATATATTATTATTATTATTACTATTATTATTATTATTATTATTATAAAAATTATATAATATTATATATTATTATTATAATTTTTTTTTAAAGTATTTTTAATATTATATATATATATATCATTATATTATTAATATATTATTATTATATATTACTATTATTGTATATTATTATTATTACTATTATTATTATTATAAAAAATTATATAATATTATTATATATTGCTATTATTATTATTATATATTATTATATATTATTATATATTGTTATATATTATTAATATATTATTAATATATATATATATTTATTTTCAATTTCCATTAATTTCCGTTTTAGTTAATTTCAGTTTTCGGTAATTTTTTTTTTCGATAACTTCAGTTTCCGTTAATTTCATTTTTCGTTAATTTCAGTTTCCGTTAATTTAGTTTTCGATAATTTTAGGTTTCGATGCGGTTTCCATTGTCATTTTTGGTTTTAGTTCATCAGCAAAGTATGTTGGTGAACTTTTTAGCAACAACTTTCGGAAATGTATAAACACTTTCGAATTATCTTACAAATGAACTGCGAATATATGAATTCGATATTATGTTCGGATAAATTATTCGTTTTGTATGATATTTCAGCTTTAATCGACGGAAATATATCAGATTCCGAATATCAGAGCGCCATGGACGAACTAGATCGTCGATGGGCTCTAAGAATGGACGATGGAAATTCTTATTTCAGACTTCAACGACAAGATTCGAAGAATCTAGGTATGTCATTAACTATTGTTTGAACAACCTTTCATCGAAATATACTTTTCTGACAAATATATAATTTCAGTTTCATTTATTTTAAGTTGTTCCAATTTCAGTTTTTGTTATTTTCAGTTGTCATACAAATTTTCGATTCTTCATTATTTTCCAATTGTTTCGATGTTAAATTATTACATTGGTAAATTTTCCTTTTTAGGGTTGAAAAGACGTGCCGCCGACGAACCATCAACCTCGTCGAAGATTCAAAGTATGTGGAAATTTATGTCAAAGATTATTCTATGATTCCAAATTTATTTTATGCGAATGATTTCAAATTTATCTTATGTGTTTCAAATTTATAATTTATTCCCAAATATTTAAGTTTTAGATATTTGAACGGATGTGTTTTGTATCTTTTAAAAGAAAAGGACACATACTGTCGCAACTGTTCTGCCTACAAAAAGACGAGATTGAATGAAAACGGTTTGTGCGAAATCTGCGCAAATAGGAGAATCTGCAGCGTCTGCCATCTTCGTCGACAATCTCAATTCTTCAACGACAATTCAGCAATATGCAACACATGCATAAGACCACATTCCAATCGTGTTCGAACATCCGTGAGGAACGTCTTTGAGCAGGAACAATTACCAACAGATCCGAACGCCTCAGACGTACGCATGATCATTCACGATCTGGAAAATGTGATCTCTTCCACATTGGAGCAACAGCTTGCAGGAAAAGGGTATGTTATTCTTTCATAATTTGAATCCTAAACATTGTAACAAAGCATTAATTAAATCTATAATATTGAATTAAATAATCAGTTCGATGATATGCGAAACTTTATTTTTATTTCAGCCCTATCAAATGGTATCTGGCGGCTGACTTTAAATTCAACCGAGAAGATGCCGAGGGTAGCACCAGGACAACCACAGCATATTTCAAATCAAATCCAGAAATACTTTTAAATCAATCGTCATCTAATCAGCATCTCGAGGATGCGATAGTCAGATTAGAGGCGTTGGCCGATACTTTCACCAACGATGGGTCCGGCTGGTCTATCGACCGTGTAGATAATCTTGTATTACACACGGCCGAATACGACCCAATTGGTGGATCCTCATATATTCAAAGTCCGAAGTGGCTGGCGGATAAGAAAGCCACTATAAATGTTCAGAACACTGACGATAAATGTTTTGTATATAGCATTCTCGCACATGTCCATCATGTGAAGCAAAATGCGGAGCGTGTCTCAAAATACTCTCCACATATGCAGGAATTAATCACAGAAGGTCTATCATTTTCCATCGAGATTGGTCAAATACCATTATTCGAAACCAAGAATCCCGATTATGCGATCAATGTGATCTGCATCGGTTCGAATGAAGATCATACCTTCGTTCCATTATTCGCGTCAGAACACCGAGATCGAAAACACACGGTTAATTTACTGTTGTTGAGTGAGGGCGAGAGAAGGCATTATATATTAATTCGAAATCTGTCTCGCCTTTTATCCGGCCGAAATTCACACAACGGACAATTATTCCCATGTCCTTTCTGTCTTCATTGCTTCAAATTCGAAGAGGGGTTGCGAAAACACATCGTGGACTGCAATATCCATGGCGTTCAAAAAGTCCGTTACCCCTCTCCTGAAAATAACATATTGAAATTTTCAAACATACAAAATCAAATGCCCATTCCGTTCGCAATATACGCAGACTTTGAATCTTTCCTTTGCAAAACCGATATCGACGCTGGTAATTCTACGAAATTTTGCGACACCCACATCCCAAGCGGATTTTGCTGTTTAACAGTTTCGACCATCGACGGCTATAACAACGAGCGGCCGTACGTGTACGGTGGCGACAATGTCGTCGATGCGTTCTTTGTCCATTTAAAATCGGAGCAAGTGCGAATCAACAAAATTCTGGCTAAGAACGAACCCATGACACCGCTTTCGGACTTACAATTGACCGCCTTTGCAAATTGTACCAATTGCCCATCGTGCGACGTCGATCTTACTAAAGAAAGCAAAGTAAGACACCATTGCCACGTAACCGGCCAATTCATTTCCGCGCTATGTAACAACTGTAACCTACAGTACAAATACAAGAGGTCGAAAGTTGGGGAGAACGAATACAACTATCTGATTCCTGTTGTATTTCACAACCTAAAGGGGTATGATTCACATATCATCCTCAAGCATCTGTCCCGATTTTTCGCTTCGAAAGATGTCTTCGTTATCGCCAACAACATGGAGAAATATCTAGCGTTTGAAATCGATGGTCTACGTTTCGTGGATTCCCTCCAATTTCTCAACTGTAGTCTAGACACCTTGGTGAAAAATTTAACAAAAGACGGAAATTCCAAATTTGTTCATATGCGTAGACTCCATCCGAACGATGATCAATTCAAGTCGTTGCTTCGGAAAGGAGTGTACCCATATGAATACATGGATTGTGCAGAAAGAATGTACGAGACATGCTTGCCCCCGCAGGACAAGTTCTTTAGTCGTTTGGCGGATGAACATATCAGTGATGACGATTATTCACACGCTCGAGACATCTGGTCAAAATTTGGCATGCGTTCGATGAAAGACTATCACGATCTGTACTTGAAGACTGATGTAGTGCTTCTAGCCGATGTGTTCGAAGAATTTCGTAAGATGTCTTCGAATTTCTATCGGCTGGATCCGCTACATTATTTTTCAAGTCCAGGTCTGAGTTTCGACGCATGCCTCAAGATGACCGATGTCTCGCTGGAATTGATCGTCGATCCTGATCAGTTCCTTTTCGTCGAGAAGGGAATGCGAGGTGGGGTGAGCATGATAACAAATCGATACGCCAAAGCCAACAACCCATATCTCGCTCAAGGATATGATGCCACAGCAGAAACAAGCTACATAATGTACTTGGACTGCAACAATCTGTATGGTTTCGCTATGAGCGAACCATTACCAACCGGCAAATTCCGATTCCTGAACCCCGAAGAAATCGAGAATTTCGATGTGAGTTCTAAACATGAAGACGATTTGAAGGGGTACATTCTCGAGGTGGATATGGAATATCCACCTCATCTGCACAATCCACATAACGATTATCCGCTAGCTCCTGAAAAGATGGCGATAACGAAGGACATACTTTCCCCGTATGCAAATGAATTGGCCGGCAAATTGGGAATCAAATTCAATAACAATAAAATTCAGAAATTGATACCAAATTTAAATTCCAAGGTAAATTACGTCCTACATTACAGAAACTTGAAGTTCTACGTGGCAATGGGTCTTAGGCTTACCAAAATTCACAGAATCCTAGAGTTTGACCAATCTCGATGGTTGAAACCCTATATTGATTTTAACACCGCTAAGCGGCAGATGGCCGCTAACTCGTTCGAGAAAGATCTGTTCAAGTTGATGAACAATTCGGTGTATGGGAAGACCATGCAGAATAACCGAAAGCATCTGGATGTGAGACTTGTAACGAACGAGAGGCAAGCGAAACGTTACATAGCTCGGCCGACGTTCAAGTCATTCAGCATCATAAATGAAGACCTCACTGCCATCCAAATGATCAAATCTGATGTGATGCTGGATAAGCCAATATACGTCGGCATGAGTATTTTGGATATCTCCAAACTGCATATGTATCGGTTTCACTACGAACATATGCAGAAGTTGTACGGTGAAAGAGCGAAGTTATTATTCACCGATACAGACAGTTTGTGTTACCACATACGGACCGACGATGTGTATTTGGACATGCGTCATCACCTGACCGAATACGACACATCCGACTACCCCGCCGATCACTTTCTGCATAGCAAAGCTAATGCGAAAGTGATTGGCAAGTTCAAAGATGAGTCGAATGGGCAACCACCTTTGGAATTTGTGGGTTTACGATCAAACATGTATAGCCTTTTGCTTCCCAAGGATTACGAAAAGAAAACGGCCAAAGGTGTGAAAAAGTCGTGCGTGTCCAAATACATACGTCACCAAGATTACGCAAACTGTCTGTTCGACGAAACGTCGACCACCGCGAAATTTTACACGATTCGAAGTGTCAAACATCAATTACACACCGCCGAAATTTCAAAATCTGCTCTTTCGCCGTACGACGACAAGAGATATCTGTTAAATAATAGCGTTTCGCTTGCCTACGGCCATGTGTCGCTTAAATGCTAGTCCTCCTGATCCATAAACTCGCTGTAAATTCAAATTGTAAATAGTGTATAATATGATGTCTATCAATGTTGCTTAACTTTGTATGTTCGCTTGATGTCAAAGACATTGTATAGATTTGTAGAAAGACAATTTGAAATGCAGCTTAACTTCACATGTTCGTTGGATGGAAAAGACACTGTACAGATTTGTAGAAAGACAATTTTAAATGTTGCTTAACTCTGCATGTTCGTTGGATGGAAAAGACATTGTACAGATTTGTAGAAAGACAATTTTAAATGTTGCTTAACTTCACATGTTCGTTGGATGGAAAAGACATTGTATAGAATTGTAGAAAGACAATTTCAACCGTTGTTTAACTTCGCATGTTCGTTGGATGGAAAATACATTGTATAGATTTGTAGAAAGACAATTTCAACCGCTGTTTAACTTCGCATACATGTTCGTTGGATGGAAAAGACATTGTATAGATTTGTAGAAAGCCAATTTTAAATGCAGCTTAACTTCGCATGTTCGTTGAATGGAAAAGACATTTTCAAAATTGCGACTTCGAACATTCGAACGTATTTAGATTTATTTTAACATTTACTATTTTGAATAATATTTGTTGTTTGTGATTGAAAAAATTATCAACTCGTGGACTTTGTGTTTCTTTTACTCACATAGGAGTTGGATAGAATTGTATCTAGTACTGTAGGATTTCTGCTAGAGCACTTATAATTTTCAGGAAAGAGAAAATAGAAATGGAATGATGTTGGAGATAGGCCTACAATGGGGAAAAAATACTAAGAGGAATAAAACAAGAATATTCACTTTAAACATGTTTATTAAATCACAACCAAAAGATTTGGTGAATGTTTCTTTAATTCGCAAATTGTTAAAGTCCGAATGGATTACATATCCTACAGCTTAAGTATCCCAGTTGATTCCAGCCATTGTATCGAAAGATGAAGAAGTAAGTTCTAGATTGCTAAGAGTCGTCGGCTGAAGATTCCACATCGAATGATCGAAGTGTCGAATCACTTAGTTTTATTACACTACACGCGTAGGAATACACTGAAGTACTCACTGTTAGCTTGTGTGCCTACACGCTAACGACCAGATGACGGACTACTTTCTCTTTATAAACGTCACTGCTGGAACTGCTTTTTGTATACGATACCTGAGCAGACATATCGGCGCCAGGTGACTGGACATCCTGCAATTATATCGTCTGGGCTGCGGCGCCCTACAGATTGTTATCGCACTCCATCGCGCGTAATAAAACCATTACCCGAGGGCAAGACATTAACGAGATCTTAAGCACCTGGTCGAGGGCGTAACACCTGCGTCATTAACGAGATCTTAATCACCTGGTCATTACCCGAGGGCATATCATTAACGAGATCTTAATCACCTCTTCTTAATTGCTGAGCCAGTAGCTAATGACCTTTCAATGAATAGGGGGCGTGGCCGATGACGTCATTGGAGCGTGACTAATGGCTTTTTAATGACTTTTTAATGGGTTTTTAATTGCTGCACCAGAACTCTCCCTTGCCCTACTACTTTCATGCCCTGCATTCAACACAAGTGTCAGGCCTACTTTGGAGGGACACCAGTTATGTCTAGTTCAAGCTACTCGAGCAATTTAAGAAGAACTTTTAATAATAAGCTTAGTAATATAAAATAATAACAATTGAATGCTGCAACAAGTTCATCGGCAAATTGTCCAATACTATTCACTGAAGAACAACGTTCACTTAACTTCTTAACTCCGAGGGATCTTATGCACCTCGGAACGAGGGTTTAAATAAAAATTATTAGTATGATGAATGAGCCTGACGATAATAGGATACCCTTGTAAAAATTAATGACTGGTGCATTTGTACCACCAAGCGAATCATCTGGGCGAGTTGTTTACTTTCTGATATGCTGAGTACAGAAAACTTAAAAATATTAACAGCGTGCTGCAGCCTATTCACCGGTTTCGAAGAATATCAGTAACTGCTGCACATGAGAGCGTGTGAAAGCAGATGAGTAGGCTATCCGAGCTGATCAAAATCTGGATTTACTTTTAAACTCTAATTATCGTAATTACGTAGGCCTGCATGTGCAAAGTGCCAACTGATTGCAAGCCAGCTACCGTTAAAATAGTAGGCTACTATCGGTTAAACTGATATTCGTCGAGTCTTCTAAGTCAGTGGTATTATTTGAGATTTTGTTGAGGTCAGCTAGGCCTATAGGATCGAATGAATGTCTTCGATCCAAAGACGTGAGTCCATGGGACTGAAATCTGTTCTGCTCTTAGTCTTCAGTAAGTTTTGCCCATTGATTCTTGTTCAATTAGTCGGTCAATGCATAGCTTTCTGCTGGTTATCATAATATTCTACCTATTAATTAAATTAAAGTCATTATTTACACAATCGCATTTTAAACGAAATTTATGCTAAAAATATTGAAGGCTCAGTTTGCTGTTAGCCTGATTTATCGATTTGTTCCTTAGAAGTTGTTATTTAAGTTAGTCGACTTTAGTTGCTTTCGTTTTTAATATTAGCCTAACTGAACGTGAGACTAAAAGCATGCATGGCTTTAACTAGTTTAATTATTGTCAAGTTAAAAAGCAATTTACTGATAAATGGCTACTGCATTTTGTTGCATAGTCTCTATTATAACTATTTATACATCAGTTTTTCTTTTATGTTTTCAAGATTTCGCTTTTCTCAACCAGCCTTCGTCATCCAATGAGCTATGCGTGAATGTCAATGGAGAAATACTCTGTTATTTCAAAGCCGGGGACTCTGGGGTAGATTGGGAGACTGCTTGGCAACTGTGCAATTCAAGAAACTCGACATTGCCTGCCATTCGTAACAGGAACGAACAAGCTGCTTTTGAGAAGTTTCTCACCGTACAGCTGTCTGGCTCAATAGGATGGACAGCTGGGAAAATCCACAAATACAAAGATTGGACGTGGTTGGATGGACGACTAGTTGTATCTACTCATGACGGTAAAACTGCTTGATTTCCATTCCTTGGCTCTCTTTCATTCACTAGTCTTGTAGGCCTATTCCTTATTTTCAATCTTTGACTTAATTCTTCTGTATGTCAAATTTTGCGACTAATTTTCATTTCTTCGTGTGTGCAAGATTCAAAATTCCACTTAAAAGTACAAAAGACCCTATACGTTATTAAAATTTAGGCTACTAATAAAAGTTTTTTTATCGTTTTAAGATAAATGCTTGAACCAGAAGAGAAAAATGCTAGGCCTAGGCCTTATCATCTCAGTTTTGAGTTTGAATTGTTGAGTTTGAATTGTTGGTGTCCCTAGACAGCGGGATTATTTTATCCCTTTAGGACACCTTTTTGTAACCTATGTTCAAGATGTGTAAACCTGTTATACTTCGGTTGCAAATAAAACATTTGATTGATTGATTGATTGAATTATATTTAATTTCGTATTATTTTAGCAACTGGTGAACTATTAGTTTACCTATTTTTTATATTATTTATCATTGGAGATATAATTATAATCATCGTTAGAAATGATTGAAATGGTCATTAACCTCATTAGTATTTCGTCTAAAATTGATGAGTAGGCCTAGCTTCTTATATATTATACGCGCCTCTGTTTAGTAGGCTACATGAGGGACGGTGGTTGGTTGATCAAGACAATTATAACAAAGATTCAACACCTATACGCAGGCCCGGCCTTAGGGCAAGGCGAGCGAGGCAGCCGCCTTGGGCCCCGCGCTTCAGAGGCCCCGCGCTGCCGACATAATTTTTGTAAAGTGACAATATTTAGGTTTACAACGCGTTGGCCGCTTAGCAACATTAGCCGTTGTCAATTAGATAAGGTGAATCACAACTACAATTTAACAATTTCTCCTTTTATTAAAACTGTTCTATTAATTATAATTATTTTACTTGAAAGGATATACCTATGCCACCCCAAAAATGCTCCATTTTGGCAGAAAATCTTAAAGTTTTAACCAAAAGAGAAAAAAGGCTAAAATTGATCCAAGCCTGCATGCGATCAACGATGTTTCAAGAACGGCTCACTAGGCCTCGCTATTTTTGCAATGTAAAATGCTGCTGCTAATGATCTGGACTATGAACCTATAACGGATTTTTCATCCATCAATACTCACAAGCATTGCTTGCGAACATAAGCGCACGAAGCGGTGGTCTAGGGGAGCAAATGGCCCCCAAAACATTTCGGGCAAAACTGTTTTTCGGGCAAGCAGACCCGGGAGATGACTAAAAAAGTCAACTTTTCGGGCAATTTCGGGCAAGTCTGTTTTTGTAGTATACGGTTTTTCGGGCAAGCAGACCGGGAAATGACTAAAAAATCGTAAACTTTTCGGGCAAGTCTGTTTTTCGGTCAAGCAAACCGGGAAATGACTAAAAAAAGGGTCGTCAACTTTTTCTGGGAAAAAGTAGTAGGCCTAGATCTATTTTCGACGAGATTTCAGGATTTATTTTTCGGGCAGAAGTTAAATCTTTGCCCCCCCACTGCTGAAATCTCCCGTGCGCCTATGCTTGTGAATATAAATGTTTTATGAGATAGAACCCACGACATTGTCTAAAGTGACTAACAAGCTTTCAATTAGAAGGACGTTTAAATATTTTAATTAGGCCATTGGCATCTCGTTTCAGATGTCATTGAAATAAGGAAATGAAACAAAACTTAATTGTTGCTTTCATACTGAATGTTGGTATTAAGAGCCTGCTTTGCATTTCTTATGCATTAATCAATTTTAGATTGATTTTCGTTATTTGCATAGGCCAACATTATGGTATTCTCAGTACGGTAGGCAATTAGCAGAAAGTCAACTCCGCAAATTTTTGCTTGAGGACCCGCTCACCCCTTGCTGCCTCGGGCCCCGCAAATCGTAGGGCCGGGCCTGCCTATACGCATACTAGCTGGGTGACCAGGCGTTGCCCAGGACATTTCTGGTTATCGCCCCACCTCGCCGGCACCCTGTCCGTCCATCCCACCATCCCCATTCCGCTTATCCCACCCAGACCCATCGTCTGAGGGTAATCAGCGAATATCAATGCGTAACTATCTCAAACGTAGTAATGTGAACTGTAAATCTACAGCGTAACGCTACTCTATTGAATGTCAACAGCTTCTTCGCGTGTAGTTCATGCTATCAGTCTATGCATGACCTGCATAGAGTTGGATTTTCATTGGGGGATGAATTTGGTTGCCAGAGAAAGAGAGAGAGACATACAGACAGACAGAGATAGAGACAGAGAGACGCTTGTTTAATTGGATATATACGCAAAACTGCAGGACTAGAAAGCATACCAGAAGGCACGGTGTTTTTTTCAGACAGAGTGTTGCCGATATGAAGATGCGTGACGCTGTTGCAATAATTATTAACGCAACCAATGGGTTGAAATCGACACCGCCAAGTGCGATACGATAAATACCTTGGCGAACCCAAGCAACTACATGTTGTTGGGCCGTACAGGCGATCATGTATTAGAGCACGAATTGTAGGGCTGTACTTAGGCTATTTGCTGTGGGCCTACATATTATGCGTGTAGCTCTATATAATTTACTTATATTATTTTATCTGTTTGTCTGTGTGGTCAAAAATGACGTTCATCCGCTTCATTCTTCAGAAGAGTTATTCTTTGCTCATGTTTTGTCTGGAGAAAGATGTAACATGTCAGATAGGCCTAGAGTGCTCGCTGATCATGATTATGTCTTCAAGAGCCCACGTGATCCTCACAACTACATTTGTCAATATCCAGGTTAGAGATTGTTCACCTCATTAGCAGTCTTCGAGCCATTAGTTCTATTATAATTGAAAGCTCAGGCATTATCAGTGTAGCATAATTTTACCATTGTCGATTTCAGGTTCAACATTTCAATCAATCAGAAATTGTATAGCGCACCTTCAAGCACCTACTCAGATTAAGCGAACCAAACAGTCTTGAACAGTTTGTGAAACTGAGAACAGTTTGGGAGATGTCGCATAGTCAATGACAGTCCGTTCCAGGTTGATGAGAACGAACAGCCGATTGTCGCAGAGCTGGTGAAAGGAACCATCAAGTCTCCATGAACAGCAGAGCGCAGGGCGCGGCGGCCTATGCAAGTAGAAAGGGTAACATCTTGAACATTTGTTTAAAAGTCTTTGTCTTCAGACATTCCTAATTGAAATGACAAAGACAAAGACTACTTGCACTATTATAGCCTAGACCTGACATTTCTCAAAGTCTAAGCTCTAGATTTGGCCAGTCAACTCCAATTGCTTTTATTTTCAATTTCCTTTGCAATCTTTCTAATGCTCATGGACATGCGTTAAATTGCTCTGTTTCACTGATCTATGAAAGGTCTGTAAAATGTAACACATTGTACCTGGCTTAGGAAACTTATGCAAATCCTTCAACGACACACTTAACGTCACGAGAGGATGCATCACACACAGTGAAGATAAACGATCGTGGTATGATGCAAGGAACCAGTGTATTTTCAGTGGTGGAGATCTTGCAGTATTAGACTACGATGATCTATACGTTGGGGGAAGTGAAGACGATGAATTCGTTCAATCGTGTCATTGGATTGGATACAGAACAGAGTCTTGGCGATGGAATTTAAATAAAAATGGTTTGTAGCAAATTACTTCATCTTCATCCACTCTTCGTATTTTGTACTTTTTCAAACTGAGTTGGCTGTCTTATTTGTACTTTTTAAAACTACTTACCTTTTGGTAAAAACTCTGTCTAGTCCAACAAAGTGTCGAAGCCACTCAGGTATTATTGTGAAATTGCTTGCCAATCTCCTTATTTGCAGAAGCTTATTGTGTGAAAGATTGATTTCCAGATTGATTTCCAGGTCTGTATCAAAAAGTCAACCAGAATGGAAGAGCGACAAAAAAATTGAAAGATAAAGTAATAAGTGATATTATAATTTTGACTTTGCCACATCTTCTACAGCATTTTCAAATTAAAAACGGTGCTTGTGCAATTTAAGAACTTGATAACATAATTATAATGTTGCAAGAATAAAAATTTATATACTGATGGTTACTATGAAGTTTATTTCTCAAAATTAGTGGCGACGTCCGGGCGATAGGACTATCAGCGCAATCCTTGAAAGTAGGTCTACGTAGACAGCGTAAGATACGTCAGACGAAAATAACATTGAAAGTGATTACAGACAGTAAATAAATAAATGAGGTTGCATGTAAGAAATAAAAAGCAGACGAGAGAGCAATAGACAGGATTTTTCTGGAGAGAAAAACCTGGAGAAATATGTTTTTAAAAACTATTTCAGCAAGTGAAGAAGACGATGCAAAGTACACCAACTGGTCCAACGATTGGGACCCATTGAACACCGGAGACTGTATTTCAATCAACGCATCGAATGGCAGATGGAAGGCGATAGGATGCTCGGAGAAGATGAAGGTCGTTTGTCAAAGAGGTCAGAGTTATTGCTATAATCGTTGATGCAATTGGTTAAAATGTCGCTATGAAATGTCAACTGAAACTACGTTAGTTAATGCAATGTGACATGATTTAGCCATAGAAAGTTGTCATTTAATGTTGAAAGCCCTTAAGTTGTGTCGTTTGCCACCCACTCTTAATCTCTTAAATCTAATGATTGTCCATTTGATGCTAGACATTTCTACTCGATCAGACGATCACTTACCATCATTGGGCCTTCCTTACGCAATTCACTTTCCTGCACTCTGCATGGTACTCTACTTTCTGTGTCGCTATCTACATATCTCTTTCCCCCTTCCTCTCTCTTTTTTTCTTAAGACTCTTTTTTGTCTCTAGTCTAGTAGGTGATCGCACTGGGAGCGCTACTGAATGGCCACGGCTGTGAGCGACGCTCTGGAAATTACTTATTACATTACATTGCATTACATTACTTAACATTTTGCAATTCATGTTCTTGTCGGGATCAAAATATTTGCATGTTTCTTTAGCGCGCGATTTTTTCTAGGTGGTTGCCCACAAAATACGAAATTTTATCTGGGTCATAACCGCTCTTTCGGACTTCTGATATGGCGAAGTATTCGTTCTTGGGGCTATATAATTATATACCTAATTTTCTCATTCACTGTTGTTTATGGCTGACTTGAAGGGCGTCGAGACGCTTCCTATTAGTGCTTTGAGAGTAAGCATGGACTTCTAATATTTATTTATCACATCTGCTATTATAGCGCCCCTTCAATCTCGCTACTTAGAGGCGCTCCCGACTACAACGCGAACAATGCATCGGAGTTTGCGCACCGAAAAGCACGAGATTCATACCTGGTCTTTTCAGTGTTAAAAATGTTTACGCACTATGATGCAATAACTCATCGTGCAAACTATTTGATGTTTGATGTTTTTCACCTCTTTTAAGTATAAACCCTTGTCTTCAAATTTTGAAGGTGTCTGCGTATTCTACAAATTTTAGTTCAGCCTGTGACCTCAGTTATGACAACTAAAGAACCGACTGACAACAAAACGTTAAGAGCACAAGTTCCAGAGAATTTTAGATGTAAGTACATGTATAAGCAATGATAGTTCTCCCGCTGGCAGCATTGGATCCTGAATAATGATAGTAATGATCGGGAGCTGATTGCTCGTGCTGGTTTATCTTACACCAAAGTGTATTCTCGTAATGTTGTGAATGGTTATGTACTTGAATCATTTTCGGCTTTCAGAGTCATTCTTGTTCATTACTATGGGCCTCTGTAGCGCCCCTTCAAGAAATCTCCTCAGTAGAGCTCCGAACCCTGTCACGGCAAAAGAAATGAGACATGAGAGACTATGAGTATGGCTACGGGGATCTGTAGGTCATGCCTTACATAGGATTCGTTAAATTGAGGTGATCGAAGTTTCTCATCCATCGAGGCTCTCATTCTTGGAACAATGTTGCATTGAACATGCGCCCCTGATCATGCCAAATGGATGGAACTGAACACGCTTTATCAGCTTTAAGCTGCAGCTGTGTTCGTAAACAAGGCAGTCAAGTAGGTAATAGGACGTTATCGCTCACACCCCATAGCCATTTGAGTTTGGCCTGCTTTGGATTTCCATAATTCCACATAGCTAGAACTTGAACGGACAAACAATCTGGGTATTGAGGTCGTGATTAACATAACGCCAGCGAATAAGCTGTTTGTTCCAGGACTACTTGGCTTTTCTATGGCGCAGAGACATAACTATCTAAGATTACATTTACTTGCACACTGTTTGGTGGCACTACTTGTGCAACTACACTTGAGGCGACACCATCTAGGCATCTTGATAACGGTGCTATACCTGCTTTGGATTTCCATAATTCCACATAGCTAGAACTTGAACGGACAAACAATCTGGGTATTGAGGTCGTGATTAACATAACGCCAGCGAATAAGCTGTTTGTTCCAGGACTACTTGGCTTTTCTATGGCGCAGAGACATAACTATCTAAGATTACATTTACTTGCACACTGTTTGGTGGCACTACTTGTGCAACTACACTTGAGGCGACACCATCTAGGCATCTTGATAACGGTGCTATATGAAAGTCATTAGCTCGTTAGACAGGTTACTAACACCTTCTCCTCCGAGGAGTAGTAGTAGTAATCTAGTGACTGACTGAAAACAATAGATGGGAGTCAAAACGGTTAGCTGAAACAAAAGAGCTAATCGATTCAGTCAACAACTAGATTACTATACTAGTAGGCCATAGATGAAAACTTGTCCAGTCATAGTTCTTTCCGAAATTATTTAGAGATATATTTTTCTCGTACACACAATATACGGCTTGATGAGATATCTATTTCCTTGATTATTATTCACTTTCAGACATCCCCAAATTCGCTGTCGCAGTTTTTCTAATCATTCTCTCCATCGTCATCGTTGCAGTTTCCGTTAGATGTTATATGTAGGTATATTTTTTATGTTTTTCTTCTGTCTACCTAATTGTTATCTGGGAATTTCTGAACTCGTGCCTAAAATTTAAGCGAAGAGCATGCACCGGCTTGACCACGAGCGATTCTTGTTATGAGAGGGTTTGTCCAAAGGCGTATTATAGGCGTTGATATGGTCTGTATGGTTACTATGACACATAATTGAAAGTTTTAGATGCTTACACCGATTAGTTGTAATGGCTGAATACTTACAAAACAGCATTAAGAATCTTTGCACGCATGTATGATTGTAGGCCTGCCCCTCTCTCATCTTAAAACAGTTTTATTTTGGTCAAACTGCGGTTGGGAGCGCCTCTGAGTAGTCCTCTTGAAGAGGCGCTATACAAGTGCACCTAATGAATGAATTATTTTTCCTGTGCATTTGGGTCGTGGGATTATAATGATAACGGATGATTTTTATGTTGATGCTTATAGGAGCAGGAGAGCAAATGCCTCGTTGAGTACTGAGACACAATCGACTGTAGCTTATCAGATTTTCCGAACGACTCAAAGGCAACGGAATTCAAATGATCAATGTTGCGATACAGAAATCCAACTGCTGCCAGAACATGAAGACGTTGACTGAGACGGCAGCTCATATTAAAATACACTGAAGTTCATAAGACTAATAATAATCAGTATTGACATTAATTTTGTTAATTAAAATTGTTCGACGTTATGACATTATGCTCTTACGCGCATGCCAACCGTATCTTTCATTAGGTTAATTTTGCATATTATGTATATTATGACTCATACTTCAGACTATTACTCTTATTATTTTAAAGCGCTTCCTTCGATATTGGTAAAAATTAGCTTTTTAAAACGTTTTAAAAATAATTTGCCCAATTCAGGGCAACTGGTAGGTCAAGGAGGCCAAGGAAACACGCTGCCTTTACTGGACATTTTGCTGATCCAGCTTTGTATTATAGTCATTTCTCATAAATGCATGAAAATTATCTGTCATTTGCTGATTTACAACATACTCAACCAATCAGCCCAGGACATGGCTTTCTTTTCTTTTAGAAATCTAGTGATATTCATGGAGTAGGCCTACATCTTAGTTTGCCTTAGATGTTCCATTCATGGCTATCATCCGCATCACATTCACGGTTTGGTATTAGGCTACTTGTCGCGTAACCTACCAATTAGGCATGCAGTTCAAATCATGTATTCAAACACAGAAACATAGGCCTACACAAGTAACCTACACATACAATATCATGCAGACAATACCAACCAACCATCAGACAAAAAACTCTGAGTGCTCGTGAGCTTGTGTTTTTTAGTCTGGCTTCAGAGCAGTGTTTCAAATTTTGAATTAAGATCATAATTATGACTATAGTAGCCTAGCAATACAGAGAAACACTGATAACGTTTGTAGCATAACGATGCTCTGGAAGAATAATTATCAACTGCATGCGGTACGCTAAACCTTGCAACAAAGCACTTCTATCAAAGAGGATCTCCTACTTCTAGTCTTAGCATCATAATATTTATATCCTACTTCAAGCTACGTATTGCTCACTTTCGATAGATTCAAACAATCGCAAGACCTAACTCTATTGCAGATGACTTTTCAGAGGAGCAAAACATCGACTATAACACACGTATTTTTACAAATTATTAAAGGTATAAAATCTGTTTTTGGCGTTCGATTCAAGTTGAGCAACAAAGCAACAGTTGGTTTCTACTCAGGCGTTGCCCGTCTGGAAAAGGTATATATTTATAGAGAGTTGACGAGTTCAGGATTGATCTGGCTGTTTATGTCTAGTGAGAGAGCTGGGACTGAGAAGTCGACATTCCTACTATGGCGAAAATCTGTTTCGGGAGTTCTGATCCACACTGCACCTGTAACCAATTCAACGAAGACAATTAGGCATTCATTCATTCATGCGAAATTTATATAGCGCCCATTAAAGACGTAAACTACTCAGAGGCGCTCCGGACTCCAGCGATCCACAAAAAGAACAGTTTTAGCCTAAGTTTAGTGAGGAAGGCTCCTGGTAGAGTCCCAGGATGTAGGCATAGCTCAAAAGGAAGGCCATTTCAGACCAACCTCAGAGAAGGCTCGATTCTTCATGGTAGGGTTAGGTTTATGGGTATGTTGACCATAAGCCTTAATTTGCCAAAAGAAGCGTCGCCGCGTGGTGTTAGCTTGATCGTCGTCATCGTTAGACAGTAACGTTGCATTGACTCACTGAAGTCATTGGACCACAGTAGCTTTTTTAAATGGTAGAAAAAGATAGTCGGATCGAAGAGCTAAGCACTCGGTGCAAGAATCCCCGACGCCGACAGCAACTGAAGAGACTAAATTTCGATACTAAAATAATGACCGTTGCTTGTTGCTTGTCTTGTATGGGCAATTTGCACCGTAATATTATTGTGACCCGATTAAGTTAATATTTTGTGGGTAGCCTAAACTTAATTGTTTTCGCTGGTTAATCTATTCTATAAGTTCAATTCCAAGTCCCTTGCATTATACGAGCCTTTGATGATTAAATGTATTATAGGATGGGCTGATTGGCACAGATAGACCTAATTTGTAATAGACTACGCTGATGGATGTAGGCTACAGAATTCACAGCCACGAGCCATTGCAATTCGCGAGAGCGCACGGAGTGTTGACAATTAGCGCAATCTAGCGGTAGCAGGAAAATACACGCATAGCCTACAACACACATAGCCTACTCGTATACAATTATTAAAAAAAATGAAAAAATACCCAAACATGTGACAAGCACTGAAACGTAGAAACATTTAGCTAATTTGTCTGAGTGTTGACCTTATGAAGAGGATCCTCCACTGATAGGCCTACGGTGGGGACTTGATTGAGGGTTAGATTTTGATGCTCCACTGCTTGATAGCCTACCTCTTGAATTGAGCATCGGACGCATAGAAGTTACTAATCTACCAATTCTGGCCCTGACTTCGCGGAGCGCTCGTAAACAAGTTGGGGCCCTTCGCTTGACTTTTAAATGGGGCATTGTAGCTTTGAGCTTGAAATGAAGATCGCATTAAGCAACATTAATAATATGCAAATAAGTAGACTACGTGATGGATGCGTGACTATAAGAATAGTCTTGTTACTTGTAAATAATTATAGGCCTAATAATTGTTGAGTGTTACAAAAGTCTCGTCAGATGAGAACCCATTGCGAGTTTTTGTTGACCTGTCGAAGCCATAATATTATAATTAGGCTTACATATAAAAATTAAATAGCATGCAAAAGCTAATTCACACGCTTCGAACGTTGCTAGTCAGCTGACGTGACTATAAGGACAGTACTGTTAAGTAGCCTGGAGCTACTAGGCCTACATATCCTGATTGATTTTTTGACTGTAATTATTATTAGCATAATCATCGAATTATTTTCTCTACGATATAAAAAACAAGGAATTGCATCACCAGCTAATATGAGCGTTCGTAAAACATAAATTTTGACGTCGTTGGTTTTTCGCCTCTTAGATCTATATTTAAGACTTTTTAGAGCGGCCAAGAGATGAGCACAGAGCTGAGAATCGGAAGGTGTGATTTTAAGGGATCTTATTTTGTTACGCTTCTTGTCTTCTGTGAGTAGTTTGTTTTCTGCTTTGAACAGAGCAAGACTAGGCTCTTCTGTTTAGATATAGCCTAGACTTACGCTATTAGCGGATATCCTGGGCGAATTATATTTTAACTGATGATTTCTATAAAGTCTCGCAGGCCAATCGCTTTACCTGAGTAAAGGAAGTCTACAGCAGCTGCTTTGGCTTCAGCATCATTTTGTAATCACCTGTTCCGCATTTATTTAGATTCAGATTGTTTTCGCTTGAAAATTTTGAACAGGATGTTGTGTCTGTATAAAAAACGCAAACTAAGGAGGCAAAATACAATTTCTTCCATGCTTAAGCTGTATGCATAGGCCAGGTAGGCTACATTGCTTATGACCTTAAGACAGTAGGCCTATGTAGTTGAAAGTTGAAACTTAATATCTGTAAAATTGCATATCTATTTGAAAAAGTGGTTTATTTTTGAAAGCGAAATGTAGGTTATGCTAATTAGCTTACTGCATTGATAAGCGATTCTAATTGAACTTGAAGGCATACTTTCAATTTTTATCAATTATTGTAGTAGCTTGGTTTAAGCTGCAAAATTCTACAAACGTGCTTTCAACTAAATAATTTATCACAATAAGTAAATTCTCAGAGTATATAGGCTAGCAGATTTGTCTACAGCAGCTGCTTTGGCTTCAGCATCATTTTGTAATCACCTGTTCCGCATTTATTTAGATTCAGATTGTTTTCGCTTGAAAATTTTGAACAGGATGTTGTGTCTGTATAAAAAACGCAAACTAAGGAGGCAAAATACAATTTCTTCCATGCTTAAGCTGTATGCATAGGCCAGGTAGGCTACATTGCTTATGACCTTAAGACAGTAGGCCTATGTAGTTGAAAGTTGAAACTTAATATCTGTAAAATTGCATATCTATTTGAAAAAGTGGTTTATTTTTGAAAGCGAAATGTAGGTTATGCTAATTAGCTTACTGCATTGATAAGCGATTCTAATTGAACTTGAAGGCATACTTTCAATTTTTATCAATTATTGTAGTAGCTTGGTTTAAGCTGCAAAATTCTACAAACGTGCTTTCAACTAAATAATTTATCACAATAAGTAAATTCTCAGAGTATATAGGCTAGCAGATTTGTTTGTAACTTATATATCTGTATTTTGCTGTATCACGTATAACGTCTGTTTTAAGAGGTTTATGTTCCATGCATCTTCAGATTTCTCCGTTATCAACAAAACTTTGCCTTGCAAAGAAACGTGCGTGAATGAGAGGGATCAAAATATCTGCTATCTTGATGTCTGGGACTCTTCGTTGGTCGACTGGAAAACTGCCTGGCAACTGTGCAACTCCAGGAACTCGACACTCCCTGTTATTCGAAACACAGATGAACAAAATATTTTTGCCAAGTTCCTTAAAGTGCATATGTCTGGTTCTGCTGTTTGGACTTCCGGGAAGAACTATAGCTACGACTATTGGACATGGGTGGATGGACGACTATATTTTGATCAAAGTAAGTCTGTCTGATTGGTTTACGTTTTATGAAGGTCAAAGCATTTGCTCAATATTCTGTTGTTCCTATTTAGCCTATCATATCCTGAATCTGCAGAGTATTGTGGTCTTAATCCATAATAACGTTAAATCATTTAAACAGTCTTTTAAAACACAACCATAGGGAGCTTGTGTTGAATGTGCAACTGAGTAGGCCTATGTTTATAATTATTATAGAGATGGTTTATTGATCCTACTTTTTAGATACGCTATTATTACCGAGTCATACTAGAAGGCATCAACCGACTTTTGCTCGAGCTACACCACTTGATGTGGATTTACTTGTCGGTGATCATCCAAGTCGGTTGTATCACTACACTTGTCAATATTCAGGTCAGAGCATCTTCACTCCTTATGTAGTAATATGTAGGCTACTAATGGCTTTTAAAGAAAGAGCAAGAGAAAATATTATTTCATTCATTTATTAATTCATTTCGAAAACTCATAAAGCGCCGCTTCAAAAAGCCTACTCAGAGGCGCTCTCAGTCCTGCCATGGCTAAAAAGAAAGACATTGAACAACTGGTAGAAAGCAGGCAAATTATTCAGAGGTAGTAAGCGCAGTGGAAGCGGAAGCCCATTGCATGTGGGCTGGCCAACAACCGATAAGGTTCGACGCTGTCTGGTAGAGGAGCGGGTTCGAGGGACCAGCAGCTACCCATTGGTCAAAGAGCATAACACTCGAAGGATGCTAATTCGGATACAGGGCGACTGATATCTAACAAGTTTGACGGAGCACTACCCGTGAGACACCGCCAGGCAAGTGCGGTATATTCTGTAGAAGAAGCGTTGCGAGGCTGGAATCCAGTGCAAAACATCATGCATGTAACCAGGAACTGTAGCCATAATCCTGGATTATAACCAATGAACCATGTAGCAAATCGAAGGACCCGGTCAAGACGTCCTATTAAGCTATGGTGATCAGCAAGAACCGAGCAGTAATGATCGGACTAAAGCACTGCCTTTTTGTAAAGGCGCTACATAAGGTTACTATGCATTACATCAAAATTGTATCATATCAAAAGGGTTGAATAAACCACCATCAGTTCCTGACGCTAGCCATTTGACTGCAACGGGTAAGAATAAATTGTCTCCATTGTCATCGATCACTAAGTCTTGTCATGTCATTGCTCCCAGTATTATCAATGTTAGTCCAAGCAAGGCGATTTAGGCATTTCAAATTATCTGAATAAACACATTTTTATGAGTGCACTTTTATTGTTCACCAAAACAGTTCATGCATAATAGAGAGGCAGTCAATGTACATTATTTTACTTTATATCACATTACATTCAAATTATCTATCCAGTTCTTCTTTATTCCTGTCTTTGTATCTATTCCCATTCCTATTCAACATAGTATTATAAATAACAATGCCACCAATGCAGCCTTTACAAACTGAATAGTTAACGGTGACTGCTTACTGCTATACCATGCCAAAATGAACCAACGATTGAGAGATTGTTCTTTACATTTCAATGCATTACTGACATAATCATCTGATGCTGATGTAAATTGTTGAATGGCTTAGGAGACTTGTGCAGCAGCCAATTCAACGACGCATTTAAAGTTCAGAACGAATGCATCAGATATAGTGCTGACAAACGATCGTGGTATGATGCAAGGAATCAATGTCTTATCACTGGAGGTGATTTAGCAATACTGGAGCACAAGGACCGACTCCTTCTCCGGGACCACTTTATGCCGTTTGATTATTGGATCGGTTTGATGAAAACGTCTTTTCGCTGGAATGTGCACCAGCAAGGTTTATAATTATAAGCTACTATTATTACTAACCTTCTAAGTTCTTATACGCAAGTTCAATTTTTGCAAAGATGCAAAGACAGTCGTATTTTCATAATATATCCTTGAGAAAACGAATCATCTGACTCACAGATTATTGTATAAAGACGTTGTAAATGATTTCTCCATTATTTTCCTTTGCAGTCCAGTAAGGTTGCATGATGTGTAGATATCTATAATTCTAAAAAGTCACGTCATGGATTCCAGGTTATTCACCGGCGATACAGTCAACCCAAGTCTCCAATTATAGTCAAGTTTTCTGGTCCATTTCGTTGTCAACTCAGAATTCGAAGAAGATCAGATATGATAAACAGCATGGTGCCACAAGTTAGAATGAATGCAATGAAACATGTCTTGAATTGAAGCAGCGAGATCATAAGAAAATAATTAATCAATGGCCAGTGAATTTAAATAGCTTAGACTAATTGGTTGCTACTTCTGGCAGCTGGAGAAGAAGATGAAATTAAATGGACGAACTGGTCAGACGAGTGGGACCCGTTGACCGGAAACTGTATTTCAATCGATGCATCGAATGGAAAATGGAAGGCGATTGGATGCTCGGAGAAACTGAGGGTCGTTTGTCAGAGAGGTCAGAATTACCAGTTTCATAGGAAAAAAATGTCCAGATGTTGGTAGCTGTTCTCTTTACTTAAAAATTCAGCAATTCAAGTTGTGATTAATATAAATGGTACACGTATCTATAGTCGTAAGTTCCGAATTTAATCAGTAGCAAGGAGCTGCATGTTCGTGTGTTTATACTGCTTAGGATAGGCCTACAACTCGATTTGCAACATTTTTACTTTGACGCGCGAATCGAAACTCGGTAGATTATTATAAAAATGCAAAGTAAAATCGCCATCATCATAGTCGTTACCATCATCATCATGGTCGTCGTCTTCGTTTTCAACATCATACTCACCATGATGATCACGACAATCGTGATCATCATAAAATTCCATAGCACCTTTGTCCAATGTTCGAGGTGACTGCAGCTGATGGTTCTTCTGCATCAATCTGTTATTAAGGTAGTCATTCCGATAAGACAACCAACGGTCGATAACCGATTTGTAGCCTAAGAGTTCTTTTAAGTAGTGAACCAAACGCCACACATGACGGCGATACTAATTAGGTTATTTTAACCTGGGAATTATTGTAGTACACCGTCGATATCAGATGATATTTTGATATAATGTTTAATCAATTGGTCCTTAAATTAATTTATTAATAAATCAATTAGTTAACTAATTAATCGTATATGTAACTACAATGAATGCTTAATGTTTATGTTGTTGAAGATTTCGTCAACACGACTTCGTTAAACTCCGATAGATGTAAGTAGGTTAATAATGGCAATACTGACACTTAATTAGGCCTATATGATTTAAAACTTTCTCCTCGCCGTTTTAAAAAGGCAACGGCACAAATTCCGTCGCATTTTCAGTGGCCTCTTACATTTTAACGAAACCGTTCGACGAGATTCAATACCCCCGACATCCACGATGTAAAGGCAATAGTGTTGGTCACATTGGGTAGGGTAAGGTCAGGTAGGGCAACGTACAATGTACTGACAACACACATAGGCCTAAGTACTCAAAAGCGTGGTCCTCTATAATAATAGGTCTGTGCTAAATGGATCGGGAAGCAGTCCAAATCTAAGCCAATCGAATATGAGCAGACTTACAGAAGTAGCAGTTATAAATATTTCGCTCGATTCTTGTAATTTTCGCGCTTCAGTGGTAGAGATGTCATTGTAATTAAGCTTTTCAAATAGCAAGACTAGTCAGAGATATTTATTACGCTGACTTAATAGATGCTGTTGAGTGTAGCTTAGTTAGCCTAATAGCCAGGACGTCGTCATAATCAGTTTGACCTTGTGTAAATACTCAAAATTATGTGTTTTGCCAGTCTTGTTTCATGAATAAATTAAAATCGTCCACGAGCTCAGGAGCATTGATATCTAAGATATCTAGAACAATTCTTAATAATGGGTCTTAATTGAATTATGTTGTTGCATCTGGCCTAATTCTAATAGTCTACAGCAGAAAATATATTTATGATCCCTTGACGTTTGAACGAGAGTCAAAACTGGCGGGTTGGGAGCGCTTGTGAGCAGTGATCTTGAAGGGCCCTATGTAAAGTGATGTGATTGATTGATCGATTGATTGAGTGATTATGACAATTAGGATGGCTGATCGCCTAAAGTAAAAATGATCGTTTAAAGGTGACTTGAGCATCAAAGATGTAGGTTTATCCTTTTACTAAGGAAACACGTTGTATTGTCTTTCTGAAGCAAAATCAACTAACTGATGTTGCACTTTGTTGTTTTAAGCTGGTTCATTGGCGACTGCTGAGCCAGACTCTCAATTCGCGAGCTATGTTACTAGTGAGTAATTACCTATTCGTGTAATTTTAATGGCTCAATAATTCCTATGATCTTTGTTATGTCACCGTGCATTTCAATTGAAATTTGGTCTATACCATCCACAACATCAGTATTTTTCCTTATACCGTATTTGAATAAGTGCAACTAGAGTGTGAATTAAATCCTTTTTGCGTTGTTATTTGCTTCTCATTGCTGTCCCATCTTAGGAAGTCCTTGGGATAAACAACATATGCATGTAAGAGTGCATGAGGCTTATGATTAAGCTTAGGCTAATTATCGTATGCTTTTGATCATTGTTTTGATCGTTGTTTTGATTATTTTTTAGTCATCTCTGTAGCTCTTGGGTGTATCTGTGTCATTGTCATCGCGAATATTTTCATTGCGGTGGTAGCAAGAAAATACTTTTACCAGTAAGTACAGCTCAATATCAATTTTAGCATCAATATTAATCATATTTAATAGCAAGTACTCATTGTATGAATAACGAAAACTTTGGCTTTAATATTAGTTACTAATATTTTATTTTGGCAAAATGTAGCCTCAGTGTTTCGAATGTTTTAAATGGCTTAGGTTGATCATTTGCCTATGTGCTAAATATATCCCAAATATATCAACCAAGTTACTGTGATCAGGTGACCAATTTTCAAATAATGGTATTTATTTAGAAAGCCAACCTAAATGATGACAAATTGTCTAGTCACATTAACCTCGTGCATAGAATAAATCTTTTTGCAATTTCTGTCATTTTCTGCTCTCACCCTAAGATAAATTCAACAGACTTAGTTCAAAAATTCCTAGGTATAGGCCTAATTATGTTCTATATGATCAATTGCTTTTGGATAGCGGTGTCTCTATCAGATTTTTTACCATTAAGCAAATATAATAGTAGCAATAATAAAAATAAATTGAGGAAAGTTTGTACAATTTGAATGTATGTACCAAATATGCATGCATATTTATTTTGTGCTTGTATGTAGGCCTATGCATGTAGATGTGCATGCATGACGACGCTTAGTGAGACACCCTCTCATAGGCGTACGGGCGATTTCGGCAGTGGGGGGCAAAAAAAATTTTTTGCCCGAAAAATCTGACGACCTTTTTTTTTTAGTCATCCGCTCAAAATTCTTAAGATTTTTCCCGTCCGAAAAATCTGACGACCTTTTTTTTTTAGTCATCCGCTCAAAATTCTTAAGATTTTTTCCGTCCGAAAAATCTGACGACCTTTTTTTTTTTAGTCATTCGCCCAAAATTCTAAAATCTTACGACCTTTTTACCCCTGTGTGCCCGAAAAAATCCCTCCCGTACCTGTTTTGCCCGAAAAAAATCTCCGAAATTTTTTTGCCCGTCCAAGCCTCTTTTGCCCGAAAAATACATTTGCCCAAAATTTGGGGCGCACTTGCCCCCCTGGACCCCCGCCTCGTACGCCTATGCACCCTCTAAATACGCTGTCGTATCTAAATGATGATATCACCGTATGATGCCGATCAAAAATGAATCTAAATAATTCATATTAGAAGGTTTACTGGTAATGAGACAATGCTAGAATTTTATCAAATATGGCAATGATGATTAAGCTTACTTCTTGCAGTATGAGATTTGCAGAACATGACCGATGTCAGACGCTTATTTATTTGGAGTTGGAATGTGCAATGAAGATTTTACTATGTGGCCCAAAGACAGTCAGGAGTGTTGAACCCCCGCCACAACCCCACAGTAATTTTAACTCTTTTTGTTTACAACAGAAATACGAACTCCGCGCGCACAACAGCGAATAGATGCTATTACGAATTGGAGACGACTCGAAGGCTGGCGAATTCAGATGACCTTTACACTGAACTCCCAGTGCAACCAGTCTACGAGGAAGTTTACGAAAACATCCGCCATATTTGACTGATAGTCGTAGTTAGCTGTGCTTAGTTTAAATGTTTCTACCATTCCGGCCACATAGCAATTCAGTTTAAGCTGGTAACTCAGGCTATACTGTGACCATAGCATTTAAAGATAATTATATACCACATAAATTGTAATGAGGCAATGAATGCCCTTTGGCTAATTAATTGTGGATAAGGGACTTGATATCCAAAACATAATTGAATTTTCTGACGATGTAGTAAGTAAGGCCTTGGTGTATTTGAACGATTATTATGCTCCCAATGCCATTATAAAGCAGATATAAAGCATTATGTATATGGGATTTCTGATAATATTGTCAATGAGAATTATTTCAACTTCAATAGAAGCCTGCAATTCCATTCACAGTTATAATAGGCTTATTATAGTCGAAACTCCGACATTGCAAAATATACGTAGTCTATTGTAGGCCTAGAGCTACGTGACGTATTGTAAATTTAGTTACATCTATAGTCCCAGTAAGGTCACCAAGGACACCGGTACGCCATGCCTGTTTGATAGCCCTTTACCATAATTGCAGAGGTCAAACTAAGGGTGGAGCGATTGCTAAACCGCGTGGGGCGAATGGGGCATCTTCTGGAAACGATAGTCAGTTGTGCAGATGAGGGGACTGCCAAAACAGAACCGACGAGATCCTCTTTCTCTGGGACAAGAACTGATAAGACCAGGCACCCTTTGCATCTTGTTTCCCAGCTGAACAATAATTATTATTACAGCTTTCGTCAGAGGCCGCGTGACTTTACTCTGCGAGCAAAGTATGACCGTTATTTCATACCTCGACACCAGCATAAGCTTAATTATAACAATGCTATCTGGTCCACAATCTGTCACATTCAAAACAGACCACATTCAAACATGTGAATTGCCAACGTTAAAGCTGGAGGCAATCTTAGTTCATTTGTTGTCACCTTTTACTTTTTACTGTAGGTCTACCCACTTACAGTGTGTCATCTGGTCGTTTTTACTAAACGAAGAGGCTGTATGAAATTTCCTTGCGATGACGTAGCTTCAGAAATGTAGCTCTAGAAAATGCTGTGTAAACCGGCAAATCTCAAGTAAGCACTAAGCACTATAGTTTTGATATAATTGCAAGTTCTACCCGAATATTTTGTTGGTTACCAAAAAACATGTTTGTTATTTTAGACACTTTCGTTAAAGTAATATCCAATAAATTATGCTAATACTGCGGCACTCCCTGTTGATGTTACCCCCACCCACTAATAGCAATTAAAATTTATTTGGGGCGGTAACTTAACCATGCCGTTACAAGGGCTCCTACTCGCTACTGATGATTATTGCCTACACCTTATCCAGCAGTCGCTCAAGTATAATAACAAGCCATGTATTTCATTACACATGAAAGGAGTCCCATGAAGAGAATCTCCGAAGCGCAGCTTGTTCCTTTTGTAGGCCTATAATAGTAGGCCTGCTGGGAAAACCATCGTTCTAATTTTAAGCGGAAGAAAAAGAGCTAATTATTGTGATTATTGAGTGTGCTTACACAGACACTGGGCCAATTAAGAACCTTGATATAATTTTATGGTAGTATTGACTTTCAGTCAAATCGTTCGCAATTTACTGGAAACCCGGACATTCGCGAAAACTGCAGGCAAGTAGGCTTACATGCACAATTGCACATGTCACAAGTCCCGTAAATTATCACTTGTAAAAATTCGTGTACACTATTAGGTCGCTGTCGTGAATATTTTTAGGAAGTGAATATTATATGTATTGCTGCGTTGCGTTGTTGGAGAACAATAATATTCAGACTGAAAGTAGTTTACTGACTGCCAAAATGTTTCCAATTCTGAACTTCAAACCAATAGCACTAAATGTGCTATTGGCATCTATGGCCTTCGGTAAGTAGTTGCATTTCAATGAGCAGATGATTCGAGTTTATCGAAGAAGTCAGAGTAAGGTTCATCCTGTAAATTACGATTTAATTTTTGTAGGATTAATATTTATGGCAGGCAAAAACCTAGGAGAAATGCTTCTGGTGTGAAATTGAACAATGCAATGCGTGCCCTATCAGTGGCTGAGTCATCACCGGAAACGTTATCCCTCTGGTTTACAATGTCCGTTTCACTTGGGATGCTCCGTATAGTGCAATTTATAGCATTTTATTACATAGGCCTAACTAGCTGGGGTACCCGGCGTTGCCCGGGAATGTTAGGATTCGGGCCGTTCCCCGCCAATCCCTCCCTCCGTACCTCCCTCCATCCCACCATCCCTTCCACCCTCATTCCATCCCTCCCACTCTCCCACTCCTTCCCTCCCTACCACCCTCCCTCCAACCATCCCTTACATCCCTCCCTCTCTCCCACCCTCCCTCCCACCATTCCTCTCACCCTCCCACCCTCTCACCTCCCTCCCCTCCCACCTCCCTCCCATTTAACTTTGTCTGTTGTCTGAAGCTTGTTCGCCTGCGTCTGACGACTGTGATCACTCATTTCCACAGAGACTAATGTCTGCTGGATCGTGAGACTAATGCTGCCAGAAGCCTAAACGGGTGATCTACATGTATACACTATGAAATAAAAATCAGACAGCTGTAGGCTATTCTGGCTAAGTTACGGCCATCGTTTCATTTCACATAAAGTGTGACCTTACAAAACGAAACGATGGCCGCAATGGATTAAATTACCGGACTATCTAGATAAAAAAATTATTTAGATAGTCTGGCCAATTAGTCAACGAGACTGAATATTTTATGATAAAATTGGACAAGAAGGTGAATATTATTTGTATACCTTCTGCTCCGATTTATTCAGTGATTCATTTATTCAAGTATTTATATAGCACCACAAGCAACTACTTCAAGGGTGCTCTTGACTCCAGTAGGCCTACGGTTTTTAAATGAGCAGTTTTCAAGAGCTTATATAATGTGTCAGAGAGTGCCACAAGTTACAGGCTCAGCCCAAGAGGGAGGCCATTCCATGCCACCGGGCTAACGACAGAAATCTTTGCACTGATGATAGACTTGTCCGGGATGCTTATTAGCATTCTCTAGGCGATTTCGTAAGCCGGCTATAGAGGAATACAATGATTACATTGTGGAAGACGCGAACGCCATATAGGGGGGAGAAGGTTGTGGAGTACAATTTCTGACCATCCCTTTCTAAACTGTCAACAACACGTGCGCGTCGGCAGGCTCTCACGATTTTACACGAATTGCAATGTAAAACGTTTCAAATTTCTTACAAATAATTACCCTACGTACGGAGGAACATTTCGACAGGTAATTATGTGTCACTTTACGGCTCTTTATAGGTAAATTTAAGCATGGTGTCGTTCGCGTATAGGGTAAGGTTTCGCGTCGTGAGGGTCAGTTAGGGTTAGTGTTAGGGTTAGTGTCGTCATTAGATTCTTCAGATGTTTGCGTCGTCAGGGTCGGTTAGGCTTAGTATTAGGGTTAGTGTCGTCATTAGATTCTTAACATTTTTGCGTCGTGAGGGTCGGTTAGGGTTAGTGTTAGGTTAGTGTCGTCATTAGATTCTTAACATTTTTGCGTCGTGAGGGTCGGTTAGGGTTAGTGTTAGGGTTAGTGTCGTCATTACATTCTTAAGATTTTTGCGTCGTCAGGGTCGGTTAGGCTTAGTATTAGGGTTAGTGTCGTCATTAGATTCTTAAGATTTTTCCGTTGGTTCTTTAGCAGTTGTTGGTGAAGTTAGTAGCCTACAGCTTCACCAATAACTGCTAACATCAACTACCTTCTCCCCCCTATGGTCTTCGCTTCTTCCACAATGTAATCATTCTATTCCTCTAACCGGCTTACGAAATCGCCTAGAGAAGGCTAATATGCGTCCGGGATCCCTACACTACTGTAACACAGGTCGACAAAGATCAAGACTAGTAGGTAAGTTGAAGGAAGTCCTAGCTGGCATCGCCATACCAAGGAGAAGAGCCGTATTAAACACGCTACGCACTAGAAATCAATACAGACTATCAGCATGCAATTTGCAGCGTTACTGAGTTTGGATGTTTGACCAATAAGGCGTTCTGCTTAGTTTAGAATCAAGGGAAGCTCGTCGTCAAGATGGTAAACCAGAATAAAGGGACAGGCAAGTATAGTCGGAGCGCGATTTGACAAAAAAATTAACAGGACCTGGTGAAGTTACAGTGCCTGTTGACAGAACGAGTGATATAGTGCGAAGCTGGCGTAGTTGATGAAATCGGGGAGATTGAGACGATTGAGGTGAAGTGCAAAGGTAAGTTCCTGGTCCAATAATATATAGGATGCCAAAGTCTCGGATTGTGGTGGGTAACGTATATCTTCCATTCATTATCTAATTCATTTCAAGATTTATTTAGCGCCCCTTCAAGAATACCGCTCAGACGTGCTCCCGGTCCAAGCACGATGAAACAGAAAGTTTTAAGGATCCTGCGAACACTAATGAGTCAACCCTGTGTAACTGGCGCATAGTTGAGAAATTCAATAGAGATGTCAATATTAGGGTAGATGAGACAAATTCTGGCGCAGCCGAACTCCACACAAATTTGCTCTTTGCGGGGTTTTGGCTGAGACAGCTTGATGCCATCCATGTCTCCAATGCAGTCAGCGCCTGGCCCATAGCCCTGACTTTATGGGCGTCGTTAGATAACAGACGCTGCATGTACAATTGTGTATATCATCTGCATAAAGTTGGCCCAAGGCATCATGATGTTGATGCAAAAAGGATCTGATGTGGCATTTTGTCATTTAAAGTATGCCTAGGCCTCAAGCTTAAGCCTTCCTCCCAAAAGCGGTCCATTGTTTTCCCCCACCTTAAAAAGCAATGTAGACCAAAATGCCTGTCAAAACTACCGACCCATTTTCCATCTATCATTCCTCGCAAAGACCCTTGAAAGATTGGTTTCATCACAACTTATTCCCTGTTATGAGCAGGCTGGACTCTTTCCATTAATACAGTCTGGATTCAGAGACAGCCATTCTATAGAAAAATGCCCTCGTACCCCTTCAACCAGACGTGTATTTGGCCAGTCTAATCTCTTTCTCTTAGCGCTTTTTGACCCATCTTCTGCTTTTGACATGATGGACCCCATGAGACTTTGTATCAAAGATTGGAGTTATCCTGTGGCCTGTCTGGCATTCCACTTCTTTGGTTTCAATCCTACCTTACTGACCGCTCGCAGATGGCTGTCCTTGGAGCATCCAGGACTGAGTGGGTTAGGGTTACGTTTGGTGTTCCCAGGGACTCGGTACTTGGCCCCATCCTGTACAATCTTTTTACTGCTGACATGCACCTCAAATTTACTAAACACTCGGAAATTGACCATCGTTATGCAGATGATATTAAGGCCATTATGTCGGGTCTATGAATCATAGTTGGGAAATCCCTAAATAATTCATATACAGAAGCCCTTATCTGGAGCTCAATGCGTTCGACAGATCGTCTTGATCTTTTTGTTCCCAGGACTAGGACTGTTCTTGCACAACATCGGGCGTTTGTTGTGGTTGGTCCCTTTATTTTGAATGACCTTCATCCCGCATCACGGACTAAACTAATGACTAGTGTTTCCTTATCAGTTGCTTGTTCTGTATTTAAAAACAGTTCTTTTCCCTAGGAGTTTTTCGTACTGAGAGCGCATTTGAAAAGTTATTCTGTGAGTGGCGCTATCTAAATGTATAAACGCAATACAATACAATATAATAAGCTAAACATATTAAGCAGTTTTTTGATATGTAAGCGTTTTTTTAATTGCAGGAATCGCAGAATTTTCTGCATCTAGAAGCAGTATAGGCCTACCTGCAAATGGATCCTGCGGGAATTTACACGGTGAAGCGATTTGCTATTTCAAAGGCAGTGAGAGGCATATGAACTGGTACAATGCGAAGCAACTCTGCAATTCCTTTGACTCCACGCTCCCTGTCATTCGTAATGAAAATGATCAAGATGCTGTAGCAGGTTATCTAAGAAATCTTTCAATAAGCTTATCATACATGAGATATGCCAAAGTCTGGACAGCAGGAACAATCTCTACATATAGTAACTGGACTTGGATAAATGGAAAATCACAGAAGGGTTTTGTTAAAGGTTCGTCTTGTATTATGCTTCTTAGCTTTGAAAGGAGCGTATTGTAGTATCACAATAATTATTATCATTTCGGAAGTTGCATGTAGCGTCTCTTCAATGAAGGCTAGCCCTCCAGGCCATGCACGGCTAAAGAGGACAGTTTTTAGATTCAAATCAAATCAAATCAAAACTTGTTTATTCACAGAGATCAAGAAAAAACAGAACAACATAGAAAATGACAGTATAGGCCTAATAGTGTGAAATAAAATATAGAAGTCAGAATAACATAACTATTAAGTACGAGATCCCTGAGAATGGGTAACCCAGAAAGGGAGTGATGCCGCTAAACCTGGGTAACCATAGACAGAGATTTTGAATCAAGATGGTGGAAAGCACTAAGTAAGCGGAATAGAGAGGGGAGGAAACAAGTGTAGAGCTAGGAAAGGGAAGAAAAGGTGATTGAAACAAGTAATAGTAGAGAGTATAGTTTAGAGGCTATGACTTCAGATTAGAATGCAAAGGCTCCAACCCCAATGCATTCAGTAATGGAGGTAAAAAAAACCGTAACCCAAGCAGACAATGTGTACATTCTCAAGACATGGAAAAATGGAGAAAACCACAACAATAAGTTGAACAAAATGTTAAACAATAGTAGGTGAAAAAAAATTTCGATGCATGCATATATAATAGAAATCAAATAATTTATAAGCAGGTGGTCCACAAAATAAATTTATAAAAAGACAATAGTTGAACACAACCAGCAATTATTAGTAAGTGACATATGATCCCATTTAAATGAGAAGCTGATGGACAAATCATATAATATGACCACATAGACAATGGTGAAGAGATATATGTTATCAGATCCCAATAAGAAACTTTTTTAGCCAGTTTTTAAAAAGACTGGTGGAATTTAAGGCAGATATGTGAGTGTGAAGACCATTTCAAATTCCAGGACCCAAGTATTTAATAGAAAGTTGTTTAATTTTTAGGCGTGCATAATCACTGCGGTAGAAATGAGCATGCCTAGTAGCATGATCATGAAGTTTAGAGCCAGTAGTAAAATAGTTATTGAATGAGCTGGGCAATAGGTTATGGTGATAACGATGCATGAAGAGACCTATTTGAAATTTATTGATGTTCTCTAAAGATAGCAACAAATGATTTGAGAACAGTGGAGCAGAGCTAGATCTCCAGTGAGCACCACAAATTAGCCTTATGGCTCGTTTTTGCAAAGTAACCAGTGGTCTGAGGCGGGAAGGATAAGTAGAACCCCAGGAAATGTTACAATAAGACAGGTAAGGAAATATGAGTGTACATGTATAGTAAAGCTGAAATAGGATAGTTTTAGGGAGGCAATGTTTAATCCTGTGGAGGACCCCAATGTTTTTAGAGTTTTTTTTAATCAATGGTCGAAATATGGTCCGACCACTCAAGGTGATTATCTATAATGACCCCAAGAAATTTAGATGAATTAGTTTGGGTAATAGGGACATTAGGGTTGATTAGAAGTGACCTATTCACATCAGGGATTATTTTCTTTCCAGTATGAAATAAAATAAAATTGGTTTTATCAGTATTAAGAGATAGTCTATTAGTTTTAAACCATTCTTCGATTGAGGCTAATTCATTATTTGCTATGTCGAATAGGTGATCTATGGAGTGGTGAGAGAAGAAGACATTAGTGTCGTCAGCAAACAGTATAAATTTTAATATGGATGATGTCATGGACAAGTCATTAATGAATAACAAAAAGAGCAGTGGTCCGAGTATTGACCCTTGGGGTACACCACATGAGATATTCAAAGCCAACGATTTCTGACCTTTAAAATAAACAGCAGAGTGGAGTGGCCACTAGTCTGCGCGCTAAACGCAGTGCAACAGGGATGCATCAAAATGACCTTGACTATTACATTATAACCTTCAGATGACCCCGGATGATAAAAACAAGATCAAAAATGAATTCTACATACCCGAATCAGTAACATTAGAGGTATTACACATGTATATCTTGTAATAAATGAAAAAGATGAAACTCAGTGACCTTGATCCTTGACCTCTATAACCTTAAGATGACCTCTGATGACACAAAGAATATCAGAAAGGAATTCTACGTACCTGATATAGTACCATTAGAGGTATTACACTTGCATAAGCTGTAAGAAATGAAAAAGATAAATTTTCCAATATGACCGGTGGCGGCCATATTGGATTTGTCAATTACGTCATTCGTGGCGTCATGGCGGACAAGCACCTCGGTGATTTTTCATGTCCAGGGACCCACTGACTGATTGGAAGTGAGAAACTCCCCCAACACCAAAGTGCATACGGGACCTCAAGGCACATCATGGATCAAATTCTATAGAGGCAGCCACATAATATCAGAAAGAAGGCGAAGAAGTAAGGTCTCCATGGAGTGGTATTTACTATTTCCGGAAACCTGACTAAAAGGATGGAATACCATTTTTATCATGGAATTGTGTGAGCTGGACAGCTACAATCTTCTTAATAATTTCAGATAAAAGTGAAACATTAGCTACAGACCTAACATTAGTTGGATCCGTCAGATCCCAATCTTCGCATTTATGCACTGGAACAAGGATTGACCTGTTCTGTGGCGCAGGAAAGATGCCATCACGGACAGGAGTGTGAGTGTTGGAAAAGGGACTGCAGTGTCCATGAACTTCTAGTGGATGAACTTATAGAGAGGGTCTAGATCGTTGTAGTTGTATTGTATTGTGATGAGCAACTGAGTTTGACATGGTAATCAAAACGTTTTCTACTTAGCCTAAATGTTCAACGATTTAAAAGATGCAATAGTCACTGGATAAACAAAAGACAGTGAAAATTAATCGGCTGCCAAAGAAATCATTGTATGACTTAGTATCCACTTATTTAAAGTTCGTTTAATTATAAAACCCTGCAGGTAATATGCAGTATTCGTCTTAATATCCGCAGTAGGCCTACTTCATTTTTTTATTAAACTATTTTCTTTAGTATTCTGCTTTTCCTGTGTTTGCACAGTTGAATTTCAAGAAATCGAAAGCGACTGGACCGACTGGAGCCACTATGGAGCGCTAGATACAAATTTTAAGTTCACTGCACGTGCTGCTTCTGAGGAATTACCCTACATTTGTCAATATCAGGGTGCGTTGCTACATAGCTACTGTAACATCTTAAGTAGCAATTTATTTATTTATTAAGTAAGTACCTGTATATACCGTCTTTATTACTCCACTTACGAACGCACAATTGGACATAAAACATCATTATAATACATCGAAGTAACTAAATGGATAGCAATGAAAGTTACAAAGCAAATTAAATCACACGTTGAAAGAACTTACTAATACAGGGTGGCCCAGTAGAAATGCAACAACTTTGACGCCTTATAATTTCAATATTCTTTATCTCAGCGTCTTGTCTAATATTACCCATTTTATCAACCTGCAAAATATCTTCGAAACACTCTTACGACATTTTGAGATAATGCTGTTAATATTCGATGTGCCGTTTTATTGCCATAAGACTGAAAGATAAAACAAAAGTCTGAAACTGAATATATCAATCCTAGACAATCACTAAGTACTAACAATTAATAACAAGAATTAATATATTGAGTGAATTTACCATCAGTCAAACAAAATAATACTCAATATGTCCACCACGTGCTTCAATGACCGCAAAACCAATGAACATGTCTCAATAATCTCCCTCGACTTCTCCAAAGCATTTGACTCAGTCAAGCACTCTGCCCTTTTTGACAAAATTTCCACTCTTGATATCCCAGACCAAATCTATAACTGGCTAGTTGAATATCACCTTGAACGCTCTCACCTCACAGTATTCAAAGGCCACACTTCGACTCTCCTCCCAATCAATGCCAGTATAGTTCAAGGCTCTGTCCTAGGACCTACCAATTTCTCCATTACTGGTTCAGACCTGCATCCTGCTCAACCACTTAATCTCATGCTCAAATTTGCTGATGACACTCACCTCCTTATTAAAAGCACCCAAGCTTATACCATTTCATCTGAGCTGCACTTGATCTTTACTTGGACTTCTGCCAATAACCTTACCCTAAATAGCTCTAAATCTAAAGAAATGATCATTTTCCGCCCCCGTCACCAATCTGACCCTCCTCCACCATTACCTAATATAACCCGAGTCAAAACTATGAAGATACTGGGTGTCATCCTTCAAGATAACCTCAAACTCACAGCCCATATAGACCACCTTACAGCTACCTGCTTCTCTTCTCTCTATGCCATCAGAAAGCTCAAAACCCATGGCCTCTCCTCCTCATCCATCCTTAATGTTACCAAAGCCACTACTGTTGCTAAACTACTTTATGCCTCCCCATCCTGGTGGGGCCTCACCCTGGCCTCTGACAGAGAACGCCTCGAAAAACTCCTAAAAAGAGCAAACGCCTAGGTTACTTAGAGCAAACCTTCCCAACTGTCTCCGAACTTACCAACATAGCTGATGCAAAAATCCTTTTCTCCATTATACACAACCCCAAACATGTACTTCACCAACTCCTACCTCCTCTCCGACTCCCCTCCTCTCACCAACTAAGACCTAGAGCACACAACTATACTCTCCCACTAAAGGACAATTCTCAATTTATACCACGATCATTATATAAAAATATTTACTAGCTTACTTAAAGACTAACTAATTGAACTTTTAACTTTAATTATTCATTATCTCTTATGTTAACATTTCTGCGTTATTGTCAGATTGTCTTTTCTCATTAAAACAAATATCCTATATATATCAACACGAGACGACTAATGATCGATGGCTGAGTCCACCAGTGCTTGGGTTATTTCAGCCCAGCAACAAAGAATCACTTCTTTCAAATGTTCAACGTCACGTATCGGTTCGCGATAGCCGATAGACCAGTTGCTGGAGAAAAACCCCATATCGAATAGTCAGCCGATTTCAATTTCTTTCGGGCTCTTAGCCTACTCGTCCCATGATTGTTGTCTTAACTGCAAATTAACTCTTGAATTTGTGCAATGTTCGCTGCTGTGCGCGAAGAACGTTTCCGACCACAATTGCGGCTGTTAGACGTTCCCATAGCATCAATTTGTTTAATCAGTCGATGTAGAGCATATTTCCCTTCCATTTTCTGGAAGGGAATTCTATCATCATCTGATGTGCATTGTATCCTTTTTCTGCTTTAAATTTTTTTATTAGAATTCCATCCTCTTCCATGAGCGGCGCCATAATGTTCGTTATTTAGGCCTACATTATTGAGAAGTGTGCGCCGCACCGAAATGTTTATAAAAACGGTGTTGTATAGCGGTACAAGATTTGACACACTAGTAGAGTAGATGATTAGGTTACTTTCAATTTGGTAGGCTATGTTCGGATAACAATTGTTCAAGTAATATCCATTCAAATTAGTTGCATTCCTATTGGCCCACACTGTAAATTAGCGTAAAACAATTGAACAGTTGCTCACATTTTCGCCTCTTGTTTTGGATCTATTGAGTAGGCTATATCGTCGTAAAATGTTATCAACCTGTTTCTGGCGCATCTCTTTAAGAACAAGATAATATGCTGAAAGAGTGTAAACTTACTTCTTTGTACTGAGTCTGAGCTTCCAATAATTAATGTAATAATTACATTAATTGCTTTCAATTGTGCAAATCGATTGAGTTTCACGGCGATGAACCAATGAACCATGTTTGGGTTTAATTAATAAGAATATCATTCTGTACAAAATAATAATCTCAGCATTGCTGAATATGTTTCAGGCTCCAATTGCAACGCCTCTAGAGACAATGTTATGAACAAGAATCAGAAATGTCTCAGATTGATTGGTGACAGTCGATCGTGGTATGATGCAAGAAATCAATGTCTCGTGACTAAAGGAGATTTAGCTGTGATACGCGACGCCGAACTTGAATATCTGAAACAGTTGAGATTTAACCAAAGCTATTGGATTGGATTGAGGAAGAAATCTTTTCGTTGGACTCTTGTTGATGATGGTTTGTCAAGAATACTAACTTTTCTCTACGGATGTCTTCTAACAAATTGGCACAGGTTGAAGACACAGCAGTGAAAGTAATGCAGCTGGTTATGGGAAGCTGTTTGGCATTATCACCGTGCTCGCACACAATTTAAGATCCTCACTCTGATCCTAAAGGCTCAACGGGACCTTGCCCCAAAATATCTGACTAATGTTAGCCTATACTTCGTCCTCACTCAACTTCCTCCCACCGCCCACTTCGTTCATCCAAGAGACTTGACCTCTTGGTTCCTCGGTCTAGAACTGCTATGGCTCAGTCTCGATCATTTGCCTCAATTGTTCCTTCTCTTTGCAATTTTCTTTCCCCTTCTGTTCGTTCTACACTTCTGTATGGTAGTCTCTCCTCTGCTTTGTACGGTATCTTCTTAAAACCTGCTTCTTCTCGTGGGCCTTGCGCTCAGTGAGCGCCTCTGAACGGTTCGCCCTTCTAGAGGCGCTTTATAAATGCTCAAATACGATACAATATAATACATCGTCTAGTTTGAGATTTTGTTGTGATTTAAATTTAGTCCAGCTACATTGCAGTCTCATTAAAGATGCCAATAATTATTGTATTCCGTTGCTTCCTATTTCAACCGTGCTAAAAATTCATATTTTCTAAGATTTGCATTGCATCGCAATTTGTCTCTAATTTGTATTTGCCTAGCCGAATCAAATGACGAGGTTAAATACACCAATTGGGACAATGTATTTGCAAGTGATGGCGAATGTATTTCCTTTAAAACGTCGGAGGGCACATGGCAGGCAATTGGATGCAGTGAAGTGGGGATTGTTGTGTGTCAAAGAGGTAAGCTTAAGCCACAAAATCAAAATTGCCTGTTACATGCATACAAAATTATGATAACTCGGTTAAGATCACGTTTTGAAAGCAAATACCATTTTCCTATATAATAATAATCTTCGCTAATTAACATTCAGTCTGACGGACCCCATAATGATTATACAGATACAAGTTATACGAAATACGGCCAGCTTCGCACGACACGCAGGTCGGCTACAACAGGCTCGGTAGCTTAGCACTAATGGCCTAAAATAATATAATATTAATATTAATAGCCTAATACAATAATATAAGGTAATATAATAATTAATATAATAAATATAATAATAATAATAATAATAATAATAATAATAATAATAATAATAATAATAAATAATATATAGGCCTACACTATTGTCTACATGTAACTCTCACTGACATAGTATGATGTAGTCCATTTAGCCTACTTGCAAAATGTTCTTATTGAAAATAAGATTGGAAAGGGATTTATCACCAGAATGCTATATAGTTAACCTGTTTGACGATAATAGTTTAGTAATTATATTATATTTAACTTTTGATTTTAGTTTACACGTTTTTATTACCTATTATTACTTCGATGTATTATAATGATGTTCTGTGTCCCATTGTGCGTTTGCAAGTGGAGTAATAAAGAAAATACTTACTTACTTACTATTCGTCCCTTTTAGACACAATGAAATGCCTGCTGCGTTCTCTTGCTCTCATGTCTCGTTAAGTTTCACGCCCTGGGACAATTCAGTCTATCACTGCCATAGTCACTCTAAAAGTTTCGAATGGAAAACCTCTCGTTTCCATTTTTTGCTTTGTTCTTCAGTTGTTTAAAAGTCGATGGTCTTGGTCATGGTGGAAGATAAGCGCAGACTTTTCTCTTTACGACTGGCACTTAACTAGATTAATGCATAATTATTACGAATGTCAGTTTTAGAACAAGGTGTGATATCTGGTGCGTCGACTGTGGCTACGTTTGCTGAAACCATCAACACATTTCTTTGTAAGCTAAATAATATTAACATTTTAGCGACCTTTAACAATAGTTCGCAGGTTTACTTCATTGGGGGTGCATTACAAGACAACTAAGAGCCAAAACTTAATATGCATAGACCTAGAGAATGTAACGCAAAGGTTCCAAAACGGACTCTGGGTATTGGTAAGCCAAAAGAGACAGGACTTGAGAAGTCACCAAAGTTCATTCATTCATTCATCCATTCATTCATTAAGCGTTTCTTCAAGTGGATCACCAGAGTTTGAATGCTATTGCAATTTCCCCAATAACTAGGTTTCACTGACAGAATGATGTTTTTGCCTAAGTCTTCTTACAAAGTTTCTAATTGAAAATACTATTCATCGCTTTCAGACACAATGAGATGCGTCGTATACCACTCTTGTTGTAAATGTTGTGTCAAGTTTTACGACCTTGTACAATTCAGTCTAGACCTATATCTGCTATAGTGACTCTAAGATTTAGGAATAGAAAGCCTTTCGTTTCCTTTTCTCTGCTTCGTTCCTCAGTTGCCTCAAATCCGATGGTCTTGATCATGGTGGAATAGCAGCTTGGTCTTTTCCATAAGTATATGATTGGCAGTTGGTACTTAAAATAGATTCGTGTATTATTATTCCGAATATTGGTTTTAGATGAAGGGGTGGCATCTCCGGCATCGACTGCGGCTACGTGTACTGAAACCATCAACGCGTTTCTTTGTAAGCTAATTGACAATTTCACGACCTTTTAAAATAGCCTGCGGTCTTGCTTAATTGGGAAACATTAGAAGGCAGCTGAGAGCTAACATCAGATGTAGGCTTATAGATGATGTAAAGAAAATATCCAAAAATGGACCCCTCTGTAACCAAACGTGACAGGGACCCAAGGAACTTAGAGAAGCCATCAATGTGAATTCATTCATTTCTAAAGTTGCCTTTAAAGAACTACTCAGACTATAGCGTGGCAAATTAAAGCTTTTAGTTGAACTAAAAACGCTTCCGTAAGAGTCCCATGAAGTATCCGCCGCTCTTGGGTGAGCCCATTCCGGACCATTGGGCCCACAACGTGAAAGCCTAGACTCTGATTAATTATTGCCAAATACAGTGCCGGCGCTAGGGTACCTGAGGCCCCCCCAAAACTTGGGGGCCCCATACCTCGAACTGTCATCTCAGCACAATGTCTCACAATATAAGTGCTGAAACACATAGTATAAGACTTCAGTAAATGTCCCCTCCCAGGTGTTAAATTTTTTGGAATTTCCATGCTGTAATGGTAGAATTTTAAGCTGTCATCTATTTTAAAAAATCTCATTTTTCAATGCTGCTAGTCATGGTTTAGGACTTCAGAGTGTCCCCTCTCCATTACTTAAATTTGTCCGATTTGCCAACTATAATGGTAGCATTTATAGGCTGTCATCTTAGCAAAATTGATCATTATTGATGGGCAGCGGATGATAGTTATGAAATATTTCTGAAATATTGGAGATACAAGGATTCCGTTCCAACCACAAATTGTGGGCCGTGCCCCTGTCCACACCCCAAAATCTGATCTTTGGTTGAAGGACAATGCTCTATTGGTTTGCGTAATATTATTTTGTATGGTTTGCGTTAAAACATAATTCGGTGCGTGGTTTGAACAGTCATATAAATTACCAGCTACATTTGAGGCCCCTTGCAAACTTGAGATCAGACACATACCAAGGACATCTGTGACCCTACACAAGCTTTAATGTTTGGGCCTCACACAGGTTTTATTTTGAGGCCTCATCCAATTAGCAATTGGAATAAGTTACAATTTATAAACGTTGTGTTTGAGAAAGTGGACGAAATTGCCTGAGTTAGTTTAAATGGCTTTATACTTACGCCCAAAATCAGTATGGTATTTGCATTAGGTCTGCTATGGCAGTGCCATATGGTTAGTTGAGGCATACACCAGACCGGATCTGTAAAGTCACAAATAGGCATAATGACCAGCTAAATTTGGGGGCCCCTTTCAAACTCTAATGGCTTTATACTTACGCCCAAAATCAGTATGATATTCCATTAGGTCTGCTATGGCAGTGCCATAAGGTTAGTTGAGGCATGCACCAGACCGGATCTGTACAGTCACAAATCGGCATAATGACCAGCTAAATCTGGGGGCCCTTCAAACTCGGGGGCCCCCGGCCGGGGAGTACGGGGGTGCTAGCGCCGGCACTGGCCAAATATACGTTTGAGTCTCTTGTCTGATCGATCATTAATTTTCTTCTTTGTTTTTAGTTACCTATGCAGTCATTGTGACCATCTGTCTAGTCGTCATGCTAATTATCATCGTAGCGTTCATCGTCCGAAAGTAAGTGACTTTAAACAAATTTGAAAGTAAGTGATTTAAGATGATAGGCCTATGTATTTACCAATAAGTTAGTATTTCATAGACATAATGCTTAGAGGTTCGAATTTGATTAGCCTGTGTGAAATTAAACTAATAAAAAATATAAATATGTTTAGGCCTAAATGCAATGCTTCAATAATTATTCACGATGACCATGGCATCTCAGTATCATCAGGCCAAGTTACGGGTCTAGCAAAAACGTAATTTAAAAATACTGTTATTAAAGAAGTCAAAAACTTTGTGGTCATCATATTCAAGATTATTTCACATTATCTTGCTTGCAGTCAGTGTTCACATAGTATTAACGCGTCGAAAAGTGACTCAGCAGAAAATAGGAGATATCAGGATTTGAAGACGACTCAAAAACAGGCAAACCAAGATGGCACGCCTACCTACGCTGAAATCAAACTGCAACCACTTTATGAGGAAGTCCGTCAACTCGGAAATTGATGAACACGTTCAAATAACTTACAATTAAGACCTATTAAAGAATGATATTTTGCTATAATATAATTATTATCTCAACGCGTTTTGCGAATTCGTGAAACATTTGCTTTCATTAGGCCTAACTTGACATTTGAACCAGCTAAGTTATCGTTTCAACAAGCTGACAAAATTGCATTGCATTTATATTGATAGATGCTTAAATTACTCAGATATAGGGTGATTGTCAGCCGGAATTCTACAAGTTTACGCCTTACTTGATGCTGCACGTGTTTGTGTACTTTTGTGTACTTTCCATTAGGGCCTATTTTAACTCGTGAACTTTTCTGCCATTATTCATGGGGAACAGGCCCGCCGAGAGGGGGGGGCAGAGGGGGCAAATACCCAGGGGCCCGGCGACTTTTAGGGGCCCGGAGGGGCCCGGGCAACAGTGATTATAATATGTTTCATTATGTTGATTACGGGCGGCGGGCCCAACCTATAATCACTTATATATTACTTAGCCTATTGTTTGTGATTTATGTTGTTTATATAGACCTATAGCCTAATAGGCTATTACTGTTACACTACAACAGCTGTTTAAGTTTCAAACAACTGTCCATTACCTTAGTTATCAGTGTTTTGCCAAAGAACACGCTCTCTTCCGTCTCAGAACGTTCTTTTGCTAAATTATGCGTTGTCAGATTTCAATCACAAGCGAACAAATCTAGATGATAAATTTCTCTCGCAACGATGGAATATTTTATAAACACAAATCTGGAATACAAAAAAAGAAAAAAAGGCTAATAAATTTGAAAAGGCAAAAATTGGTAAGCTTATACACTAGCACACTATTTCCATTTAGAATATCAAAAGAAGGCAACTAGAGCCCGTAATTAGGCCTACTCCTACATCGGTTGATTCTAGTGAATTAAACGTGCCTGTATGATGATCGTATAACTGAATGGATGAAAATGAAGTTTGTGGTGCTAATATCTTAATTCCAAATGAAAACATCATAAATAAGAATAATGAAAATGCTGAAATTATGGAAACTGTAAAGAGGCATTGTTGGCACTCTGCCGCCGGGGCCCGCGCGTTTAGACCTAGATGCACAAACGATTGAGGCGATAATTATAGGCTGCTATTAAGTTTTTAGAAACCAGATAGAAACGGTCCTCCAAGACATTCGGACAATCTTCCATGCAGGCGACGAAGAAAGAGCATTTCCGAAGTGCATTTTTAGGTTCGCAGACAAGATAGATAACTAGCAGGATATTATAAGAGATATTGCTGCAGTTAAATCCAGAAAGGTTGCTTGTTGATTACAATATTATTTGAAAATTAAACTCTTAACATTAAGAACTGATTAAAATCATAAATGTAAGCATTAGCGTACATTCATACCCACACTATTGTTATTTTTATTTGTTTTTGTGTGAATTTGCTCAATAAGTCTAAAGATAGTTTGGGCCAGTGACTGCTCAGCCCAGGGGCCCGGAATTTCTGTCGGCGGGCCTGATGGGGAATGTACCGAATGGCTGTTAGGATAGACTAGTCACTTAAAATGTAGGCTTACAGTTATCAGCTAACCACATGCATGGGGACGATAATAACACTCTACAAGTTTTGTCAGGATAGACTTGTCACTCAAATAGGTCTATAAGGGAATTTATGAAGGATGAGTAGGCCTAATTATGGATAGCTCACGAGGAGGCTGGAGGAAAAGCAACTAATTTTGATTACTTTAAACGCTGACTGCAGTGACGGAAAAACAGCAACATTGGAAAAGCATATCGGTATCTGATGGGAACTCTAAAAATATGTAATCTATGGTACACTGTTCTAGGAGATATATATTCTCCTCCTTCTTGTGTCTTTCCGTTTCCGGGACGCCAAAGTATAGAAAATAATAATTATTGTTCGTAGTGATTTATTATCAAATGTCTTATAATAAAATCTTACGAACACAACATGGCGCAGCCGACATTTTAAAGGAACATATAAACGTACGACATATAAAGGAACGCGTTTGTATTCGCTAAAATCAAACAATATTCTCGAACGTTCTGAACTCTCCGCGTGACACGATGAGTCAAAGCGGCAAAAAGGCGATAAAACCGGTACCGGAAATACCAACAATGACGGAAAACAGCGAATCTATGGCCATAATACTACAGATTATGCAACAGCAAGCCGATGAACGACAACAGCAAGCCGATGAACGGACACGATTACACGACGAACTTCGTCAAGAGCGCAAAGCTACGGAGGAGCGTTTCGGCCTTCTACTACAGGCAATACAACAATCAGGTCAGCTTCACACTGCCACTCAAGCCTCTCCAACAATACAGCCACACGCGCTCCGCCTCCCGGCTTGCACCAATCTATTATCTGGCACCCCAACTATGGCCGAATTTTCCACATGGCGAAAATCGTGGCAAGATTTTGCACTAATCAATCGCGTCACTCAACATGACCGATGATGTTGATGTCTGCCCCTGTAACTGGATATGCCATGAGTTTTACTGTGGTCGTCTCCGTGCTGACATGGATAGGTACTGATTTAGGCCAATTTCCATTTTTGTCCCTTAGAGAGTAAGCAGTGTTAATCGCTTTTTGTGATGGATGTGCCTGATCTGATGGTTGATTCCGGGTGCGTTTTTGACAAACTACCTGGAAGTGTCCTTTTATAGCACAGTTTTTGCAAACGGCATCTTTTGCGGGGCAGACACTGCGACGCACATGGGGCTTTCCCCCGCACCAGTAACATTTTCCACTTGTGTGATTTATTTGATGTGTTGGAGGCGATTGGACTGTATCCATGGGAGGCGTGTTATCGTGCTCTCTCGAGTTGGCTTTAGTTCCAGCATATCGAGCAGTGGTAATTGTTTTTGTTTGATCAGAGCATGCAGATTCAGATGCTCTACAGACTGTGAGGACCTGATTGAGGCTCGGGGCTGGTCGGATCTCCAGCAATTTCTTTTGTAGCTCAGGATCTTGAATACCAACCGTGATTAGCGTGATCAATTGCGTATCGATGCAATGAGTGCATGTATCTGCTTGCTGGCCGATTTGTCGCAAAGCGACGAGGAAATGTTCAAAGGATTCGCCCGGTTGTTGGCGACGGGTGAAGAAGTGGAAGCGGTCAACTATGTACTTAAAATGATCTTCAAGTAGCAGTAGCCTGGTAGCAATGCCTCAATGCAAACCTCAGGCACACATGTATGAACTCAGTCAATCAATCAATCAATCAAGCAATCAATCAAGCAATATTCGGTTATTAAAAGTATTAAGCTGATACAGACGCAATTTTAAAAAAATGTGCAAGGCATTTACGGAGACTGTCACAGCCTAAGGATGAAATATTATGTTACGGTAACATTGTAGGCCTACATTGTATGGTATTGTATCTGACCATTGACAAAGCGCTTCTCGCAGCAAGAGCCTTTCAGAAGCCCTCCCAGTGAGTTCAACCCCGAGCGAAAAGGCAGGTTTTTAGACCAAAGGAAGACGAGGATACACTACCCGAGAGGATGACAGAGCGAATTGATGGGGTAAGTCCATTCCATAGGGAGGGCCAATGCAAGCAAATGATCTGAATTGAGCCATGGCGGCCCTGACTCGGGGTACAAAGAGTTCAAGCCGATCAGAGGACCTAAGAGGACGCAGCGAAGTGGCAGAAATGGGGCGACCTATAGGAACACACAGAATAGGTCTATACTTCTGAGTAAGACCCAATTGAGACTTATGAATCAAGATCAGGGACTTTAAATTGTATACGGACCGAGAGTGGAAGCCGGTGAAGTTTTTCAGTCAAGAATGTATAAATGTGGGAGAATCGAAAAAGACGGGCAATGAGCCTAGCAGCAGTATTGAATGCAGACTGTAGAGGAGCTGGGTGAACCTTAGCAGATATTGTTTGGATGTTTACACAGAATACGCGAGATGAAGTAATGACGATACATGTTACAGATAATCAGAAGTTACGGGGTCTAGGTCGAAGGTTATATCCTTAACTGAAAATGGGAGATAGATCTACGCAGTAAAGACAGGATGGTGTGATTAGGATCATTTTAATTGCTTTAAACAGCTGCACATACATGTCATGCTCATGTGACGTTTGCATCCAGTTGACTAAAATTCTTCCGGCGTGCCTAGATTTTGATAATTATGATAATTAGTGTATTGATTCTAGTGAAGAGCACCAACAACTGCATAGAGAATGCATAATTAGCCTATTATTAGAATTTGATCATCCGCAATAATTATTATTGTAGGCCTAAATGTTACAACTTTGCAGAGCAGTTGTTAATCCTCAATCCAAAGCACAGGATCTAAGGTCTTACATTTTGTCTTGCTGATAGTCTTCAGTAATTAATTATTTTTCTTCAATTTATAAGCCTCGTTTATTCGTCTCCTTATTTCTCTCATTTCTTCATCTCCTTCTTTCTCTTCTCCGTTAGGCGTGTGCGGTCGATGAGGCCTTAGCAAGACGTCTCCAAATTGTGGGGCGCGGTGGTGTAGTGGATATGTTCGTCGCCTTGCAGCTGAAAAGTTGCGAGTTCGAATCCACCTCAAGTCGCCGCGTAGGGACCTTGGGCAAGTCCTTCACTCGCAATTGCTCAGCGCTTCGGCATGAAACTCCGATGCAGTATCCTCTCTACAGTCGGGAGCGCCTCTGAGTAGAAAGCTTTAAGGGGCGCTATAACAAGTGCACATACAAACAAACAAATTCTTCTGCCCTGGTTTTGTCCACGGCTTTTCTCATGCCCATGCGCTGTGTAGCCTACTTGTATCTTCCATCACGTTCTCTATCCATAAGTTCTAAGTCATACCTGCACGATAACGTTGACGAAGCGTTGTCATAGTTACATGTATGTGGCTATTGCTGCACCACTAATGGGGGAAACCCGCTGAAAGCGTCACCCGGTGCAGATGAGATTACTGCCTAGATAGATGAGGGTTCATTTCGTGCAACTGCCCTCTGACTTGTCTACAGTTACTGTAATAATTGTAGTCGATGCTTTCTCTGTATCAGTGAACGGATCATCCGGGCGTTGATCTAATTAGGTTAAGCCTATTCACGAAGGCACCTCATACCACTGATACCAACGTTTGTTTTCACACGACGATAAAATATCGATAATCACCACAATCTTCGTCAGAGGCTGCGTGACTATCTGCTAGAACAGGAGGCCCGTAGTTACATACTCTGAAAATCAGACTATACCAACAATCACTGTTATCTGCGCCGTAATTATTGTTTATTAAGCCACAGTCAGAGCTCTGAAGAGGTCGATTGCATTGAAATGTTCCTGGGACATTGTAGGTCCTTCTATGTGGAATGACCTCCCTCCCACTATCCCTAGTAAGATCTTATCGGGGTGTCATCTTCAGCTCTCTGCTACTTGAAGTCCTTTTTTATTTCTTCTGGGCTGTCACGCTGACAGCGCCTCTGAATAGCTAGTCTGTAAGAGGCGCTTTATACATGTAAATGCTTATATACAATACAATGTCAGACGAGCTGGATTCCTCCCCTCCAATTCCCGAAAAGCAGACATTAAGACTGAGGCTGCTGATGCCGACCTCTTCACAGCTGTAATTAAGAACAACGATCATGTGCTATATGGCTACTTCGTAAATTTGTCTCCGATAGACATCCTGGCCAATAGGACCTACAAAGCCGCATCCATTTCAACTAACCAGTAAAAACAATAAGACTTCATGACACGGATGCTGTAGACCTATAAAAACGTTTATCAGGCTTCATCCGCTGCTATCTTTGTGCTTGTTAATTAGCTGTCTCGTTATGTCGGCCGCTCATTCTATCAATAAAACGAATATATATATATATATAAATTATATATATCAACGTTAAGGGTAATCTCTGTCCATTTACGGTCACCGTTTACAATCCCCAATGTCAATGTGTTATCTTGTTCCATTAACAATCGAAAAAGCTTATAGCCTAAAATTGAAAGTTCCTAACGCTGACGTAGCGCTAAAAAATTAATGTGTGTCGCGGACATAACATACATGTAGCATCCTCATTTAACAAGGTCATGCAGATAGCAAGCTTTGTGCAGCTTTGCCTAAACGCTTATCGAAGCTATCATTAAGAAATGCTCTGTATGCCTACTCATATAAATTGTCTGGGTTAGATCTAACAGATAACTTCCTGTTGCAGCCGACTATAATTATGGCCGCCTATTATTGTCTGCCCTCTGACTTGTTTACTGTTACTGTAACTGTAGTCGATGCTTTCTCTGTATCAGTGAACGGATCATCCGGGCGTTGATCTAATTAAGTAAAACCTATTCGCGAAGGCACCTCGTCCAGCTGATGCATCGTGCATTGGTATTTGTTTGCATTTCAATTTGTTTACTATGTTAGTTACGAATTTATGTCTTAGTTTTTCACATAACGTAGTTGGCGTGGTGAATTTTTCTCAGCGAAATTCTCTCAGTTGGCCTTGGCATTCGGGACCTTTGACCGCTTTTGAGTGTCCCGTGCATACTGCCTAATCTAGACAAATGTAGGTTAATGTAATAATATGATATTAGTGCGAACTGCAGGTTGGTTTCTGAATAAGTTATGTTATATTAGACACTTTCGCTTTCTTCTTTAGGTCTGCTACCTCCCGGCAGGTCCAGATGCCCAACACTTTCGCTAGGATAATAAAAATTCCCAGAAATTATGCTTAAACTGCAGTTGCTGCTGTTGAAGTTACTCCTAAAGACAATGCTACAGCATCTCAGGCCTACAGTCTTTAAAACCTACAACGAGTCAAACAATAACCTACATGTATAATTTGTATCCTATGCATTAACGTAGACTGTTCTAAGGGATTGGCCATAATGCGCAATGCGGTCTTTTTGAAAACAAACCCTGGAAAAAACCATCGTTCTAATTTTATGCGGAAGAGAAGAGCGCCAATTATGATTATTACGTGTATTTAGAGGTCTACACAAACACTGAGCCAATAAAAAACCTTGACATATAGTAGAATTGACTTTCGGTCAAACCAATCGCAATTTACTGGAAACCCGGACATTCGCGCAAACTGCAGGCAAGCACGTCTACATGTGCATGTCACAAGTCCGCAAGTGATCACTTAGGCTATCAGAATAAGAATAAGAATACTTGCGGGCCTACAGCATGATACCGTTGAAATGAATAGTCTTAGGCGGTGAATATTATTAGCGTGCACTGTTGTGTTGCATTGTTGGAGATTCTGGCTGAAAGTAGTTTAGTTACTTACAGAATGTTTCCGATTCTGGACTGCAGCAGGTCAATAGGAATACGTGTTCTATTGGCAATAGCCTTCGGTGAGTAATTATATGTTTATGAGTAGGTGGCTCGTGTCTATCTCTGTAAGCGGACGTTCATCTTGCATTTTAGTATGATTTAATTTTTAGAAATGATGCAATGGCAGGCAACAAAACCTAGGAGAACTTTTTATGGCGTGCATTGGATAATGTAGGCGTGTCTGATCAGTGGCTGAATCATTCTTCGTGAAATGATCTCTCTCTCTCTCCTTAACAATGTTCGTCTCGCCCGGGATGCTGCTCACGATGCAATTTGTAGATGTTATTACCTTTTAATTAAGCAAAGTTACATTGGGTTAATTAGCGCTTTTGGTCTAATGGATGAATGGATGGGCTGATGGATGGATGGGTGGATGGATGGATGGATGACTGGTGGTGGATGACGGGTGGGTGGATGACGGGTGGGTGGATGGAGAACAGAAAACAGGATGGACAGGTAGAGTGACAGAGACACGGAGACACAGACAGAGGCAAGCAAAAAGGAGAATTCAGACAAGAAGAGAAGCAGCCATCCAGGTCGATAAACAAGTGCACAGAGAGAATACATACCAATCGGATGATAGGTAGATATACAGACATGCAACTGTGTGGATATGTAAGAAAACTTAATCATAGGCGCCCAGACAAATAGACAGGCACACAGTGAGAGACATGACACTTGCTGGTTTGCATGATGTTTTGTCAGCTTTTCTGTGATCACTTTCACGTTCACAAAGACTAAATGTCTGTCCGATTCAGAACTGATACTAATTCTGCCAGATGCATAAAACCCTGAATAGTACACTGCAGATCATAGTTAGACCGCGCTGTGTAATATTCAGGTTATTTAAGGCCGTCGTGTTGTTGTCTAATGGGACATGATAATTATAATATTGAAATCGTCCGGCCAATAATAATAATAATAATATTATTGTTTAGTAGGCTACATGAAAAATGAAACATTTTACGATAACTTTGGACCCGTATGCAATATGAGAATTGTAGAAGCATACAATGCAACTGATGGGTTATACTTTGATTCATGTGGTGTTTTGGTGTGCATTGAGAACTTTGCTATGGCGTTCAAAGAAGAATTTTTACCCTGCCAGTATGCAAATATTTTATGGAACTTTTGATCAGGCATTGGGGCAACGAGTTCTTTTATATGTATTATTTAGATAGCGCTTATTTCCTTTTGGCATTCAATAGTAGACTTGCGTCTTAGCTTAAATTTTTAAAACGTTGTTTGATTTGTGGGCCTTCTGTGATTGCAGGAATACCAGGATTTCCTGCATATGGGAACACAATTCCCGCTAACAAAGTCTGCCTGAATGTTAGCGGCGAAACCATTTGTTATTTCAAAGGAATTGAGAAGGATATGAACTGGAGTGATGCGACGCAAGTTTGCCGCTCATTTGACTCTACACTCCCTGTCATTCGTAATGAAAACGATCAAAGTGCTATAGCAGATTATCTGAAATCGCATCTGAACAATTTAGCCGCATGGACAGCTGGAAGAAGGTCTACATTCAATGATTGGCAATGGATAAATGATGAACCACTGAAAAACTTTGATCAAGGTTTCGTTTGCTACATATTTGGTTCCGTACAACGCACAGAGACATTTTAAAAATAAAATGTAGGCCTAAGCAATATTAGATGCACGTGTTAATGCATAGTAGTCTTTGTGTATGCCTACCTCACAAACCCAAAATTTGCGAAGACGTGTTTAATTTATAAACCATTCCTACTCGTTGCTCAGAGAAAACTTTCGTAGTTATACTAATTTTTTTAATATTTTGTTCTTTCACTTTCTATGAGTATGGTCTATTGCTTCCGATTTTCTGCTCGTTTCTTAAAATCAAACTCGTCAGCATTGGTTACTGATTTGATAAAGCTTGACTGTTAGTGCACAGGTCATAATGGGCTCAATATTATTGTCTGCTGTGATCATCACTCTGTTTGCATACTGATCAGGTCTTTGACTTAAGTTGTTCAGCGTCATCGATGTTATTTAGCGTTGGCTACTCGTATGTGCACTTCTTAACTTGGGAAGGAGCGTAAATTTGCATAATTATAGTGTCAATGTATTATGATGAATAACTTTCACTAAAAATCAAGATATATTATTGACTTTTATATAGCACACCTTCAATGTATTCTACTCAGAAGCGCTCCCAGTCCAACAACGGCCAAATAAGGCAATTTTTAAGCGAGAACGAAACATGGTGGTATGACCTCTAGGCACCAGGCGGAGAGCAACAGGGAGCCCATTCCAGGTTCTAGGGCCAGCCACTGAGAAAGAGCGTTGCTGCATTATAGCAGTTCGAGAACGAGGGTCAAGAGTTCAGCTTGATCAGCTGATCGGAGGTCAGATCGTCGCTGGACACCAGAGGTGGGACAGGATAACTCCTGTAGGTATACGGGAGCAAGACCCTCCATGCAGCGCCAGATTAGTGCAGAAACCCTATAAGTAATCCGCTGTGTAATTGGAAGCCTGCGAAGGACATTTCGCATGTATTCCTTGACTCGATCAAACTTAGGAATGTGACCAATAAGACATGCAGCTGTGCGCAGAATCCCGGTCAAGACACCTAATCCGGATCGCCAGGAGTCCGACATAGAGGGCACTACAATAGTCGAGTCGAGAGACCACAGAGGCATGAACAAGAGTGGCAGCCGCAGTAGAGGTCAGAGATCGAGATACCACACTAAGCAATAAACAGGATGCATTAGGCACAGATAACGGAGAAACTTAACATAATTTTATGTTACTTGCAATAAATTAGTGAATTATCATCCCATTATTATGCACAACTTGTCTATCAACACCCTGTAAGTACATGTAATGTACAATACACGTCCTTATATCGACGATAGGTAGTGTATTTTTTTATTCAACTTATTCTCTTCCATAATTCGGTTTGTTCTTATGGTTTTCGCAGCACAAGTTCAACAAATCGGAGAACATGACCATGGGGCGATAGATAAAAATGTTAAATTCACCGCATATGTTGCCTATGAGTCTTTACCATACATTTGTCAATATACCGGTATGTCATTACATCATCATCATCATCATCATCATCATCATCATCATCATCATCATCATCATCATCATCATCATCATCATCATCATCATCATCATCATCATCATCATCATCATTATCATCATCATCATCATCATCATCATCATCATCATCATCATCATCATCGTCATCGTCATCGTCATCATCAAAATCCTTGGGTTAAATGCCCGTACGTGTCCGACGCCACTCTCTGTCTGAGTCTAATCGTGTCATGTTGTCCAGCTTCAACCGGTCCGGTCAGCAGGTCTGTTCCATACCATTAACATCTTGGAGCAGCTAGGCCACCTTGTCTGATTGAAGAGAATATTGGGAGAGAGGCATGAAGGGCAACCTGGGTCAATGCCCGTATGTGTCCCACGCTCTCCCCCCGACTCTCTCCACCGGTCTGTCCTGACCGGCCTGTGCATGTCTGCTCCACATCATGAAACCTTTAAGCATCTGGGTCGCTATGTCACTTGTGTCGTGGTTTTTGCGGATTTCAATCGTCTTGGACTTTTACTGCCACCCATCTGGCAAACCTTCCTCCTTTTGTCCGGGCTTAGGACCGGCACCGGGATGTTGTTGGTTCCCTGTGGCGGAGGATGGACGCAGTTTAACGTCGTGCCCAGGACGAATGTCGAGACTTGAAACTGCAGACGCATTTGCAAGTGTTTATGTTTTGCACGTGAGATTCATTGAGTGTGTTGAGTAATGTTTGCAAGCTTGTTTCTGTTGCACCTATGCAATGGTAAGACAAGGTACTGAGAATGTGTAGGCTACTTCATTTTACCGCACTACCAATCACATGAATTTCTTTATAATTATTATTGTACAAACTGAATGAGTTTCACTGAGTTGAACCATGATTGGCTTCAGATAGTTAGGATATCTGTTACTCTGCTACATACTCACTGTGTCATTTCTCAATTATAATTTCAGGTGCCCACTGCGACTCCTCTAGACACATGAGTGAAAAATGCCTCAGATTGATTAACGACAGTCGATCGTGGTATGATGCAAGAAATCAATGTCTCATGACTAAAGGAGATTTAGCAATTATACGCGAAGAGGATCTTAAATTTCTAAAACAGTTGAACTTGAACCAAAGCTACTGGATTGGACTGTGGAAGATATCTTGGCGGTGGACTCAGAATGTTGAAGGTTTGTTCAAGATTTATAGCTTGGTTGTATAATAGATGTCTTGTAACGAATTGGCTTATGTAAGGCACGACAGTTGAAGTTATGCACCGGGGGAAGTTATCTGAACGAATACAAATCAAAGTTGGTTATTAAGTTTAATAATACAAAATTATTTCCAATTCTTTTAATATGCAACAACTCCAGACTAAATTAATTACAGATTTGGATCTAAACTGGAATGATGTCACCTTATTGGAAATGTAGTCTAATTGCCGTCAAGCGTTGTCTACTAGGCCTACTCTAGTCTAAGCTTCTGCTGTCTGATTTCTGTTTAGTCTTGCTGAATTATTTCAGCATCGTTAAAGATGTTTTTTCATTCTGTTAGCTGAAAGTGTGAACCTTGCTGAAACTAATATTATAAGATTCTGCAATACAAGATTCGTCCATAATTTTATTATGTGCTTAGTGGAATCCAATGACGAGATTAAATACACCAATTGGGACAATATATTTGCAACGGTTGGCGAATGTATTTCCATTGATGCATCGAAGGGCACATGGACGGCACTTGGATGCAGTGAATTAAAGACAGTTGTGTGCCAAAGTGGTAAGTGCGCAAAATCACAATTGCATGTAATCGGTAAACATAGTGTGACAAGTGACAGGTTCTTGAATGAATATTCTGTTTTAATTTCGTTTACAATAACCAGTTCTCAAAACACATAGCAGTAAAGATGAGCTTAACAAGTAATAGTTTAAATCGTCGCTCCTTCTCCCGTGTGCAGTCCTTCCTTTTCTAGACATCTCCCACTCTCAAGGTATAGAGTACGTCTTGTCTGGACGACGGCGGTCTTGTCACTGGTGTCGCTCTAGCTGCCATCAATGAACACCATGGGACATCAGTGACCGAAACGATTGCAAGGGTGGTCATCTACCAGGAGGAAGTTCATGCAGAACGTGACACATAGCAAATTTAGTAATCATGATAGCTGCTCCCTGTTCGGTGCATGACCACATTTTAATTGCTAATACAATATTTTTATTTTTTATACTAAGTCTTTTTTAGGTATTTTATTTATAAATTTTCTCATTGATCATACAATTCGTTTCTTCAGACACAGTGAGACCATTCTTAAAAGTATTCTAGTTCTTCTACCTTGTTTATTTTCACGATCTGAGGTCATTCAATCTATCATTCAGAGACCGATTAGCGATAATTGTCAATTAGAGTACTAAGAGACGTCGTCGTGTAGCCTATACCGATTTATCCGTTCAGTGGCGTAGCCAGGAATTTATTATGGGGTTTTGGGGGTTTTTATGGCCTGGCCGGATGCCCTATCTGACACCAACCCAACAGTATTACAGTGAATAAATGGGAATAAAGTAATAAAAAAATAAAGTAAGAAAAACAATTGTTACTACAAGCAATTATCTTGTTTTTCTTATTTAATGGGATAAATAACCTTTAAAAAACTGTTTCCTAGGCCAATGGGGGGTTTAACCCCCGAAACCCCTTGTCTACGCCACTGTATCCGTTAGTTGCCAACTAGTAAGATTTAGTCTGCAACTGAGAGTTACGACATTGTCATGCATAGGCTTCGGCCCTCATCCTTTAATAAAAAATAAAGCACCACTATCATGCTCCATGAGTTGCGAATGGGAATCCACTCGTTACCTTTGTTTTATTTTGCTGTTCAATTCGCAAAACTTTCAACGGTCATACGCAGAGTAGGCCTATAAGAGCAGCGCTGGTATTTCAGCGTATATTTGACTATTTAGATTTAAACTAGATTCATGCGTATTGTGAATATTTAATTTTAGGACAAGTCGTAACATCTCCTACGACGACTACGGATGCATCTGCTAAAACCATTCACACATTTACTCGTAAGTTAAAGTAGGCTACAGTTTTAATAACCTTTTGAACTAGACCACAGGCCTAGTCAGTTGCGACAAGGCTACGACGTGTGGTTCAATATTATTGTTGAAATAAATCACTTGTTTCTTCTCTCGTTTATCGAACTTATCTGCTGCAGCTGTTTCAGAAGAGCGCACAACAGTTACAGACGGATCACAAAGTTCTACACAGAATGGTTTCTGTAAGTAATTGGATTTGTGAAGCTTTCAGGTGATTCAGCTGGTATTTGACTTTTGTTTAGTCGTGTTTGCCGCATTAGAACGTAAGCCTAATTGTCTACGGACATCGATTTAAAGAATGTCTTCAAATCAGACTTACATTTTTTCATTAGATTTAGTTTGTGTTATTTGGTAATTTGGTGGATTAGTTATCGCAGGTGGATGTTCCATAAACGTATGTGAGTTGGCATTGGGGGTGGAGCGATGGTTTGGTCATCCGAATGAATGAATGAATGAGTGAATAGAGGAATGAATGAATAAGTGAATGAATGAATAAGTGAATGAATGAATAAATAATGTAGGCATCGCGTCTATTATGTTGTCTTCTCTTAAGGCAGAAGAGTGAGGTATATAAGGAAAGATGGCATGTCACTTAGATTAATCTTTGTGAAACTCAACCGATTGTTGAGCATTTGGCATGCAATGTAGGCCATGGAAATTGCAGTTTTAGAACTGCGTCGAGATATTAATTGTATCGTATACCTTATCGTTTAATGAGAATTTATAAGGTTTCTGTTAAGGTAGGCCGACTAGCTATTCAGTTCTCAGAATTGTGTTGCCATCTTGAATAAATCTTTACGGGCATTAGTCTTGAGCCGTCGTTGACGACTGTCGCTTGCATGTGACGTACCGTAGTTGTGTCTAAGAAATATTGTGGATATAGCCAGGTTTTGAGAGTAAATAAATTAAATGATTATGAGTTCTTATACCGGTGCTCGACGCTGAATTATCCAATTCTGAACCTTGTACCTTATTTGATCAGTCTTATCAAGAATATCATGCAACGTTTCTTAAGAAAACCTCCACAGAGGCGCAGTCACCAGAATTAAAACAATAAAAATCGAGCATCTTATGAAATACTTATAGGCGCACTACCCATTGTCAGTAGGCGAAGCTCCATTCGGAGGTCATTTCAGGTAGATAGTCTGGAACTGCCGCCTGGAACACTCCGGGTTGGCTAAGAGTTCTTCATCGCGGTATCAGGTATTGTGTCGCGATAGTGTTGTAATGTCATCGTTGTAAAGTATTTTTGTCCAATTGTCAGTGTTTGCAGTTGTCGGTGTCGGAATAGTTATCGTCATTTGCATCATTGTCATCGTCGTCTTCGTTCTGAGAACCAAAAACGGGTTTGTGAAGAAAACGCACTCATTACAAACTGGTTCTTGTGATAAAAACAAAAAATATAAAGAGCGTAAACCCTTTGAGATAAATTTATCCAACGATATAACATCACATTTTATAATGTAGCATATTGCAGTTAGCCACAGCTTTTATGTCCCTTTTAAAAGTAGCAAACATTCAGGACGATTCTTCATTGGAAAATTGCTGCGTATTGTAATTTAATTGTTTCCAAAGTTTAGTGAAATTAATGACAAATTTTTGACCTTGATGTACTTACTCATTATTCCTATGATCTTTGTTATGTCTGTGACTGCTAGTGATTTCAATTTCAGAAGGAGTGGCCAATCAAAACTCAATGACGGTTACGCTAAAAACAATCGTGCGGAATTAGTTACAAGGATCTCCAATGTACCTGCATATACGTCTATAAACGAACCAGCTGGCGTTCCAATAAATAGACCAGACGACATTCAGGGTGTTTATGCGGATATTGTATTGCAAAATGCCGAGCAATCTGAAGATGGAGGGACGAACCAACAGCCGGGAATCTTCTACGCGTCTTTGGACTTCAATAAAGATCCCACCAACGTGGAAACAGATAAGACCTTCGCTCATTCAACATCATCTCCAACTAAAGTCGGTCCGTTGGGAGACATATATGCCATACCAGATGCTAAAGGTCATGCAGTTACTTCTCCAGGTGTTGGATCAGCTTCCCATCCAGTCATAGTCACCTCGCAAGGGGACGTCTACGCTATTCCAATGAAAACCTCCACCTCCCCGACGGTAAACCCTCCAATTGGAGCGGTTTATGCAAATCTGCCAGCAGCAACGTTGGACAAGGAGCAGCTGGCAGTGGAGAGTGATGAAAAAAGTGATGTTAACAACTGACGCAAAAAAGCAAATGATATTATCTAAGAAACAAATGAATTTTGACAAAAGAGAATTTGTTAATAGGTAGCAGTCTCATAGAACTTGAATTCACGCTCAGCATAAACAAATTAGACGTAAATTCTCGAGATTGACAGATCAATAGAAAAGTAAAAGACAAATGCTATCAAATTAGCTGCTCCAACAGTTCGACATTATTCAACGGATATCACTCTACAGTAGAACATTTCCATGTGATCTAAACTTTAGTAATCAACAGTCATTGACTTGCTTAACTGTAACCTATGCAAATATGAAATATTGTCACGTAGTCGGATTGATCTAAAGACTTGCATTTATTATACATTCAATCTTATTCAATATCATTTTATCAATCAATCGATCAAAAAGAATTTGTAATTATAGCATCCCTTCAATATCCCTAATTCATAGCTCTCTGACATAATAGAGGTCACACCACTAGGTTCCTTTCGAACTTAAAAACTGACTTATTTAGGCCTAACCTTGCTTGGACAGAGAGCGCTTCTGAGTAGATTACGTTGAAGGTCGCTATAATATGCAAGCTCAATAATAATTTAAGTAAATTCAATAGCCGGTTTTCTGTTGTCATAAGGCTTTCTACGAAGCTGCCGGACGATCGGGCTCAGACTAACGACCAATTGACATTGCAATTAGCCTAGTAACTTCTACTGCGCCGCAGTCCGATGCTCAAAACACCGACTGATGGAGCATACAAAACAAAACCATATTCATTTGAATATCCAGAAAATCAGACCTTCACCAGCACAATATGCATCGTGGCGTAAATTTTAAAAAGGTGAATTCTTCAAGACAATGGTTGAATCAGCCAATTTTCTAATGATGCGACTTAAAAATCGCTTTAGCAGTCATGTAATGGCACACATAATAATTAGCTAAAAAATATAGCCGAAGCGCTGAGCAACTGCGACTGCAGGACTTGCCCAAGGTCCTTACGAGGCGGCTTGAGGTGGATTCGAACTTGAAATCCTCCGGCTGCAAGGCAACAAACAAAGCCCTACACCATCGCGCAATAATTATATATATAGCCTGCATGAATAATTGAATATTCGGATTTAGCCTTGCATGTGTGAGAATAAAATTAATCATTACGAGATAAGGCTAATGCCACCATTTAAAAAATTATTAATTCAGTACAAGGCAATTTGAACTAAAATGACCGTTCGAAGTTCAAACTGGTTTTCCTGATATCGTTATCAGTAGACCTACGACGCACTACGTGTCCTAGCAATGTCCCTCTAAAAAATGTCTTTCACTAAACTAGTGGTCTATGTCGCTCGTTTTAGAGACTACCCGTTGAACCGTCGTCCGCTGAATTCATTGTAATTATCATTAGACATTTCCAGCGGGTCTGAGGGGCAGAGCATAGTTGACTGTCTTCTAACTTGCTTGTAATGTATTAGTTCCGAAAACTTATGCAAAGTAGGCTAAGGATGAAGGGATCATTTACCAGTAGGTAGATATTATCTATGCGTATAGCTACGTCGTGTTGTTGGCTGAAAGTACCGTACCAACATTTTCAATTCCAAAATGTTTCCGATTCATGTTCTATTGGCAATAGCCTTCGGTAAGTTGAATTTTTATGAACCGATGGCTTGCACGTAGGCCTATCGCTGTTGGTAGAAGTTCCTTCTGTACATTATGGCTTAATTTTTGTATTGATAATGGCAAGCAACAAAACTCAGGAGAAGTTTGATTCTAGTGTTGCATGCATTTCTACAAAGCTACGTGGTGTTTCATGTAGGTAGACTCCTTCACCCGACATTAGATTCATTTGGATCTGCTTGTCAGGGGCTCAGACAAGTCTGCATATTCTGCAAATAATATATTATTTGGGCCACATCAATTTTATCGCCTGCAAATACGGTTGTCAGCCGTCGCAGATAGGCTACCCTGGATTATTGCGGAGTCGACATTTTGTGCAACAAGTCCTTGGACTGATCCCAAATTGTCCCGGAACTTGGTGTCAATATCCACTCCACCAAACGGAGTTCCCATTTATGAGAGTGAACTGGATCAGCCTTCGGCAGATAAAGATTATGGAGTGGTCATAGAAATGAGAATAGACGGTATCTACATGAAGGTTAGAAGTCTATCAGGAAAACATTGTTTATTCAAGATTGAATCTTTGAGAGTCGAAAGTATTTTGTTTTTCCTAAATGTAGGCTAAGTTGAGTTGGTATAACTAAATTATTCTTTATTTAAATAAAAGATGAATTGGTGGAAATTATTGCATTCTTATATAGAACTTGCAAAGACTGATAAAACTAGGCATTGTTTCGAAAAATAAAAGTGGGATTGACGGGAAAATTTTGAATAAATACAATACAATAAATTTATGCCGTACTGACAAAAGTATTCTTGGTTGAAGAGAAGTCGGACTGAAGACATTTATTGTTCCTGTTCAAACAGGATGACGAATGATACAATCCCTGAAGCCCATGCACCGTACATGGATTATTGAGATCAGGTGATAGGCCTATGCCTACATTCTTTATTGTAAATTTCGTTTGGACATTATAATAGGCCCTGCTATGTTTAAGCAGAAGTTTCTAAACAGTTAGGCCTATATGGTTTGCAAATTTTATGAGCGCAGGAATCACAGAATTTCCTGTCTCCGGAAGCAGTGTTCCCGCTAATGAAACGTGTGTGAATGTTACCGGTGAAGTCGTTTGCTACTTCAAAGGCAGTGACGAGTCTGTGGCATGGAATGAAGCGTGGCAACTTTGCAGTTCCTTCAACGCAACACTACCTGTCATTCGTGACAGAGCCGAACAAGACGCAGTAGTAGATTATCTGAAATCACACGATTCTCGTGAAGTTTGGACAGCAGGCACAAACTTTTCATACAGTAACTGGACGTGGATAGATGGGACAGAACTGAACGAGTCTGTTCAAGGTTCGTATTAATTTGTTGTTACATAATAGCCTAATTAGACCTATAATCGGTTTCGTACGTAACATGAGGATAGAAAGACAGTATAATAGTACGGGTGCACCTCACAAAAAGAGACATTTAGAACAGCATAATTATGAACTATTTCTTATCGTTTCTGCTAAATTTAGGCCTATATATATATAATTTTATATATATATATATATTATATAGGCCTACAATAGGATATCCATTAGACTGATCGTTCTCCTGTGGAAAGGCTAGCGTTAGAAGTGCAGACATTATGTTTGAGGACTTGCGTTATAAATAAATAGTGTACAATAATAGGCTATTCAATTTGGAGCGATGACCATAATCATAATCAAACAAAACAAAGCATATGGTAATCTCCAAATTTCTAGAGCGCCACTCAAAATTCAAGCGCAGGGCACCAGCTTATTCACGAGCACACTGTACTAATTGCATAATAATTATTTTTTAATAATTATCACTAGCCTCATATGCGTATGACAACTAAACGTTGAGACCGGATAGACACACACTAAACGTACCCACAGAGGGTTCGTCTACAACCCTACACTAACGCCATGACCGATGGCGAACTGACTGATCCTTCATCAAAATCCGGTCATATGTGTTGCACTCATTTTATCCGAAACCAAATAGCACCTTAACAGCCTCGATCATGTTCAGTCACCACAAGACGTCTCTGTAATAACGCAATTTCATTTTGTGCGATGCAGTCATGTGCTAATAGGCGTACCATTTAGAGGGACACCTTACATGTAGCACGACTACTCTTGAAAGGACTTACGAATCATAGTTGCGTGCTTATGCACTTCCACAGACGTTACCAAAGTCATAATTATATAGCCTAGAGCGTCAAATTAAAGTTTAATTTGATCCAATTAATTATATTTATACAGTAGCTTGCAGATTTAGCGACTCGTAGGCCTACAGACCTGATAGAAGATTCTCATTTAAAAGTTTGCCGTGGGATCGGAATCTAACCCGGGTTCTTCGGCTCCTGAGATAGGCCTAGAAATAGACCTCCGGATGATGCAAGATTCCATCCGGAATTCATAGATATCTTGGTACCCTGAGAAGAAGTGAACAATAATTATGAAATAAGCCTGGGCCTGAATAAGCAGGACCTGAGGATTAAACGTTGGTTTCCAGTCAGAATGACTGTTTAGAACCCTGCCTTATCTCGCGATCACTAGCCTACTCCTACTCATCATTCAGGCTACACGTCCAGCAGCTCCAGCTCCCTTAGAGTATGAAGCACAAGCTGATGCAATTCTCTCATGGCGAACGACGTAACTCTTTACATCCTTTTTAATTCAGCCATTTGTTTTAAATATGCTCTTTTCTTTTTGTATAGTAGGCCTATACACAGTACAATTTCCAGAAAACAGAACACTAGACGAAGAAAGAGACTATTCGGCATTCGATACAGATTTTGATTTCAAAGCACTGTCGTTTTCTGAAGAATTGGCATATATTTGTCAGTATGAGCCTAAAGGTATGTCATATTATGATATAAGAGCATTCTTACAATCTAAGTAGCAACTGATCTTGTAAACAGATTATCTCACAATTTACTCAATTGTTTTCAATTTGTTATTTATATTGGAAATTGGTGTCATCTCAATTATGTTAATTCTTTGCAGAACAAGAGTGAAATAACTGAGAAAAGCTATCTTCTTCAATTATTTTTCATTTCATTTAATGCCTAGAATTTGGTGTGCCGACATTTAAACACACGACACATAAACACGCGACACTTAAACACAGACACTTAAACACACGACAGATAAACACACGACAGATAAACACACGACAGATAAACACACGACAGGTAAACACACGGACAGATAAACACACGACAGATAAACACACGGACAGATAAACACACGACAGATAAACACGCCGCACTTAAATTCCCCTTAAACACGATAGATGACGACAGTGACATAATTATTAAAACCAGATACAGGATAAGCCTATATCGGATGAAATCAATACCTTGATCCATTCATCCAGCTTCCACTTCTTAAGCGTTTACCCTTAAGTCAGTTTCGATTTAAGATATAAAATACCTTGATCCTTCGATTTCTCGAGCGTTTTATCACTCATCCGGCCTCTATTTCTGATCTATGAAAACACCACTCCAGCTTCTATTTAAGATCTATAAAACATTGATCCCTTCATCCAGCTTCCATTTCTTAAGCGTTTATCATTCATCCAGCTTCTATTTAAGATATAAAATACCCTTGATCACGCTTCGATTTCTCGAGCGTTTTATCACTCATCCAGCCTATATTTCAGATCTGTGAAAACATTAATCTAGCTTCTATTTAAGATCTATAAAGCCTTCATCCCGCTTCCATTTCTTAAGCGTTTTGTCACTCATAAAGCTTCTATTTCAGATATATAAAACTTCATCCAGCTTCCATTTCTTAAATGTAAGAGAATCTGAGCATGTAGCTATATCGTAATAATCATGCAACGGCGGTGTGACAATCGAAGTGTCGGATTCTGTTAAAGATGTTCGTACACTAAATTCGTACAATAACAAGGAAATGTAGGCTACAAAGTTCAGATTAGATTGGATGACCAGTCAAGGCAATGCAGACACACAGACACTGCACACTGTGGTGCACAAACTTTGTGCAATGTGAATTATAGTGTCTGTCCTTATGTTTATATCTCGTGTGTTTGAATGTCGTGTGATTATCTGTCCTTGTGTTTATCTGCCGTGTGTTTATCTGTCAGTGTGTTTATCTGTCGTGTGTTTAAGTGTCTGTGTTTAAGTGTCGCGTGTTTATGTGTCGCGTGTTTCAATGTCATGGAACCCTAGAATTTACATAGGCCTAGCTCCTCTTCAAGAAACCTACTCAAAGACGCTCCCTACCCCGCAACAGCTAAAAAGGTAGGATTTGAGCAACTTATAAAAGGCAGGTGAATTTAGCCTAGGCATAAGTCGCAAGGTTAGTGGGAGGCCATTCCAAATTAATAATAATGTTCTCTAATATACGAATTGCTTAAAGTGGACAAACTAATTTTGTCACACTGCACTCGGTTAGGATTGGGTTCAGTTTCTTAGGATATACTGCACGTTCACTTTCTGAATGGTATTTCAGGTGCTAACTGCAATTCTTCTGGTGTCATAATTGGTGCTAACAAATGTCTGAGATTGATTGACGGAAGTCGAACGTGGTATGATGCAAGAAATCAATGCCTCATGTCTGGCGAAGATTTAGCAATCATAGGCGAAGAGGATCGCGGACTTCTTAATACAACGACACTCAACCAGAAATATTGGATTGGATTGAGAAAGAAGTCTTGGCGTTGGAATCGGAACGATCATGGTTTGCTCAAAAATAGTAGTTTTGTTGTACCGATGTCATATTACGAAAGCTTTAGAAACCGATTTTTTAGATGTCTTTCACAGCGCACACCAATAAGCTATCATGATTACTCATTGATTAGGCCTAAGGGCAAGTGATCACTGCTTGTAGACGCTTTAATATTGTTCTAGTCTGCTTTCAACTAACCGAAACCACACCTTTTATGTTGACAGCCATGTTGGTAGCAATTTTATTTTTCATGCAGGCCAGACCTAAAATACGGTATGACAGCAGTGGTGTTGTCCTAAAAAATGAAGTGGGGGACGCCTGGAAATTGAAGTAGAAACTGTAGCAAAAAGTGCAATCTTGCAAGAATTTTGCAAAAAAAGTGGGGGGACGGCTTCCCCCCGCGTCCCCGCCCCACTACACCACTGTTTGACAGCCTACAGTTTCTAAATGAACGAAGACAGAATCTATTAATTCTTGCTCATTTGTCATCTAGGCTATCGAATGGGTAAGCCTAACACTTATTTTATTTATGGCCTCTTGATTCGTTTTCCGCCTTGATTGCATTGCATTAGCCTTCAGTTCAGTCCATAAGAAATAAGCTTGTGTAATTATCTTTTCTAAGATTTCATACTACATAATTTTTCATCAATTTGTATGCGCCTAGCGGACTCTTACGACGATATCAAATATACAAATTTTCAATATGGAATCGCAATGAGAGGAGAATGTATTAACATTGATACAAAAGATGGAAAATGGACGGCAGTTGATTGCACAAACCTAAAGGGAGTTGTGTGCCAAAGAGGTAAGCGCTGACACCTTCAATTTGCAATTGCAAGTGACGTGAGAAATACACATTCAGGTTTATGGCTATACTAGCCTTTCGCTTTAAGACTACATAAGGAATAGTGAATACATTTCTAAAAAGGGTGTAGCCTACAACTTTGGCCTACCCGTTAAATTACTTAGGCCTATATCTCATTTAAAATATCTTCCCTGTAAGACAATGAAATGTTTTAAAGTAGCGCTCTTGTTCTACAATAAAGTTAAGTTTAACGGTAACGCTATGCATTCAGTAGGCTATTATTATATCAGTCTTATAATAGAATCACTTTATTCTTCTATAATATTCCAGGCATACATGTAACCTAGATAGGCATAATATATATCGTTGCCGTTCTTACTTGTTTCATTAGTAGGCAATTGAATAGTGCAGCCGATTTCTCTGAGTAATGCATTACATTTAATTTCCATACGACATTTTGAGTAAACGTTGTTTAAAGTATGCTATTTGAAATACTTAGGCCTATTTTAGGACAAGACGTAGGCCTACCTGCGGCGACTACTGATAGGCCTACGTCTGGTGAAACCATCGACGCAAACAGTCCAACTCGTAAGTTAAAGTAGCAATGTTAAAATTAATTCAATTTATTAGTTTAATGAAAATGATGCCACCAGTTTTCAGCTTTTATATTAGTAATAAATAGATAATGAAACCAAGAATTCGACGGTTCAGTGCAATGGAGGTGTTTCACATTACAAATGGCTTATTATGAACGAAATAAATCAAAGTATCATGGGTTAAGAATAATTAGCAATATTTACTTTAGGTCAATGCGTAACATCTCCAGCCACAGAAACGCAATCGTCTGCTGAAACCATACATGTAGATCTGCGCGCATTTATTTGTATGTCAAAATAACAAGTTTTAGACTTTACTCGATTTATGAATTATTGCAATCTTTATTTAAGGTCATCCCCTGCCGCAACAGCGCAAACGTCTGCTGAAAGTTTGTAAACTATCCACACATTTAATAGTAATTTAGTGTAACAGTTTTCTACAGTGGCGGCGTCAGGATTTAAGTTTGGCGTCGAAAATTTTCCGTTTTCAGTCGCCAAAATTTCTGATGACCTTTTTTTAGTCATCGACCAAAATCTCAAAAAAAATTCCACCTAGCGTCGCCAATGATTTTCTACCATTCAGTCTATCAATGCCATAAATAATTCACTTCCATTTAAAATTATGTTTTGCAGTTCATTTTTTAATTTATCTCCAATTTTGGCAATGAAACCGAAAATCCGATTGCTGGAGGGGAAAATGAGAGGTTTCCCATTAATGGCTTATCAGACATAACTCTGATATAAGAATTATTAGAAATATTTATTTTAGGCCAAAGCGTAGCATCTACCGCCGAAGAAACGCAAACGTCTGCTCAAACTATCCACACATTTACTGGTAAGTTAAAATAACAACTTTCTGCTTATCAATATTATAATATAATTATTTTATTTTATTTTTAAATATAAAAAATACCGCCACTTCCTTCTTTTTATTTGATTCCTAAGTAGTAATTTATAGAAAAATTATCCGATGACACAGAACATTGGAAAAGTGTCCCATTACAAATGGTTTATTGGACGTAGGCCGTTTATATCTTCTTTAATTTGACTCCTAAGTAACGAATAGAACCCGAATCCGTTGGTCGAAGGAAAAATACAATGTTTCTTATTACAAATGGCTTAGGCCTATAATTGGACTTTACCTTGACTTAGTAATTGTTGCTAATATTTATATCAGGTCAAGGCGATACATCTTCTGCGGCAACAACGAAAACGTCAGCTGAAGCTATCGACGAAACTACTGGTAAGTTATTGTAACAATTTTCTACCATTTTGTTTATCAACGTCATTATTTACTTCATTTCTTTTTCACTATTTTGTATATAAACCTATGCCGTTCCTTCATCAATTTGACTCCCAAGTAGGCAATAGAACAAAAAGGCTCATCGTCAAAGGTTAAAGGGGAATTTTCCATTACAAATGGCTTAGACCTATTAGACTTTACCTTGACTTAGTAATTATTACTAATATTTATATTAGGTCAAGGCGATACATCCCCTACGCCAAAAACGAAAACGCCAGCTGAAACTATCCACGCATTTACTGGTAAGTGATACAAAGTAACAATTTTCTATCATTCTCTCTGTCAATGTCGTTAGTAAGTCATTTCTTTTCTTAAATGATATAAGCCTTTGCCGGATTTTTTACTTTATTAATTTGACTCCTATGTGGGCAATAAAACAAAACAAAAACGATGGTCGAAGGAGCAGCACATGGTGGTGCCTCCAGTTCCAAATGACTTCCTAGACTTTACATTTATTTAATAATTATTGCATATATTTATTTCAGATCAAGGCGATACATCTCCTGCTGTAACAACGCAAACGTCTGCTGAAACCATACACACATTTACTGGTAATTTAAAGTAACAATTTTTCACCATTCAGTCCAACAATGTTATAATGCATTTCTTTTTAGGCCTATATACTATGCCGTTTATTTCATTTCCGAGGTAGGCAATCAGTTGAACCAAACATTAAATGGTCAAGGCGAAATTAGAAGTTTTTCCATAAAAAGGCTATTTAGACTTTACTTGATTTATTAATATACTATGCCGTTTATTTCATTCTTTAATTTGACTCTTGAGTAGACAATAGAACGAAAAAATCCAATGTTTGAGGGCAAAGGATGAATTTCCAATTATAAATGGTTTATTAGACTTTTCTAGATTTAGTAGCCTAATTATTAGGTCCATACAAATATTTATTTCAGATCAAGTTGATAAGCTTACACCTTCTGCGGCAGAAACGAAAATGTCTGTCAAAACTATCCACACATTTACTGGTAAGTTAAAAAAACAATTTTTAGCCGTTCCGATATCAATGTTATAATAGATTCATTATTTTATTTTTCTTAACAAAACTTTGCCGTTTTTCGTCTTCACTTTAACCCCAAATTATGCAATAAAAACAAAAAAGCTGATTGTCGATGACAAAAAGAGGAATTTGCCTTTGCAAAAGGCTTTGACTTGTTTAACTGCCTATTTACTAGCCTACTAATATTTATTTTAGATGGAGGCGATATATCTTTTGCAGCCACAACGCAGACATCTGCAGAAAGCATCCACAAATCTACTGGTAAATTAAAGCAATAATAATTGTCTGCCATTCTGCCTATCAATGTTATAATAAATCCATTTCTTTTTAGAGTGTATTATAGTATGCCGTTTTGTGTCCTTTAAAATGACTTGCAAGTAGGCGACAGAGCAGGCATCAGTTGGTCCAGAGCAAAATGAGAAGTTTCCCTTAAAAATATCCTAATGTGCTTTACAATGATTTATCAGTTATTACAGATATTTATTTCAGGTCAAGGCGATACATCTACTGCAGCAACACCGCAAACGTCTGCTGTCAATATCCACACATTTGCTGGTAATATAAAACAACAATTTTCTACCATTAATGTTATAGATACAGTAATTCATTTATTTTCTACAATGTATATTATGCCGTTTTTTCTTCTTTAATTTGACTCCTAAGTAAGGAATAGAATCAGAATCCGTTGATCGAAGGAAAAAAAGGAAGTTTTCCATTACAAATAGCTTATTACACTTTTCATTGATTTAGTAATTATTAAAAATATCCATTTCAGGTCAAGGCGATACATCTCCTGTGGCAACAACGAAAACGTCCTCTGAATGTATCCACGCATCTACTGGTAAGTAAAATGTAACAATTTTCTACAATTCTGTCTGTCAGTGTCATTCTTAATTTATTTCTTTTTTATAAATATTAGTAGCCTACATGTAACCTATAACCGCTTTTTTACCTCGTGAATTTGAAACTCAAGTAGGCAATAGAACAAAAATTATATGGTCAAAGGCAACAGGTGTTGTTTGCCGTAACGAGTGGCTTATTAGACTTTACCTTGATTTTAGAATTCTTGCAAATATTCATTTTAGATCAAGGCGGTATATCGTTTGCAGAAACAACGCAATCGTCTGCTGAAAGTATCCGCACATTTGCTGGCAAGTTAAAGTAATAATTGTCCGCCATTCAGTCCTCAATGTTATAACTAATTCATTTCTTTTTAAAATGTAGGTCCTATATTATGCCGTTTTTTGTCCTTCTATAATTTGAATCCTGAGTACGCAATAGAATCAAAAATCCTATGTCCTACGGCAAAATGAGGAGTATCTCTTTACAAAATGCTTATTGGATGTCAACTTGGTTTAGTAATTTATTACAAATATTAATTTTAGATCAAGGCGATAGATCTACTGCGGCAACAATGCAAACGTCTGTTGAAGGCGATAGATCTACTGCGGCAACAATGCAAACGTCTGTTGAAGGCGATAGATCTACTGCGGCAACAATGCAAACGTCTGTTGAAGGCGATAGATCTACTGCGGCAACAATGCAAACGTCTGTTGAAGGCGATAGATCTACTGCGGCAACAATGCAAACGTCTGCTGAAGGCGATAGATCTACTGCGGCAACAATGCAAACGTCTGTTGAAGGTGATAGATCTACTGCGGCAACAATGCAAACGTCTGTTGAAGGCGATAGATCTACTGCGGCAACAATGCAAACGTCTGTTGAAGGCGATAGATCTACTGCGGCAACAATGCAAACGTCTGCTGAAGGCGATAGATCTACTGCGGCAACAATGCAAACGTCTGTTGAAGGCGATAGATCTACTGCGGCAACAATGCAAACGTCTGTTGAAGGTGATAGATCTACTGCGGCAACAATGCAAACATCTGTTGAAGGCGATAAATCTACTACGGCAACAATGCAAACGTCTGTTGAAGGCGATAGATCTACTGCGGCAACAATGAAAACGTCTGTTGAAGGCGATAGATCTACTGCGGCAACAATGCAAACGTCTGCTGAAGGCGATAGATCTACTGCGGCAACAATGCAAACGTCTGTTGAAGGCGATAGATCTACTGCGGCAACAATGCAAACATCTGTTGAAGGCGATAGATCTACTACGGCAACAATGCAAACGTCTGTTGAAGGCGATAGATCTACTGCGGCAACCATGAAAACGTCTGTTGAAGGCGATAGATCTACTGCGGCAACAATGCAAACGTCTGCTGAAGGCGATAGATCTACTGCGGCAACAATGCAAACGTCTGTTGAAGGCGATAGATCTACTGCGGCAACAATGCAAACTTTTGCTGAGACTATCGACATATTTGCTGGTAAGTTTAAAGTAGCAACTTTTCTGCCATTAAGTTAACAATGGCATAATTAATTATGTTCTAGTCTTAATATTGTTATGTCGTCTTTCCTTCTTTTATTTTCCTCTGAAGTTGGGAATAGATCAGTTGAACCAAAAATCAAATGGTCGATGGCAATATTTGATTGTAATTATAAGGTGTTTCCCATTACATTCTCTTTAGACTTTACCTTGATCTAAGAATTATTATAGATATTTATGTTAGGTCAAGGCAATACATTTCCTGCGGCAAAAACGCAGAGGTCTGCTAAAATTATCGACACATTTGCTGTCAAGTTAAAGTAACAATTTCTGCTATGCAGTCTATCAATGTTATAATTAATTCATTACATTTTTTATAGTAGGCTCATTACATGTAGGCCTATGTCCCTAGTTTCTTTTAATTTAAGTTAAAGATTATCACGACTTGTAAAAGAGTTAACTGAACTACTCAATTCAAGGTCGGGAAGTAACACATTTGTGAATGTAACTTATATGTTTCAGCCGTTTCCAAACACAATACAACTATAAGTTCTATTCTGCAGTACCTGTGTAAGTTTTGGAATGTCAAGTGTTTAGAATGCTTTCCAGGTTATTTTTTTATTTCCTGATCTAATCAGGTTTGTCACACTGAGCCTTAGATGCATAAGGGCGTAACTTTCAAATAACGTCTTCAAATCAACCATGCATTTTTTATTTACCTTGTCGCTCTTTAATTATATTCAAATTTTAGCTAGCCTACTTCAGGCTTTTGTCTGGCTCTGAGTTTATCTTGAAGGGCCGCCAAACGATGAATCCAAATTAGCGCTTTGGTAGAATAACATACAATGCGCATCACATCTTTAGGCCTATAGGCTAGGCCTACCCTGTTCTCTTACCCTATTAGAGTGATTTTTATGGGAAAACTAACATACAGGAGAGGTTTTGTGAAACACGACCGCTAGTTGAATTCTCGTCTTGCAGTGTAGGCCTACAATCTGCAGTTTCGCAGCTTTTTCGATTTATTTATTGCGTCACCATCTCAAGTGAACACAATTGACACGAATTAGCCCTGCCCCGTAGGTCTATTTCAGCACTGTTCTTCGACATGGCTGCGTCTCAGGTATAGGCTATAATTCGTGAGATAAATATGGTGTCTCTGTAGGCTACAGGTCACTATTCGTTCACATTTCGGTGTTTTAAGCTTAACATACAATCCTAGACTTTATTTCAGTTATTTTTTTTCACTTCAAGAATTTTATCCAGCGCTCGTTCACGAAACCTTCTGAGAAGCACTCCTAGAAAGAGCATAGCAACAAAATTTACCTTCAGCTCTAATACAATGTATGCGCGCAACTCGTTAGTATAATGCGATTCTCTTATTAAAGGGCAATCCAAACAAACAGTTTCATGTATGTATATATACTATAAATAGCCAACAAGCTGCCAGTTCGAGTGTCACTCATAGTATTTAGAAAGAGACGCGTGTTTCGAATGATTAGATCTAGGCCTAAGTTTATTGCAAAAGGAAACTTAGCAATTGCTGGTAATTGGTGAGATGCAGATTACTAATCGAGCCATTGTTGTTCATCGTTAAAAAGTTCCTTTGTCATATTGTTAGTGATTGCAGTTGTCATCGCCGTAATACCAATCATCTGCCTCATCGTCTTCGTTGTGAGAATCAGAAAACGGTTTGTGTTGAAATCTCACTCATTAGCCTACAAGCCAATCATTGTGATAAATATTATTGTACAGTACAAGTCATAGCGTGAAACCTTTGGTGGGAAATGAGCCTAAGACATTTCATCCCACTTTGCATTGCTAATTTGCTATGTATTGCATATAGACCTTCAGTAGACATAATTACACAGCAAACTTCTCCATTCAGACATCTGTAAACACTTTTAGAGTTTTTTTTATTATTAGGCCTATTGAGCCTCAATGTGTACCAGCAAGCATCAAATGATAGTTCGTTGCAATTGAACGTTATACACTTTCTGAGCGTCAACAAGCTTACCATTTTGTCAAACGTTCTTATTCGAGTTATTAACGGTATCAACAAGCCTTCTTATATACATGTAGCTACAACCAAATAAGGCTACATTTAAAACCTTTGAGAAGTAATTAAAACTGCGACATAATAAAATTATTGTGCTTACTGCAATGTCATTTCTGAATCTTTGTTAGGGAGTAAACTCCGCCTCAGGATATCTTAGGATAGCCGGAGCCTATTACAAGCCTGGATAAAGAAGGAGGGTTCGGGGTGGGCTTGCAACCCACACGGGCAAAAAATCTATGTAACAGAAATAATGCAAAAGCACCCATCAAGTACTGTAACAGTGTAGAAGGCGCGTTGCCCAATGCGCAGACATGCACGGGATGGACTAAGTAAACTAAAAAAGTTCGATAGTAGACGGAACTTTTCGCACCTAAAATCTCAGTCAGTTGCTGGTTTGCTCAGTTAGTGACCATTGACCATTAACCACTTGTTTACAATTTCAGAAAATATGGTCGATCAGCGCTCAATAACAGTTCCGAACAAAATAGTCATGAGGAATTATTTAGCATGCAACCCTTGGGACCAGTCGATACGTTTGCCAATGAACCTGCAAACGCTCCAGTTTTTGGGTCAGACGATAGTGGAAATGATTACACGGAGATTGCATTGTTATGCCCCGTCCCGTTGGAAAATGAAGAAACAAACCAGCAGTCTCTGGCAGACAAAGAACAGCTGGAAGATGGAGGAAGAAACCAAAAGCCGGGAATCACCTACGTTTCTTTGGAATTTAAAGAAGAAACAGTCTCCATGGAAGTCTTTCAAAAACGCGCCCGTTCAAGAGCTCGAAGAAGTGTTGGTCCACTAGGAAACACATTTGCCATGCCATTGCCAGAGCGTTACTTTTTGAGTAATAAATCGGTTTCTCATCCTATGAAAGTCATCATACAAGGTGAAGTCGTTTAAGCAAATCTGCAAACATAAGCGTTGGGCAACAAACAAGCATCATAGGTCTGCGACGAAGCAAAGTGAGGTTGACGATTAGCATCTAATAAATTCATCAACTTTAACAAGTGATAGCATTACAAGCTCAAATGTAGGCTAATGCTATTAGCGAAGCAATGCGGTCTAAGAACAACTTCGCTTCACGCTCAGAACAGGTAAATTTGGACGGAAAGGTTTACATAAACAAACATTTGATTGGACATTATTATAACAAGTTAAAGGAGTAAATGTCGTAAACTGTGGCCTAAAACTCCAGCTTGGTTTGAAAGTCATAGCTCAATGTTCATGTTTCAAGTGCTTTCTAGGTTTATTATTCGACAGCTATTTAGCCTACTTAAATGCAGCCCATACAAATGTGCAATTGATCGGATTAAATAGGCTAGGCTAAGGATGTACTTTTATTATGCGCCTAATTATGTAGAACTTCAATTGAAAACCGAGGCACAAATGACTTTCGTTTTATTTTAGGCTATATAATGCACATGACTTTTTAACTTTATTGAGGGTGTGTAATAAACGTAATCTAACTATTGTTTAATGTCAAGATTGCTCTGTTTCCCTTCCTCTATATTAATTGACGTCACAATTTTCTTTGATGCTGCTGCTGAAATTTTGTGATTGCAATTAGGCTAGTAATTTATATTTCGAGGATAATTATGTAGGCTAATCCATAGTTGATCAACCGAACTCACAACGACCCGTCATCGGAATGTAGTCCTCGCCCTTGGTGAATTTTAAAATAAGGAAGCAGTAACGCCGCACAACAACTTCTTACAGCCTTCTCCAGACGAATGCAAGCTTGAAAGATTGTAATTGTAAATGTGTTTGCCATTTTATATAGCGCTCTTCCAAATAAAATCGTCAGAGGTCCAACGTATGCCCAACATAATGATTCCAAGATCGAGCATAGTTACTGTATTCAACCACTTTCGCGAAATAGGAAAAGATTTTGAGAAGCTCAATCTGCGGGTTTTAGGCAACTTTTACAGTTTGTTAAGTCAGTATTGGGAAGAAATTCGCGAACCGCCCACTCTCTAACACAGAGGCTCACAAAACGCATCATACGCTGTTACAATGGTTGCTAACTGGGTCAGGGTTGAACAAAGTTTGATCATTAATTGTTATCCAGCTGAGAAAAGCACTGTCATACTATCTAGGCTTATTTTTAATGCAAGTCGTGTGTATGATCTCAACTGCCTTGTGTGTATCAATCATTAATATGGAAAGTTAATTATAAGCCTACCATCATCACTGCTTTTCAGCTCATTAAGAATATTATAATAGGCCTACGCTTGGCAACTAGCACTTAGTCGACCGCTTGAGATTAAAATGAGGGTTTTATCTATATCGCTTTCAGTAATAGCACGCAGTGTCATAACAACATAGCATTGAACACCTAAGCTTGGTGCATTTTCCCATTAACGAAACTAGAGATTGATAGTAGGCTAAGCCTAAGGATATAAGCCTATAGCTCACAGATAAGCTAATGCAGGCCAATGAATGAATGAAGAATGATGAACCAGGAGTCAAATCTTGCTGCTTCATGTTCAATTTAAGTCATTTGATTTAGTCTACCCAGATGAGTGCAAGACGAACGAAGAAATACTGCGAATGGTTGGAGAGAGAAGGTCAATGCTGGAGACAATACGGAGGCGGCAGAGAAACTGGATTGGCCACGTCCTGAGAAGCGACTCCATAGTAAGGGACATTATAGAAGGAAGAATGGAGGGGGAAAAGACAAGAGGAAGACCAAGAACAATGCTACTGGACTGGGTTCCCGGACAATTCGTCCCCGGACAATTCGTCCCGGACAATTCGTCCCGGACAATTCGTCCCCGGACAATTCGGACCGGACAATTCGTCCCGGACAATTCGTCCCCGGACAATTCGTCCCGGACAATTCGTCCCCGGACAATTCGTCCCGGACACCATTACCGTATACAGATGTCGACCGGAGATACTGCTGCGCATTAAAATTCAATTCGAAATTGAAAATTATTTCATTGTTCTCAAAGCAAATGTAGGCCTAAACATAATATAACACGTTACCTCACTTGGCTATGACATTAAAGGTATATTTGGAAAGCAATAGGTTGGCCTACTCCAGAATGGACAAGTCACGCATAGACTGAGGCTAAAGTAGGCTATAGCCGGTCCGAATTGTCCGGTCCGAATTGTCCGGGTCCGAATTGTCCGGTCCGAATTGTCCGGGGACGAATTGTCCGGGACGAATTGTCCGGGACGAATTGTCCGGGACGAATTGTCCGGGGACGAATTGTCCGGACACCACTGGACTGGATGATGGCAAAGGATGGTTACAGAAGACTAAAGGAGGATGCACAGAACAGATACGTGTGGCGTCATTGGACATATGAACCTGCCTGACGGCAGAGAACTAAAGAAGAAGATGAGTGCATTAATGAAAATTGTTCAAATGAAGTAATAAATCATGTTAAATTGTCTTTATTTATAAAGTAAAATGACATTATAATGGTCTGCCGAATATATGCCAACACAAGTAAATGCAGCACTGCTTACTAGGCGGCCTACTACCACTACTACTAGTAATAATAACCTACATTCCTACAATTTATATGCCGTTTATGGGCGCCTTGCAAAGCAGCTACAATAATTATTAATACAACTTAATATGCAGTCTACATATTTTCGGCAGAAAATTACTTCATAAATTGACTAGTCTGGCTTTACTTATCGCAACTGAGTTGATCAAATCATCATGGCAAGTCAATATCAAGTAG
>OX457053.1:1510583-1673083 GCA_949752735.1 Lumbricus terrestris | reverse complement strand
AAATCTAGTCCAATGTAACTTCTGTGTTATTCTCACTGTTTTACATTATAGACGATCACATTTATGCATAAAATAGTATTCTGCATGTGATCAGAACATGCTATGATGAAAGACTAATGCGTGGAGCATGATTTATTAGATTGGTCCATCTTGCCCCATAGTGGGGGCAAGACGGACCATTACGACTACATTTTTAAATTTTAAAAATCTTATTATCAAAAAGGGATGCAATTAAATTTGTGTTGCCCTTAGCTATGGTACTGTATGAGCTGCGAGTGGCCAAAAAATTTGTGCCCGTCAAGCACGTTTATGGTGTCTCAAAACCAAAAATCCGTTACGGGGTCCGTCTTGCCCCTACTTCCCCTATGATTGTATGTATGTATGTCTATTTATGTATATATATATGTATGTATGTATGTATGTATTTATGCATGTACGCATGTATGCATGTATGTATGCAATAAAACTTATGATTTCGACAGCGAAGATGAATAACAGAATTATTTCAGTAATTCCTCAGGAGCTTCGGGTATATACGCCGAATGGCTAGGGAGCTTAGTGTGAGTTCATTTTACATTATTTAATGTGTAAGCACGGATTTGGGTTTTAAACTGAGCGAGACTCCTGGATGCACGAATACTTTCCGGTATGTTATTCCATAAAAGAGGACCCTGATACTTAATAGAAAACTTTCTAGTGTTCGTTTTTGCAAAGACACTTATGTAGGCTCTATTATTTCTAATGCCTTTAGTATATAGGCCTAAGTTAGGTCTAAAATAGGATGAGAATGCAAGTGGAAGGAGGTTGTTGTCATACTTATACATAAATGTACTAGTTTGGATGAAATTAATTTGGGATATTTTTAGCACGTTCAATTGTTGATATAAGGGGCTAGTGTGAGCATTAAAGGGAGATTTAGTAATAATTCTTATGGCTTTTTTCTGCAGTCTATTTAGCTTAGTTAGGTGAGTGTCATATGTAGATGTCCAAATGAGATTGCAGTAACTTAAGTATGGGTGTAGCCTATAAGTGAAAATTTTATGTTTTTAGTACATGAGGTGGAAGGAGATAGGCTATTCTGTGAATTATGCCTATATTTTTTGAATTTTTAAAAAAAATCTCAGCTGTGTGTATATTCCATTTTAAGTGCTGGTCGACGTGTACACCCAAGAATTTAGATGAGTATACTTGCGGTATTGATATATTATCAATTAGCAAGTTACTACCAGGAGGTGGGGCAAGGTTTTTTTACTAGATCTAAAAATTATATAACTGGTTTTTGCAATATTCAGTGAAAGATTGTTGGCTCTGAACCATTCGCTGGCCATTTCTAGGTCGCTATTTGCTATTTTAATTAGCTGTTCATAAGAGGGGTGGGAGTAAAAAGCATTCGAATCGTCAGCAAATAGGATGTAATGTAAAAAAAGTTGCAGAGCCTGACAGATAGGCTATCCTGTTCGATATGCATATCCCACTCTCTAGGGAATCTGCATGTAGGCCTAATGCAATTTATAGCATGTTTATAATCAAAATAATACTCTCAACCGTCACAGATTCGTCTGAACTGTCACGGTATCGGTCCTCTGCATCAAGTGTCATGGACTAGTTTCCAGTGTCGGCGCTATGGTACCTGAGGCCCCTCCCCAAAAAAACTTGAGGCCACCCCATACCTTGAGCTGTCATCTCGGCAAAATTTCTCATAATATTATTGGTGCTGAAAGACATTGTTTAAAACTTCAATAAATGTCCCCTCCCAATTGTTAAATTTGTGGGAATTTCCATGCTGTATTTATAGAATTTTAAGCTGCCATCTTTTAAAAAAATTGCTCATTTTTCAATGCTGTTAGTCGTGGTTTAGGACTTCAGAGGATACTTGAAGTCTTTTTTTTATTTCCCCGGGCTGTCACGCTGAGAGCGCCTTTGAATAGCTACCTGGTAGTCTATAAGAGGCGCTTTATAAATACCTATTTACAATACAATATAATACAATAAATAAATAACTCCAACATAGTTTCAAAGTGCATCACTCTTGAGTCGTGTGCCTACTTTCCCAAGTGATTGTACTTTTATTGTGTCATTAGTCTGATAGGTCTACTGTTTTCGTTTTTTGAAAACCGCGACAAACCTGTTTTTCATTTCTATTGAGATCTAATAAATGACGGCTCTCTTGGCAATAATTGAAATCAGTCCAACAAATGTTAAGTTATGCTGACTACAGTTTGATGTCATACAAACTCTGTTTTACATTAATTAAATTGGTGTAACAACTTTCTTTCAGGTTGTAACACTAGTGTATTGCAAACTGTGTGCCGCGGCACAATAATGTACCGTGTCATATTTCAAGTAGGCTAGGTCTATAGAGCGAGAGAAAAGAAAAGTTATTTTCGGCATTCGAATATTTTCATTTTTATGAATTTCTTCCCTATTCACAGCTATTCGATATCATGTGATCAAAAATGAAGCAAAAACTCTATTGACATTAAGCCATTCGGTTCTGTGTTATCAGTGTGCTCACTCTTCTGTTGACGTCATTACTACGTAGCATAATCTGCAGCCTAGCTGAGCAAGTTTTTATCCACTTTTTCATGTATTATTATTATTCAAATATAAAACTAATAGGCTAATGAGCTATAAATCCGGTGGATCTGAATAATATTCTAAACCAATACCTAGACTTCGGCACGAAAGCAACAAAGTGGTTGATGCCGTGTGGATCTTCGTACCTATGTGAAATTGGATTTTCTGTTCTAGCAGAATTGAAATAGGAAAAGCGAGAGCGACTACTGTTACAGATGGTGGATGATGAAATGTGTGTCTGCTTGTAGGCTATCAAACTGCGTCTATAAATTATTTATTATGCTGTTATAAAGAAGCTCATTCAGCGCATATTGTGGATTAGACTTGATATTCCAGCACACATTTTTACGTTATTAGCCTTAAGGTCTACAATAATTTATAAGGCCTACCAACCACTAGGCCCTATTTCTATGGCGGATTTGACTGAATTTCCTGTCGCATAATGATGGAAAATTGAAACCTACAAAGTTGATGCAATTATATGCCATAAATTTTATTTTTATTTTTGTCTATGGTCATGTGAATGAAAAGCGATGATAGGCCTAGTAGTCATAGTCTCAGAGACAAGGACAGATTACTATGCAAGTCGCTTATTAGGGCCTACAGTTGAAATACTGCGACCTTGTGTAAAATCTATTTCTGAAACAGAACATGGAGAAACTTGATAAAGCAGAAAATAGCTAGAAAAAATTATTATTATGAGGTTACAATGATTTCAATGCAGAGAAAGGTTTAAATGGTGCGAGGCAGTGGCGTGGCTATAGGGCGTGCAGACTGCAGACTGTGCAGTGCACAGGGGCCCCGGCTGTTAATAGGCCTACAGAGGTCTCACGGCGGTTAGAGTCAGGACACGCAGTGTACCCTTACTGAAAACGACATCGGATACGCCAGCGTATTTATTTCGGTCGGTCGACTAGTGCAAATTAGTTTGCGTATTGGCCTGGAGAGCTAATAATTGTAGTGATAATGATAATGGTAGTATCGATTTTCTCTTAAAATAAAATGATTGTCATAATTTAGGCCTAAGTCAATCCCGGATATTCAGCCAAGCCACATGATCAGATCTCTGCAAGTGAACCGAGATTGTTTAGCAATGAGTTTTTTTAGCAGGAACAAACTGAAAATGTCGATCCTGGATCTTATGTCACACATTAAAAATAATTCAGTTAATTTACATTTTAAATATTTTGTTTAATTACTTTTAGTTAACTCCAGTGCATAATTAAATGGATATAGGCCTAGGCCTACATATGCAACTGTTAGCATAAAGTGTGCCTCTGTGGTCGGTGTTTCAGTTTGAGAAAGCACCGTGATTTAGGTTAAGTAGGGCCTACCGTGCGTGGTGAATAGGCTTACATACATGTATGGGCCTCTATCATAAGTAAGGCTGCTTATGCAAAATAAGGCCGAAACTACAATACTATAATCATCTAAAGGCGGATATTATTTGCATGTATTGTTGGACCATTCTGACTGAAAGTAGCAACGGTACGAGATTTTCAATGCAAAAATGTTTCAGATTCCGAAGTACTGGAGGTCAACTGGAATACAAATTCTATGTGTAATTACCTTCGGTAAGTATGGTTTTATTTTTATGAACAGATATCTTGCATGTATCACGTCTTCCGATCTAAACTCCACCATTTTATTACCGGATAAAATCTTTGAGCTATAACACATGACTTCTCATCACCGATTAAAGTGGGGCGCAGTGGTGTAGTAGGTGTGTTCGTTTCCTTGCAGCCGTAGGGTTGCAGGTTCGAATCCAACTCAAGCCGCGTTGGGACTTTGGGCAAGTCCTTCACTCGCAGTTGTTCTGCACTTCGGCGAGAAACACCGATTCAGTGTCCGCGCTGTAGTAGGGAGCACCTCTGAGTAGTGATCTTGAAGAGGCGAAATAACAATTGCACATACATAGGCCTACATAGTGATCGCCATAACTTCATCTATCGTATTCTGTAAGCTTGTATAAAATAAGTAAGCTCATCTACTAACACCTTATCCTTGCGTTGTGACAGTCTCTGTAAATGTCATGAACCATATTGCAAGTTTAAATTGTGTCTAAAGATCTAAAATTTAAAAGGAGCCAACGAGGTGTGAGAGTCATTTCGCATAGCCATTTTGATATGACCAGTAGGATAGGAGCGAAACCAAAGAAGTGGAAGGTCAATAAGATAAGAAAAACTTCAATGCGATACAATGGAACATCATGGTCTAATATATCAAATCCTGAAGATGAAGTGCTAGAAGTGTAACATGGGATTTATCCATAGCAGAAAAAGGTGTCAGATACGAAAGAAAGAAGAGCATGTTCAGAAGCCCCGACTGTTCTGCACAAGGGAGAATCTGCAATGAAACAAGTCGCTCTATAATAGCCTTTGAGAGAAAGAAAAGATATGCGATAGTGCAATAGGCCTATTTTTGGTACAATTCCTTGGTCCATATCGTTAATCATTAGGCCTGAGGGCCGTAAAGTGGACAGACTAAAATTATTGTGATGGCATATCGAGTAACTGTGCGGGCGTCCAGGCTGGGCACAATCAAAAGCTGGTGGCCCTATCTGAAACCAGAGTGCAACTGTAAGTTACATACCAAACTTTCCTAGGCGTATTGATACAGTATATTGTCAGGATCGTAATAATTATTGGCCAATTAAATAATATTTTTATTCTTATTTTATCATATCAGGCATAAATTTTAACCTCACTAACCTTAATCTAGCATTATTAAAGTTGTCGCCGAAATACTGATAAAATCTTATTTTTTAGCTGTGGCTATCCTGGGAGCGCCTCTGAGGCTCTGAGTAGGCTTCTTTGAAGAGGCGCTATATAAATTACCGAAATGAATGAATGAATGAATCAGGACTATAAATCGTATGCGGGCCGAGAGTGGAAGTCAATGAAGTTGTTCAGTCATGAATGTGTAAATGCGGGAGAATCAAGAAAGACGGGCACTGAGTCTAGCAGCAGCATTGAGTACTGTAACAGATTGCAGAGAAGCTAAAGACAAAGCGTGAACAATTGAGGTAAAGATCGAAGATGTGACAGATTTGCGAATAGCCCTGAGACGGCTTAGCTAGAAGTAGGAAGAGCGAATAGACTAAGATTGGCAATGTGCTCACTGAAAGGAAGAGAACTATCTAGGGAGACACCTACATGTAGGTCTCGAACACTGAAGGAGAAGTTGAAGTGAGGATAAGTTTGAGGGAGTAGTGTGTAGTCTAGTTTTTGAAGCTCCTTGGAAGTTCCAAACTAAATCAACTGAGAATTGTCAGGACATCGCTCCTTAAACGGGTAGAACCTCGAGGGGAGGCCATTCAAGGCCACCGAGGCCTTGAATAATCGAGGGCATACCACCGAGAAAGCTCGGTTCTGCCTAGTGAAGGTGCGAGCAACATAGACAGAAAGCGGACGTTGTTCAGCAGAAAGAAGGCAGAACTAAGGGTAGGCCATCAGTTCGCTCTGTCATCTGGTAGTCTTTCTTCGTCTTTCTCACGTCTAAAAACTTGCCTTTTCTCTCGGGGTTGAGCGCACTGGTAGCGCTTCTGAAAGGTTCTTGCTTCGAGAAGCGCTTTATAATGGTCATATACAATATAATACAATTCGGACCAAGTCATTTCGGAACGGACAACTCTAAGTGGATAACTCGATGCGAATCAATTGTTACTGCTTAAAATATCGATGTAGGATAGACAAAAATATTTTTGCTTAAGTTGAACATGGGCTGTTGCAATATATTCTTGCTTCAATAGAAGTTGTAAGTCTTATTGGTTAAAACAGGAATCACCGAACGTCCTGTCTCTGGAGGCAACATTCTCTCCAACGAAACGTGTGTGAATGTCAGCAGTGAAATCGTCTGCTATTTCAAAGGCAGTGAGGAGCGTGCGACATGGAATGAAGCATGGCAACTCTGCAGTTCCTTCAACGCAACACTACCAGTCATTCGCAACATAAACGATCAAGATGCTGTAGCAAAGTATATTCAATCACACATGAAAAATTTCGGTGAAATATGGACGGCAGGCAAACAATTTACATATAGCAACTGGACATGGATCGATGGGGCAGAACTAGACGAATCTTTTCAAGGTTCGTCTTTGTCACATAATCTGGCTATATTTAGACCAATGCCCATAATATTATTAGCCTAATTCAGAAGGCAACTTAACATTACGCCTTTGTGCACTTCGCAAAAGTGAATTTGCGACGACGCCTTTAATGTCTGAACTATAGTTTCTTATCGTTTTTGCTATATTTAAGCTTACTTGATATCAGCCTCCTCAACTGTCCATGAGCGTTGCATGTAGGCCACTGATTTTCATTCGCACTAACACATCGCCTTGATCGTTGAGACGACGTGTAAACACGACAGAAAATTATTTGACGCTTGAAAACGCAACTTGGGCTCGGTAGGCCTATGTGCGAATGCTACTTTGAAAGATGCAAGGTTCAATGCGGGTTGCTGGCCCCATATAAATATGACCAGTGCCAGTGGCGTAGCCAGAATTTCATGACGATGGGGGGTTATGGCCTGGCCAGATGCCCTTTCTGACACCAACCCAACAGTATTACAGTACATAAAGAGAATAAAGTATATAGCAAAGGCGATAAAGTACGAAAAACATTATTGTTAGCCTACTACAAGCAATTTTATTATTTAAGTGAATAATAAACCTTTACAAACTTTTTCCTAAGCCAATGGGGGGTTTTAACCCCCGAAACCCCCTTTGACTACGGTACGTCACTGAATATGACTGGGTTTTTTCAACTGTCTTGGCCACAATTCATCTTGAAAACATAATTTGTAGCCTATTTATTGATGATACTTGCAATTCATTTTGGATTCCGTGCAAGAGTCAGACATGACTTAGTCATGACATTTTGTGCTAATTAGTTTTGAACGCTATCTTGTGACTAAGCCAGCTACAGTACTACAGCGACGACCGAGGCGTTGTTACCGTACGTGATTAAGCACCTCTGGAATCGAATCAATCGATGCAACCGACGTTATAGAGCGTTAGCGTAAGGTCCAGTTTCAGGTAAGAAAGAAGCTAGTTGACTTGGCCGCTCGCCAAAGATAGTATGGTTAAAGTTTGATGTGGGATCAGAATAGACCCTGGTTAGGGCTTGATTTTAACTAATTTCTGCTCGACAATCGCCAAAATAATCCAGTCGCTTCTTGGTCTATGTGGTCCTGCGCATGATGTCAGGCCCGCCCATAGTCCCAGAGATATCCAGGCTCTTTAAAAAAATTAACGATTAGGTCTAGAGCAAGCCAATGAGTCAGTCTGGAAACTTTTCTGCTTGAAATCGAATCGTATCTTCTATGGTGATAACTTCTCTCTCTTGCCAGAGAATCTGTCACGCTTTACATGCTCTTTCTTCGAGCAATTTCTCGTACAAACGTTATTGTGTTTTATCATAGTAGACGCAGTGCAGCGTCGAGAAGATGGAGAAAGAGACTATGCAGCAGTTGATTCAGATTTTAATTTCACAGCACTAGCTGCTTCTGAAGAATTGCCGTACATTTGTCAATACGAGGGTATGCTGCAAACTCATTTTTAATATAATAAGCAACAATAATTGATTTCGTGATTACCTCCATCTCTTCATTTTACTCAGTTGTTTTACATTACTTAGACTAATTAGAATTTCAAATGTTGGTGGGTGTGTAATTTGTGACATCCTTGCAAGAATAACAGGCAAAAAACGAAAAAATAATAATGGAGAGGAAAGTACATAGGCTAACATGGAATGTAGGCCTAACGGCCATCCACTCATGCTCACTTCGTACGTCCATCTGAGAGCATCGATGACAGGAGGGGCGGATGAACAAGCTGTGAAACCCAAATGCAACAAGTACTCTTCCCTACCCGCAACGCACGAATTTTTTCCCGTGACTTTGAAACACTGGGCTCCATTAACTGCACTGGAGGAGAATTCTTACTGGAGATGGGTCGACGAATGACGAAGGCAGCAGGCAAATCCCGTGAAACAACTCACCTCTCAGCCATTGCCCTTTTGTTTGCAGCGCTTTATTGTTGTGGCTTTGAAACGATGGAGACGAGAACATTTAAAGCAAATGCTTAGTTTCTTTGAGCCTGAGTGTTTATTTATAAGTTTGCTTCGGACGCAAACATAGGAATAAATAATACGTGATAAAAAAAATGGGTGTCAGTTTATTGCATTTCTCTATAATAGCCACGTAAATTTCTTTAAAGTGGCAAACTTATAATTTAGTTACAGTTGACTATGGGTAGGTGCAGTTTCGTAGAATATTAGCTCTGCACATACACTTCTACATGGTATTTCAGGTGCGCTTTGCAATGGTGAGGTGACCGCGACTAACAAGTGTCTGAGATTCATTAACGACAATCGAACGTGGTATGATGCAAGAAATCAATGCCTCTTGACTAAGGGAGATTTAGCAATCATAGTCGAAGAGGATCGCGGACGTCTAAAAACGATGAAACTCAACCACAGATATTGGATTGGGCTGAGGAAGAAATCCTGGCGTTGGATTAGGAACGATCATGGTTTGTTCAAGAATAATAATTTATTTTGTCTTGCAGATGTCATAGGTTGGAAATACTACTTTTTAGAAATACGACAGAGTTTATTGTTTTTAAAACATTTTAAAATGACTTTTACAGTGCACATTATCGGAGGCTCTCACTGATGTTAAGATATTGAGAATTAAGACAAGTTTCAAGAACAACCAAGGAGCAACGCGTAGTAGGATATGGCAGTGCGAAGCAAAGCTAAAAGTTGATTGCATAAGAGAGGGCCAATTCCGAAAGTGGCATGTGGCTGGGCTTGTCCAAAATATCTTTTGACTCCTTTTTCCACAAAGAACCAAAAGGTCAGTTAGGTGAGTGAAGAGAAGCCACTGACGCATGGGGTCGAAGAGGTATTTGAGGACATGAACCAGGTACAATGGACAGATAAAGGTTTGGATGCTTAAGTACTGTAAGTTAAATTCAGTCTTGACCATTCACTTTAATATACTAAACTGTCTGAACTGTCACTAACCCTAACCCTAACCCTAAATTCTATACATGGGCAACATCCGCAATTCCTCATGGTACATTTTCTACAGGCGTAGACTTAAATAATGTGATATCTTTGGAAGTTTGTCTTTGATCACTCCATCCTGACATGTAATATATTTTGTGGTCTGATTTCAACTTGTTCTTGTTCAGGGTATTTCTCAATAAACTGATAGGCTATGTGACTCAAAGTAAACGTCATCCTCATCATATTTCAGTTGCCGATTGTATTCCATCGGCCTTCAGATAAGGCCACACAAGCTCATTACAACAATATTTTATAAGATTTTATGTTAAATTATGATTGTGTCCTTAATTTTTTATTTGTTCAGCGGACTCTAACGACGAGATTAAAATGATCAATATTCAATATGTGAAGAGCGGAGAATGTATTACCTTTGATGCGTCAGGTGGCAAATGGACGGCAGTTGAATGCACAAAAATAAAGAGAGTTTTATGTCAAAGAAGTAAGTGCTGAAACTCTCAATTTTCAATTGCCCGTCAAGCTATAATACACACGCCTATTAGCATTTCGATTTACAACTACATTTTTATTGCTACCGCCAATTTAAAAAAATGCGTAGCCTACCGTCAACCCACTGAATTACTTTTCTCTCTGATTTAAAACATCTTAGCTCTCAGACATGATAAAAATAATTCATAAAAGAACTCTTGTTCTACTGCCAAAATTAAGTTTCACATCCAGGGGCTAATCAGTGAATGAATCTTATAATTTAGGCTATTCATTTGAATGCACTACTTTCCATTTGCATGCGCCTATTTAGACATGGCGTTTGTCTAAGATTATTTTAAGTACTTATTTTAGGTCAAGGAATGACATCTCTTGCGGAGTTTGCTGATACCTCTACTGAAACCACCCACACGTTCATTTGTAAGTTAAAGCAAACATTTTCTGCCATTCAGCCTATCAATGCTATAAACAAATTAATTCAACATTTTAATATAGGCTATAAATGATGCCGCTGACTTCCTTCTCTTGTTTGACTCCTAAGTATGCAATACAACCAACTCTCCGAAGGTCCTGAACAACGTAGTACTTTCCCATTAAACATGACTTAGGCTATTTAGACCACTATTCTTGATTTCAAGCATTACTGCGGGTATTTATTTAAAGTCAAGCCGTGACAACTCCCGCGGGACAGCAGGATGAAACCATGCACACATTAATTCAATCAAGCAATCACATACAGGGATGGGCAAATTACAAGGCAACATGTAATTGAATTACACATTACCAATTACTGGAGAAAATGTAATTGAATTACAAATTACAAATTACTTCTGACTCAGAGCCTCAAATTACAAATTACAAATTACGTAATTTCAATTACATCAATTGCAAATTACTTTGGGGCTGAAATAATTGGAATAAAAAACTCAGGCAGGAAGTGCATGCCTTTTTTCCTATTTCTAGGCCTATGTGCATTATTATTTATAGTGTAAGAAAAATTAATGTCTATTTAAATGTCTTTAAGAAGCAGCAGCTGTTCAAACAATTAAAGCCATCTGTTGGGCCTTGTAATCATGCCTGTAAAAACTAAAGAGATCTCTTCTATTGCAGACCAAGGCATGGCAGCATTAAATTGTATAAACAATTTGTTAGCAGTTGGCTAGCAATGAGGCACTACTAGTTCCATTCCTGTCATCTTCTATATGCTGCAAGATTTCTAAATCGTTTTTGTTTCTGCTGGTCGACTTTGTGGTCACTGCACGCTGCACACTAAAACCATAAAGTTCTTCATCTTCCTCTCCTTCTTTATGACCACTAGATTCTCAATATTTTGTTCGATACTGGATGCATTTTCAGATATTGTTACTAGCAATTCGTATAATTATATTCTTTTAGTTTTTTTATCAGCAATTTGTGCAGGCAGCCAGCATGACTTAAATTATGGGTGAGTCACTGTTGCAAGGATTGCTTGATTCACCAAAGAATCTTAGCATAGTCGCATCCAAAGTAATTTGATTTTGAGGAATGTAATTGAAATTACAAATTACAGGGGGAAATGTAATTGAATTACAAATTACAAATTACTTTGATGCAGACCTGCAAATTACAAATTACCAATTACAATTGTAATTTAAATTACGTAATTTCAATTGCTCAATTAAATTACTGCCCATCCCTGATCACATAAATGTATATAGCACCCTTCAAGATCTCTATTCAGAGGCGCTCCCAACCCAGGCAGGTCAAAAAGAAAGATCCTGAGAAACCGATAGAAAGAGCCAGTAGAGTCACGGGGAAGCGAAAGGCGAGCCGCAGGGAGGACATTCCAGACAACTGGACCCATCACGGAGAATGCTGTTCGCTGCACAGTAGTGGTACGTGAAAAGGGACACCACGGGCAGCTGACCGTAAGCGAACGGCGGCCCAGAGAAACGGAGACAGAGGTAATTAGCTCACATATATAATTCGCAAGTTAAAGATTTGACTACCTATTAAAATATAGCGCACTGTCTTGGCTACTCATGGCTACTCAAATCGGGCTATGCAGTGACACTTATGCGTATTGAACATACATATAATAATTATTATCTGTTGCAGCCGTTTCGAAAGAAAATACAACAGAGGGGTCACAAAGTTCTGCACTGCAGAGTCTAAGTATGCAAAATTATGAATTTGAAGTGTTTGTGAAACTTTCCATGTAATTTTGTTGGTGTGTGTGATTTCTTTATCTAATCATGCTTGGCGCATTAAGGAAAACCACTTTATTGCTGGTAGTAGATCAGGTGTAGATTGGGAGAGGTGCCATTGTTGTTATAGGCTATCTTATTGTTGTAAGGCGTCTTTGTCAGTTTTGTTTGTGTTTGCAGCTGTCATCGCCGCAATAGTAATCATCATCTGCATCATCGTCATCATGGTCCTCATTCTGAGAATCAAAAAAGGGTTTGTGAAATCTGGACAATTTCAAACTAGTCATTGTGGTAGGCTGAATACAAATCATATGTACAGAGTGACGACATTTGGCTTGATATAGATCTAAAATATCAACATCGCATTTTGCAATAACCGCAGTCCTCTGTGTAGATCTAGTCCTACCATTAGAAGTCGTCTTCTGACAGACTGAGATTTTCGAAAACGCTAGCGGCTGCATGCAAGTATAGGCTATATCCATGAAAAACGCCTATTGGCAGACCGCTTGACAAAAATTATGTTATTATTAAGAGTCTGCGTCTACCATCGATCAATTCTTCGGAGCGATTGCACGTTTAAAAGACATTTTCAATATTCACAAGCATTCCCATTTCAAGGTAGTTTAGATCCGCTCTATCAGTGGTAGGCTATGTAATTATATATAACTGAAGATAATTATTGTCATAAATTTGCATATCAAATAAGGTTACATTGTTAAAACAAATGTGTGGAAAGTCTTACAAGTGGCTATAACTACGGGAAATAAATGCAATTTTATCTTTCTGAAGTTTTACAAAGCAGTAGACTCGGTTTTTCGTATTTGAACTTTTTAGTCACACTTTTGTTCTGCTGGTGGCCACAGTAATCATTTTGTTCACAATTTCAGACAACATCTTCAACCACAACTCAATGACAGTTGCAAACAAAATAAGAGCGAAGAATTATCTTGCCTTACACATAACGCACCTCTCAATACGTTTACTAGGGAACTTAGCAATGCTCCAGGAAATATATCAGGCAACCTAGGTGATTACGAGGAGATTACATTGTTGTCTCCCGACCAATCGGTTGATGGAGGGAAAAGACAACGGCAGGGAACGGCCTACACTTCTCTGACGGTCAAAGGACATCGAACCTACACGGAACTTGTACCTGCAAACGCTCAAGTTTATAGATCAGACAATAGTAGAGATGAATACGAGGAGATTTCATTGTTGTCCACAGGCAAATCGGTTGATGGAGGGGAAAACCAACGGCAAGGAATGGCCTACACTTCACTGGTTGTCAAAGATCATCGAACCTACATGGAACTCGTTGAACCTGGAAACGCTCAAGTTAATAGGTCAGACAATAATAGAAATGAATTCGAGGAGATTTCATTGCTGACCCCAGATAAATCTATTGATGGAGGGGAAAACCGACATTCGGGAGTGGCTTGCACTTCTCTGGCAGCCAAAGAACATCGAACCTACATGGAACTCATTGAACCTGGAAACGTTAAAGTTAATAGGTCAGACAATAGTAGAAATGAATACGAGGAGATTTCATTGTTGTCCCCAGACAAATCTATTGATGGAGGGAAACGCCAAAAGTCGGGAATGACCTACACTTCTCTTCCAACCAAAGAACATCGAACCTACATGGAACTCATTGAACCTGGAAACGTTAAAGTTAATAGGTCAGACAATAGTAGAAATGAATACGAGGAGATTTCATTGTTGTCCCCAGACAAATCTATTGATGGAGGGAAACGCCAAAAGTCGGGAATGACCTACACTTCTCTTCCAGCCAAAGAACATCGAACCTACATGGAACTCGTTGAAACACGCGTTCATCCTACATCTTCAACAAAAGTCCATCCAATTGGAGACATAATATATTCCCTGCCAGATTGTGAGGGTCTCGCAATCACATCTCCTTGTAGCACTAGTGAATCTGCTTTCCACCCATGCAAAGGCAACTCAGAGGGTGAATATGCCTACGCAAGCTTGCAGGCAGAAACACTGAGCACTGAACGGGCATCGGAGGTCTACGACTACGATGACACAATTTGAGGTTCTCAACTGGAGCAAGGATATTCATCAACCATCAATCTTCTTGACCTCAATGGCATACGATTAAAGATGTGACTCATTCTCTGAGCAATTTGTCATTACGGTTAGAATAAGCAACTTTAGACGGACATTTCTAGACTAACAAAAGTAATTAAGCGGGCATCAAGACTAACGCAAAAGCAACAGTTAAAAAGTTGATGATACAAAATTAGAAATCCAACATTGTTCCAAAGTAGGCTACATAATTCTACAGTTAAGTGTCATCGTATGTGTGATTTTCCAGGTGATTGTAACTTTATTGTACCCATTGACCTCGTACTATTATAAGCAAAGAATTGCATTTCTTACATTTTCTTTAACTGCAAACTAAGAGAACTTGATTTTCATTTTAATTCGAGTGTAAGAAAGTCATAGTGCATTAATTAATTAATTGAAGTAAGTGTAATACACGTTTAACTTTGCAGTCTGATGTCATACAAGTTATGTGTTCCATTCTTTTACATTAACTGATGTTGAGATATCCTTGAATTGTTAACCCAGTCTATCGCAAAGTGCGTCCCTCGGCACCCTCTAATGTGCCGCAATGTCAGGTTTCAGGTTTGCCGCGAGAGAAACCTAAAAATCGATAATTATGAACTACAAAATCGTGCGCTTCTAAATTCTAAGCCAATATCCAGACTTCAGCACGAAAGCAATAAAGTCTCTGTTGCCGTTTGGATTTTCGCATCTCTCTTCTATTTTAATCCACCAACTGGTCGTTAAGGTCAAGGGTCAATATTACCGAAATGTTCTTCTAATGCCGACATACGCGAAATGGCGGAGCATTTCGTCTTCCAGTAGCACGGTGCTTCTGCATACCGAGCTCAGGAGACTGTTGACTCATGTGTTGAGTTACCGGTAGGCTACTGCAAACTGAAACATATAATTTAACCCCGCCTATTTTGTGACCAATTAACAGGTCTGAGTTTAATCCGGGTGACAATAATATACTATGGAGAGCAAAGCCAAAAAGAGTCTAGCCTACAGTTTTCGAATGCACGATCTCAGTGAGTAGCGTCATCAACTTGTGGAGGCATGAAACGAGATGGATCGCGACATAAATAATTTGATGAATCCGTCAAAGAGTGATGCACACGTCTTCCGTATGGGTGGATACCCAACAGAGCCAATTAATCATGGGCGGAGACCTAGAGGGGAAAGGGGGATGGTCCCCCAAAGAAAGTGTTGGGGGGACGGCCCATGCATTTGTCCCCCCCCAATGTTTGAGTGCCAAGACTTTTTTCGGTGGCGAAAATAGAAAATTTCGTCAAATTTTTGGCTGGACGACTAAAAAAAAAGTCATCAACTTTTTTGGCGACGAAAATAGAAATATTTCGTCGAGATTTTGGCCGGATGACTAAAAAAAACACACACAAAAAAAAGGTCGTCAACTTTTTTGGCGGCGAAAATACTTTTTTTCCCGAGATTTCGCCCGTCGTTTCTCCACCCAGGTCTCCGCCTATGCAATTAATATGAACATAGACTTTAAATTCAATCAATCAATCACTCGTAATTTATATAGCACCCCTTCAAGGTACCTACTCAGAGGCGCTCCCGGCCGAGATCAAGCGAAAAAAACAGTCTTCAACAGTTTGTGAAATTATATGATGCCTAGGAATGACTCCTCCATCTTCACCTATAGGTTACTTTCATTGACATAATCTGATTAATCTTGTCGCTAATTTATCCACCGTGGCTCGAATATATTCATAGCTGTGCCTCAGCGGTCGTATTGCTTGGGCATTGCCTTTACTAGGGTTCTGGTTTCGGGCAAATAGGCACTGGAAAATATTTTGTTGTCACAATGAGCGTGGAACTTCAATTATAGTTTGTTTTCCTGGGTCCATTGCCCGAAAAACAGACTTGCCCAAATTTGGGGGCATTTGCCTCTGGACCCCCGCTTCCTCCGCCTATGCGGTGTATATTAGCAAAATTTACAGTATGTTTATTATGACTAGGTTTGTTAGTTCAAGCCTTTAAATAACATTCTTGGTGTAAAGGTCATCGATGAGTCTTTACTGGGGAGATTGAAAGTGAGTTCTTTGCATATTATACAGTTACAAAATCGTTCTCGATGCATTTGGCAGAGGTCACGGAGTGCAATGAAGTTTGTGTCCCTGAACAGCTGTAAACAGCCAGCATGGTGTCAGCCACTTGTGCTAAAGTGTTAGTTTCAGAGCATCAGGATGTAAGTGGCCTAGGCCTGTTAATTAAGCTATCAATGCGGGTTTGTCCCTTCCATTCGAAAAGCCCCAGTAGACATTGTCTTTATAGAAATGTCTAAACAATTAATGCTAGTAATTAATATTGTTATAAACCATACTACTGCTGCTCCTAATGCTATTTTAGACGTAATCTGCTGCCTTTGACTCGGTTGATCATGAGATTCTGTTGCAACGTCTTGAAACTTCTTGCGGACTCAAAGGTTCTCATCTCCTTTGGCTTCGGCCAACCTGTCTGATCGCACCCAAATGATTCATCTCTTGTGACTCTAGGACTCAGTAGGTCCCTGTTGTGTTTGGTATTCCTGATGATTCTGTCCTAAGCCCACTCCTGTTCATCCTTTACATGACTGATATTACCTCTCTTTTCCCTAGCCATCCTGCAACTGGCCCACTTTTCGCTGACGATGTCCATGGACCATCTTCTGCCCAACTCCTTCTTGCAAGTCAAATTGATGATCTATCTCAAGATCTCCATCTGTGGATATCTTCAAATCGTATTTCCGTGAAATTTTCAAAAACCCAGTTGATTTGGTTTGGCACTTCTAAGCAGCTCAAAAAACTTGAGTACGCATTACTCTCCCAAACTTTTCCTCACTTCAACTTTTCGTCTAGTGTTCGAGCCTAGCTTTCACCCTAGATAGTCCTCTAATCTTTACCGAACACATTGCCAATCTTACTCGCTGTTCCTACTTCCAGCTAAGGCGTCTCAGGGCTACTCGCAAATATGTTTCATCTTTGACATTTACCTTAATTGTTTACGCTTTCATCTGTTCTCGGATTGACTAATGTAATTCTGTCCTTTTGGCCTCCCTTGCAGTCTGAACTAGATGCTGCTACTAGGCTTATAGCCCGTCTTCCTAGATTCTCCCACATTTCTACATTCATGACTGAACAACTTCACTGGCTTCCACTCTTGGCCCGTATTTTGGTCTTCAAGTCTCATATGGGTCTTGCTCCGAAGTATCTTTGTGATCTTATTCTTCACCCCTCTCTGCCGCTTCGCTGCGTCCTCTTTGATCCTTTGATTATCTTGGCCTCATTGTTCTCCGCTTCAAGACCGCCATGGCTCAATCCAGATCATTTCCCTGCATAGGTCCATTCCCATGAAATGGAATGGACTTCCCCATCGGTTCGCTATGTCTTTCCTCGTCTTCTCTAGTCTCAAAACTTGCCTTTTCTCTCAGGTGTGTACGCACTGGGAGCGCTTCTGAATGGCCCTTGCTGCGAGAAGCGCTTTTTAATGGGCAGAAACACTGGAATACAATACAATATACTGCTGCTTCTACCAGTACAACCGTCACCCTTAGTCTTCTAAGGTACAAATAGGTTATAGTCCCAGACGTATGACAGACTAAACAACTTACAGCCTACGCGTGCTTGGTTACAGACAGCTCGAGAGGGATTTGTGAACGTAGTGTCCTACTATTCAACACGATACCCGATACGCCAGCGTTTTGATTTCAAGCGATCGACTAGTGCAAATAAGTTTTGCGTATAGACCTGCTGATCTTATAATTGCAGCGATAATGGCAGTATTAAGTTTCTCTCATATTGAATAATTGTCACAAGTCAGTTGAGAGCAGCCCGGATATGCAGACATGCTACAGTCATGATCTGCAAGTGAGCCAAGATTATTTAGCTGATATTTTATTTAACCTCTGTTAATGGTGTCCTCGCAGGCCCGTAGCAACAAAGAGCTTGGCCCCTGCGAACATAATGTCCGGGGCGGCGGGGCCCTTTACAATGCAGAAACTTGAATGTGGTATTTATTTCATGCAATATGCAGGGTTTGTATTGTATAGACCTACAGTGTACATGCAGGTCCTATTCCGTATTTACTTCACGGTTCTATCAGTAAAACTGACCTGGCATGTGCAACAGCGTCAATAAATATCAGCTACCTAGTTATACCTTAACTTTTTTGCCACTTTTAGGGGCCCCCTTCTGTGCAGAGCCCCCTCCTGTCGGAGGGTACGGAGGGCGGTCGCTACGCCTCTGTGTCCTCGGATTTGATGTTATCCATTACAAAAATTCAGTTAAATAACATCGCAAATAAACAATCATTCAATTGCTTTTATATAATTTCAGTGCATACTGAATTTTATACAGGCGTAGGACTGCATAATGTGCAATGTGCATATACGCATTTCAGCATAAAGTGTGCCTCTGTGTTTCCGTTTGAGAAAAACAACCTGATTAAGTGCGTGGGTGGTGATGGATCCGATTTTACCAGGGTCTATGACAACAGAGGCCGTTACCCTGGACAGAAATTTGCTCGGCGTATTACAACACTTAACAATATAGCTAAGTATATAGACTGCACACATAAATGTATATGTATATAGTAAGCCTGCTTATACAAATTAAGGCGTAGGCGAAGGGACAATCTATCATTAGGCGGATGTCATTTGCGTGAATTGTTGGGTCGCATTGTTGGACCAATCTGGCTAAGAGTAGCTGTACGAGATTTTCAAAGCCAAAATGTTTCCGATCCTGAATTGCAGATCAATTAGAATACATGTTCTATTGGCAATTATTGCTTTCGGTAAGTTGTTGAATTTTTATGAACAGATATCTTGCGTTTATCATGTCCTCCTATTTATACTCCCTCTCCTTTTTAATACCGGATAAGATATTCTGAGCGAGACCATAATTATAAGTTCTCATTACCGATTAAAGATCGCCATAACGTCATCTTGTGCTGCCTTGATATGCTTAAAATACAGAATACGATATTCAGTATATGCACATCAAGGCCTGCTAACATTTTATCCTTGCGTTGTGCACTTGTGACAGTCTCTGTAAATGACCTGAACAATACTATCTGTTTAATTTTGCGTCTGTGTTTATTTACCTGTGTCACATCAATAAGTAAGTCTACATCTAAAAACGATTTGAATCATTGATTGATTGATTGATCACTGATCAGTGTAGGCAGGAGTGCCTCCGTTCGTTAGGATTTAATATTTTTATTGATCATGTTATGGCAAGCACCAAGAGCCAGGACAGGGCTGTTTTAAAGGAATTTTTAGAACTGCACAACCCCTTCTTTCCTTTCCCATCCTCCATGGTAAATTACTTCCAATCGGAGGACAATGACCTTTTTGCTAAGTTGGATATTCGCTTGTTCGGATGATGGTTTTAATCTAAACCCATCTATACCAGGAGTGACTAGGGTTATAGTCTATAGGGTGTCTGAATCTCTTATTCTAGAGGTAACCTTTACGGATAAACTTAGTTTTGACCCCATATTGAACGGATTTGCATCAATCACTCTATGCGATACGTATCCTTGTAGCTCATGGCCTCTCCGGGACGCGCTTATATGATGTAGTGCGGGCCACCACATTAGCACGGCTTCTGTATGCTTCACCTGAATGGTATGGCTTTGTTAATTCTGGTCACCGCACGCGTATTAACCCTCGGGCTACCAAGGAGGGGTGGTTGCCACCCCCCTAGGTTTTTCGCAAATCAAACGCGTTCCGTCTGGAATAAAATTTTGAAAAAATAGGTAGCTGTAGAGGGTTCAATGGGACACATTTTGAGCTAACATGCCTTCGGGGACTTCAGGTCTGGGTGACAGGGAGGGACGTCTGTACTCTGTAAATTCACGGATACCAGGGCCGGAACTACATATCTCCGTGGCTGTTGGTCGACTGGCAACAGCACCCTCGCGTCGGTGCTCGTCTGGGTTCATGCCCCTTTCGGCAGATTTGTGCGAAAGGTCATCGGTTTCCTGGAGAATTAGTGGGTTATACCTGGCCTTATTTCTAGGTCGCTCCACAAATGTTTCGACTTCTCTACCTGAACCCCCTTCCTCAGAACCGTCTGATTTCTCCGGGGCGTCCCCACTTAAAGAGGTTACACGTGACATGGGGCTATTCTTCTTTATCCTTATTTTCCATTCACTCAGACAATCACCTTCGTTGCTTAGATATGTAGCAACCTATTTATTCATGTAACGAATACTTAACTAGCATATAATTAGCAGTGACCTGTACAAATGAGGAGAGGAGAATAGAAGCGTTCGAGATGAAATGTCTTAGATTGATCATGAGAATATCATGGATGGAAAAACGAACAAACGAATGGGTGATGGAGGCCGCTGGTGTGAAGAGGAACATGCTAAGAACAGTTAAAGAAAGAAAAATGATATACTTTGGTCACATCATGAGAAAGGAGGGTACATGCATAGAGAAAGAGATCATGCAGGGCACAATTCCTGGAGGTAGAGGAAGAGGAAGGCCAAGAACGAATTGGCTGGACAACATAAAGACATGGACGGGCTTGCAAATGGGAGAAATGCTAAGAATGACGGAGGACAGGAATCATTGGAGGAACATCGTGCATGATGCGGCCGAACCTCGTACCGAGGATGGCTAGGAACGGAACGGAACGGACCTGTACAAATACAGTCTTTTCTACTATCTCTATCAGTTCACAATAGACATTTCCCAGAGCTGACAATACCACGAACTGTTACTACACAATTTGCCTCGCTCCTACTCGACAGTTCAATTCCTACATTCAAGTCAACTACCGTCTATGTTTTCGCCTCGTAACTACTACGGCAGAATCCGACAGTACTCTTAGTTAATTATAAAAAGATTCAGTTACTTAACTTCAGTGCTTCATGCTAATTTACTACACTACAACAATCCTTTCAATCCGCCGCTATTTATAGTAACTAGTTTTATATATATTCAGTTCCGTAATACAAATGTTAATTTAATCTGCCGATCTACGTTAAATCAATATTATCTATCTTAACACGTGGTAGCCATCTTAAACTTGCAATCGGTTAAGTTACAGATTCAGCACGTGGCACGCTAATACGGGTTACTTCCCTGGATTTTAGGCTAGTTTGCTTCTTCCAAGGTTTTCCTTCCACCGGAGGCAAGGGTCGTTCCTTGCCGTCGTTTAATTATTAATTTAGTTGCGTTTCTTATAATTTATATGCTTAAAATCTTAGTTTTAAATCAAATTTCGACTAAAAATGGTTGCCTCATCTTCACGCAGGTCCCACCAGTTCAACGGCTTCTCGGCAACTTACTCTCTCTGTCCCAACAACCAATCAGAAACGGCTTCTTACCGCCGTTTTAGGTCACGCGCCGCTCTTGGCCTATCAGCGGCGCCCGCGCTTTCGCCACGTCAGCCAAAGGTCAAATGACAGCCTGGCGCATTGTCTACAGCCTCGCTCTGGTGCAGCATAGAATTAGTTAAAAACGTTATGCGCAATATAGATAAAAGTAAGTAAGATTTGTAGCGTTTCCACAAACGCTACAATTGTACATACTATATTCTGTTATCATCCAATGTTCCCGCAGTGCGTTTGCAGGCGGTTCAGTAACGTACTACATACATACTTACTTACTCAAATAAACAAACTAAAATGAGTTGGTAGATAGATCCTAAAACTGGAGTTAGGCTTTGTAGGCCTACCCGGTAAATTTTTCTTTGATTTTTGGACCTTGTTGTTACACGCAATTTTGTGTTAGCTTACTTACTGTCGTCTTGAACTGATGTCGACACACGCCAACGCACAACATAATCAGGGAGCCTACTCGTGCCGTACGTAGGCGCCGGTTATGTAATAGTTGTGGGGTGCGGTGGTGTAGTGGGCATGTTCGCAGCCTTGCAGCCTACGGGCTGCAGGTTCGAATCCACCTCAAGTCGCCGCGTAGAGACCTTGGGCAAGTCCTTCACTTGCAATTGCTCAACGCTTCGACATGAAACTCCGAGGCAGTGTCCGCTCTGCAGTCACGAGCGCCTCTGAGTAGAGAGTATGAAGGAGCGCTATAGCAAATGCACATACAAACAAATTAACGCATGTTAACCCGAACTAAATTTGGTCCCTAAATGATGTCCCTCTTGGCCAAGAAATTAACGTGGGCCTATACACCCAATCCATGAAAATTGACCATCTTTGGACAACTTTTGAACAGAATCATGATATCATGAATTATTCTGAACAGACCACAGGCCTACTCGTGGAATGGATGCTTGAGGCAGGGAGCACTTTAATATAATGCTTCATTTTACTGTTAATTTACTTTGTGCATTTAATATTATGCTTAAGGTAAAGTTCATAAACAGTTTCTTGGTTTATTCACATTTCTGAATGCAGGAATCACCGAACGTCCTGTCTCTGGAGGCAACATTCTCTATAACGAAACGTGTGTGAATGTCAGCAGTGAAATAGTTTGCTACTTCAAAGGCAGTGAGACGGCTATGACATGGAATGAAGCATGGCAACTCTGCAGTTCCCTTGACTCAACACTCATTGTCATTCGCAATATAAACGATCAAGATGCAGTAACAAAGTATATTCAATCACACTTTAAATTTTCCAATGAAGCATGGACCGCAGGCAAAAGATTTACATACAGCGATTGGACGTGGATCGATGGAGCAAAACTGGATGAGTCTGTTCAAGGTTCGTCTTTGTTACATAACCCTTCGCAGTTCGCATTATGTAAATACCCACACGTAGTCCCAGAGATATCAGCAGGTCTAAAATATAGCACTCGGAAGTGTCCAGCCGTCAGGGCCGGATTAACAAATGTGGGGGCCCTGTTCGGTAAAACTGTGGGGGCCCCCAACCTTACAGACTCATTGAAAAATGACCCACAATTGACACAAAACGTGTTATATTCAACAAATCAACACTCGTCTATTAGTAATTCGATCCTTCTTTTTTACAATAAGAACATGTCTTTTCATATTCCAGTCTAGTGTTAGAGTCAGTGGCGGCGCCAGGATTTCAGTTTTGTGAGGGGTGGGGCTAAATTCCCGCGGAGTAAATTTTCCATTTTGAGCCGCCAAAATTTCTGACGACTTTTTTTAATCATTCGGTCGAAATCTCATGAAAATTGTCCATTATTTTCACCCACCAAAATTTCAGGCGACCTTTTTCCTTTTCTTTTTTTTAGTCATTCGGTCGAAATCTCACGAAAAATTTTCATTGTCACCTACCAACATTTCTGACGACTTTTTTAGTCATTTGGTCGAAATATCGTGCATATGGTGTTTCAGTTTCTAGGTTGGCTGATCACGGAAATGTTTAATTTTTACATGTAAAAAAAACCGGATGGCCTTTTTGGGGGGCTTAACCCCCGCAGCCCCCTAGCGCCGCTACTGGTTAAAGTATTCATCTATTACCGTTTAAGAAAATTAGATTCAGACTTTTTAACCAAGGCATAGTTAGGGCACTCATACAGGTAAACTGTGCAGAAGCGATTTATGCCCTAAATAAATTCTTGGCAGGGAAAATATTCTGGAAGTCTTGTGGCAAGACAACGACCAAGGCAAAGGATTTGTACCAGGGCATTTGCCCAGATTTGTCCTTCTGTAGCGCCGTCACTGATCACACACTAATATAAGCCTATATTTTCGCGTTTACGCAAGTAGGCTAGTAGACCTAATTCGTAAGCAAAGAGTGTATAATGATGCCATTTCATAAATGCGTTGCATAGCACTTGAATTCCGATCAGAAGAGGTGTTAAGTGTCTAAAATCATATAGATCCAAGTAGTTAAACCTGATAGCCCTTGCTAGAATTTCTAGCCGATTTTAAGATAAGTCTGCTTGGAATTGGAAACTACAATAAGGGCCCCCACACATGCTCAAAAGTTGTAAGTCTATATTAGGCTATGCTAAAATCAGTAGTTTTCAAATAATTTGACAATTTGTTCCAATATATATTTTACTCGTTTTTACTATTATGATTAACAGTGATGAAAAAAATTTATATTGCATGTGTGAGGGCCCCCTAAAGTGTGGGGGCCCCTGTTCGGCCGAACATGTCGAACATGCCTTAATCCGGCCCTGCCAGCCGTAACTGTAGACTCGAGTCCTGCGTGAAATCGTATCTCAACTTTTCTAGCTTTAACAGTGCTCCATCGCCTGTGATCTCACGCAACACGTCTAGTCGTCCAATTCCTCCGCCAGAGAATGCAGCGCGAGGCGAGGCGATACTTTCACCGATAGCGTACTGTAACAGCTTATCACTTTACATGCTGTTTTTCCAGAAATTTGTCGTACAAACGTTATTGTGTTTTTACCATAGTAAAAGCAGTGCAGCGTCGAGAAGATGGAGGAGGAGACTATGCAGCAATTGATTCAGATTTGAATTTCACAGCACTAGCTGCTTCTGAGAAATTATTCTACATTTGCCAATACAAGGGTATGTTGCAAACCCAATTTTAATATTTGAAAACTATTGATTACATGAACACTTTCATCTGTCCATTTTGCTCAGTTATTTTGCAGTCCCAAATTATAATTTTAAATGCTCATGGCTGTATCATTTGTTTCATCCTTGCAAGAATAACTGTTATAGACTAAAGACATAAAAAATACTTATGTCATTTTATTGTATTCTTTATCACATGAATTTCTTTTAAGTATAAAGATATATTTATTTTGCCCTACTTGACAATGGCTTGGTGCAGTTTCTTAAGATACTATACACTTTCTAACTGGTATTTCAGGTGCATATTGCAATTATTCATCTGGAGAGATAACCGCGACTAACAAGTGCCTGAGATTCATTAACGACCGTCGAACGTGGTATGATGCAAGAAATCAATGCCTCTTGACTAAGGGAGATTTAGCAATTATTCGCGACGAGGATCGTGGACGTCTTAAGACTATGACACTCAACCATAGATATTGGATTGGATTGAGGAAGACATCTTTTCGTTGGATGAGGACCGATCATGGTTTGTTCAATAATAATAATTTATTTTGTCTCACAGATGTCATGTTAAGAGTTGTCATATTAAATTGAAAACACTGCTGCATTAGAAATAAGAGGATCGTATTGCGTTTAAATTTTTTAAAGTGCACATAATCGAAGGCTTTAATATGTCCGTAATTTTATTGTGTTCAGTGGACTCAAACGACGAGATTAAAAATGTCAATGTTCAATACATGTATGTAAAGAGCCGCGAATGTATTACCTTTGATGCATCCGATGCCAAATGGACGGCAGTTCAATGCACAAGACTAAAGGGAATTGTGTGTCAAAGAAGTAAGTGCTGAAACTATCAATTTTCAATTGCCCGTCAATCGAAATACACACGTTTAGTAGCATTTCGCTTTAAGACCGCGTAGACTTATTGATTGCTACCACCAATTTAAAAAAAACTAAAATGTACCGCTTACCCATTACATTACTTTTGTCTCTTCTTTAAAACATCTTCCCTTTCAGACTATTATAATCAAATGCTTCATAAAGGAACTCTATTTCGACTGCCAACTTGAATTTCACGGCCAAAGGTTATTCAGTCAATGAGTTGTATAATTGATACGTTTTAATGCATTAGGCCAACTTTTCATTTGCGTACGCGTAGGTCTACTTGGGCATAACGCTGTTTTAAGGTTATTCAAAATACCAATTTTTAGGTCAAGGGGTGACATCTCTTGCGGAGACTGCTGATACGTCTGCTGAAACCACCCATTTTATTTGTAAGCTAAAGCAACATTTTCTGCCATACAGTCGATCAATGCTATAAATAATTAATTAGATTATCTTAGTATAAATAATGCCGATGGCTGCCTTTCTTTGACTCCTAAGTAGACAATAGCAGTGGCGTAGACAAGGGTGGTTTCGGGTGAACCCCATTGGCCTATGGAAAAGTTTTTAAAGGTTATTTATCCACTTAAATAAGGAAGAAAAACAGTTGCTGGGAGTAAAAATTTTTAATTTCTTTATTCCCTTTGCTACTTTATTCCCATTTTATTTACTGTAATACCGTTGGGTTGGTGTCAGAAAGAGCATCCGGCCAGGCCATAAAACCCCCAACACCCGATCCTAAATTCCTGGCTAAGCCACTGGACAATAAAGCAAACTATCCGATGGTCCTGAACAATGGAGGACTTTCTCATTAGGCCTATACAATGCATGACTTATTTAGAACCCTATTCTTGATTTGAGCATTACTGCAACGAGTATTCACTTAAAGTCACGGCCTAACATCTCACGCGGGACTGATTTTGCGTCTGCTGAAACCAACCAATCATTATTTTACTCGTCAGTTAAAGTTTTGACTACCAATTAAATTAGCCTAAGTCAAATGGGAAATGGCTACTCAAATCGGACCAGGCAATGACACGTATTTGTATTGTACTTATCTGTTGCAGCCGTTCCGAAAGAAATTACAATTGACATATCAAACAGTTTTACACCGCAGAGTCTAAGTATGTATAATTATGAATTCGGGTGTTTGCGTAACATTCCAGGTAATTTTGTTGATATAATCATTAATCATGCTTGCCGCAAAAGCTCTGCATTTTTGGTGGTAGAATGGTGGAATGGCCTGCCCTTGACGCTCCATATCCTTTATAGAAATCCTTCTCAGGCATTCATCTCATATTTTAGCAAAGCATCACATGCTAGGAGAGCGAAGTTTACGTTTGACGTAAGATATGCACAATCTGCCGCTTCACAGCCTTTACGATAGTCTTCGATGCGTCTTCAATCAGGATTTCAAAATAAATTCGAATTACTTTTCACGGTTTAATCACTAAGTTGTCCCAGATTTTGGTCTGGAAGAGTATTTGAGTTGATATTTTAGAGGGTTAGGCTACATGGGTCATCTGAGTGGTTTTTTTTTAATGAATAAGCTTGGAGAATGGAGAGCGGGGTTTACGTTTGACCTATGTAGTGCACAATCTATTCGTTCTTATTTCGGTGTTCTAAGCTGAGTTATCCCATTCTAAACTTTATCAATGCATTCATTAATTTTTTCAGGAATTTTATATAGCTTATAGTGCCCCTTTCAGCAAATTTTGTCACAAACCTTATCTTAACATGACCAAAGCAGTAAAAAATGGTCTTGAACAGGTGCAGTGGTGCACTACCCATTGGCAGATACCGAAACTTTTATGGAATAATGGAAGACCTTTCCAAATGGAGGAGTCAAAAACTGAGAATGCCCGTCGCTACGTAATTAAGGACAGAGCATGGTAGAGTAAGAATTCACCGTCCAACAGGCAACAGAGGATCGGATAGCTCGACGGCCAGCTGTATTAGAGACCGGATGATTGTCTCGCAGATAGGTTGAGCACAATCAAGAAGGCACAGCTAGACAAGTACAGCAACCCTGTAAAATGTCAACGTTCACAATTCCTCAAGTATACAGAAACGGGAGTATATTATTTTATGGACGCGTGGCAGATCCACCGGACCGAATTGCAGCCATCCAATCTGCTCGTTACAAAACAGTGGATAAGGATCACAGCGGAGTTATGGGAGATGAAGGGAGGAATTATCCGAAATTAACTTCATGATTAGGTTTATGTTTATGGTGAGAAAAAATTAAGCTCGATCCAGACTTAGCCCTAAATCCATACCCGAATCCTGACATACGGAAATGTTTCCGACGCATCGGTGAGTGATTGCCATCCGTCTACTTCCATGCACTCAGTCAAATGAATTGAGTCTCAGAGGCATTTAGAAGCATAAGCATCTGAATATCTAGTCAAAAAGTCACAGTCTAGTAAAAAAAATGGAAGGACAAGGAACGCCAGGAACACAAATTCTTGGCCTATATTGAATGACAACTTTTTAAAGCCATTTTATTGCATAAGGAAGCAAAGCCGTTACTGGTAGGCCAAATAGAGATATTAAGCTTATTAGGAGACAACCCATTGTTGTAATTTCATCGCTGTAGAGTTGGTTAATTTTGTCATACATGTAATATTATTGTCAGTGTTTGCAGCCGTCATCGCCGTGCTCGCAATCATTATCTGCATTATCGTCATCATTGCCGTTGTTCAGAGAATCAAAAAAAGGTTTGTGACTAAATAAAAATTACAAACTAGTCATTGTGATAGATAAAAATGTGCATGACTTAGGAACTTTGACGAGAAATGAGCCAAACATGGGCGCCCACACACAGGAGCAAGAGGTGCACTTGCCCCCTGGAAATTGGCATCTGGTTTTTTTAAACTACAGCTTCTCTTGTATCACTAAATGTCTTCGTGTTAGAGAATTGATAATACGAATGATGGACAAAGTGAAACTAAGAAATCTACATTTTGAAACCTCCATAAAATAAACATGCTTTTAATTTTCTGCGCTGAATTTTTCAAGCTCTTGCTAAAAACTGTAACCATGACCATTGGGTTTATCTGATCCTAGGATCTTCCACCTTCCAATTCTAAATGGCACCAACCTTAACAGCTACTCTGCCCCTCCGCCCCTCTGAACACAGGACTCAAAACTTTCTGGCTACCATTTTAACAGCCCTTTCACTCGATAAAAAATCTGGTGCCTGCGATTGACTTTCGAGTGGTGCTTTAGAAAATTAGAAATTGCAATTAAAATATAAAAGTAGAGCCTAGACCTAACTATAGAGGAAGCATGAATCAATAGCCGAATGAATATGGCCTAGTCAGTTTTGCAGAGGGGCAAGTGGACTGAGTGCGCACCTTGAGGAACCTTTTTTATCTACTAGGCCTACTCTTTGAATTTTTAACAAATTTCTTTGCACAAAAGAAATTATTCATTTCAAAATTGTCAAAAAGTGAAAATGAGAAATATGCACTAAAAAGCTTTATGAAAAATACCCATAGGCCTACCCTACATGTTACTAATGTCCTGCTTTGCATTTTTCAACCTCTTGCTAAAAAAGTTTTAATCGTGACCAACGTGTTTTTCCCTTCCTGCAAAAATTTCTGCGGGCGCCCATTGAGCCAAAGATTATAGCATTGCATTTTGCGATGAAACACAGTCTTTTAGTCCTACCACTGGAAGTCACCTTTTGTCAGACTAAGAGATTTTCGGATATTGCTAGCAAGTATAGAGTCTAATAATTATTATTATAAACGAAACGCCACTGCTGGCAGAACCCTGGAAAAAATATGTTATTATTTACAGCTCTGTAGGCTACGCTTATATAAGTAGATTCGGCTATTCGAAAATCCACTCCTTAGTCGGTTATTTTTTGCTCGGTTTGTGACCGTTATTGTGCAAAATTTCAGAACAACTCATCAATCAAAGCGCAACGAAAGTTCCGAACAAAACAATCACGAGGCATTTTATAACAGGATATCCTACTCAGCTGTCAATACGCTTGCCAATGAATCACCAAACGATTTAATAGATAGGTCAGATACTGGAATTGAATACGCGGAGATTGCAATGTTAACCCCAGAGGAGTTGGAAGCTGAAGGAACAAACCAAACGCCTGGAATCTCTTACACTTCTCTGGCAGCCAACGAGCAGATGGAAGATGGAGAAACAAATCAAGAGCCGCGAGCTGGATACGTTTCTTTGGCGTCCAAAGCAGATCCCGCCTACATGGAAGTCGTTCAAAATCACGCCCGTTCAACAGCTCCAAGAAAAGTAGGTCCACTGGGAGACATGTATGCTATGCCAGAATGTAAGGGTCAGGCAGTTACCTCTCCGCGTATTGAATCAGCTTCGCAGTCGGTCAAAGTCATCCCTAAGGGTGAAACCGTTTACGCAAATCTGCAAACATATTAACCGTCGGGCTATGCACGAGCGTCCTTGGTCTACGATGAGGCAAAGTGATGTTCACGATTAGGAGCAAAAAAATAAATTAATCAACGTTAGCAAGAGAGAGAATTTACCTACAAGTTCATTGCAATGCTATTAAGAAGGCAAAACATTCTCCGGACAACATGCACTCACGTTCAGCATAATAAAATTTAGACGGACCGTTTATAGATTAACGAACCATTACGCGCACATTATTATAACACAACAAGAAAAATTTACAATTCCAGCGAGTTTCTAAAGAACGGTTCTAACTCAACGATCATACTTTTCCAAATGATAGTTTTCAGGTTTATTGCTCTACGACTGGGCTACTTAAATGCAGCCTATAAAGATGTGTATCAATTCATAGGATGAAGTAGGCTAAGGACAAACAGTTATTGTATTTTCTTCAAAATGATAACCGAGGCATATACAACTATTATACATGTATGGTTCTCATTTTATTCAAGTCTAATTAATTCACAGAACTCTTTGACATTATCAATATTAGTGTTATAAACGTTTTCTAACCTTTGTTAAATATTATATTTCACTTTGTTTCCCATTATTTTGTCTTTTGAAATCACACAACTTTCTCTGAAGCTGACACACAATCGTGCCTCACACAACCAACCAATTACAGTTGGAATTAGTAACTTCTATGGCTGCAAGTCGTAACGCATCAGCCGATGGCGCACCAAAGCCCAGTCATTATCAGGTAAATTATACCCAGAAGATCAATCAAGAATCTGCCAATGCGTGGCGTGACGAAAATCAATCAAGCCTAGAAAAGTCTCTAATTTTTGCAGACATTGCTCAATCAACGAATTAATTATCCGGTGAAACAACTTCAAAGTCGCTGAAATTTATGTGTCTATTCTCAAGATAACAGACCGCCAAATCACATTCAAAATACTTCATTATCTACGGACAACAATAATTTTATTCTATTCTTTCCGATTTTGGATTTATAAAGCGTCTTTCACAGTACAATCTAATCAGAGGCGCTCCTAGTGCGAAGAACTCCTGGGAAAAGACGATATGAGTCACTGTCTTCCAGATGAATGTAAGCTTAGGCTACATTATAGAGTTTGTAGACACAACTGGAAAGTAAAATGCCTTCGAAAAACCTTCATCGTCATTGATGGACACGGAAATTGAAAGTTCAGAGCGCTTGGTTTTCAAAGTAGACCTTCTGAAACGCGGGTCTCCACTGAGGCTATGACTCTGTAGGCATGCGGAACAACTACCTAGCACCATAGAATCTGATGTTCTAATGCATGGTATATGCACTTCTGAACTTTCTATGGAGGGTAATTTCAAATGCAATGATATTATAGGCTACTGTGATCGATTGCTGTCATTGTGATCACAATTTGTTTAACTTTTTAAATTAGCAAGATAAACGTTAGAAGTTCACCTAATGGGCCTATTCATTAATGGACAAATGCGGATGAATTCGTTAATCACAGGCATCACATTGTTTGTAGTTTGCCTATCAAAGCTGTTGTGTGGACTTAAGTCGACATGGCCAACGACGATGACAGACAGCAGCAGTCTGGAAAATATAATTTTATATGCATCGATAGATTTAGGACTTCTTAAACAGCATTCAATAATTTCCATTCTGCTAGACCCTTTGATCTTAACATGTAGCAAGTCATCGTGTAAAACGTAATGTAGAGGATAAGAAAATAATTGTGTTCACTGCAACCGATGTCACTGATCAAATTTTTCAAGCATATGATGTAATCGTCACTTGATCTCCAAACTCATAGAGCGACGTCAGGAGGTCGCGTGCAGGGCACTAGCCTATTCACGAGCGATGTTATATCACGTGACTTCATAAGCAGACGCATGCAGACACGGATATGATGGTAGACAATGTCTGTTTTGTGTTTATTAGATATCGTGAAATTTGAGATGACAGGACACTGTAGCCATGAATCTGAACGGGTGGCAGTAACACAATAACGCCTTGATGATTAAAATGAGCATATGACGTGCGTCATAATATTATGTGCATGCAGCATATGCCTACTCGTCTGTTGTATATTGCACTCAGCTCTCACATTTTACACAGAGAAGCAGAAAAATGGGTTGACTGTTCCAATTCTTCTGATCTTTGATTGATTGCTATTTTCGCCATTACTGCCTATCTGCCTGCCTGTAGCCTGCCTGTCTTCCTTCATGCTTGTCTGCCTGTCTGCCTTCCTTCTTTCCTTCCTTCCTTCCTTCCTTCCTTCCTTCCTGCCTTCCTTTCTTCCTTTCCGCTTGTCTGCATGCTTTCCTTCCTGCCTGCCTACCTTCCTTCCTGCCTGCTTTCCTTCCTGCATGTCTGCCTTCCTTCCATCCGGTATGTTTGCCTACCTGCCTACCTGACTGCCTGTCTACCCGCCGACCTCCCTGCTTATCTGAACATCCGCTTGCCCTCCATTTACAATTCGACACATTGGCTGAAATACAATTTCGTTATAATCGGGCAGTTGTATGGCACCACTCGTATCTAACAAACTAATCAGAGTCGCTCCTTTCGCCAGCCTATAATAATGGTGTTTGGATCGCATCCGTTATTTATTGTTGCCTGCTATTTAGCCTACTCTGTGTGTTCTCAACTGCGTTAAATCCCAAACCGTCTCGATTTCATGTGGTCATTTCATGTGTACTATTTGTGTAGGCCTATATCACACTGGAAAATAATTATTATTTCAGAGATTAACGCTCTCGATATATGGTGAACTCCCAAGTTTTCCAAGCCCTACTCTAAGGCTAAGCTGATGCTTCAGCTTAATATGAGACTCGAGCTCAACCAAAAGAAGGCTATGTGAAGCCAAGTCGTGTTCGGAGACTGTTTAGGATGGATGGAAATGGATACCCCGTATGCTCTTGTTGAAAATGATCTAGTATAAACCAGCACTGGTAGGCTATTGTAACTGTAAACCATAGAGCATTGATGACTTAGTATTGACTTTCAGTGGTACTGTTTCTCCTATCAGGATAAACTGCAAACCAGGATATTCACGTAAAATCCATGTACTGCTGCCTGCATGTAAGGCTGTAAGCTACAAAAGTCCTACATTTTGCGAGCCCTTAAATGATAACATTGTGAAACTGTAATACTAAGGAGGCCTGAGACCTCTGAAACAACAAGTTATTGTGTTGGTAGATTTTATCTGCGGGCACCGTGCATTCTTTTAAAAAGAATATTACCGTAGGCCTACTTGCCAACAGCCAGAATGTTTTCGTTTCCATGTTGCTGGTCTATAGCAATTCATGTTCTACTGGTAATAGTCTTCGGTGAGTGAATCAATTTCCATCAACAGTTTTTTTGCGTACCAGATAATGGCACCATTATTTTATGTATGATTTTTTACCGAGATTGCAAGATAATCTAGATAAACGTTTATAGCGGGTGAAAGAACTGGAGGTGAACTTGTATTTCGAAAATGGAACGTGTTAGACCGTTATACAGTGACTGCATCAACCGCCAAAAATAATCCACCTCTAGATTGGGGCGTTTTCGTAAGGTGCCCTGCACAGGTCCACAGACTCCACACGCGACTTTTATGTCAATGTCATGGGCCTATATTTTCGTTCCTAGCGTATGAAAGTTGAAAAATCGTTAGAAGCTAGGCCTATAGATCTAATTAATAAACGATGTAGGCCTACGGTGCCTTATCAAACGATAGCATACGATATAATTATTATAGACAGTGTCTTATAACAATAATATAATTTAAAAACCATCTTCTCGTGATATTGGGTTTTCGCGTAATATTGAACTTGAGACAAAAGTTATTTTGCCATACATGTGCCTTCGTTTAGGAATTTATAATAGTGTATCTAAGCTAACAATAATTCTAAATAGACAGTGGAGTATAACGAAGTCCCGGTAAGCAGTAATGCTTCTTGCTAACAAACGCTTCTTGACTTGTCAGCTTTCCTTGGTTGCAGGCATAACAGAATTTTCATTACCTGGAAAGAGCTTTCCCTCTAATGAAACGTGTTTGAATGTCAGCAGTGAAATCATTTGCTTATTTAAAGGCAGTGAGGAGCCTATGGCATGGAATAGTGCAAGACGACTTTGCAGTTCCCTTAGCGCAACACTCCCTGTTATTCGTAACAGAAAAGAACAGAATACCCTAGCAGGTTACCTGGAATCACAAGTGGGCAACACAGCCGCATGGACAGCAGGCAGAAAGGCTGAAGGCAGTCGCTGGACATGGATAAAAGGAGGGCAACTGGAAAAGTTTTATGAAGGTTTTATTCTATTCTTCTATTATGTTTAATGTCGTGTAAGAAACACATGCGTAATTGCATACCGGTATTATCTATTCACAAATTACATTTAATATGGCACCTATGTTAACCTAGCATCTGTTCTTTGATTGCTCATTTTTAGGAGCGTATACTCTACAATAATGTATTGCTTTCATTTAAATTATTTCTTTGGTTGCCGCAACCTATTAGACTATATGTAAGAATGCTCAGTCAAGGCTAAACTATTTCACAATGTAGCGCACTCTTTTAAGCGTTCCTGTAGAATTTCCTTGGGAGCGTGATCTCAACTAAAAAAGCTCATTAGGATCAGAATAAACGTGATGCAAATAAACAGACAGTGGAGTATAACAAATTCCCGGTAAGCAGCAATGCTACTTCAAGCGACTAAAGAAACAGGTCCTTCTTATTTAGTGACTGCATGTAGACCCGAAAACGCACTTTCACTGCGATTGGTGGACAGGATTAATGGGCTGCTGATCCATTTTGAGTGTTGACTTGAAGCGCCTAGACTATGGGTTCGATCTTCACTGAGTCTTCCACAGGCAATGATGATTAATTATTGTGCTCGACGACATTGATGTTCTTTCACATGTTTGTGTGTTCACTTGAAATCACGTCTATGTTTTGAAAACAGGGCAGAATAAAATTCAGTTTTAGGTCTATTTCAATGAATATCATCTACCATAATCAATCTATGGGTAACGCAAAATTCGGGGAAAAGATGGAATAAATCAAGACCGCATGACTTGAATCAGATCATCAATAGTGGCCAATAGCACATAAAATGTTTAAGTCATTGGACGTCAAAATTAGTTTCTAATTTCTCTACCAAAATATCCATAAGACATTGGCCTATTAGTACATCGCATTCGTCTATTTGATGTGCTGAATTCATTTCATCTGCTTCCACAGTCAGTTAGGTCACTTAGTCTAACAGTCTGCTGATAGACTACGCACACTTGCACGTCTTAGACATTATGTTATTATAGTCAAGTACATGTATATAGTGATAGCTTATAACTTGCAGTGCTATTTTACCTTTGGCCTACAAATTATTGTTTTGCTTCACTTTGTAATGCCTTTCACTACAGCTTTACGTTACATAACAATTCTCAATTTGTCGTGTGTTTAGAGATACAATACACTAATTGGGACGAAAATACATTTTCAAAAAATGGCAAATGCATTTCAATTTCTACATCCGATGGCAAGTGGAAGGCACTTGGATGCAATGAAAATCTCGCAGTTGTGTGCCAAAAAGGTATTTTAGTAGAATAAAGTTTCAATGGCAGATTGTATGGGAAGTCAAATGCACACATGTAGCCTACCAGCTGCTCACTCGAAGTCAACGTATCACTCAACTTTTTATCAATCATGAATTGTCCCATTGCAAAGGAATTTTTTTCTGTTTCAGGCACTATAGCAGTGCTAAGTTTCGTAACAAATTTTTTATTGAGTTTCATCAGGGCCGGCGCCAGAGTATTTGGCACCCTAGGCGAACCTGTCGCACTGCGCCCCCCCCGCGCCCACGGCAACTAAGATTGAATTAATACTAACTTTCACAAAGAAATGCTATGGTGCCTTTTGTTTTAATTCGTATTTGCATTCAATAGAAAGAAGAAGAACAGAATAGAACATGTATAATCTATATAATGGTATATTCGTTTTATAAAAAAACGTCGTGAGCTGTCATAGCGGTGTTGGATCGTTTTTATATTGAGTTCCATCAGTTCAATGTCTTTGGCAATGTCATGTTCAATTGACAGAGTAGCTAGTCCAACAAGTCTTTCTTGTAGCATGGACGTTCGCAAATATGTTTTTATCAGTTTGAGCTTAGAGAAGCTTCGCTCCCCACTAGCCACAGAAACTGGAAGCGTCAAGAGACTTCGCAGAGCTATAACAGTGTTGGGGCCACTATCTGTTAGATTATTTTTCAATCTAAAGTATTTTTTTAAAATAAATAAAATATAAATAAAATAATTACAATTTACATATACAAATTTAAATATTTACATCAAATGATTTTAAATATAACGTTGCGAGATCCTGAGTGGCCGAGTGGGTTGGTAGCCCGCTCGCCACGCCGGTGTCACGAAATAAAGTCTCCCCCGAAACAAAGTCTCCGCCCGAAACAGAGTCTCCCCCTGGCTGAAACTCTGTATTGGAAGAAATTTTCTGAAGTAAAAAAGTATTATATGTTTTTTGTTATATAATCTGGCAACGTAAACTAACCGTTTAACCTGCTCGTATCTAAATTTGATGCAACTGTAGCCAATTTTGCGCTGAACGGAGGAGACTTTATTTCGTGGACGGCGGGAATATTCTCTCTCCCACGGAGACTTTATTTCAGAATATAGTCTCCGGGGGCGAATTTATTCTAGAACAGATTCTCCGGGAGGAGAATCTGTTTCGAAATAAAGTCTCCGGGGGGAGACTTTTAGGGTGGAGACTCTGTCACGCGACACCGGCGGCCCGGGTTCGATTCCCGGTCGGTCGGTTTATCAGAGATTAATTTCTCGGATCTTTACTGCGGGTGGCTCGGTCGCAATATAAACGTGGAGTAGCGGTGGTGAAGGATCTCACCCTCAGGGTCGAGGCCATAAGACAGCCGCTGTATAAATATGCGATTAGCCTACATTTACATTACATTACATTTATTTACATTTGTAAAAAAGTAAAACTAAATATCTTACCTAAAGTATTTAAGTAGCCAGTCGACGACAATCGAATTTCAAATATTTAATTTATTTTCAATTTTCAATATTTATGTTATATTTACACGCCAGATTTTGATTTCGAAATGACGTCACCGAATGTGGCGTTATTTCCTATAGCGTAAGTAAGTAAACTAGTGATCAAATTTATACTATGCAATTCGTTTCATCTAGCGGGAAAAATAAAATGTAATATATTGCAATAAAACTTTAAATATTAATATAAATTAACTAAAAATTAAAAACTTTTAGTGCCGCGGCTGCCGCCCCAGAAATTTGCCGCCCTAGGCGGCCGCCTAGTTCGCCTAGTGGTTAAACCGGGCCTGAGTTTCATAGGAAAAGACAAGGGTATATTATTTAAGAGAAGGGCCCGGTAGCGCAATGGATAACACGCTGGCGTAGAGTGCGAGAGGTAGTGAGTTCGGATTTGCTTTGTAGGCTGCTATTAGCGCCGTATAATTAAAAGCTGTCTGTTCAGTTAGTAGTTAAGTCTAATTAAAATTACTGCATAACTTGTAAATGTAAAGCACAGTGCTTCTTGCAGGCGTTTAATTAAAGAAAAGATATTAGACTATTCATTCTATTATTTATCTTATTTGTAAAATGAATATGGCCTATAGCACCGACATAAGGGACAAAAGAAAGAGGTTTATTCCGCCTCTTTGGTTTTCGAGTTACCAATCTCATCTGGATGCGCACTGGGTGTAGGGTCACCCGGGGGGTTATGGACACCCTGGGTGTTATGGCCACTGGTCTTCTACAGCTTAATATGATAATGTAATAAACTCCAATCTGTTTTTAGCTCTATGCACATTCGTCCTTCACCTTTCAACTATAAACTGATGTCGCGATGATAAAATTCAGATTTATAGCCTACGTGTTGTTTTTTAAATTACCCGATTTCCCTATAATAGCTAACCCTGATTAGGAAAATTATATAAAAAGGTGCCTTTGGGATGTAAAATTTTGAAATTGGCAGTTTTAAATAATGGTTATTTGACAATGTATAGGCTTACTTAACCTACATTTACGTTTTGACTTGCTTAAAGTTAATCAGGCTTGGTCAAGTTACCGATATGCATTTAGGTCAAGACATGGCATCAGCGTTGACTACAGAGACGACCGTTGAAAATATCCAGACAGAATTGGAATCGACTACTTGTAAGTTAGCCACGCTTAAAGATGAACCGCGTTTACAATACTGATCTCAGCGTTCTACATGTAGTTGAAACGTCAACGTCATCATTATCTCGCATGTTCGACTCGATCAATCAATTAATATTCATTTGTTGCAAGACTCTGGTCTTTGTCACCTTAGCAGATGTTAAAGCCTGGCAGCTGGGAATTGTGTAATTGATGATGTTTATTCTATTCTTTGAATAATTGTGTCGAAATCAAACCTTATGTTCCAGTTGTTTTAAAAGAAGATACTGTAACAACACATGGATCACGAGGCTCTAGGCTGCACAGCTCAGCTGTTTCTGTAGAAAGTATCACTTACGGATCGCAGGATTCTACACTGCAGAGTTTATGTGAGCATTTGGCATTTAGGCTAATTGTTTGTGAAACTACCAAGATAATTCAGTTGGTCGCTCACCTCTTGGTTTAATCTTATTTGCCATAATTTATCCAAATTAGGCCTACACCGTGCTTCCAATTTGAGCAAATCCCCAAGTCGTATTTTATCTATCACCGTAACATGGAAGCTTTTCCGCTAGATGACTACGATACACAAAACTACATGGAAACATTTTCTTGGCATACATTTAAAGGCCTAGCGAAACTGACCAATCAATCCTGGTTCCAAAGTCTATGGTGAATTGCCTTTTCCATGATTAACTTGACACACACACACACACACACACACACACACACACACACACACACACACACACACACACACACACACACACACACACACACACACACACACACACACACACACACACATTTCAGCGTCAATAACGAAAGCAGAGAATTTCGCATCCATAAAAATTACTTACAGCTTCTTAACTTCGTTTAAACAATCATCCCTGTGCCTGCGAAGGTGGCTCGAACATGCCCGAATATCACAATACCCCTAATTGGCAATGAAGATATTATACAGATTTATGTACTAATTATTATTACTGAGAAAACCACATTGGTTCCTCTGTGCATATTCGCCTGAATATGTAATACAACAGCTTCACTGGCTCCCTATTTGCCATCGTATCGAGTTCAGGGTAGCTGCTCTGGTCTGGCGATATTGTCAGGGCCTCGCCCCCAATAGACCCATTATCCTCGAGAGATATGCTGGTTCATGCCGGGTATCAAGGGACGTCGTCCGCTACTCTCTACTGAAAAGGGGGTTCTGTTAGCTCCTTTTTGCTCGTAGGCCTACTGCAACTATGAGGAATCGAGCGTTTTCTGTTATTGGTCTAGGGGTCTGGAATGGCCTTCTTATAGAGTTACGCCGACACTCGTGGAATCTGCCAGAATCCTTCCTCACCTAACTTAAAGTTGGGAGCGCCTTGAATTATTTTTCCAGATGGGGCGCTATATAAGTTTCCGAATGAATGAATAAATGAATGAGTGAATGAACGTCGTTAGTTTTAATAAATTATATATAAATTAGAAAGCGTGGTAGCCTATGTAGCAACTTAATATAATCGATAGCCTATGACGTTTTGATATTTTTAGGGTTTCTAATTCTCGTTGCTGCAATGGTTTTAATCATCTGCTTCATCGTCTTCGTGCTGAGAGCAAAAAACAGATCCGTGCTGTAAGATCACACACTGCAACTAATTATGTTCTCAGTTATACTGAGCAAATGGGTATTATGATATTCATTCAATCAGGTTGGAGATTTATATAGCCCCATTTAATGTTATCTCATTAGGAGTAGGCATATTTCCGACTCTACACCGACCAAAGAAAACAGCTGCAATAAGGTTAAAAAATAAACGTGGCGACAATATCACTGGGCGGCACCAAGCGAAGTACCACTGTGACTCCGGACACCAATTCCAACCCGGCAAGAGAGACAGCATGAAAGAAAGCTACCAAGTAAATATTTTAAAATAATTTTTGCTGATAGACAAAATTCATTCATTCTAAGTGCTCTCTTCTGCCAGATGGTAGGCTACTATTCGGCGAAAGCAAATAGGCCTACAATTTAAGTCACTGGTGAATGACACAAGAAAGAATAAATTCTACAATGACTGGGCTTTCGCAGACTCATAATTTTCATGTATTACTGATTACCGAGACACTATCTAATTACATGTAGAAGGAATAAATCTATGGAACTGCATGAGTAGTCTAATAATTGTGGGTCAACGACTTTCTCGGAGGTCTAGAAACCGTCGCTGCTTAGGTTATAGAACTAGTAGGCCTACATTCCGCTTCACAAAATAAGCACTCATGTAGTCACTGTCAATTAAAATTTTACTTTGTTCAGTCATTTTACCAGTAGCTAGTGACTACACTGACTAGTAGGTTTAAGTCATTAGTAAATAGCAATTTTATCATGTGTCTTTCTACATGTGATCATCGTTTGTATATTTCAGAGAAATGTGTAGTTTCAAGTTCAATTACAGATATCCGCGAAGTAATCGAGAGGAATTACATAACAGGACAACCAATGCATACGCCATTACATCTGTAAACGAATATGGATACGTTAACCCTGCCATCGCTGCAGCAGAAAGATCAGACGATATTCGAGATGATTACGCGGAGATTTCATCGCTACATCTTAACCAATCGGAAGATGGAGCCACAGAACAGCAGCCTGGAAGCGTCTACGCTTCCCTAGCAAAAGAAACAAACAACATGAAGCCCGATCAGAAATGCGCCCAACCAACTTCTCCAACTAAGATTGGTCCACTGGGAGATATATATGCCATGCCAGATGCTAATGGCCGTTCTGGTATCGTCTCAGGAGCGAACAATAGGCCTAATCATCCCATCAAAGTAACTGCTCAAGGAGATGTTTACGCTCTTCCAATGCAAAGATCCAAGTCGACTACTTCAAACAACCCGGGTGAAATCGTGTATGTAAATCTGCCAACAGAAATGTTGGAAAAAAAAGAGGCACCAGAGGCACACGTTCAAACGAAGTGAGATTCATGACTGACGGCAAATAAACTTATAAACTTTAGAACAAGAGAGCTAGCCTACTTGTATACCAAGGTCTCTCGTTTTTATTTATGCATTATAGCAACACACATAATATTGATTAAAGGTTAACCTTTGAATAATTATTAAGCTTACATCTTAAGCCTATCTTCCATTAATTTCAAACTGACAGACTGAATTATGATAATTATATAGGCTAGTATGAACGGATGATCACAAGCTCTAACAAGATTTCACTTTCACTGTCTGGTAGTCATGCAAGGTAAGGCACCCGTCACGTCCTACAAATAATCATTTACCTACAAACGCCCTCTGACGAATGGGAGGTGATTCGGCCTCTGCAGAGTGCATGCGCTCGTCGTGCCAGAGTGTTGCCATTACCCTATAGTCCTCGACGGCAAAAATAAATGTCATGCTTTCACAAACGCCATGCTGTTCAGCATTATTTTGACAAGCATGCGATTTATCGCTAACACAATTTCAAAAGCTATGTATATGTCACAAAAATATGTATGGATAGACTAAATAAAATATCAGAATTGTTGAAACTTATGCATCTTCCAAAATGATAAATGCACGATACGGTTTTCATTTTTTTCTCCATTTAGTCAATAACCCGGTTTACAGACCACAATTGCTTACAGTGTAGGCCTACAGTCATGCAGTTACATCAATCTTAATTACCAACAGAACAAACAGCCTGCAATACAACGGAGCCAATAGCAGCCTACAAAGCACGTCTGTTCTACGGGGGTTTCGGGAATCGAACTCAGCTGATCTCCGTGCCAGTCTATTATCCAATGAGCCACCGGGGCCCCATATAATTGATCTCATAAATTATAGTAACTGTGAAGCTTTCTGATAATAAAATTATCTTAAACCGGGGACTTTGCAACCAAGGACGTTTTAATAATCCTTGTTTACAGTGCGAGTTCAAACGTCGCTTCAAGATATGAAACAGCAGCAAATGGGAGATACGAGGATCTGGAGACGACTGGAAGACAGGCGAAATCCGACGATATCTACACTAAGCTCAAACTGCAACCACTTTATGATGAAGTCTGTCAACTTGGAAATTGATGACAATTGTTTTGAAAAGAGTTTAACTTTAGACCCCACCATTACAAAGCACGTAGTTAAAAATTGTTGCCTTACAGTATCATTGTCTTCTTTTGAGTGAACTGTTTGTTTTTAATTAATTATTCAACGGTTTAGAGGTTTTTTAGCCTTACAGAGCTTTCAAGCTATTCAAGTATTATTATGCCAAGTATACTGTAAAACTGGATGATCGGTGATAGCTACATGGCAGCGTTTAGGATTTGCTAGGTCCACCACCATCCTTGTGGCTTTGAATATCCTATATTGCTGCCTAGAATCCACTGAACGCCCATTAATGATTTTATGCCATTAGAGAGATCAGCAATTCAAGTTTTGTTCTTGTTTGAGATGAGTTCAAGGCCTTGAAGGCCATTGATGCACTTAGGCCTATCGCAAGAAGTGACCTATAGTTACGCTGTAAAACTCTATGACATTTTCAATGACTTCGTTTTCTGAATAATTTCTTCATTCATTATCTCAGGATTTCTCACTTCTAAAGGAAGCTAAGTCTTCGAGAACTAAATAATTCGCGCACATTTTCAAGTGTCTTGCAAGTGAACTGGTTATGTTAGATATAGGCTATTCAACATTGGGCCACACTCTAAACAGCAAGTGATGTACATGTATGCTCAATTATTGTCCTACAGTGGAGAAACTGTGTTTAAATGAGATGCATGGTTAATGTTCAGTTTCGTTTTAATTTCAGCGCTTCGTTCATGTTCATTAATAAAGGAATATTTTTAAAGAAATGTTCAGTGTATTCAAAAGCAAACTCTCGTCTTAGAAAATTCAACTATTATTAGGCCTAAAACTGATTTTCATGAATCCGGAATGGATATGAAATCGGAAAGCCGACCGTGAGGCGCTCTTGCCTACAAGAAGAGATTTTTATTTAGGCTAATTCGCACAGAACACGCTTAGATAGGCTACATTAATTTGATTTCGTACTGTGCCATCGGGCGAAACACAAGTGTAGGCACCTTGAAAGGGCGCTTTGAAATTTCTTATTGAGTGATTTATTGATTGATTGGTTTGCTGGTTGAAACAAATCCATGTCTCGTGGTTCTTCACGGAGCCATCGACTGAAATACTTGCTAGAGGAAAATGTGAATGTTTCTTGTATACAGGCTATATAATTTTTGTGCAGTCGTGATTGTCCCTCGATTACGACGAGATCGGGCTAGTGTGTTAGACAATTACCGGTACTTATTAAGCATTTATAAGACGAGAGTAAAAATCTCCGACATCCTAGAAAAACGTTGAAAACACTGGGATCCTACAGCGACCTTAGCGAACCTTAATAAAATAAATGCCACATTTACATGTGACTATCTGCGAGAGGAACAGACAATGGGGAAGTGGACTGGTTGCATGCACGCTCAGGTATACAGAGGTTAAAAACTCGGTTACGGATAAAAGAAATGACAGCCTTTAATCATTAATGGCTGCATAATTATAGTCTATAATTAATTTATAGACTACCGCCCTCACATACCCCTTTTAAGTAAGCTACTTCATGTTAGCCCCCATGCTTTATACCAGCGCTGACATTTGCAAACCCAGAGGAATGAAAGGCAAACAATGCGCTATTAAAAACAATTAAGTTCTAGATTAGAGTGCTCGTGGATTAATTCAGAATGATATAAAAATTAGGTCAAGGCAATTTCAGATGCATCTCCAAAATTTAACGCATCATTTTCTACAATTATAATATGTTTCCTGCTTTGTTGCCATGCATTGCATAAGATCATGCTTAAATTCCGTGTATTAAGAATCGTAGATTAACTTGAAATGCTTATTTTACTTATTTCTTCATGCTAACCTGCCTGCCAGTCTGCCTGCCTGTCTGCCTGCCTTCCTGCCTTCCTGCCTGCTTGCCTGCCTGCCTGCCTGCCTGCCTGCCTGCCTGCCTGCCTACCTACCTGCTTACCTGCCTAACATGCTCGTGCGTAGAAGCCTTCATCTAGTTATAATCTTTGAATTTACAAACTAAAGAGCAAAATTATGGTATACAATGTCATGTAGTTTAATTATAAACTTCTACTATGCCTTCAAAGAAGTTTCTTCGTTTCATTCTAACGAGGTCACGTATTTCAAATAAGAAGACTGGCCTATACGTTTACACCGAACAAATGTTAGCCTGCAGTACGAAAACATGGGAAAAATAAAGAATAATAAAAATATTCGTAGCCTCGTAGGGCAGGCCTGTTCTTGGGAAACAGTGACGAATCAATCACAGCAGTCCCTATGCTGCTATTTGCCTGATTTCTTGGATATTTGCATTATGCGTTCTATCCCATTCAACAACTAATGGACAGAGTAAATGAAACATCTAAGAAATATGGGCTGGAAATAAATAGTAAGAAAACAAAAGTGATGGTGGTGAGCAGAAATCGAGAGAGGATAGGGATCACATGTAATGGAGGAATCTTGGAGCAAGTGGAGTCGTTCCGTTACCTAGGCGTCATAGTGGAGGAGAGTGGAGATGGAGGCAGGGAGATAAGAGCCAGACTGGGGATGGCGCGAACAACCATGGGGTCTTTGACTACGCTGTGGAAGGACAGAACCATTGGAGCAGGGTTGAAGCTAAGGCTTATGGGGTCACTGGTGTGGCCGGTGGCACTGTACGGCTGTGAAACTTGGACGCTAAGGAAGGAAGACAAAAGAAGAATATCAGCGTTTGAGATGACAACTTATAGAAAGATGCTGAGAGTCAGCTGGAAGGAGTTCAGAACAAACGAATCTATACTGGAAGAGCTGCAGCCGGAGCGGCGCCTGCTGGAGGTGGTGAAAGGAAGGAAGCTGAACTACTTCGGACACATGATGAGAGCAGACAAGCTGCCGGCATTCATATGTCAGGGCTATCTGGATGGAAAAAAGGCCCGGGGAAGGCCGAGGAGAAGATGGATGGATGACGTAGAGGAATGGACGGGGATGATGATGGTTGACTGTGTGAGAACCGCGAGGAACAGAGAGCAATGGAGGAAGATGGCGTCGTCGACTCTGATCCCCGATCCTCAGCAATGAGGATGGTCACGACGACGACGACGACGACGTTCTATCCCAGTGAGGTTCTGGTCTGTGCAGTGTGCAGCTGCACACCAACGAATTTACGACTAGAACTCGCTGATCCTGCATAATCAGCTTCCCATCCATTGTCACTCTGTAATCTGGTGACAGATTACGGTGGGATTGAAGCAGAATAAAATATATTATATTTATCAATGTGCATTGGCTGTCTGTTTAGCCTAAGTAAATAAGTATATATATATATATATTGTTAATCCAACTGCATAACCGCACTTTAATTTACATGAAATTAGGCATAATAAAGCAATCTTGAAAACGTTTTTCTCATGAAGTTGTCCGTGCGAGGGACAATTTCTCACAAGGCATACATCAACTGTGTAGCTTGGACACATACGTAATTATGCGGTTTGGGCCTACAAACTACATGCATTTTTTTATACAAGACGATAATTATGTTTATTCACCACAATCCCCAGGATTAACATGCTATGGACCCTTGGGATTTCTGTCACTTCTCCAGGCATTGCCTCCTGTCGCCCTCGCTTGCGTAGGCGGCAGATTAACATCTCCTGAGTTTTCTTTTGATTCAGGAGGCCCTGACACTGAGTTGGTTCAGTGGTGCAGATAATCTCGAGCATACTGGCGGGTAGGATATTTTAATCATTATCGCCATCATCATCGTCATCATCATCATCATCATCATCATCATCATCATCATCATCATCATCATCATCATCATCATCATCATCATCATCATCATCATCATCATCATCATCATCATCATCATCATCATCATCATCATCATCATCATCATCATCATCATCATCATCATCATCATCATCATCATCATCATCATCATCATCATCATCATCATCATCATCATCATCGTCAGCATCGTCAGCATCGTCATCGTCCTCGGGATACATGGACAGCAGTGGCAACGCAGGGGGGGTCTAGGAGGCTATTGTATTGTATTGTATTTAAACATTTATAAAGCGCCTCTAGTAGGGTGAACCGTTCAGAGGCGCTCCCAGTGCGCAAGGCCCCGCGAAAAGAAGCAGGTTTTGAGAAGAGACAGAGGAGAGACTGACAGAAAGAAGTGTAGAGCGAACAGAAGGAGAAAGAGCATTGCCCCCTATGAAAGGCAGCCCGGGGGCTAAACCCCCCTAAAAAGGCCCACCGGTTTTTTGCCATGCAAAACTGAAATATTTTAACGATGAGCTCGCTAAAAATGAAAGACATACACGAGATTTCGACTGAATGACTAAAACAAAGGTCGTCAGAAATTTTGGCGGATGATTCAGCCCCCAAGACTGAAATCTTGGCGCCGCCAGTCTGATGGACAAAAGCCCGTAATATGTGTTCATAGCATTAATTTTCATTGGATTTCATTCACCTGTTTCTTTACAAATGGTGCATCTGAACCCATCCGTTCTACCCTCGCACGTCTCTCCTAAAGTGAGTTCCAAGGCTTGCTACGATCGGATCATTGGCGGAGATGCCGCACACGTGTTTCGTGGATCCTGTCAAGGCTGACCAACTCGCGTAGAGCCAAAAGTTGTAGGCTACTTCAAGCCTAGACCTTCACCACTGATCGCATAACCTCAGCAGGCATTCACCTACTTGGCTCTTTCATCCCTTCACTGCATTGAGATATGGGTCGGACTTTGAAGGAGTTATCATAGCACAGCAGTCTAATTAACATGGTTAATACATGGGTGGTCTACAGCAGAATTCTCACGATGCAAGCCGTAGCGGTGCATATCCGTGAAAAATTTGTACTAATGTGGTGTGCAAAGATAACTATGTCAATATGATGGCATCCATGATAAACAAAAGCTCATCAATATTGAGTTCCGCTTTATTCGTAGTAAGCTTAAACTCAGAGTTGAATTGCAATGTGTGCTTTATCTAAGCCAGTATCCACATCGATAAGTTTTTTGCAGTTGCAGCAGCTGCTTCAGTCAAAGCATAGGTTACTCTAGCGCTGAGTAACTATACGTCAACGGACATTATTCTCTGTGTAGGCTAGATCCCTAAAATACTAAATTTTCACGTTTATAGCTGCTCATAATAAAATGGTGGCTAAATTGTCTTTAGTTCAGCAGCGTTGGTCTATCTGCCGAATCGTTTTGCTCACCGTGTTTTGGGGTAAGTGGAATGGGATTTTAGTAATAATATTTACTTCCCCAGATTTTTTCATATAAGCCTAACCTTTCTTCTAATCCACTCTATTTTTGAAATAAAGGCTTACTTTTATTACACTCGTATCACTGATGGATCGTAGTAACTTTGACTTAATTTAATTTGTCATCGATTGATTCATTGTCAACATCGAAGGGCATTGAAAGCGCTATAGCCTACTGGATTATATTACAAACATAGTGTTAAAATTAAATGTCATTGCTGCATTTGACATTACTTAATTTGTGTTAAGCTCTTTTGAAGCAAGAATTTTTAGCTTACGTCGCGAATTCCCACAGCATAGGCCTATTGGCCTATATTTCGTTCATGTATTACGCTGACTCGCTTACTTTAGCAGTTTAGTGAGCGTATGTCCTGTGAGAATTCGTAGCAACCTATTTATCTTTCATTTAGGCTAATCGGCCGCCATATTTGCCCTATAGACTAAAAATCAGTAAATTAGTTACACACAGTAGGCTCTATAATATGTTAGAGAACACCCGATTAAAGTTTTAAATAAGGCTGTACCTTAAATTATTCGAAATTAGTCGAGGAAAAATCGTTGGAAAGAAACTGAAAATTTGCAAACCAAGATCTGCCAAAAATTCTTCGCGACACGCCAACTACACACCGGTTAAGGAGTCATTTTCCTTATATAACGATTATTAGGCTAAGCTCACATCATTAAAAAAAGTGTCAATTTTCCGGGGGAAGTGTCCCTTATGCTCTTATGTGATGGTGCCCATAGTTGCAGAGAGGTTTTTCAGGTAATAGAAAGCGTTTCTATCATGACACCATAAGACTTTTATATAGACGTCTTCTAAACGTAGCCTATGCGTTTATTTACAACCTTTGGCATTGCCTTCGTTGAATATAATACACTCTTGCGTCCTTTTGTTATGATAATTGGGGCTGGAGCCCCATAGTTTTTTGCTGAACACTGTAATAGTTATTAAACAACACTTTTTATTGTCCAACAAACCGCAACCGCCATTACTCCTGCCCCGCTAATCCCGTTCTACTCTCGAATCCTAACTGTTTATATAACGCACTATTGAATACGCTTATATAGCGCTATCACATCCCTCCCCTTTTAGGTCCAGAAATGTTAAGTCAATTAACCTTGCAAAGTTCACATTGCATCGAATTAGTCAACCTAAAAAGAACGTCAACAGATCTAACCAACTAGCCTATCTTTCACAAACAGAACACAAACATCAAACGACATGAAGATCTGCCAAGTGCAGAAATACTATAACAGGGATTATTATGCCCTGACATAATCGTTCAACCACCGAGAAGGTTCTCTGTGGCGGCTGGACCGACGAATCGAGGATTCCAGCTCCGGGTCCTCAGACGGAGCAACGGAGCCACTCTCAGCATCAGGATTGTTCTCGTCTCTGGTTGTGGTGACGGGAGGAGGTGGAACTGAGGCACCAGACATGACGTCAGATGATGTGGCCGCCACCTCTGGTTCCACACAAGTGTTCACTGGATCCTTTGTTGTGATTAGAGGCGGGGTTTCAAATGCATGTCTCCGCTCTTCGGTCTCGACATGAAATGGTTTGAAGAACGACGAGTTACGAGTTACTACTCGCTGACCCCTTCTTGCCGAAACCGTAGAACCCTTTTGTCCCACAACTTGATAAGGAAGAGGTTCGAATGGAGTGCTTAGTTTGGACTGCAGCTGGGATGCCCTTAACAGCACCGAATCACCCACAGAAATAGTTGAGGGAACGGCCCGAGACGAACGATCAGCGTGTTCCTTCATCACAGATTTCTGTCTGGTGTCACGACGACGAAGGTCAAGGACTCAAGGTCCTCCACTTTGACCACGGATTGAGGAAGTTTTACACCCAATGGTCGACCGAACAGCACTGTGGCCGGCGCAACACCCGTTGTCGAGTGAGGTGTGGCTCTGTAGTTGCGGAGAAACCGAAACAGCTCCTGTTTCCAGACTTTGTTTTCCACGGAGGCGGTCTTTAGGACTTTCTTGACAGTCCTCATGAAGCGCTCCGCTTCGCCATTGGCCCGGGGCCAATATGGTGTGATTTTACGGTGTTTAAAACCAAGATCAGCGGCAAACGATTCAAACTGTTTGCTCTGAAAGGGTGATCCATTATCCGACTTGAGAACAGAGGGAATTCCAAACTCTGAAAATATCTTGTCTAGTTTAGGGATGATGGTATTTGCAGAGATCGACGGTGTTATGTCAACCACGGGAAACCGAGAATACTCATCATATAGTACCAGAAGATATGTATCCTGGACCTCAGCAAAATCCACGCTAACACAAGTCCATGGTCCATCCGGAAGCTCCGACATCCGAAGCGGTTCTCGACTCTCCGACGGTGTGGCTGCGGCACATGGGAGACATGATCGGACTTGAGACTCGACCATGTGGTCAATGCCGGGGAACCAGACCTTTTCTCTGAGAAATGATTTCGTTTTGGTCATCCCTTGATGACCTTCATGAGCAAGGCACACCGCCCTTTCCTGGAGACTCCGAGGTAGAACGATGCGACCCTGTCGCAAGATGACCCCGTTGTGGAAATCCGCGGTCAACTCAGAGCGAACCTTGGACAAAGCGTCATAAGCTACAGGGTCGATACGGTGATCGACTGAGTGATGGGTCCATCGTCCAGACTGAATGGAAGACCAAATCCCTTGTAATGTCGGGTCCTGCTGAGTGGCGGTGCGCACTTCTTCCAAGGTCATTGCGCGAGGGATGGCATTGCTTGTGAGAAAGTTAATATACTCTTCGGCGACTTTCTCTTCACGTGATGTTTGTTGAGGATGAGCCTGTGGATGGCGTGATAAGTAATCTGCAGGGTTGTCATCACCGGCACGATAAAGGACGCTGGCTACGTACGGTTGAAGCCGGAGCGCCCACCTTTCAATTCTGGCAGAAGGTTTAGAGTGACAACTGCCAAAAATATGCACCTATGGTTTGTGATCGGTGTAGACGCGTACAGGTCTGCCGAAAATGTACAAATGAAAATGTTCACAAGCCCACACCACCGCAAGGGCTTCTCGTTCCGTCTGTGAATATCGCTGTTCAACGTCTGTCAGTGACCGGCTGGCATATGCAACGGTACGGCGGTTATCACCATGGCTACTGCACTGTACAAGGATAGCGCCTAAACCGACTGGACTGGCATCCGTAAATATTTCCGTGGATTTGGCTTCATCGAAATATGCCAGCACAGGTGCTTGCGATAGTGCCTTGCAGATTGCAGTTAAGGAGTCTTCTTGTGCAGTAGACCCTACAAACGTGGCGTTCTTGTGTAGAAGCGTTCTAAGCGGCTGAGTCAACGTAGCATAATTGGGAATGAATCGTGAGCTGAAATTAGCCATGCCAAGCAGACTGCGTATCCCGCTGATGTTAGTGGGTCGCGGAAGATTGGTGATGGCAGTGATTTTCTTTGTATCAACAGATAGGCAACTGGACGAAAACGTGTACCAGAAAAAATCCAAGGATGTTTTGTTGAACAGGCACTTCTTGGCATTCAGAGTGAGACCATTTTCGCGGATACGTTGCAGACAGGCACGAAGGTGAGTGTCGTGCTCCAGTTGGTTGGTGCCAAACACCAATATGTCGTCACTGATGTTGACGACTCCCCTGAGGCCACTGAGTGATTCACGAATGGCATTTTGAAACACTTCTGCTGCGGAGGAAATTCCAAAATTCAGTCTTTTATAGCGCCAGAGCCCAGTATGAGTTGATAACGTTGTGATGTACCTGGAGGCAGGCTCCAATTCTAATTGGTTGTATCCTTGATTCAGGTCAAGTTTCGAAAACACCTGGGCCCCATTAAGGTCGTGGATCATGTCGTTGATTGTTGGGGTTATGTGTCTTTCTCGCTTAATGGCAGTATTTGCTCTCCGCATGTCCACGCAAACCCTGACAGCTCCAGGAGTCTTCGGTTTCGGTACGACGACTATTGGAGAGACCCACGGAGTTGCACCTTCAACTCTTTCGATAACCCCTTGCTGAAGGTCGGCTTGCAACTGCGCTTCAACCTGCTGTCGAAGGTGGAAAGGAATGCGGCGATGAGGTTGAGAAATTGGGGCAACCGTTTCATCAATGTGAAGTCTGACCTGAAATTTTTTTCAGCTTACCAATGCCTCTGAAAAGGTCGGAATATTCATCAATCACTGCCGGTTTCGTCGTGACAACCTGTCGAACCATGTCGATGAGGCAGAGTTGAGTAGAAGCCTCCCACGATAGAAGGGACCCACCGCTGCCTTTGATGACGTAAAAATCAGTGAGTATACGCTGAGATTTGTGTACAGCCGTGAGTGTAATCTTACCGAGAACTGTGAGCGGTTTTGCAGCCTGTTATGACATTATTTTGGTTTTTGTGGGCTCCAGTTTTCGATGTAGTTGAAGTCGTCTAAAGTCCGTTTCATCTAGAATGTTGACGCTGGCTCCAGAATCAGCCATGAGGCGTACTGGTGTGCCATTTAGTTCTACGAAGAATATGGGTGCACTTTGGCTGCGCGGCCATGAGCGAACTGTATGTAGATATTCAACTTCAGAGTCAGATCTGTCATCCTGAGGTTCGACCCGATTGACTTCCGGTCTTTTGATAGCTCCAGTTTCGTTAGGTGTGCTGTAACTTTGACAGAGAGACGCGAAATGCCCACGCTTCCCGCACCCCCTTCAGCATTTGTCAAATGCGGGACAATCCTTTCGACCTGCTGGATGCGGCCAAGACTTTCCACAATTGCGGCAAGTTGATCTTCCCTGCTTGTTATCAGGACGTGCTGGCTGGTGCTTAGGAAATCGATTGCCAGCTGTGAGACGCTCTACTGACTCCACCGGATGTTCGCCTGCCATAGCAGAGGCTTGTGTTGCGGCAGCCTCGGCAGCACGAGCCATTTCAACCAGCTTGGCCAACGTGAGAGTGGGATCGGACAGCGCCTTCCGACGTAAGCGGTTTGATTGGCAACCTCGAATTAATTGACTCTTCAACTCGCGATCCACATCGCTGAACTCGCATGTGGACGAGAGCTGACGGAGTCTGGTGACGTAAGAGCCAGTGTCTTCCGTTTGGCCCTGTTTTGCTTGGCGAAACTGAAAAATCGCAAATTCTGTGTTGGCTTGTGGGGCGAAGTACGTTGAGAGCGCATTTATGGCAGCGTTTGTCGCCGACATATTGGCATCAGGATCTGGGACTGTAAGGGTATAAAAGATGTCGCTAACCTGTTCACCAGCATAGTGCAACATCATGGCCTTTTGTCGTGCATCATCCGTGACGTTGAGGGCGGTCATCAGATTCCGAAATCGACCGACCCATTTCTTCCAGCGAAGTGATGTGTCACCGGCTTCGGGTGAGGGATCAAAGGACGGAAATGGCGGAAGACTGGCAGCCATGTTGAGCGCTGAACGAAATGCGGTTGTTGTTCAGCCCGAGTAACGTGAAAATACCAACGTCAACAGTGAGCACACGCGTTCAGAGTCCGAGGTGAAGATATTTTCCGCGTTTCCGAATTTATTTTCGCTCGTCGCCAATGTAATAGTTATTAAACAACACTTTTTATTGTCCAACAAACCGCAACCGCCATTACTCCTGCCCCGCTAATCCCGTTCTACTCTCGAACCCTAACTGTTTATATAACGCACTATTGCATACGCTTATAGGAGCTTTTACGAATCCATAAACAATGTCACGTGACATTGTTTATGTAAGGCAAAACATTTCACTATGCGTTGAGTTGTTGCGTTAAAGACTGCACTAAAAGACATGGAAACGACAAAGAAATGCAATTTTATCGATTTCCTCTAGGACTAAATCGAGAAGAAAAACTGAACAAATGGATTGCAGCAGTAAATCGCAAGGAATGGCGACCGAATACAGGCACCAGGCTTTGCAGCGAGCATTTCATCCGTGGTATGTTTTAGGTTACAGCCACATCTGACACTATCCTTTGTGATGAGTAGGCCCCTATTACTTTATCGGTTCGAAATAAGAAAGTAGGCTACCGTTTTTAGCCAGGTTTTAACCAATGAATAGGTAATGGATAAAGGCCGTTCTCTTGAAAATACACTGAATGAATTGAATACTATGTGGAAACGACGTGTTCTCCAAAATTATTAACTATACTATATCTGCAGCAATTCTGAATGCTGACAGAGATAGCCTACCTTGTTTTAGATTTCAAGATGAAAAATACGACATTTCAGTTCAGTTTTTACACTCCAATAATTGGTGGATACACATAAATTGGATTTTTCACTGTTACACTTTGTTCTATTTTTATAGTTTGCACATGGGCATATTCCAGCCACGTTGCATAACATTCATTTCATATCATGATGAGCTCTATGACGTGGGGCACGGTGGTGTAGTGCAGGATTGCAGGTTCGAATCCACCTCAAGCCGCCTTGTAGGGACCTTGGGCAAGTCCTTCACCAGCAATTGCTCAGCGCTTCGGCGTAAAACTGATCGTGTCCGCACTGCTGTCTGAGGCACTTCAGAATCTGATTAGACAACCTTGAAGGGGCGCTATAATAATTATGTACACACCCACACACACATCAGATATAAAGTAATCATTATCTACTAACATAATTTCCAGGAGAATAAGTATGATGTTTGTTACAGAGTCTACGAGAGAATTATTTCTTGGTGAATTTTTGGGTTATAAATACATTGGTTATTTAGAAAAATCAGTTACAAACTTACTGGTGATATAGTGATTTTTACTCTGAATGGTTTTTGTAATTTGACTCATGGCATTCTTAAGAATCGGAATGTTTCTGAAACTTCACGTTTGTTTGCAAAACCTTGGCAGTAGCATTAGACTTGACTTCTATTTTTTGTTTATTTTAGGTGCGCCAAGTGATGAACGGTTCTATGACAACTCGTCCACCGACAACTCGTCCAGCAACAACTGGTCCCCAGACAACTCGTCCAGCGACAACTCATCCACCGAAATAGAAGCCGGATTAATGAGAAAGCACTTGAGAAATGGAGGGTGGATGAAGGCTCTTCATTTATGAAATAGAATCTGGATTTATGAAAAGACTTTCATGGTTTACCAGCCTAATTTAAAGTTGGATTGATGATTTTCATTCATGTACTTCAACAAGCATCCAGCTTCTATTTCAGATCTAAAAACAACTTGATCCAGCCTCCATTTCTTAAACGTTTCTTCTCATCAATCCAGCTTCTATTTCATCTGCAAAACCATAGACTAAAAATTTTTCAGGGAACATTTTGTCGTTAACCACTTGTCGTTGAATCAATATTTCGTGGGTGAGTTGTCGTTGAACGAGTTGTCGGTGGACCAGTTGTGACACCGTGATGAACCTAGCGACCCTGACTACTGTCCGACTTTAAAGATGGGATACAAAAGTGGCCAAGCTGAGTCTTCAACACGTCACAATCGACATGAGCGGTTTATGCAACATTGCAAAGTTGCAGAAGAAAAACAGGAAGCAGCATCTGCAGCATCAATTAACTGTGATTCTTCAATGCAAGAACCTGCAGTAGAAGCTGAAATGGAAAGAGAGGACAAGTTTAAGTGGAAAAGTGAAGTTCTTAGAAGAACACATAGGACAGCTTCAAAATGTAATTGAACGCCAAGTAGAAGAAATTGATAGTTTGAAGAAAGAGTTAGCACATCATTAAATTGCACAACCAATACATTTTATTTCTTTATGTCTCGCTACTGCACATAATATCGTAATTGTAATCTCGCGACTCCTACAGCGCCCCAAAAAGCCAAGTCACAGGAACCAGCTTATTCACAGGCGCTTAATCAAAACAAAATCGATAGGCAGCGGGTCAAGTCCGGAGAGTCAGGCAGGCAGATAGATGGACGGCTAAGGTGGGTGATGTTTAAATGATGGAGAAGAGGAAGAATCAGGATAGGATTTGTGAAGAGCAATGTTTTCAGTTTTGAGTGAAAGACCTGTGGGGAGATAGCGAGAGGTGGAGTTTTGGTGAGCTCGTATGATGTGTCGGAAGTTTGCCGTAGTGCTGATTGTCAGAAGAATGTTAATAGTTCTAATCACTTAGGTATTTGCTTCTTCCTGGTGCAAAAATTGCATATCTGCGACTTTATTATAGTATTATGGTAAATTGTGAATAAATAAATTGTACAGAAGCTTTGACGAGATAACTGTATTTACATTCAAGATTACAAGACATTTTTGCAACAAAATCAAAGACAAAATGTTCAGACCCATAAATGCAATATTTTAAAGTCAATAAAAAAATTAAATACATGCAATAGAATTAAGAAAGGTCAAATAGCGTACACAGTGCTCAGTCGTTTTGATATTTCAGTATGTCTATGTATGGTATGGATTTCCATGAAAATTCCAGAAACAGGAAACTTACAACTGTTAATGCATAATCAGTCAGAAAATACTGTTAATAATTTTTTACGCTTAAGAAACATTTCTGTTTTAGGTTACAATGGGAAGGTAGTTTGATGACAACAAGTTTCGGCGACCGTGCATTCTCGGTTGCTGGTTCCAGATACTGGAACAGTCTTCCACCAGACATCAGATTGGCCTGACGTAAAGAAATTGTAGCCATCCAGTGATTTGAATGCTGCCAAATGTTCATGAGTGACATTGAGTTGTATATTCCTTAAAGAAAGCAAACAAAACATTTATGAAAAGCTATGGTGTGAAATCATTATTAAATAACTAATAAAAACTTCATGAACATCAATTTCTATTGACAACACTGTTACACAGGTACACTGATTTACGAGACGCAGCATGAAAGCATGATAGCATATCATCTTCTTGTCTTGCGGAGTAAAGGCCTGTCCACACGAAGAGGTGGCAAGTACTGATGGATGAAATGGCAAAAAAAACTGTGCTTTCTGGATGAAGTCTGCTCACGCAATCAGTATTGATGAAAACAATTTTGTTAAAATCGAAGATGGGTTGATGAACAATAACTTTTATTCAAACAGAAGCTGTGTTGTTGAAAGTAATCGCTGCCTAAATAGATGCATGATTGATTAAACGAATTCTTGCCTAAACAGTCGATGTGAATGATTCTTGCTTGACTAAAATTTGGATTGAATTTTTTTAAATAACATTTCTTTTATTGAACAATCCGGTTAACAGACCGCAAATGGTTAGTGTACAGTTTTGCAATTGAAACCAATAACAAGAACACAAATCATATAACGAAAATCTTTAACTACTAACAGAACAGACAGCCTGCAATACATTACACTGAATAGCAGGTCCGTTTATCTCCACGCCATTGTGTTATCCAATGTGCGGCAAACTTATAATATACCTTTCCAAAAGAAGTGCCTGGACGCCCCTTACTTTTCCAGGCTGTGCTGGCCAACAAATGGCAGGACGGCGCTCAGATTTGAAAATAAGTGCATGGACGCCGTCCATGACCGTCCAGTTACGCTTTAAGCCAGCTTTATATATTACGTACTATGTTGCGTTTTAATGTATACATCTTACCTGTTTTATATACTAGAAAATTGTACAAGTCCCCGTATTGTAAATCTGGCCAATGTGATGGATCCAATGTGATGGATGTGACCAGAGACCAGTTGATAGTATACGATCCGGCAAAACATTGAACTGCTGATTCGGTCCACATACTTCCAATTTCTTAAAATAAACTTGCCTAGCCTCTTACGGGATACTGTCAACATACTTCACAGTTGATTTAGACATTCTTAAAAATTAATAATGCATTGTAAATCGTCAAAATATGAATGTTTTGGTTCCGTTGTTTACAATGTTTCCACAACAGCTAGGGCTGGCTTTGACTTACATAGAGTTTGACAGGCAGTTATTATATCTATGGTAAAAGCTCCTACATAGCGCTATTACAAACACGGGCACCACGTTTTTTAATCGGGTCGAAATTCAATCTCCCCTGTTGCACCTAGTAGCCTACATTTGTAGGATTATTCCATGCATACAAACTACAAAGTAGCCCTCTCAACCCCTTAAAAGTGTATTATTAGCCAAACCATCTATAAAGCATTAAGTTTACCGTAGGCTATAATTATTTTTGTGTGTTGAGCCTCATATTTGCTGGCCAAAATTTATTAACTGTTATGGTTAGCTGTCTAGTTTCAGCACAGGACTTGAATATAAAGTAGGCTAGTCAATTTTATTGAACGACTATTACAGAAAAATTTAAAAAATTATTAATAAGCTAATGTGGACATTATAATTCGACATTTAGTCTATTTTGAGCACCTAGCCTATAATTAACTTTTGTTGAGACCCACTCACCGTACGCACCCGTGCGCAAAAATAGTTTAAATCCTTTCAATCCAGAGACATCTGTCTATTATTGATTTTTTAATATTTGCACCATAGGGCTCACAATTGTTAACAAGTGCACGTCAAATAAAGGGATTTGTAAAGTCAGCAACAGGAGAAACACTTCTTATTTCCAAGCAGACGTGGCTGAATTGACCTGGTTTGCCGCCTGGCAAAAGTGCAATGATCTGAATTCTATCCTGCCTGTCATATGCGACAAAAGCGAGCACGATGCTTTTATAAGCTTTCTAAAAGCTTATGGAATTAGTTCAGCAGTATGGACATCTGGAAGGAGGAGTTATTACACCTACTGGACAGCGGTCAGTGGAGGTACACTCTACAGTTCCGTTACAGGTCTGGTGTCCACGTCAATTTTCAGTGATTTTACATGGTTTAGATTATAAAATCAAAATATCGATTCAAAATAATTATTTGAAGCATTTTTCGCAAAATCAAATTAGTCACAATGTTCAGCCAGCCAGGAACGTTTTAGAACACCTATTTGGATGGACGGACGGGCGGACGGACGGACGGACAGACAGACAGACGGACAGACAGACAGACAGACAGACAGATATGGATACATGGATGGATGGATGGATGGATGGATGGATGGATGGATGGATGGATGGATAGATGGATTGATTGATGGATGGATGGATGGATGGATTGATGGCTGGATGAATGGATGGATTGATGTGTGCATTGGATAGATAGATTAACTGACAGATAAGCTGATGCATCGATTGATGGATTGACTGATATATTGATTCACAAACAGACGGACAGATTATGGACAGATTAGATGGATAGATATTGCGAATCTTCGAACAAGAAGAATCTTTTAAAAGCGTGAAGATTCCGAATAAAAGAAGCAATAATTATAATATTCATTAATGTTCGGTCGTGCATGCGATGATTAGATCTAGTAAGCTTATAAGTGTAAGAATATTATGCGGTTTATTCTATGATTAAAATTTTCCTGTTTTTGTAGACAAGATTTCATCACAGGATGGCTATTATAATACTCACGTTGCCTTACATAACTATTCATATAAGGCACAGGATCCTCGGCATAAAAACTTCTACCTTTGTGAATACTCAGGTGTGTTCATTCTTTGTCACAAATCTCATCATATCCGACACCAATGTGAATATAACTACATGCATGTCTGTCAAGACCCTTTTTATAGTGCCTTTTAAATGCCAAATGAGAGTCAAAGCCTATAATACTAGGAATATTTAGAAACAAATGGAAAAAATTCGGGAACGACTTATGATAAAATGGCGACAAGTGACTTATTTATGTACAAGTCATATAAGCTTATAGTTGCTTTAGTTGGGTGTATTTAATCTTTTCCTTTATAGTCGCCTCCACTTCTGGATGTTCTCTAATCGCGTTTCCCTTAATACGGTAGCCTACTTCAAAGACTCAGTTCATCCGGTTAGTCAGCCCAGCAGTTCCGGGGGCTTGATCTAGTTGATCTTGTTCTGTTCTCTGAAAATTGCCGATCTTTTCCTTCTTGTCAAGTGTGCGGGATCTGGGCCGGGTTTGTACTTGATAGCCCACTTATATGTACTTTACTAAGCACATTTTCAAAATCACACGGACTTCTTGTTTTCCTTTATTGTGTCTCAGGGTCTTTCATCGTTCTCCCTCCTCCATATCCACTACCTTATTTCTGTGGGCGCCTCTGTATCTCGATTTCAGGCATGCGATCACCCAGCAGCGGATGTCCAGCCCAAAATCTTCAGGTGCGCTTATAATAATCTATATCTATAAGAAAGGACTTGGGTATGTATGTATGTATGTATGTATGTATGTATGTATGTATGTATGTATGTATGTATGTATGTATGTATGTATGTATGTATGTATGTATGTATGTATGTATGTATGTATGTATGTATGATGTATGTATGTATGTATGTATGTATGTATGTATGTATGTATGTATGTATGTATGTATGTATGTATGCATGTATGTATGTATGTATGTATGTATGTATGTACTATGTATGTATGTATGTATGTATGTATGTATGTATGTATGTATGTATGTATGTATGTATGTATGTATGTATGTATGTATGTATGTATGTATGTATGTATGTATGTATGTATGTATGTACGTACGTACGTACGTACGTACGTACGTACGTATGTATGTATGTATGTGACTTTGTCCAGAATGCACGCTCACAGTTTTTGAGCTTTTCACTCCAAACCTTCACTACTGTGTAGGTCTCGGCACGAGACGCTAAGTCGAGGGGTTGGCGATTCTCTACCACCGTGGGGGCCAGGGTGGGGGCGAAACCCCCAATTTTTTTCAAAAAAACGCAGCTATTGATTTGAATTTTTTTTCTAGATAGAGGTCCATCAGAACCACCCGGATCAGTGGTTCGCGAATCTCTACCACCATGGGGGCCAGGGTCCGGAGGGGGGGCAAAAACACTCATTTTGGCTATAAATTTTTATTCACTGGCCACGTATAAAAGCAGTAATTTTCAGCGTTTTAAAGGTGTTTAAGGTAATTTACGCTATAAATTTTCATTCGCTTGCCACGTATAAAAGCAGTGATTTTAACCGTTTTAGAGGTGTTTAAGGGTCAGATCTGTTGCCAGTACGGATCTCACGGGTCGCGTACCGGTGGAGGCGGGATGGGGTGGGATTGTGGGGTGGGGTGGAAGAGGTGGAGTGAGAAGGAGTGGGGTGGAGGCGGAGGGGTGGGATGGGATGAGGGGTGGAGGTGGTGGGGTGGCGTGGGAGGTCGATGGGTAGGGGTTGGGGATGGGGTTGGGGTGGGGAGTGGGGTTGGTGTGGAGGGGTGGGGTGGAGGAGGATGGAGTGGAAGGTGGGGTATAGTGGGGTGGTGGGGGTGGAAGGGGGTTGGGGTGGAATGGTGGGGGTCGAGGGGGTGGGGTGGGATGGGGAGGAAATTTTCGTCAAACCGAAATTTCTTCGGTGGCGTACTGGTAGAGGTCGGAGTGTGGTGGGGTGTTGTGTCGTGGGGTTGTGGCCGAAGCGGATAGAATCCTAAATTTCCTGGGCAACGCCGGGTACCCCAGCTAGTATTATTATAATTATGCAAATGGCTGAAACGACTGTCGTCCCACAAACAATAATCGTTTGACAAATGGAATACAGAATTAGCTCACAAAGGCAGTGATACTTGCGCGGGTTTAGCACTGTTATATCGCGCATCAGTGAGTTAAAATATGATGTTCTCAAGGCAGCGGCTCGCCTGATTCATTCATTCATTCATTTTTCAACAGTTCATGTGCATGCATATCTACATACATAGGACGTACAAAACTACACAAGATATTATTTCTAGGGGTAGTCTCATCTCCAACGAAAGTTCGTTCCAGGTAGATGAGCAAACAATCGAGAAAGCGTGAGGCATCCTATAGTTGACCCATTCGCCAGGGTTTACTACGCCATGGGGGATGGAAGCAGACTGCTTCCAATTTGGGCCAGGGGGGGAAAGGTTTCCCCCTAATGATAAAGTTGAGTATAGAATATTTCATCCTGAACATTTCCCCCGTTATTCCCCAGCATCTGCCATGGACTTTCTCCTGGTAAATCCCCCCGAACAATCCCCTCCCTGTTATAACACAGGGTAAATCTTCATTTAATTTGACTTTTGCTTAACACTCACATAAATTTGTCCTTGCGCTTCCATCACATTCGCAGCCATTAGGGCTTGCCACGTGGGGGTAGTAAGCATTCAACTTGTGCCAGAGGGAAATCCCCCTAATGATGATGGTGATATTAGTTTAATTCAAAAGCATGACAAATCGAGGTGACAAACCGCACCAGGTTACAGGTCAGAAATGTAAAATAATACACAGAAGTAATAATAAAGAATAGTAATAATAATGTAATAAAATTGTGGCAGTTGATGTTGAATTACTGTCATTGAATCAGGATTAGCCAAAAACGGCCCGTCAGTTATTAGCAGCTACTATATGAGCGCTTAATGACGCTCGCTTCACGATGGTGATGTGTACGAAGAATCGCCAGTTCAATTGGTAGGTCTAGCCGATGCTACAAGGTCTATCCATTCGAAGTATAAAGTGCCCGATAAAACTGTAGTCATGATTTAACAGAATTGTTGATAGAGTCTATCTTTATAGTCCATTTCTGATGGCTTGCGGAAGAGGTGCGTGAAATTCGGATCCAGACAATTCGTTTTTAGTTCTTACCGACCCACGTGACGTGAAGCGGAGATGATGGTTCGAAGATGGTACAAAATCGTCGAAAACAATAATTTCACGCAATTGTCAATGTCCAGCCAAACATTACAGAAGCGGACTAGGACACTTTATACGCTCAAATAGACGAAACATTTGCAATCATACAGCGTAAAATCCAAAGAAACTGGCAAATTCTCTCCGAGCGAAAATCGGCGTAAACCGGATGTTTCGCTAGCGAGATCCCGAAAAAATTGTGATTTTTAGTCTGTTTAAGTAAACATTAATCAAGCAATCAACAATTGCTCAACAATTGAAGTTCAAAATGAAGTAAATCAAATGGCTTATAAATTCCACCCTCAAACATTAAAGCACGATAAATTGCCCCTGATAGGCTACATGTAGATGGGCATAAGAGATTTCCTTCTGAAAATATCCCCCTGCATGTCCCTCTGTACCACTCCTCCCCGCACATCCACGATAAATTGCCCCTGAACGTTCATCCCGCCATTTCAATGAAGATATTCATTTAGTATGACCTGTGCTTCACAGTCACTTGCATTTGTCCCTGCACGTATATGGCGCTCGCTCTCACAACTCATAATTAATAAAAATTTATTACATTAATGATTTATTTGTTTAACAAAATTAAAGTATATTTTACATCTACTGACACTACATTTGTTTTATAATATAGGTCTGAAATAAAATGAACAATATTTTAAGAATGAATTTTAGTGATATGAGGCAAAGAAGCAACAGTAAATTTGTACTTTTGTTTATAGTAAAGGTTTTTAGTCTGTTTAAGTAAACATTAATCATGCAATCAACAATTGCTCAACAATTGAAGTTCAAAATGAAGTAAATCAAATGGCTTATAAATTCCACCCTCAAACATTAAAGCACTATTGAAGTCTGTACAAATGCAAATTGCTTACACTTTTGTAGCCTGCATTTGAGGGAAATGTTCGAGGGAATTGTCCTATTGAAATGCTCTGGTGGAATCCAGAGAGGAAATTACGGGGAGTGGTCTTGGGAAATGTCCATGGGATTTGTCTAGATCCCAAAATGGATGTTGCTGAGTAAATTGCACAACTGACGGCAGACTACTCAACTTGATATATACAAGAAGTTGATATTTTACTGAATGCTGGACCTTTCCAAACTTCACAGGACTACCAGTGTTTAATCTAGACGTCTCTGGGGGGAAGTTCCCCAGGATTGACATTTCCTCCCCAGAAAAATTTCACAAAATGATATTGTTTTTTAGTTACTGTTTTCATCATTGTTTTACATGAAGTGCTTTAATATACCGTGATATTATTTACTATTGTGTGATTATAATGACATCATTTACTGCTATAATATAGGATACTATTATGTTGCAATGAGTATAACTTACTGTATATATTTACATAAACACTATTTTTCCTAACTAAAAGCAGAGATGACATCCCTCCAGAAAAATGCGTCAAAATGATAATAGTTTTTAGTTGTTGTTTACATCATCGCATTACGTGAACTGTTATAATAATATACCATAATATTATTTTCTATTATATGGTTATAGTAATTTTCTACTTTTATAATATATGACACAATCTGGCTAAAATGAGTAAAACTTACTGTTAATTTTTGTACAAATACTATTTTTTTTACAATTGAATGGCTTCTCTCCAGTGCTATCCTTCAAATTTTAAACTGCCAGATTTCAAAATGTTTTGGTTCTATTATTTGAACAACTAGTAAAACAACATCATTACTATATTGTGGCTTCCAGATTTTGGTACCAGTAGTGTAAGCTAATTTTGTATAACGTATAGTGGTCAGCTACATTGTAATTATTGAGCGTACAGATAGGCCAGCGCGAGATCAGCTAATTGTTGAGCGCACAGATAGGCCAGCGCGAGGTCAGCTAATTGTTGAGCGTACGGACAGGCAGCTGTGGCGGGAAAGCGCCGCTGCGCGATCGTGGCGAGAGAGAGAGAGAGAGAGCGAGAGAGAGACAGACAGACAGACAGAGAGAGGCAGAGAGGAGGAGTGCGACTGAAGGAAGAGTGTACGCAGAGAGTGAGATAAGTTTGAGTAGGAGTGCTAGTCGTGTGGAGAAGACGTTTAGAGTAAGATGATAATAATAAGATGGCGTTTCTGTCGTGCAATTGAATTGTTTGTCGTCGTTGATGCATTGGTGTGTTGTTTGCGAATGTTGGAAATCGAAGAACAAAATACAAGAAACTCATCGTGTTTTAAGTGAACAAGTTTAAGAACTTTAGACACTTATAAACTAGCCATAGCTACCGCAGTACAGTTGATAGGTTAGGCCTAGGCTGCGCTGCAGAACAAAAGAAGAGACTGGAAAATCGTGAGTGATTGTGTAAGATCACATTTGGTGACACAGCGGTGGGATATCGTATCCAAGTTACGGACGGCGGGATATTTACGAACGGTGGGATAGTCGTATCCAAGTTACGGACGGTGGATATCGTATCCAAGTTTACGGTCAGAGGAATATTTACGGTCGGAGGAATATTTACGAACGGTGGATTTCTAATCCAAGCTTACGGTGGATATCGTAGCCAAGCTAAGGACAGTGGATTTTCGAATCAATACGAGGAGCCGACCACACGGGAGAAGGAGACTGAGCATCTGATCAACCGGAGAAGCATTCCGAGCATCCGAACAGCTGGTGAGAAGATACAACGGGCATACGAACGACATTACGACAACGCAACGCCAGAGAGAGGTATACAAAACTCGCTCCTTGAATAAACAAGCCTTAAGAATTAAAGTCAACCAATCACAAAAAGCATAGCCACTCCCTCGATTTCTTCACGGAAATCACTGAAGTAAGGAAGTAAGATGGAGAAACTCACAGAACAAAAGCAAACAAGTGTAAAAAAGATGTCTTCTGATCGAATAATAAAATTGTTAATCGAAGCTGGTCTAGACGTGGAAGAAGTTGAAGAGATGTCTAGAGAAAATTTGATGAGAGCTTTAGCAGAGGTTTGGTTTAAAAAGGAAGCTGAATAGAAAGGCGCTGTGGGTGGGGCTGAAGAGAAACCTCAGCCACCGATGTCTATGGAGGCGTTGATGCAATTTATGATGATGAGAGAGGAGCAACGTAGACAAGAGGATAAAGAGAAAGAGGAGCAGCGGAGACAGGAGGAGAAAGAACGGAAACAAGAAGAGAAAGAGAAAGAGGAGCAGCGGAGACAGGAGGAGAAAGAACGGAAACAAGAAGAGAAAGAGAAAGAGGAGCAACGGAGACAAGAGGAGAAAGAGAAGGAGGAGCGACGAAGACAAGAAGAGAAAGAGCGGAAACAAGAAGAGAAAGAACGAGTAGAACAAGCAGAAAAGATTCGACTAGAGGAAAAAGTAAGAGCAGAACAAGCAGAAAGGATGAGGTAAGAAGAGATAGAGATGCAGAAGCAGCAGTTCCAGCTTCAGTTAGAACAACTGAAATAAGGTCGTGACGAAGCATAACGAAGAAGAATGGAACTAATGATAGAATACGAGAGAGCAAGAAAAAGTGATGAAGAAATCTGGAAACAACAGATTGAAGAGCAAAAGGCTCGTGAGGAAGACAAGGAAGCTATGCGTTTGGCCGAATTAGAAAGAGCGGAAGAAATTCGACAGGAAGAATTGAAAATGGAGAAAGAAAATTTGGAAAAAGCGGAAAGAGAAAGGGAAGAACAAGTACAATTAGAACAAAAGAAACTCGCTCTTAAGGAAGCTCAGCTCAGAGAAATGGCTATTGAAAAGGAGGAACGCAGAAGGCAGTTAGAATTGTTGCAGCAGAAGATAGAACAAGAAGAACTGCGTAGGGAAGAAGATCAAAATAGACTGAAGAAACGAGATGAAGACGACAGAAGAAGCCGAGAGGAGTCAGAACAAAATAGGATCCGGGAAAGTGAGACAATGGTGTCTAAGATTAAAAAGATAGGTGATGCAATGAAACACGTGTTACCTAAGATGCCATATGATATAATGGAGGTGCCATTATATTTTGAGACAGTTGAGAATGCATTCAACAGTACTAGCAAAGGAGGGTACTGAATGCTTGGAAGCTAGTAATGTTGCAGATCTCGCAGACATACATGTAAACAATCGAATTGGTGCAATGTTTCAAGACAAACCGAAATATGAAGCATGGGGTAATAGTTCAAAGCAAAACAGGTGGAATAGTAGTAACAAAGAGACGGGAAGCCAAGCCAGAAGTAATGAAATAAGGAAAGATAGTGCTCCTGGAAGACAGTTTGGGCAAGAAAGAAGAGAAGCAACGAGGGACAGACAAATATACAGTCGAATTCCAGTGATGGGACGCCAAAGAGAAAGCAATGCAGCATATACTCCGTTAAATTACAGACGGGAGAGCACTGAACAGAGAGGTATTGTTAGGAAACGTTGCCATAATTGTCAGTCAGACAGACATTTGATAAAGGATTGCCAAGTACCACCAAGAATGACAAATCTGAGAAATAGATTTACTCGAAGTGCAGAAAATCTCAGAGTAAATCAGATCCAAGTAATGAATGCACCTAATCAGATGGAAGAACAAGACAACCGCGAAACGGAAGTGAAATCAGTAATGAAGTGCACGCCTCAGTTTACTATACACAGAGAAGTAGTAAAATCTGCTCCCATTACAGATACTTGTCGAGAAACAGAAACAGAAAGTAAAGATGAGTGTCAACGTATGAAGAAGACTTATTTACAGCATGTAGATGTAGAGATACGTGGAAATGATGACAGTTGTCATCCCGTACAAGTCAAAGCGTTGATTGACTCTGGTACTGAGATTCCAGTAATCAATGAGGAATTATTGAAAGGAGCGATAGTAGAAGAAATTGGCAGAGTACATTTGCAATGTGTGGCTGGAGAACCCATTCCAGCTAAGTTGGTGAAAAAAGGAGTGCGGATGAGTTGTCATAAAGTAGGAGGAGACCTGAAGGACAAGGAAGTAAATATTGCGCCATATTTAACCTTGGTATGTGCCAGCATTCCGGCAGTTTTGTGCAAAGATTACAAAGAAAAGTGCTTGCTACATCCAGAGATAATCGCAGAACTGAAAGAGATTCCACCAGTGAGTGTATTGCAAGGAGAATTACAAGCGAATGTGACCACGAGAGCACAGAGTCGGAGAAGAGAAGTGGAAGAAGGAGAAGAGGAAAAGTCAAATGAAGGTTTGCTAGATGATGACACAGAAAGCGAAGACGAACAAAGTGTTCCAGAAGAAGAAGGAGTAACATCCGGGAACAATGAAATTGAAGAAGAGATGGTTGCATGTGAACGTGATGATTATGATGATTCTGGAAGTGATAGTGAAATGGACACGAGTATGAGAGATTTGTTTGCCGAGAATACGAATGACGAAAGACAATTGGCAGACGCAAAGAAATTTGAAGAGCAGCAGAGAAATGACGAGTCACTGAAGTCGTGGTGGAAGATAGCTGAAGACAAAGGATCAGAGTTTAGTGTGGTGAATGGGTTGATGTATAAGAAGCATCAAATGTTGGACCAGTTGGTGTATCAGTTGGTGTTGCCGAAGGAAAGAAGAATTCAGGTGATGGAATTGGCACACGAGTCAGTATTTGGCGGACACTTGGGAGAAGAGAAGACAAGAGAACGTATCAAATTGTCCTTTGTGTGGCCAAGGATGCGTAGAGATGTGATGAAATTCTGCAAGTCCTGTGAGAAGTGTCAGTTGAAAGCACGAAGTTTGGTGATGGATCGAGTACCGATTACGCCAATACCAAGGGAGGATGTGCCGTTCCGAAGAATGACAATGGACGTGGCAGGACCAATCGAACCGACGTCAGCAGCAGGGCATAAGTATTGCTTGTGCATCGTAGACTCATGTACAAGATGGCCGACAATCTTTTTGATGAAGTCATTGACTGCTAAGGCTGTATGCGAAGCTCTGATGAAGCTGTTCATGGATGTAGGTGTTCCGTCAGTGATAACGAGTGATAGAGGAACGAATTTTACAGCCAGTCTAACGAGAGAATTTCTTAAATTGATGGGGTGTTGTCCTCGATTCGATTCGCCAGGACATCCAGAGGCGGCCGGAATAGTGGAGAGATGGAATCAAACGTTCAAGAAGATGGTTCATCATGTCATTGTGGAAAATCCGAGACAGTGGCATAAAATCATCCCATTTACAGTCTGGGCATTGAGAGAAGTGCCTAATGCAACTACAGGAGTGGCACCATATCTGCTGGTCTATGGAAAGTTGCCGAGAGGGCCACTAACCATTCTTAAAGAAAGCTGGACCAAAGAGATAAATTTACTACCGAACATTGGAGTGCAACCGGCAAAGTATTTGAAGAATTTAAGAGCAGACATGGAAAAGGCCTTGACATTCGCTGAGAGCTGTGTTGAAGAAAAGCAAAAACAATACGCCAGTCAATATAACAAAAGAGCAAAAGATAAAGAATTCGAACCAGGAGAAAACGTCATCGTGCTGTATCCAACGTCAACCAACAAATTGATCTCACGATGGCATGGTCCATGCACGGTCTTGCAAAGAAGATCCAAATATTCGTATCTCGTGGACATGAATGAAAACGGTCGACGAATTATTCATGCCAACAAGATGAGAAAGTTCATTATGAGAACATTGTCTTGTGGTCTGATCGTGGAAGAGGATGACGAATTTGGATCAGTGGTAGAAATACCGCTGAAGGAAGACCATTCAGAGACAAAACAGAAATCACTCCAATTGGATTATGAACAAATTGGACATCTAACGAGTGAACAGCAGAAACAATTACTTGATGTACTGAATCGTTATGCAGACAGATTTTCGGACAAACCGGGACTATGTACATTAGTAGAACATGAAGTGGTGTTGAAACCAGACTTTCGAGAAAAAGAATTCATGGCATATCGAATACCACTAATATACCGGGCAGAAGTGGAAAAACAAATACAAGAGATGCTGAAAGAAAACATCATTCAACCATCGTCAAGCAGAATGGCAAGTCCACTTGTCATTGTCAAAAAGAAGGATGGATCCTTGAGACTGGCTTGTGACTACAGATACATTAACTCTTTTACTGAGAATTGTTACGGTAGATATCCGATGCCAATCGTCAATGATGTCTTGAGCAAAGTTGGAAAATCCAAGTTTATTTCCGTTATGGACTGTCGCAGCGCATATTGGACTTGTCCTGTGAAAAAGAGTGATCAATGGAAGACTGCGTTTGTTACACATAATGGACTGTACCAATTTACGCGTGTTCCTTTTGGAATGATTAACTCTGGAAGGACTTTTGTAAAAGCGATAAATATGATTTTGCAACCGATACATGATTTCACTGAACCTTATGTTGATGACATTGCAGTGCATTCTAATGATTGGGACATTCATTTAAGACATTTGAAATTATTTTTGAAACAAATTAGACTGCATAATGTAACGTTGAACTTGAAGAAATGTGTGTTTGGTAAGAGTGAGGTGAAGTTCATCGGTCACCTTATAGGATCAGGGAAGAAGATGATGAATCCAGATAGGATTGACAGTTTGATTAATTTGAAGAAACCTGAAACAAGGAAGGAAGTGAAACAAGTCTTAGGATTTTTTGGATTTTACAGACAGTTTATTTGAAATTTTGCTGAAATTGCTAAACCATTGACAGACTTAACCAGCAAAAAAGTACCTGATAACATTGTTTGGACTGATGCACATCAGAAATCCTTTGATTCGCTTAAGCAGATTGTCTTGTCAAATGTGGTTCTATATATGTTTGAGGTTGGCAAACCATTTAATTTGTACTGTGATAGCAGTGATTTTGCTGTGGGAGCTGTTCTATCACAGGTGGACAATGAAAAGATAGAACGTCCCGTTTCATTTATCAGTCAGAAGCTGACAGATTCCCAGAGGAGATGGGCGACGATTGAGAAGGAAGCCTATGCAATCATATGGGCTTTAAACAAGTTGAAAGAAATTATTATTGGTTCTAAAATCAATGTGTTTACAGACCATAATCCTTTAGATAACTTGACTGAATCAATGTCGAAATCTGCTAAGTTAGTCAGATGGTCATTATCATTACAAAATGTTGACATTCTGTTGAACTACAAGAAAGGTAAATTGAATGTAGTAGCTGATTGTTTATCTAGATTGTAGTGTAAGATATTTTATGATGTTATTTATTATGGATTGCTTGCATTGTTTAGTTAAGGTACGTTCGCTAATTTTTAAAGATAATTAGCTCTCTTTAAAAGAAAGGAAAGAGGTAATGTAAGCTAATTTTGTATAACGTATAGTGGTCAGCTACATTGTAATTATTGAGCGTACAGATAGGCCAGCGCGAGATCAGCTAATTGTTGAGCGCACAGATAGGCCAGCGCGAGGTCAGCTAATTGTTGAGCGTACGGACAGGCAGCTGTGGCGGGAAAGCGCCGCTGCGCGATCGTTGCGAGAGAGAGAGAGAGAGAGCGAGAGAGAGAGAGACAGACAGACAGACAGAGAGAGGCAGAGAGGAGGAGTGCGACTGAAGGAAGAGTGTACGCAGAGAGTGAGATAAGTTTGAGTAGGAGTGCTAGTCGTGTGGAGAAGACGTTTAGAGTGAGATGATAATAATAAGATGGCGTTTCTGTCGTGCAATTGAATTGTTTGTCGTCGTTGATGCATTGGTGTGTTGTTTGCGAATGTTGGAAATCGAAGAACAAAATACAAGAAACTCATCGTGTTTTAAGTGAACAAGTTTAAGAACTTTAGACACTTATAAACTAGCCATAGCTACCGCAGTACAGTTGATAGGTTAGGCCTAGGCTGCGCTGCAGAACAAAAGAAGAGACTGAAAAATCGTGAGTGATTGTGTAAGATCACAAGTAGTTTATTAGTTCTTGGTTGATTTGTGTACCATATGATTTCGGAAAGTGTATCTTGGTTAGCAATTCAGGACCTTGGTTCAAATTGGGAAACAGGGATAAGCTGATTATTATAATAGTGCTTAAAAGTCAGCTTTTATAGTCATGTTTGCAGTTATTCATTAGAATTACCCAGCAACAACAGAACTGAGCTGCTGAACTCGATACATAAAGATATTTTTTATTGTAATTATAATTATATAATATACTAGCTGGGGTACCCGGCGTTGCCCGGGAAATTTAGGATTCGATCCGCTTCGGCCGAAACCCCACCACACTCCGACCTCTGCCGGTAGCCTACACCACCGGAGAAACTTGGGTTGACGAAAATTTCCACCCCATTCCACCTTCACCCCTCCCCCTCCACCCCTCAACCCCCTCCTACCCCCACTCCACCCCAACCCACCTCCCACTCCATCCCCTCCACCCCACCACACCCCACCCCAACCCCCACTCCCACCCCACCCCACCACCTCCACCCCATCCCACCCCTCCACCCCACCCCACCATCCCATCCCCTTCCCCACCTCGCCTCCACCAGTGCGCGAACCGTGAAATACGTCCTGGCAACAGAGTTAACCTTAGACACCTTTTAAACTGATAAAATCACTGCTTTTATACGTTGCAAGCGAATGCAATTTTATAGCAAAAATTGGTGTTTTCGACCCCTCCGGACCCTGGCCCCCATGGTGGTAGAGAATCGCCAACCACTGATCCGGGGGGTTCTGATGGACCTCTATCTAGGAAAAAATTTCAAACCAATAGCTGAATTTTTTTGAAAAAAAATTGGGGGTTTCGCCCCCCACTTTGGCCCCTATGGTGGTAGAGAATCGCCAACCCCTCGACTTAGCGTCTCGTGCCGAGACCTACACATTAGTGAAGGTTTGGAGTGAAAAGCTCAAAAACTGTGAGCGTGCATTCTGGACAAAGTCACATACATACATACATACATACATACATACATACATACATACATACATACATACATAGTCAAGTCCTTCTTTATATATATATATATATATATATATTGAAATCCTAAAACACTTTCTATCAGAAATGAAATAATAAAGTTATTTTGCAAAAATGGCATCTTGAAAGGATACCATTAGAATGTGGAAACTCTCACAAAAATATTTTTTAAAGTATTGCGCATATTTACTCAAGACTTAGGCCACTCTTATAAGCACTGAAAAAGTACAGCTTTTTCAAGATGACACCTTAAAATGCTGCCTTTGAAATGTGGAAATTCAAAAAGTTCTTTTTATTAAAAGTTCTTTTTAGCAAAAAATTGATTTTGTTAAAATGACACCTTAAAATGCTGCCACTGCAAGGTGGAAATTAAAAAAGTTTATGATGGGGCACTGAAAAAGTACAGCTATTTTGTTAAGATGACACCATAAAATGCTGTCATTGCAATGTAAAAGTTCAAAAAGTTTCTGATGGGGCACTGAAAAAGTACAGCTATTTTGTTAAGATGACACCTTGAAATGCTATTGCAATGTGGAAATTGAAAATTTTCTTAAGGGGAGGGCACATCTCCCTCCCCATACCACCCCTCCAGGTCTCGCGCTACGCGCCTCACGAGCGTCCTTTGGACGCTCAATTGTCCCCCCCCCAGAAAACTCAATTCCCCCCAGAGGAGGGGGACTAGATTAAACACTGCAGGACTACTAGTGTTTAATGCACTGTTAACCCATAATAAGAAATTTTAGAATGTTACCATTATAATTGTGCAAATTTAAAAATAAATAAATAATGGGGAGTCGACATTTTACGATATCCTAAACCACGTTCCTGAGCACTGAATTTACGAGCCATCTTGTGAAGATGACAGCTTAACCCTCGGGCTACCAGGGGGGGTGGTTGCCACCCCCCTTAGGTTTTCCCAAATAATTTTTTCCGTTTGGAATGAAATTTTGAAAAAATAGGTAGCTGTAGAGGGTTTATTTGCACCCATTTTGAGGTAAAATTTGTGATGATACTAGATACCATTCAAAAGTTATATCCGATATACCCGAGGCACCAGGTGGGTGGATACCACCCCCCCTAGATTTTCAGCTATATCTTATTCGTCGTTTAATACGAAGAGACACAATTTATACCATTCTATAGAGGGAATGTGGGGCTACATTTCCATGTTCATTGAGTTGTCTTCTGACAACCGGAAGTGCTCAAAATAAATTAAAATATATGAAAATAGATTTAATTTTCGTAAAAATTTCATGTTTTTCTATTATAGCTTATCCATAATTTATTTTTGAAGAGAAATAAATTATACCATTCCATAGAGGGCATGAAGGTCTATTTTTTCATACCAATTAATTTGACTATTGATGACCGGAAGTGCTCATAATATATTAAAATGTGTGAAAATAGTGGGGGTTTTACATCGCAAGTTGATATTTCTGTGTAAACGTTGTCACCAGCCAATGAACTTATTTTAGCTGAAACAGATATTGAATATGAATGCAAACATACATGCATACATGGATACATACATGCATACATACATGTATACGTACATACACACATGCATACATACATACATAGATACATACATACATAATTACATACCGGTACATGCATTCACACATGCATGCCTTCGTACACACATTCATAGATACATATATATTTCCAAACATACATACATGCCTACATATATATATATACATACATATATACATGTATACATACATGCATAAAAATATACATACATACATAATTACATATATGCATACAAGCACGCATGCCTTCGTACATACATTCATCTAAAACTATAAAACGAAACTTTTACCATGTTTGTGGACAATTTTCTTCTTATCCACCCGACCGATTTTTCCCAATATTTACAAAAACACTTTTTAGCACAACATAACGCGATCCAAAAATCTTACCTGTTCCCGAGTTTCAAACTTTTCATTTTCTAGCCAATCCTAAGATTCCTAACGCTGTGTTAAGACGCCATTTACTTTCATATTCAACCATATTTTTAACACAAATTGAAACCGTCGATGATATATTGATGATTGAAACCAGTACATTAATGACGTCATTGCCGATTTTAAAATTATAGCGCATTATTCGGTTAATTAATATTTATACCGTGTCGTATGTATCACTAGCCTATTTAAGACGCAATAATTTTCGCCGATCTACATGTATTTTCAACGAACCAATAGGCTAGATTTTAAACCTCATTTTTCGCCGAGGGCAGATCTTTAGGCACGCGGTTTTGCAAAAATGCTGACTATAGCATAAACATGGACGGCTGGGAGCTGGGTTGGACCGAAAACCTAAATGTCACAGGCAACGCTGGGCACCCAAAGTGGTTGCACCGGGTTGGGGCCGATGGAAGAAGGCGAGGTGAGAATGGCGGCCAGAGTGGGATCGGGTTGGGGCCGATGTAGGGCGAGGTGAGAAGGGCGGCGTGGGATCGGGGTCAGAGGTGGCGGGGAACTAAAAACGGAAATTTCCCGGGCAACGCCGGGTTATTCAGCTAGTATATACATATATATTTACAAACATACATATATACCTGCATAAATACATGCACACATACATACATACATACATACATACATACATACATACATACATACATACATACATACATACATACATATATACATACATATATACATACATACATACATACATGCAAGAATACATACGTAATTATTAACACACATGTTCAAAACACACAGAATCTATTATTCTGCCCATGGAAAAGTACACGTTTGTGGAATCCCCAGGTAAAAATTGTATAATTTCAAGGTAGATTCATATATTTTTAAACCTAAATATATCATTTTGTGCAGAAATGAATGCTCTATCCAATGGTGTATTGCAAGTTATGATATCTCAAACCAAACCCAAAATCCAGGGGGTGGTAACCACCCCCCCCTTGGTAGTCCGTGTTACCAAAAAAAAGCTTGGTAGCCTGGGGGTTAAAAAGGTACAATTACAGCGTGCAAATCAAAAAAAGTGAAATTTTCAAACTTTATCGTTCATAAACATCTAGCAAACAAGAGCCTAAAACATGCGCTTTATTCGATGCCAACAGCTAAAAATGCGATTGTTTCTGGGGCTCTGCCCCAGACCCCGCTGGGGAACTTACGATGCTCCCCCAGTCCCCCTAGTCGCAATGGGCTTCGTGCCTTCGGCACTCACAGCTTCGCGCCTTCGACGCTTGCAATATAGGCAAAAGGTTTCTGTTAGGGGGGGTTGCTTCCACCTTCCAAGGGGGATAGTAGGCCCTGCCATTCGCAGAATAACGAAGGGCTCGACGGCCGGCATGATTGTGTGATTGTCCACGTACAAAAGTTTGGGTAGGCCTGTAGCTACATTGGCTGCCTATGCAAAATCTATTGAGTTTCATTTAAGATTATAGAGCTTATGAGAAATTGCCTGGCAGGTCAAACCCAAATTTATCTTAGTATAGGACGGACAAAAGGCACCATAAAAGCTATGGCAATGAACCGATTACTAATGTAGGTTAGATTCAGAAATGGACCACATAAACAGCGACCTAGATACGTCAGGATTGAGGAGAACAATCTGAATAGATCCACGTGCAGGGATGAACATAATATTTTATGGGTAATATATAGTAAGCGATTTAAGGCAGTAGTATCAGACAAACGATCTCAATATATCTGCCTGAAACTAGCAAGCACGTGTCTTAGCAGGAGAGAAAGTTAAAGGTAGTCAGACAGACACTCAGAGATATACGCATAGAGAGAGTTAGCGACAATGACAGAGAGACAGAGGGAATATGAGTGAGAGGGAGAAAACAGTATCGAAGCAGTCGGTCACGGATCCTATGTGCATTGTCAGGATCTGAGAGGTGTGAACGTGGGTTGTCAATGGCCTGATGAATTATTATGGGTGACCACCTTCGATTAAAATGGATAATCGAGATTAGAAGGGGAACCTTCACCAAGCACTCAAGGGAGTTAATGGATGAATTAGGAATGATATATGGTGCGTTCTTCGGAGGAGGTCTAAGATCAGTTTAGAACATCGCACAAGGCGGGCGGAGAGGTAAGATCATGCGTGGCAGCAGTAGAGATGACAAAGAGAAGCCAGACGAAAGGGCGGCCAGCCAGGAAGTCGAGAATGCGGACCTTAAATGGTCATCGGAAGGATGGACCCTGGGCAAAAGAGCGATGCGAAGAGCGGATCAGCTTAGCTATAGTAACGGGTACGATAATAAAGATATTTAAATTTAGCGAGATAACGTAGTGAAATAATAATATGTAATACAGAAATACAGAATATTGAGAGGAGGAGTTGCTGAGCAAGGAAGGAAGGGAAGGACGCCATAGACTAACTGTAGGCAGCCAAGGGAGGAACGGCTAGAGGGACTTGAGTCATTTTGAGTTATAAGAGAGGGACGCGGAAGAATGCGGCACTCGGGCCAATCTGACTATTACGTGACGGACGGACTTAGCGACTGGAACGAAGGAAGCAGATTTTAAGATTCTTGTTTAACGTTCAGGGTATGTACTGAAGACGTAGGCTATTAGCATACAGTATCTCATTTCTGCCTAATAACAGCACTGACTATCCGGCATGACTGGATCAGCCTCTGAAGTGTACCAACTGCTATCGATCTATACGCTCGTTGGAGGCGACGCTTGAGCTGATCAGCGTTCATTGGCTCAGAATCTTTATAAACGCTGAGAGATATAATATTTCACAAGTTCTCAATGGGAGAGAGGTCCGGAAAGTTGGGTGGCCAATCCTTTTGGCTTTATGTGTGACGGGAGGTTGTCGTCTATAGCCACTTTGTCGTCACAGCTGATTTCTTTGCTATGGTCACAGAAGGTGACCTGGTTGTCCATATTGCTCAAACGTACACTGTGCTACATAATTTTTATACGCCTTGCTATGGTCTATCTACCGTTCTGGAATAAGATACCTAGCAGTCTCCGTAATGAACTTATTGGTCTTTCTTTGCCCCTTTTTCGCAGGCGTTTGAAAATCATTTGAAAACTCTAAAATAGCAAAACATGTACCAATCATTTTTTTCGATCGTGGTTTGATGGTTTGAGGTCGGAAGCGCCGCTGAGGAGTTTCTCTTGAAGTGGCGCTATATAAATCGACTATTATAATATCAGCTATTCTGCTACACACCTATTCTTATCAGCATTTGGGTTTGGTGAGGGCTGCAATCAGATACGTTGATAATATTCCTAATGATCAAACCACATGTCACTTTCGAATCATAAATCACACACTCATAACAGCTCAATGCATTTGAAAATCTTTAGGTTCTTCATGCAACTCTGAAAGTGTCATACTTCCGGTTAGCGGCTGCGTCATACCGAGCGATGACGATCGAACGTGGTATGATGCAAGAAATCATTGTCTGACAAAAGGAGGTGATTTAGCCATTCTATTCAATGATGATTTAGTCGCTCTCAGAGAAAGCACCAAGCTGTATACTGGTCGCAGATACTGGATTGGATTTCGACATCATGCATGGTATTGGATGTGGAAAGGAACAGGTTTGCCATAATTGCCTTCACAATTTCATTAAGCATGTAAGTGAACTAAATAAAGTAGCATAAAAAATTACCTTCAACTAAAAACTCTAAAATAGCAATTTTGTAAACAAATAAAATTATCTCCAGTAATTCTTCAAACGTTCACAAACGATTAAGTGGTAGTAGAATCTATGAGCGATAGTCCTATATCGCACAGTGGAATTTGAGTATTGGTCCTGTATCATATCAAAATAACGTGGGGATGTCATCTCGAAAATAGTCCGAGAAAGTCATTCGTAAAGATAGCCTGAGAATGTCATTCCTAAAAATAGCCCCGGGCACGTCATTTCTAAGGATAGCCTGGAATTGTCACAATTATCTAAAAATTTGCCTAACGATATAGTACCAAAAAATAACCGGGAGTTGTCATAGCTAAAACAGCTTTACGACCTAATGGCCTAAGCGTCCGCGCACTAGAGCCATTGTTTATGAACGGAGGTGCATCATAGCTCACTTGACCTAGGTTTCTTAACTTTTTTTGTGAAGTTACAGCAGAGAAGATTTCCATCCTGACAACGTTTTAAATGGAATACGTACTGTATTTGAATTGATGACGATGATGATGATGATGATGATGATGATGATGATGATGATGATGATGATGATGATGATGATGGTGGTGGTGATGGTGGTGGTGGTGGTGTTGGTGGTGGTGGTGGTGGCGACGACGACGACGACGACGACGACGATGACAATCATCCCGATTAAGGAATTCTTATGACATCTAACGCCACTGTAAAGAACCCCTCTGTGTTCACTGCATCCAAGATATTAAACCTTGTTCTAACTGCTTAAGTAATTATGCATAAATGCAATATATCTATACTTAAGAGTAAAACGAAGAATAGAGTGTTATTGTATTCCACAACTTAAGTAATTATGCATAAATGCAATATATCTATACTTGAGAGTATAACGAAGAATAGAGTGTTATTGTATTCCACAACTGTCAGAATTGAGCGCGTATGCTCCTCACGAAATCAAGTACAGCAGCTGGTCAAACGATCCCGGCTTTGACACACGCAGAAAATGTATTTCCACTGATGCATCGAATGACGGATGGAAGGCTGTCGAATGCACCGATACGAAGACGGTTGTCTGCCAAGCAAGTAAGCACTGACAGTTCCAATCGGAATTTGCTACTACATTGTCAATTAGTAAAGTTACACACATGAACCATTTGTTGAAACTGACATGATGCTAAACGTGAAACTGTCCCAATGTTAGACAACAGCAACAAAAAGAGCAACAGAAATAAACGCAAATTCTGCAGAAAAGTATTTGTTTGCGGCTACCATATTTCCCATCAGTATAATTCGCACTGTCTGACTGTGAGCTACAACATTTATTGCGTTTAATGTTCAGCGAATCATTATGCAAAATGTATAGTCGAGCGGCAGGGGCGGATCCAGGGGCCAATCCGGCCATCCCTCCATTCCAAATCTCCATGGGACGTGGTCGCCCAAAAGATTTTTTGCAGGGTTCAGTCATGGTCAGGAGAATTTATATATATGAATGTATTTAAAATCTAAGCCTCTCACAATTGCATTGTCTTAATATAAAGCAACGAAAATAAACAATTTTTCAACAGTTTCCGACTATGATTTATGGCATACAATGTAGCCTATGTTATTCGTGTATATATTCAAAGTAAATTGTAAAAATATTAACACAAAAAAATTATAACTAATAACAACTAACTATTATTTGCAAAGCAAGTTAATACTAACAACAGTATTAGGAATTAATTTCTTTTTTCCCAGATGCCAAAAAATTTCAGGGGCAAAACTTGTTAAGTTTTGAATTTAGTCTATATGTGCAAGAAACTGTGGTGAATGATCCAACATGTTTACTGCTTGTTGTTATTTATTTCTTACTATTTTTGATTCAGTGGTGGGAAGTATTTTATTTACTGTAGTCTTAAAAAAGATATAATAGAGTGAGGTATATTCATACTTTAACTTGGAAATTTTTTGAGCATTGTGTGCTTCATATTATAATACATAAATACTCTACAAAATACTTTTGTTTGCCATTTATAGCAGCTAATAGAGCAATGTTGCATGCTGTATCTACTAGCCCAACAATAACTGATATTCACTATTATTATTTATGGGGAAGTCTCTGGCTATAGCTTTAAGCCAGGCATAACATATATCCATAACATAGCCATAATGTCATGGATGTAATTATATAAATATGCATTATATATATAATTAATTACATATATAATATTATATATTATAATATTATATAATGCAGTATACCAAGCAACATTTGCAGTGCAACTTTGTCAACCACTGTCAGTGTGGGCCTTCACTTCAATCTGAGACTCAAATGTAAGCCTCTCACACAATTGCGTTGTGAAATAAAAACTTTGGAAACCAATTTCACGAACAAGAGTTTGATCATGCTTCTAAAAAACTTAATGTACCTATTTGCTCAAGAAAGGAGCATTCCTGCCACTTTTTCTACAAATTTTCTTGTGTCAGTTTCAAAATCGATTGTTCTAGTATTAATATAATCAAAGTCTTCAAAGGTCAACCTGGCCAAATCCACAAGATGTGAATGAGATATTGTAGGCCTTCAAACATTTAAATCTGTCATTTTGTGTTTGCTAAATGATCTCTTTGCAGAATCGAATGCTGATGGAATTGTCAACAGTAAGCCCATGCGTTACCTGACACACATTTGGAAATAACTCCGAAGAATTGTTTTTATATATGTTAAAAGTTCAACTGGCTCAATGGGCAGTTGGGCACATCCAAAATTTGCCTTTTATAGGCCTACCGATAGTAAATGTTCAATTTCTGTTACAAAATCCTGACCATTAAGGAATGGAGGATAAAGCTAGAGCATTTCCTTCCAAATTACATAATACATATAGGCCTAGGCATATACATGATTAGATTCAGATATTTGCACAAGAATTAAACCCCTTAGCCAGAGTTAACCCTCAACAGCGAACCTGTTCGTCCGTCAGTCAGTCTTCTGTCTGCCTGTGTGTCTATCTGGCTTTGTCTGTCTGTCTTTCTCTTTCATTCTATCTCCCTCTCACTGTCTCTGTCTGTCTCTGTTTCTCTCTGTGTCTCTCTCTGTCTCTGTCTGTCTGCCTGCCTGTCTGTCTGTCTGTATGTATGTCTCCATGTCTGGCTGTCTTTCTATCCGTCGGTCTGTCATTCTGTTTTTACATTTTTGGCATTAAAATATGAAAAAAAACTTATGGAGATCACACGTAATTGTTGGGGCCCGCATAGACCAAAGAGGAAAAAATTCATAAAACATTTTGCACCGTGTTTTAAAAAAAACTTTTTCCAGGAAAAGCACCCTGACACAAAAGCAAACAATTACATAAAATATTAAGGTTGCAGCCACTTCACAAATATGAAAAATATATGATGAACATGACAGGCATACAAGCAGACAGCCATGCAGCAGAGATGCAGACAGACGGGTTGATAGACAGACAGATAGAGTAGCAGAATATGGACATCCATCTGGCTGTCTGCAGGCAGACAGACAGATGGATGCAGACCAGCAGACAGACAGACGGACAGTAAGACAGGGTCAGATAGACAGACCCTAACCCTTACTCTGACCCTAACCCTGATGTTCACTACGACAATAGGATATAGACTTACATAAACTTTAATTACCGTGCTCAAGGAGATACTTACTTGCAAACAGTGGCGGCGCCAGGATTTCAGTTTCTTGAAGGACTGAATCCTCGTGGATGATATTTTCCATTTTCATTCGCCAAAATTTCTGACGGTCTTTTTTAGTCATTATATTTTGGTCGAAATCTCATGAACAATGATGTCTATTCATGTAGGACAACCATCATTTCTTTGTACGTAAATCGATCTTTTTATGTTTCGGTTCAGATGAAACTACGCCAAGTTGGATTTTAAGAAATTTTTCAAGGCCAATATTAGATGCTACAACAAATACGATGTTAAGTACCGGTATGTCGGAAAGCGAAACACAGCGTACGGAAACGGTTGTCTCGCAGGTCCCAAGTGAGTATTTTAATCTATGTCTCAATCCGCTGATTTCAATAAATTGGCATAAATATCAAAGCCAGTTTGTTCTTTATTATAGACGAGGATTAAAGTATTTCATTTAGTAACTAACATAATTTAAACAACTAATTACAGGTTTGTATTGTGATGCTGCTTTGCTGTTTTCGTTTCGACGAGATTTGACATCAGTTTACCAAGCTACAGCCTAGTCCTAGTTTAACAAACATATAATTATTTAATGACATCTGATCAGTTTGGCTAATAGGCCTACGTAAAACGGATATCAGCCCAACAAACATTTATTTATATTCGCTTTTATGTTAATTTTTTCTCCTCAAATGCCTGTATCTGTTTATACTACATATTTTTTTATCCTTCGAGGTACATGTAGGCCTTCCATCAGGGTCTTAGACATTAATTTATGCAAGAGGATATTAGGCCTACGTCTGGAACGGTACCGATTCGTCCCTCAGATCCTGAGGTGCGCGATAGTAGGACTACCGCTTTCAGTGATGAGCCCTAAATAATTATTGTTATCTCTTGACTATTAACCAATATTTACGTGTAGGGCTGTTACAGTAGGCCTATCTATTTATCTAGTTCACTAATTAATAATTACAATTTTAAGCGAGCGCACGGTTACGTCCATGTGTGAATCTGAGGTGCGGATACTCAATTACTCATACGTAAGGAAAGGATGCAGATAGATCTCCATGTGCCTGAAATCCTCGATGAAACGCTTTTTGAAGAAAGGAAATGATTTGGAGTTCACGCGTGTTCGCGAGTGTTCTCCAGTATTATTATCAATTACGTAGGCCCTATAGCAGAAACGTAGGCTAGCCGATGATCGCTGGGAAATGGGAGGAATGCATGAAGTTAGTAGTATTTTATCATATCAGAAAATTTATTATCCTCCTCTAAGAGTAAACTATGAGCTATTCAGTAGTGCTCTCAGCAGGGGCTTCTATCCCCCCTAAGCAACTGGGCGCAATCCATCTTCTTCCCCCCCTTTTCTGAACCGGCCTTCCTCTATGTATGCAATATAATGTAATCTAGCGCATGCCCTCCTCTAGTGTGGGAATGAAGGTTTGTTTGGAGGGGACAAACGAGCATCCCGCAGACGATCGCCGAAGCATGTGTAGCGCCGAGAAGGGACCTGGTATGGAGAGGGAATGTGCCCCTCCCCATAAGAAATTTTTGCGATTTCCGCATTGCAATTTCAGCATTTTAAGCTGTCCTCTTAGCAAAATTACTCTACTATTTCAGTGGAGGAATTGCTGCCAAAATTGGGCAGCCATATATATATATTAGGGTGTTTTTAAGGTACATGTGAAATTTTCAAATAAAAGATTTTTTAACGACCAAATGAAATTATTGTGCCAAATCATGTGTAAACTGAATATCTGAAATTATATCTCGATAGCTGAACATTTAGGACTTGCTCAAGAGGACTGAAGTTAGGAACACGGTTGCATTGCAAGCATTAGAATCTACGATTTCAATACATGCGAGCTGCATGCTATAGAACCCTTCTCAGTGACTAGATCCCAGCAAATAAACATTCATGATCATGTCGTTACTGATGTGATGTTGTTTTGTCACTGGTCATGTGTTGCAAATGGCGGGAAGTGGTGCTTTTAATTCTTGTATCATATGGCAGACGCAATGCAAAATTGATCACAAAAAAGCTGAGATTTAGTTGATAGGCACTACCGATATCACTTCGGCTATGCAAAGCTGTCGTCACAAAGGAGAGGTTCCCATGCAAGGTACCGGTAGGCTACTGCTCAATTTACGCATACACCAAGGAATCAGAGTCTGGATGACAACGTATGAGAGACAGTAGCAATTGTGCGTTTCAATTTGGGAGAGATGATCTTGCAGCCCTGGCAGCAGAGATTCTTCTGAGCCACAGGTTCCCCCTACTCTTCACTTGAATAACAAGATCATACCAGATGTTACAGAGACAGAACGATAATGGTATATTTCATAAGGATGTTACCAAGCTATTGGCCATCCCCAAACTCCACTCAGTGACAGCTATTATCATGTCAGATTCTTGTTGGCTGAGATCTGAAGCTGGGTATTGGAATACAAAATCCTGGCCATGTGAGTTGCAAGGGCGGCATATGCATGAATCTGGAATCGAAATTGGGAAAGGACCTCTTGAACCTTGCCATCGATTGCATCGATACCATGCCTCTGACATTGTTCTGGGAAAAGTGTTTCACTGCATGATTCTGCAAGGACTCCAGTATTGGAAGTCTTTAGTCAAGAGCTACTAGAGCCAATAGTCATTTCCATTGGATGAATTCCACCAAAGGGAATAAAGTTCAGGTAACCAGGTGCATTTCACCGACGGCGTTGGATGGCATATGCGATTTACATGATCAAGTTGTGGCTTTTCAGTTATCAATTTTTCATTCAGCAACGTCAGAGCACAGAGAAGATAGTCTTGACCATCATACACTGAAAAGGTATGGAATCCTTTACTTGAGGTGTCACTCTCTGTGGCAGCAACTTAGTCTAACGCAAAGTACCATTTCACCTGTACCTGAAACAATGAAGCCTAAAGGGGAATCCATACTTAACCACGCCAGAGAAGTCTTACCTGTCTCCCTAACAGTATTTTTTCCGACACTTTGATTTTTGTCCGAGACCCTGGCTGGCCACAGCTTTTTACGAGTCATAGACCACAGCATGCGCAACGAATTTGATGATCTGGAATCATGAGAGGCTTCCTACTGTATCTAAGCCACCACCAAAATATTCCAGATCCTCGGATTGGGCTACTCTCTTCGTGATGTGATTGAGACTCGCAACAATGGTAGTCAGAACAATCGCACAGTGAGGCAAAATTAAGTCATCACATCTGACCCGACCTAAGAGTGACGAATGATCTGGCAGAATGACTCTTATGCAGTCCTTCAGTGAAGTCCTAGTCAGAAATATGGGAAACAATTTGTTCTGCAATGGTCAAGTAAGGCCAGATTTTTTCAAATGTACTAAGAGGAATATACTATGACAACTTACAGTACTTCTTTGGATTGTGTCTTATATCTGATGGTTATGCGTTCAATTTTGCTTGGATCTGTGAAAATTACAATGTGTCACAATGTCGCCTAAGTGGCTATTCTTCCGGTGCTTTGAGCAAGTCCTAAATCTCTTCAGATTTTCATCTAATTTGGCAGATATCTATATTTCTGAAGGTGGAACACAAAATCATATTGGTCGATATTAGCATCGACATTTTAATTTTTAGACACACCCTAATATATATATATATATATATATATATATATATATATATGTTTTGCGCCTCTGATCAGTGTGCGCTCGAGAGGCGTTACATACATTTTTATAGCACAATGCAATACAATAAAATACAATGTAAGCCTAGGTCCTACATTGTAAGCCCACGTAATAATGATGTTGCTTTACTAAGTGTTCAAGGACCAAATTTGACTGTCTGAAATTTGAAAGGTATCACTGGAGAGAAGCCATTTAGTTGTGCAAAATAGTATTTGTATTAATATTATTTTTCTCAATTTTAATATGATTGTATTATTTATTAAAATAGTAAAAACATAACTATAATCATGTAATAGAAAATTTTCATTATGGTATATTACAGCTGTTATAGCAGTTCATGTAATTCAAAAATGCAGATAAGTAGCCTAACTAAAACTCAAAGTCTATAAAGTGTATACATTTTGCTAAAAACTATTAGGCCTACCATTTTGTCCAAACTTATATGGAAGGGAGATGTTTTCTGGTGGGATCTTCCTCCTATAGTGATGCCTAGATTGAACGCTGCCCTCAATGTCCGACCTTCCCCCCCAACCGACGTGAATTTTGGCTGTCTTCTGATCCCCCCCCTATTTTTCACTGGGCGCAAGCTGCGCCCGCCATGTATAGGGATAGAAGCCCCTGGCTCTCAGCGTGACAACCACTGCGAAAAGAAGAGTTCAACGAGCGAATGCATGAAGATGTGTCCTCGTGTAAAATCTCATCTCTTATTGAGGGAAGTCGTTCCACCGAGACGGGTGTACGGCAGCAAACCCTGTTGTCTGGCCGCATGTTCAGTCCTTCCCTAGGAACAAAGGGGTATAGACGACATACTGATTTGGGAGGACGGAATGATCACCAAAGGAGGGATTCACGCCTTGGTTGTAAAGACATAGAAATAGAGCCAGTCTATGTTGAGATCCTGAAGTCAGTAGCGATTGCGTGTCTGGAGGCGAGTTATTACCACCGTTCAATTTAAAATATTTAAATTTGATTCTGAGTTCAACAGGATGCCAAAATAGCTGAGGGAGTATGGCTGAATAGCTTCCTCGAAGTGGTCTGTAGCCATGCAGATTGCGGAAGCAGCAGAACTAATCGTTACTACTTTTCTTCCAATTGTTAATTACTGTTTGCATATCATTTCTACCTATCACGTGTAACCTGGGATATACATGCAGTTACATGTAGGCTACATGTACATTGTACAAGTGAAACTTCCTCATGCTTGTCAGACATAATAGTCAACCGATCAGTTTCAACTTGAATTGGAAGTTGTGCTCAACCTGCTTCTTAACTGGCGCTTTGTTACTTGCAGTTATTGCTGCAGTGATTGTGGGCATATGCCTAATTGTCATCTCGGGTGTTATTGTTGCAATGGTTGCTCGAAAGTATTGTTTACGGTAAGTGCACCATTGGTCGCTATTATTAATTTGGTGCGCTATGGACAATCTCAGTAGTCAGTTTTAGACTTTTGGAAAAATAATAGAAAATCAGACGTTGCTTTTTGTGGAGTTGGTGTGTATGTGCAATTAAGATTTTACTATGGGTCCTGTGAAGGACTAGTTGGTTGAACCCCAAAAGCCCGACAATAATTTCACCTTGACCATAGGTCTACTGCTTAAAAAGACTAATATATAGCAAATAAAAAAGCAAGCACCTTCAACGAAAGCTTACCTTTAGGAACTTTATTTCACTTCAAGATAATAAACTCATGACAAAGTTAATTGTACTGGTAAGAAGACTAAGCTTATATTGAATTATGTTTTCATAGGAAAGCGAACGCCGCCTCATCGAACATTGCGGCGACAGGAACCAAGTGCTATCAGGATTTCATTGCATCTCCAGCTCAGGCGAATCCAGACGGTGCCTACACTGAACTCCAAGTACAATCACTTTATGAAGAAATTAACGAAGAAGTTATTGAAGAAGTTTATGAAGAAGTAATATGAACGCCAACATTGACGAAAATTCATACAACCTTTGCTAACGTTCCTGCTATCACAAAGCATGTTATCCTCATTCCTAACTTCAAGCACATGGGATGCAGACTACATTACGCAAAACAATGTTCCTTGCTAGATTTTATAGTCATCTTTTCTCAGTAAGAGTGTCATTTCAAACTACTTTTTGCACTCGGAATCTTCTTTAACTCAACACAAACTAAGCCGTGGAAGCCGGTGTAGCAAAATAAAGTATCCCCCGATACAAAGTCTCCCCCCGAAACAGAGTCTCCCTCTGGCTGAAACTCTGTATTGGAAGAATTTTTCTGAAATAAAAGTATACATATTTTCTTGTTATATAATCTGACAACGTAAACTAACCGTTTAGAATGCTCATCTCTTAATTTGATGCAACTGGAGCCCATTTCACGCTCAATGGGGGGAGACTTTGTTTCGTGGACGGCGGAAATATTCTCTCCCCCACGGAGACTATATTTCAGAATATACTCTCCGGGGGCGAATTTATTCTGGAACAGATTCGCCGGGGGGAGAATCTGTTTTGAAATAAAGTCTCCGGGGGCAGATTTTTAGGGGGAGACTCTGTCACGCGACACCTGTGTCCCGTGACAGAGTTTCCCCTAAAAGTTTCTGACCCGATGGAAATTCAATTTCGATACAAACTGCCCCACTCTGAAAAAAGTCTACGGTAAGAGAATATTGCACACCCCCGCTGAAAATATTTAAAAGAAAATTTTATAGACCACATCCTCATCGTATTATTTTATTTTATTTTCATTATTTAATAGCCAGTTAGTTTAAACGGCAGTTTATCTTTTACGGGGCTAAATTAGGCTACTGTACAAGAAAATGCGTTCCCAAATGTTCAGCTGTAATACCGAAAAACTTCAATATATTACAGAATCTTCGGGAAGACATTATTTCAGCAAGGAGAAGCTGCCTAATGGTGGCCTATGGTGCACTTTATGCAGTCACACCGGCATACTCACAAGCGCTTTATCAAAGCTCCGATAACGATTTAAAAGTGACATGCATATGATAGAGAAGAAATTCCTTGTTAAAATGTTGCATCATGAAGCCTAATAATTCAACAACCGCGGCATTGTAGTAAAATTGATTTATTCTTCGTTTATCAATTTGTTAGTCGAGAAGTATAAATGTTGTAGGCAACGCCTAGAGCTACAATACTTGCCTCACAATAGACAATGCACAATGTGCATGTATATTGCGCTTTCATGATGGAAACATTTGCATCTTAGTCGATTAATCTTGACTGTTGCATGGATAAGCTTACAGACTGAACGTGAGATTAATGTGAAGTTGTCAGTGTATGTGACGGGCTTTGTTTAAAATAAGTTTACGTTAAAGTATCCTCAGGTCATGAATATTAAACGGATGCACTGAACACCAAATAAGTGTTCGTCATGTTAAAGCGCTCGTCGTCATTATCATCGTCATCATCAGTCGTCATCATCATCATCACCACCATCATCATCACCATTAACATCATCATCATCATCATCATCATCGTCATCATCAGTCATCGTCATCATCACCAGATTCACCACCACCATCATCATCATCAACATCATCATCATCGTCGTCGTCATCAGTCATCATCATCATCATCATCATCATCACCATCACCATCATCATCATCATCATCATCATCGTCATCATCATCATCATCACCACCACCACCACCACCACCATCATCATCATCATCATCATCATCATCATCATCATCATCATCATCATCATCGTCGTCGTCGTCGTCGTCGTCGTCGTCGTCGTCGTCGTCGTCGTCGTCGTCGTCATCATCATCATCATCATCATCATCATCATCATCATCATCACCATCACCATCACCATCACCATCACCATCACCATCATCATCATCATCATCATCATCATCATCATCATCATCATCAACGAAGTGACAATATTATAATAGACTTTCAAACATGCACAAAATCATGATAATGCATAATGTTTTCCTGTATAAAAAAGTACGTGCTCTTTCCAAATGAGACGCTGGTTCACAATACACCCACAACGGATTTTCATGATTCGGACAGCTTAATCTGGTTGCATAGGCGTAGGAGGCTGGGTCCAGAGGGAGAAAATGCACCTCCCTCCAAATTTAATCGCATAGTAGGCCTACAGTGAATAGCGTGCAATTGTTTTGGGTGCAACAAATTTGATTTAATTTAAATTTAATTTGAACTCAAAAATGTTTTGTTCAAATTCAATTAGTTCAATCAAATTAGGAAGAAATGACGTTTGAGAAAAAAGCACCTTGCGCTGAAATTGCTATCGTCTTGTTTAATTGTAGTTAAATTGTTTAATCCAAAATTGTGAGTTGCAGATTCTCTATCTATTAAGCTTACACAAAATGATTTGTTTCATGTTACCTTTAATTGAAAAAATATTTTTTTTATCAAAATCGTCGGTTAACTGGGATAGTTCAATGGGGAGCTGTAGTATCGTTCATCAGACCTGAGTTTAAGCACAGTGGTTTAAGTATCAGTTTGCATTCTATTGGATCCTGGTGTGCCCTCTATCGAGTTAAGTAGGCTATAACGACATCATTCACTGTGATAATAATAATACCGTTGTCTGTCAATGGGAAGATGGCAGTACAACAAACTCGTCTCTACAATCGGCCATCCGGGAATCTTAATTACCTCTCCGCCACATTCGATGCAATTGATCACACATCATCCGTTTTCATCGACTATCGTCTTGCACTGGGGTCTCTGGCACTGCTTTTCTTTTGGCTCCAGTAAAATTTCCAGATCAATCTTTGCTATCAGCCTTCTGACTAGACACAGCGCTCGTGGATAAGCTGGTGCCCTGCGCTTGGTTTTCGAGTGGCGCTCAAAAAATGGTGGCCTAAAACTGACAAACCATTGTTACATCCATTGTCCATTCAAATCCTGATTAGGCTACTGCAACTCTACCCTATATTAATTCCACGCAGCTCAAGATTATGCAGTCTATTCAAAGCTCACTTTCCAGAGCTGTCAGCAAAAAACCCAAGAATCATAATAATTATCACTCCTCTATATCCTCAAATCAGTCTTTGACTAAAATTTCCAGAGTGCATGACGATTAATTACAAAGTCATCACTAGCCAAAAATTCCCAACAACAGGCTCCTCCTAGTAATAAATTTCCCCACCAACTCTTCATCTGTGTCAACAATAACAGTGTGAGAAAGAAGTATGAAGTCATTGATCCAAATGGATGTACTAAATAACAAATTTTCCATTTTCATTTCAGAAATTTGTATAGCGCCCTTCAAGAGCATCTGCTGAGAAGCGCTCCAGACCCAACTACGGCTAAAGAGAGCAGTCTTAAGAGCAGAGTTGAACGTAGTCTCAAATGCTCTATAAGGCATTAGGCGTAGTTCCACAGGAAGCCCATTCCAGGTTGCAGGGCCAACGACAGAAAGGGCACGTCGCTGCATACATAGGCCTAATAGAGGTGCGCGACCGAGGAACAAGAAGACAAACCTGTTTAGAAGAACGGAGAGATATAGTAAAGATGCATATCGTCGGCTTCTGTTAGTTACAAATCTAATACATTAAGTAGTAGATTGAGTCTGTGTCATATCGCTTTATATAAATCATGCGATGATCAGAAGCCGACGATGTTTATCTTTACTAGCGGTAATTACGACATTTCTCTTCATCCTTAGTTAATAAATTCCAGTGAGTACTAAACCGGTGATCAATCGTCCGGAGATCAATCGTCCGCGCACCGACAATATTAACAGCGTAACATGAACACAGTTCGAATGTCATAGCCTATGTTGTAAAAGCTCCTATTCACTCAAAATTGAAGCGAGCATAAAAGTTGGAACCAAGCAAAGCTGCAATTCGACAAGTTGGACAAAATCAAGCAATAATATCTACAAGATATGCAAGATAGTTTTATGGCCACAGTGACGACACCTATTATGATAATATTCTTTTGGCTGATTTTGGAGATATTTCTGTAGCCTGCTTTCCAAGTGAGGCAAGCCTAGGCTACCAGTCCAGTTACACATCAACAAAATTCCAAGATTCGGCCAACATGATCTGGTTGTCATACAGTTCAACAAGACTGTAATTAACGGTCTATTAATTTCTGCGGCAGATAATGGCTGAGTCGAAACATAGCAAAGTGTGTTCTATCAGTATTTAGTCTAGTGATAAATCGTTTGCTGTAAACCAGGAAGTCGAAGAAGAGGATGTAGAAGAGGAAACGGTTGAGGAGAAGGGAATATAAGCTAGAAAGAAGAGACGAGGAGTTCTTTTATGCTCGCCCTTCATCAGTCATATTTATGAAGTGTCAGCAACTTCATTTCCTTAAACCACGGCAGATGAGACGATTGACCACTGACCTTTGCCCTGTCCTTTCTCCTCCCAACCGTCAGTGCGCCGTCAGGGATCATCATTATAATTATAGCTCAGTTGGATCTGGAGCGTAGGTGTTGAAGAACTCGAATCAAAACTCTACCCTGGTGAGAGTCGAACCTCCATTCTTCGACTAACTATTCAGTAATTCTACAGCCTCACTACAATTGAGTACAATAAAGGCTAATTTATTAGAACTTAACCTTGCTGTACAGTCAATTTATACCGTTTTTTTTAGCTTCGTTGGTCTTGTGATTAGTCCCATACACGTGGATCGGTAATCTTTGGGGATAATAAAAGGACTATATTTTTATCACAAAATTTGGGTGCATGCGCCGAGATAGATTTTTCTATCATAATAAATTTGGCGAATACATTATGCACAAGGATGCTTTGCCGTGCATTTGCTGTGGAAAAACCAATCACGTTTATTTTAAGGTTGTGGGAAATTATAGCAGTAGGTGTCAATTCAAAGTCAATAATGTAGCCTAAAGGAATTATATTATATATAACTCGGTACTTGGGATCACTTTACTTCCTAGTGAACACAACCCGGAGTTGAATGCACAATGTGGGCGTTAGCCTATATCTAAGCCAACCGATAGGTTTTCTGTGGTGATAACGTCAGTTGGATCGTGCTGTACCCCGGACAATCACTAAACAACAAAAGATATTATTCTCTATTATCCCTGAGCTCTTGATTTTCATTTTATGGTTCGTCATAACTAAACAATGGCTCAATTGTTTTCATCTAATCTACGCAGGTCTATTTGCCGAAAAATTCTGTTAACCGTGCTTTTGGGTAAGTAAAATTGGTTTTAGCTATTAAATTCACCAATAATTTCAAATAGCCTATTACAGCAGAGTATACTTTGTCCACCCTACTGGTTCGAAATATATAGGCTACTTTTATTGACGTCGTATCTAGGATGGATTATAAATTCGTATTCATATTCATATTCATCTTAAATCGCCATCGATTGGTGCGTTGATCATAACGGAGGCGCAATGCAAGTAGGTGGATTATTTTTTCAAATACTGGAGTCAATTAAATTTCTCTGTCTTAAGTTCAGTTGAAGCGATGACGAAGACTACCATTGATGGGCACGACCTTGCTCTTTTTGACCATCCGACTGGTAGATGGATTTTATTTAGACATAGTTTGCATAGTTTCGAATCTGAGGCGTGGACTATTGATTTTTGAGGCGCGTGTTGTGTGTTATAATTTCCTCATTGAAAAGGTTCCGAAGTTTCACCATGTATCGGATTAATAATAATAATAATGTTGATGACGATGATGATGATGATAATAATAATAATAATAATAATAATAGTGGTAGTAGTAGTAGTAGTAGTAGTAGTAATAATAATAAAAATAATAATAATAATAATAATAATAATATGGATCGCCAAAAATCTTGCAACCGCAATTCTTCACTCGGAGGATTGGCAAGATCCATTCAGAAATGACATACTCATCGAGCGCAGTGCGACGCTCCCGAGCGGAGAGGCAGAGTCCATCACTGCCCAAAAAGCTTGGGACCGACCACTGGTAGAGAAAGAAATATCGTTGGTGTGGTCCTCAGCGACAGATCCACTCAGCATGGCGAGGCTGCGGGCAGTAACATCCGTCCATGCAGGGGATTGGATGGCAGTTTTTCCAATGGCCTCCTGTGGACTATGTCTCAGCGATGAGGCCGTCAGAGTTGCGATAGGCCTTCGCCTTGGCCTGGACCTCTGCGAGCCACACCAGTGCCAGTGCGGCTCATTGACTGACCAGGGAGGACATCATGGAGTGGTCTGTCGACTTTCTGGAGGGCGTACAAGCAGGCATTTCGCAATAAACGATATCATCTGGAGAGCCTTTCAGCGAGCAGATGTTCCGAGTTCCAAGGAACCAGCAGGACTGTTCCGTACAGATGGAAAAAGACCGGATGGGGCAAGGTTGATCCCGTGGTCAAGAGGGAAATACATGACATGGGATGCTACGAGCGTTCACACGTGTGCTAACTCGTATATTCATCTGACCTCCGTAACACCTGGAGCAGCAGCTGAAATGGCATCCACCAAGACAGCAAAATACGCAGGAATCCCTAATACACACGACTTCATTCCAGTGGCACTTGAGACCCTGGGTCCCATCAATGCACAGGGTCGGGAGTTCTTATCAGAACTAGGGCGGCGGTTGACCATGGTGTCAGGAGACCCGCAGGAGACAGCACACCTCTTTCAGCGTCTTTCTGTTTGCACACAACGCTTCAACGCTGTTTCTTTTCGCTCTACCTTTGCACAATCGACCGGTGACGACGATCGCTAACTCCAGAACAACACAGCTTTTAGTATTTATTGTTTTTAAAGCCTGAGGGATTATAAATACCTCGGGCGCAAAAAAATAATAATAATGATAATAATAATAATATTCATCACGCACAGCCAATTAGTGTTGCAGAGTTTGTTACGGAAACAAATGGTTTATTTTAAAAATAATAATAATAATAATAATAAATAATAATAATAATAATATTTCAATGCTTCTTGAAAGTTGTCAGCGATGTGGAGTTTCTGATGTCAGAGGAAAGATTGTTCCATATTCAAGGTGCAGATAATAATAATAATAATAATAATAATAATAATAATAATAATAATAATAATAATAATAATAATAATAATAATAATAATAATAGTGATGACAATAATTTCTATGGCGTCGTAACACAGCACATGCCATTACAGCTAACAGGTGCGTAGCCTAAACAAGAACGCAATCAGTCAAAGGTAAGTTAAGTTTACACCTTAGAAAAGACTAAACCTTGAGTCGAAATTTGAGAGCCTCAACTGAGTTGCCCGAAAGAACTGTTGTAAGCAGAATGTTAATATTACTCTTAACATACGGGATGTCCAGCTTTGGAATGTTGCCTCGGTGAATGTCATACAGGTTTGGCGATACCAACTTGCATGGCGCCTGCTGAGGCTCGACTTTGAGACTTTTACGTGGCATTAGCTCTCTCTACCATGCGGCTCATCATGAGCTTCTGGTTCTATTTTGCGCGTAAGTCTACCTCTATAATAATTGTGCAGCTTCGCACAATTTAGTGTTGATTGCTCCACTGTTTGGAATGGACTCCCTGTAGTTGAGATTTCTACTATGGCTCTCTCTAACTAAAATAAATTATTGTGCAACGCTCTGTTCAATTCCTCAACGGAAAGCCAATGACAAAGTTTGGAAACATTTAACATTCGGGCATGACTATTCAAGTTTTTTAATACAATAGAATATTTTTCTGTTACTTGAACTCTAGAGCTCGCAATTGTTAACAAGTGCACATCGTGTCTAAGGATATGTGGAGCCCGCAACTGGAGAAACATCTCTTATTTCAATGCAGATATTGCTGCATCGACAAAGACTGTGGCCGTAGAAACGTGCAATGATCTGAATTCTATCCCGCCCGTGATATGCAACCGAAACGAGCAGGATGCTTTAGTAAGCTATCTAAAAGATCAAAATGGAATTTCATCAATATGGACATCTGGGCAGAAGATTAGTTTCACCAACTGGACGTGGATCGATGGACAGTCATTCAATGAAATAGGTGTGGTGTTCACGTTAATCTTCAGTGACTTTACATAGTTTTGATGTGGATCCTACAGCAAAACGATAATCAGGGCTGTTCTTAGAAAAAATTTAGAACTGCACAACCCCTGTTTTCCTTCTCATCCTCCATGGCAAATTACGTCCAATCGGAGGACAATGACCATTTTTTGCTAGTTTTAACTGTAAAGAAGTTCTTCTACAACTGCACAAATCCATTTAGAACTGCACAGTTTGTGTAGGCTACAACTGCATGTTAAAAAAGCTCTCACAATGACTAGCAGGAATTCTTTGCAGCATCCCTCACATAATGAACGTTTATGGCTGTCTTCAGTCAGTCAGAATCGTTTTCGGACGCATATTTATGTACGCCTATTCCATTTCATTTCAACTCTTTTCTTTTCTACTACATATCCATTGCAGGGGCGGAGACCTGAGCGGAGACTTGGGGGACGGACCGAAAAATTTCCATCTTTCGCCGAAAAAATTTCTGGCCAAAATCTCGGAAAAATTTCTGTTTTCGCCGCCCAAAAAAGTTGATGATTTTTTTTTTTAGTCATCCGGGCCAAATCTTTGCGAAATTTTCTATTTTCGCCGCCAAAAAAGTTGATGACCTTTTTTTTTAGTCTTGACGCTCAAACATTGGGGGGCAAATGCATGGGCCGTCTCCCCAGCACCTTTATTGGGGAACCGTCCCCCTGTCCCCCTCAAGGTCGCCGCCCATGATCCATTGTAACCTGCCGTGGCGTCCGATTTTTCAGTCTCATCAGACGATCGGTGTCTCTATGACTGGGTCGTAAACACCAGAGTTCGTGCGTTTGTCTGTGTCAGCAGGGCTTATAGTCTACTGCAAGTCTTCAACTCACTTCTTATTATAGTCCTCCCGATTCAGCGTAACCATGTCCTCTTCAACTGTTCGTAACCACTTCCGCTAGGATCATAGCTCCACTCCCTCGCTATGCACATAATTACATGCAAACATCCTTGAACTCCTGGAATGGCTAATTATTGTATACATTTCACGACACGCTTTCTGGTTTCCAAATCACAGCTGGCAAATGTCCTTAACAACCTCTTAAACTATATGCAAAGGCAATTATCCCCACCATCATCTCTTTTATTGCACTCTGTTGATCGTCTTGATCGTTTTGTTCCCAGGACTAGGACCGCTCTGGCGTAACATTGAGCGTTTGCTGTGGTGAGCCCTCCGTGTTGGAATGACCGTCCTCTAGTCTATCACTAAGGACTCAACTTAATATGATATCACTAAGGGCTCAACTTAAGATACGCTAATCCACACCTGTCTCTCACACTTTATATGCATTTCTTTACTCTCAAAAGTTTCCATAATGAGAGTCACTCTGCGAGAGGGTTAAGCATATCTATAGATGGATCTATGACACGATGCTTATTCAATTCATAAAAACTTAAGTCATCTTCAGGCCTGTCTGTTAGCCGACATTTAATGGGTGCAAATTTGTATGTCGGCGCGCCGCCGCCGCCGCCGATCAAAAATGACCGTCGCGCTGCCGGCGACACTCTCAAGTCGGAGCAGAGCTCTGTCTATGGCATGATGCTTATTCAATTCACTGAAACCTTAGTCAACTTCAGGCCTTGCTGTTTGTCTGTTAGCTCATCTTTAAGGGACACTATATGAATGCCATATATATACACAAATTGATGTTGCTATTGTTAGGATTATAAGTGTTTGAAAGAAACGCGAAACCTGGAACCTATTTTGGGCGCTTTGTAAATTGTACAGATAGTTTAGGGATAGATAGACGAATTGATGGCTTGATTGAAGGATGGAGATTGATATATGTGTGCTTGTGTGGATGGACGGATGAAATGAATGGATGGATAGACAGACAGACAGGCAGGGCCGTGTTTAAGGTTCTTCGAGTGTCGGTGCAAAGTGTTACCGTAGGGGCGTAGTGTGGTTCGAGCGGCCGTTGGTTTTCCTAAAGCTACGCCACCTGTAAATTAGAACATCATAAAGAAATTTACATCATCCTATAATAGGGTTTTTATAGTAGCTACACTTTTAATTAATGTTTTCCTACACTTACTGATTTTACAAAAGGTTTAGACCTAAGTAACACTGAGACTCTCTGCACTCGCATAAGTTAGCAACAAAACTCGGCTCAGAGGCATTCGGTGCACCGCACCGAATGGACCTATGTTAAATACGGCCCTGCAGACCGGTAGATGGTGAATTGGCAGACGGACTAATGGGTATAATATCCCGGTATATGTGTGGATGGATAGATTGTCAGATGGACGGATAATAACGAGCATATTAGGCCTATGTCCAATGTTCGGACAACAAGAATCACGGAAAACAGAAAGAATAAATTAATTATCGGTCGTGCATGCGATGTTTAGGATTGAAATTACAGAGTATTTCTTTAATTAAACTTTCAGATTTTCATTTTTGTAGGAATGATTTCAATAGAACAAAACCATAGCAGCTTTACTCACGTTTCCCTAGATGGCAATTTAAGTTATATTGCGCAGAATCCTCAGCATGAAAACTGGTACCTTTGTCAACACTCAGGTGCGTACACTACTGATTGAAACTCATCATTTTAGACACCTATAATTATTTATATGTATGCAAAATGCTTAATGATCTAAAATTAATTATCTAAATAAGTGAGTTTAGGATTGGCAGACATGTCGGCTAATCCAAGGCGTCAGATGAAGCAATACGCAATTACGGTGAAACACTTTTGAAGCAAATTTACTTTATGATGCGAGAAAACAAAATATACCGGTATAGCATTTTTAGGTAAGTACCCTACATTGCGGATTGAGGTCAGATTTAAAAGCATCAGACAGAAGTATATTTTGATCTTGCTATGGTTTTCAAAGACACGGCCATGATGAATGGATATTTCTCATATTTCTTAAACCTTTTTGGGCAGAAATATAGCTGAATGTCACTTTTTCCCTTGCACCTACAATGTAGCTGTTTATTGAATTTCAATAAACTCAGATTGCCGAGAAATAACAATATGTTTGACTGGCCAAAAGTCTCTGTAGTTGCATATTATGATTAGGGCTGCAGTTAAGGGATGACGCCTGACTAAGAGTTTTCTAAACAATACGTTCACCAATAATTATGAGACTGCAAAGATAATGGGATATGGTCTTTACATAATTAAAGACACTGATCATTTTCTTTATAAATTTTTCTCTTTTAGACGTCCTGGTAAATACAATCTGAGCCCTAGGCCGCATCCATTTGAACTTACCAATAAAAACAATAAAAACTTCATAACACGTGGGGCGCGGTGGTGTAGTGGTGGCGTCGTTGCCTTGAAGCCGGAAGGTTCGAGGTTCGAATCCACCTCCCCGCGTAAGGACCTTGGGCAAGTCCTTCCCTCACAATTGCTCAGCGCTTCGGCGTGAAACTCCGATGCAGTGTCCGCTCTGCATTCGGGAGCGCCTCTGAGTAGAAGGAGCTTGAAGGGGCGCTATAACAAGTACGCATACAAACAAACAAACGGATGCTGTATAAGAATGTTTACTAGGCTTTATTCGCTGCTCCTTTGTGCTTGTTAACTGTCGCGTTATGTCGACCGGTTATTCTTTCAATAACACGAATATCTATACATGGTTTAGCTTTATTTCTTATCAGTATGTAATTTCAATTTTTAAGTTATTTCCGTTGTTTGTTACAACTAGTAGGGCCTACGTTGTTATTGTAAGTACATCGCTGTCATCAATCAATATAATTTGTGTTCAGCAGTTGGCACTGTTATATTATGACATTGAGACGATTAGTGTGGACTTTTTGACTCATTGTGCGTGCCACGAAGCCGAGCTGAATACAGATGTAATTGTAATCGAGAATTTATATAGCGCGCTCAATTATAATATGATCAAATTGCTGAGACCAGCATGTAGTATGTTGTTCAGCATCGTTATCTGCTGGCAATTATAGTAGCTGCATCTGCGAAGAAGTGCTTATGGCGTCTACGGAACTGGGATGGTGAGAAGGCAGGCAAGTGAGGCAACTCATGGCGAAGAGACTGCGAAGACTATTTTTTTATTGTGGTCATTAGACCTACATAGGACTAGCGTGCACATTAAAATTATAATATAATATTATAGACACATAAATTAGCTTATACTCGCATCTTTTAAAAATAAATGTATACATTAATACGTCAAACTAACAAGAGGAACTAAGCTATTGCTGCATTCCTATTTATTAGCATTTGGGTTGGGTGAAGGCAGTGATTAGATGCCTTGATAATATGCCTATAGAGCAGACATTTTATCCAATTTAGATTCATAGATCAGGCGGGTTCATGGCTCATGACAAGGCTTATGACTATTCAAATGCATTTGGAAATCTTCAGGTTCTTCGTGCAACTCTGAAGATGCCATTAACTTGACAAAATGTTGCGTCAGAACGAGTAGCAACGACCATCGAACTTGGTTTGATGCAAGATATCAATGTATCAAGAATGGTTCAGATTTGGCAATACTGGTAGATGGAGATTTGGACACTCTTCAAAGCAGCAACAAGATAGATCCGAGTCGCCGTTACTGGGTTGGATTGCGAAAGTATGCATGGTGTTGGATGTGGCTTCAAGCAGGTTTAATAGATTCATTTATCATTATTTAATAATCAATAATTTAGAATAGCCTAAAGCACAATTTAATTCAACCACACAAGCATCGATAAAACTACTCTGAACTGAAGATTGATTAAAAGTATTTGGCACTCGAGTAAGCTTATAGCCTAAGTATCATTATTTTTTATCGTTAGTTTTTTCATTTGCTATAAGACTTAAATTCCCCTTTTGTATATCATGTCGGCCTTGCTTATGCATAATTTTTCATGCAATTCTTGCATAAAATTCTGTGCTTGCGATCTTGTCAGAGGCAATTGAAGGCTGTAATTATTATAGGCCTATGTGTTCTTGTCTACTTTACCATGGACCTTCAGAAATGTTCAACTATTAAGGTCAGTATTTTATCATTCATCCGGCTTCTATTTAAGATATAAAATACCTTGATCCCGCGTCGATTTCTTAAGCGTTTTATCATTCATCGAGCTTCTATTTCAGACATAAAATACCTTCACACAGCTTATTTATCAGAAATAGAAACTGGATGAGTGATAAAACGCTTCAGAAATGGAAGCGGGATCAAGGTTTTAATATATATGAAATAGAAGCTGTATGAGTCATATAACGCTTAAGAAAAGGTATTTATATCTTAAGCAGAAGCTGGATGGATGGTAAAACGCCTGAGAAATCGAAGCTGGATGAAGGTTTCATTGATCTTAAATAGAGGCTGGATTGACGAAAAGGTTTAGGCTATATCAGACTTCTATTAATAGTTATATTTACCAACGGGATCATTTCCGGAAGCCATCTTAAACTTTACAAGCATTATTTTCATCAATTCGGCTTCCTTAAAAAGACGTTAATTTCGTCTGTCTATTAAAATCGCGTATTCTTCCGCGACTTTGTCGGTCCCCGACAAAATGGCCCCGGGTTGTTCTGACGGGGCTGTTTTGACGGGGCTATTTTGACCGGGCTATTTTGACGGGATGCCGTAGTTACATGTATATAAGATTGGGCGCGAACATGAAAATCAAGGCCTTGATGCAGACTAATTTTTAGTACCGTAATGTCATCTATGTCATTCTGCGGTTTGTCAGATTGAGTTATTAAACGAAGATTATTATTATTATTATCGGAAGTCACGTTTGAAAGCTTCAGACGCTTTTATATACATTGTAACCGTCCATTAGGCGCGCTTGCAATTAAAATAATTCGATTCAATAAACTGCGCCTATAGACTACATTGAGTCAGCTGTCTTTCAAACTTAGAATAACTTGAAGTGATTGAAGACATGAGACTCTCATTTTCGATGCATTGTTCGCGCAAAAGCTCCAGTGTTCTGATCTGGTCGACAAACACAAGCTATCATAGGTTCAGGCTATCAAAGAAAATAATTGAGATGAATACATATTTTATTTGAGTGTCTTTAATCTATAACAACTAGTAATGCAATTTTTATCAATTATTTCAATGTCTATAATTATTGTTAATTCGAAATTGTAATTTCTGCATAAAAATGAAGATGAGGACGATGATGATGATGATGATGACGACGACGACGACGACGACGATGATGATGATGATGAATGACGATGATGATGATGATGATGATGATGATGATGATGATGATGATGATGATGATGATGATGACTATGAAGAAATGTCTGCTTTACTATTTTCTCCAATGTCTATACCAAAAGGTATTCCTGGTGAAGAAATCATTTACACCAATTGGTCAAAGGATCGATTATATGGTGACTGTATTTCCATTAATGCGTCAACTGGCCAATGGAATGCAGTTAGATGCACAGATACGAAGCAGATTGTTTGTCAAACACGTAAGTACGCACAATTAACTCTTCTGAATGTTTGTTACGATAACATTCTCAAAACTGACAGTCACAAAATAAACCAATAATTTAAATTTAGCTGATTGTTTTGTTTTAGTAATAAATTGAGCCTATAATTAACCCATTAGTGCCTGACTTTTTGTTTTTTCATGAAAGTGTGAAAATAGTGTCACATGGGCCTAATGAACATCGGTACCAAACACCATTTAGCCTGAAATTGGTTTCTTCAATTTATTACCTTTTTTCTTTCCGTCCCCGTTTTGGGGACGTTAGGCACAAATGCCCCCGTCAACTTTTACGAGGTTTCTAGGCTAGCATAAATCAACTGTGAAGGTTTCATATATGTTTCATATATTTATTGGAAAGTTCCTTCTACACCGTCTGTGGGATAGTTCTGGTTCGACTATCGTATAGTTCGAATCGTCTATCAGACATGTTGCAGCTGCCTTTCTATATGAAATCTGTGAGCTTCTTTATGAAAGTCTTTACTGCATTCTCTGCGCGTAAGTCACTTGACGAGTACACAGTTTAATTGCACACGAATGTTCAATGACGATGAGATGGCTACGATCATTGCCACGCTACAAGAACCGCCATTCTACACTTCTCATGCTAGATGAACTCCTAGTGTCTGCTGAACACTAGACATGACAGTCTAATGCAGAATGTACCTCCTGATAATCTGACTGCTATCATAACTGCACCTCTACTGCTCTCCGTCTGCTCCCATCGACAGCTCCGTGATTCTGATCCCGGTTCTCTCTATACTAACTTACTTATCCTAAGTCCTTGCAATCAACCTGGTAAAGGTGATTCTCTATTGGTCTGTCCAATCCTGAATCCCAAGATTGACATCATAATGAATCCTACTAAAGGTGTGGCCTCAGCCCTGCCTTACCTACTTATGCCAACCTATGAATTCGTTCCATTAAATGGGAGGTGGGACCTTCCCATTAGATTCTGGAATGCACCATGTGAGATTCATCCTTTATCTCCTTCTAATGGTTTGATATCGACTTGTCTTTGAACACCGATGCTCTATAGAATCGATGGTGGTCTACAGTAATAATTCTTCATTAGGACATTGTCATCACATGTTCTCCTCTTTCAGTTCTTAATTCTGTATCTACAGGGTGCGGCAAAATAAAGTAATCCCCTACGGTTTTCAGCCCATAATCTTGGCCAAACATACGAATTTCTAAATGAAACTTCACAGTCTTAAAGGCAATTCATATCTACACATGATGCCCAGATTTCATAAACATATTTCAAAGAGAACAAAAGTTATATCACTTTTAGTGAGGCCACCCACCGTTTTTTGACGATTCAAAAACGAAACGCTGAAAAATTTAGGTTTTTTGCTAATATGATGGCCAGAAGCAAGAATTTCAAAATGAATCTTTACAGGTTTAAAGACAATTCATATTTACACACGATGGCCTGATTTCATCAAAATATTTCAAACAGAACAAAAGTTATACCACTTTTAGTGAGGTCATCCACCTTTTTTCACGATTCAAAAACGTAACGCAACAAAAAGTAACAAAAACGTGATTTTATCAAGTCATAGCTCAGTGACGCGCAGCTACGCTGGTACTCTGTTCCTTTTTTAAATAGTAATAACAATGATCATTTGGCATTATCAAAGCCTATTTGATAACAATTATTTGAGACGAGACTTAATAAAATCGTGTTTTTGCTACTTTTTGCTGCGTTACGTCTTTGAATCGCCAAAAAACGGAAGGTGACCTCCTTAAAAGTGCTATGACTTTTATTCTCTTTGAAATATTTTGATGAATTCTGGGCATCATGTGTAGATATGAATTGTCTTTAGGCCTGCAAAATTTCATTTCAAGATTCTTACTTCCGGCCAAGATATTGACCAGAATAATTAAATTGTTTTTTTGTTACTTTTTGTTGCGTCGCATTTTTGAATCGTCAAAAAACGATGGGTGGCCTCACTAAAAGTGATATAACTTTTGTTCTGTTTGAAATATTTGTTTGTAATTCGACCATTGTACGTAAATATGAATTGCCTTTAAGACTGTAAAGTTTCAATTAAAAATTCGTATGTTTGGCCAAGATTTGGGCTACAAACCTTAGGGGATTACTTTATTTTGCCGCACCCTGTAGGTTCCATGACCTGCTGCTTCTATCACTGGTCTCTCTCTGTGACTGTCTGACTGTCTGTCTCTCACTCTCGCAGTCAGTGAGTCACTGGTTGATGCAGGCCTGGATTCAGCTGTGAGAATCTTAAGACTGATAATGCTATAAAGCTAAGTTACTTTACATTACAAATCCCGCAGCTGAACTCTCTGATATATTTAATCAATAAACAATTATTAAACATACTTGTAGCTAAAGAAATCAAGTAGCAAAAGAAAAACTCATTGTCTGCTATAATTTTTATGAAAAATTTCAAATAATCAAAGAAAACTGACAAATTTAATGTTTTCGTGGCTCGGTTTTAGACAGCAGCAATCCCAGCGACGCTGTATTTTAGTAGACTGAAAGAATTGATTTTCTTTCTATATGAAATCTGATGGCAATAGATCTTGAACAGCTTTTTGTTAAATAGGAGGATGGCAAATAGGCGAACATTTACCATTTTGCTACTAGTGGAACACATGGCGGTGCGTAATGTCATGAAGTCCTGCGTAGCTGCTGTATATAGTAGCCTATTCCCAGCACTTTCAGTTTCCACATCCAGTTTATAAGCAACATCTGGAGCATGACAGTAGTGTCAACATTTTCTGGATGTGACCGAGATGCTGTATGTACGTGCTGATGTTTTGATCCATCTTATCAAGTCTCCACGTGTCTGTTGCTGCGGTCGATAGACTATGGCTGAGCGATGTTCTCAAATATCTTTTGGACAGTGATGATCATGACCTCCTTGCAGCGCTCAGTGTTTCGATGTCATGGCAATTAGGAGTGTCACCAGCCTGTTGTCATTCCAACGAGTCAACGTTATTCCTGGAGCTGAATCCAGACTGTAGTCAAATGCACCACGGTCTGTCTTCTTGACCTTGCGCGTAGGCTAAACAGGACACTGCAGCAGCAGTCCTAAGTTGATTGGTTCGAGCTGTCCATGTATCTGGATGTTGAATTCATGCTGCTCAGAATTCAATCCTATTGTGGACGGTAAACAAGTTTGTCAAAATACAGTGTAGACTATAATTTTATTAATATTAATTTTGTCATCAGCTGGAGACAAGCAGTCTGAAAGCTTGACAACGACAGGTCAAACTTACCAAGTTGGTTGTCAATGACTCCAACCCACTCTTTGACATGGATCCATCTGAAATCTGAATTCCTCAGAACTATCTGAATCATTTATAGGACAATGACATTGTGTAAGTTTCTCCAGGAGTTCTTTCAGTCTCTAGCATTGCGACAATGTCACTTACTGTTAGTGGCCTTCCCTTCCAGCATTTGCATGGGTATTAGATGGACTCTATATGGGCTTCACACATGTCCCACATGGGAATATGGGTCCTACACGAGTTTCACGCTTGCTAGCAGTCAGGATTGGAATTGGCATGCTAAGAAAACTCATACGCATAATATCACTGTAGTTGCAAACAGAGTGAAAGTCACCTATTCAAAGTTGTGGCCCACCCGGCAGGGTTCTACAAGTCTCTCAAGTCTTTTTTCTTTGCTCGTGGTTGGGCTGGGAGCGCCTCTGAGTAGTTTCTTGAAGGGGCGCTATATAAATGCTATGAATGAATGAATGAATGAATGAATGAATGAATCAATGAATCAATGCAGCAAAATTTATACAGGTAGCTAACAGCACAGATAACATGGGTATGTAGTACTCACATTTTCGATTGCAGCAGGTTTTTTACCGATAATATAAATTCATATTGAGAAATTTTAAAAATTTTAAATTTAGGATAATCGAAAGAAAAATCCATATGGCATATATGCAAAAACAAACAAAAATCAACCTTATTATACCTCATTTGAAAGAAAATTTAGTAATAATAATAATAATAATAATAATAATAATAATATTCCTTTTAATGCTTCAATCTGACACACCGCAGAACGATCACAAGTACATGTTATACGAAATACGGCCCACTGTAGCACGACACGCAGTTCGGCTTTACAGCAGTGGGTTCGGTAACTTAACTAATGGCCTAAGTACTGGATCACCCCTGGTCGGCCAAGCCAGAAGTGGGAGGGGCTATCTTTATTTTTAGCAGAACCCGAGTCAAGCAACACAACAGCAAAGCGCCATGCGGCAGCTAACATAAATTTTAATAAATTAATGCCCTGAGCGAGGCTTGAACCCGGGTCGCGCGGGTGACTCTCAGCTTAACGGCCAGCGCTCTCTCCACTGAGCTACGGGACCCCCTAGTACAGTGGTTCTCAAAGTGGTGGTCCGCGGACCGGCGCCGGTCCGCGGTGTCCTGATCACCGGTCCGCGAAGTCTTAGTTTAAAAAATAAATTGTAGCTTAATTATCAATTTTTATATTTGAAATTGTGAAATTATTGGAAATGTTGCTAAAAATATAATAACCGTAACAATTCTGTCTTAAAAAATAGAATAAATTATCAGTGCCTTATTGATTTGTAATTTGCTAATCGGCTTATTTTGAATTTACAACGTCTATGACTGCAGTCAATTTTGTGTTCAATTCTGTTGATCTATGGTGAGCGATAGTCAAGTAAACGCTAGTCAAACATTACTGGATGTAGATCTTTTAATTTTGTAACACAATATAAAATTTTAGACGTAGACAAATATGTTTGAAGCATTAATGAAAATTAGCAAGATGCAAACAAGCCTGTCTGGACATTTCTCAATGAAAGAACAGTGAAAGAGCATGACCGTTCAGGCTGCACAGGCACTCTTAGCGAAGAATATGATAATTTCGAATTGGTTTCCTATTCGAAGAAAACATCCAAGCTAAAAAATAGAATCGACCGCTCACAAGCAAATATGATCCATAATATATAAAATAGGCCTATATAGTGATAGACCTATTCTGACTTCTGTATTTTTTCAGCAGGTGGTTCCAGCACCAGCGCACAATTTTAGTATATAGTGCACTAGCATTAGGCCTAGCTACATTTTTGCAGATAACACGCTGGCCTAGTTAGCTACACCGGTAAGCGAGAGCGGCATTCGTCTGTTGGTTGCAACAGACTACGGTTCAAGCCCCGGGCTGGGAGTTGACATCCAGAGATTTAGATATCTCGGGCTAGCACGTGTGGGACCCAGGTGAGCAAGCTCCTGCGGAGCGACCTTGGGCAAGTTGCTTACCCATGATTGTCTGTGGGGAAGGCAACGGGAAACCACCTCACTCATCTCATCCCCAGGGGCGTAAAGCCAATGAATCTGCCTTCGGGCAGAGCACCATCATCATCATCATCATCATCATCATCATCATCATCATATTTTTGCAGATCCATTTAGGCTAGTCGTACAATAACAGACTTCTGATCTTGTTTGAAACTTTGAGTTCAACTTTTAAAAATATAATTAAATGAGAATAATTATATTTAGTAAAACATTAAATGCTATTTTTGGTATGTCTTAATTAATAAAACAAATTCCTAATTAATTATAATATAGACTTAAAATAGTCTTTATAATAATAGTTAGCTTTTATGCGTTTTCCATTTAAGTTAGCGGTCCGCGAGCTGCACCAAAAAATTATTGCCGGTCCGTGGCCTGCAGAAGTTTGAGAACCACTGCCCTAGTAGACCGTCGGTCACAATAACTAGCAATACGGAGCATTGCTTGATATTAAAAATAACTCTATCCAAAGAGGCGTACCCAAAACGGGGACGCTAGGCACTAATGGGTTAAGTAACTTATGCAAAAGTTAATGTTCAGTCCTCACTGTAATTATGCTGTAAACATTTTGTCCAGGATAATATATTTTTCTGTTTCTTTTATGGCGTCAGTATTTTTCCTTCAGTTCAATTGTTCAACAAAGTGCCAGCTTCATCTTTTTGCGAAGTGGTTCGATCGTCTGATAAGCTTTACTCTTCAATTTATCAATCAGTTTATTGAGTCAAGAAGTATGCAAAATAACATTACGTCAAACTAATCAAGAAATCTCTTGGTCAGAAAAGGGAACCAAGAATTGACTGCAGAGTCCCGCTGGTTAGGGCAACATATGTACATTTTCTTAAGCTAGATGGATGACAGGTTGATTACAATGAGCGTAGGTATCATGTGAAGTCTACAGATAATTAATATTTCATTAGTACACATCAAATATTAAATAAGAAAACGAACGTTCCGATTCTAAACAACACGATAGCCTAGTACATGATATGCAATTCTAAACACTACAATGTAAAGCAGGGGTTTTCAAACTTTTTTAAGCTGTGGACCCCGTAGCATGTCGTGGTCAGACGGCGGTCCCTATGGGCCTATACAATAAATTTGGCCAATCGCAATTGTGTGAGGTTTTCTCGTTCGTGCTATTCGCAATGCTACTAAATATGATGCACGCAGAGCTTTCTCATTTACTGCGCAGTCATGGCTAAAGCTGTTATTTTGCCTTTCTGCTTTAAGCAGCCTACAGCTCCTTTTGTCGCTCGAGATATTCCTTTGGCTTATCGGCAACATCTGCATGCATTGTCCTTAAACTGCGCTTTAATTTTGCGGGTTTCGCACACTCATGAATCGATCATGATTAAACAAAGTTTGCACACACATAACACAAAGAGGTCGATCAGCATTTGTTCTGGCTGCAATGAATCCATAATGAAATATATTCTGGAAAGTGGGATCATAGGCCTACTTGCGGACTTTTTGCTCACATTTGTCTTTGTCGTCAAAATCTTCTGATTTCTGATAAGTTTTTCTCTTTAGAAATTTATCCATGGTTAAGAAGAACATTGAAAATATTAATATTATGTATTTTAAAATATAGCTGAAATTCCTTCTAAGCAGCAATGGCGTCTCTGTTGGTACGTCACAATAATTACACTAACGTGCACTAAAAATAGCACCAGAAGGAACTAATGTTATTAGACATCAGTAAGTAATAACCATATATAGCTCAGATGTTTTTATAGCTCTGTTGTTTTATAGCTCAGTTGTTTTTTTATAATTTAAGATGATAATGAAAGCCTTGCAAATGTACTATTTTTATTGTTTTTTGGACCTGCTTTGCGGACCCCTTGGCAACAAGCGACGGACCCAGGGGTCCGCGGACCACAGTTTGAAAACCCCTGATGTAAAGTATCGAATCAAGACTTAGCGAAATTTAAGCCAGTCTCAACAGTTCTACAGGGTGGTCCAGCATAAATGAACCAAGTTTGAATGCATATAACTCCGCCAATTTTTGGAATTTATTTATACTTCATGCGTCAAATTAAAGATATTTTACTCAAATATATGCACTGAAAAAATGAAACTGGTACAAGTTTAGGTTTTAATTATATGCTCGGGACAGCGCTAGCTACCATATCTTGTTGTAATTTCTGACGAAATCTGGCGCCGTTGACAGATGATGATCGCGTTTTGATCTTAATTTTCCTAACTGATAAGGGATATAATTCGGTTGAAATGATTGCCAAATTTTCTAACAGTGTATGGAATAAACAATACCTTGAATTATCTGCTACTGAAAATTGATAAAAACAGGACTTTCTATTCATAAACCATGGGAATTACGGCGCGCATATGCCGAGTGCTTGTGTCCGAGTAAATTGGCCGTCAAGACAACGACCTGGATAGGCTCTACAGGCAAATTTCCCCAGGTCATTCAGCGCGAAACAGGTAGTCCTAGAAACACCGTACAACATATTCTAAAAGATGATCTAAAGTTATTTGTCGACGTGATGTCCAACAGCACTCCAACACTGACGCAAATAAGCGACTAGCGAAACAGCTGGCTTGCAGCCAGACGTTTCTTTGCGTCTAAAGCAGCGCGTGGCAGCGCGCACGGCTGTTGATAAAATTGAAAGAAAATGGTTTTGCAACGACAAGATATTCATGGTAGATACTTCTAAAAACACCGAAAATGATCGTGTTTATGCACGTGTTAGCGAAAAACGATTTGTGAATATCCCGGCGAAACGGCACCTTATTACGTCACAAATAACAACAAAATATGGTAGCTCGCGCTGTTCGGAGCATATAATTAAAATCGAAACCTGTACTAGTTCCATTTTTTCAGTGCATATACTTGAGTGAAATATCGTTAATTTGACGCATAACGTATAAATAAATTCCAAAAATTGGCGGAGTTATATGCATTCAAAGTTGGTTCATTTATGCTGGACCACCCTGTATATGTATACTCCTGCCTACAATAATGTTCCTTGTATCTGAATTGATTAGGCTTAGCCTATTTATAAGAGCTTATTTTCAGGTGAAGCGACGTCAAGTACGTCTTCCAACGTGACAGCAAGTACGTCGTCTATTGTTTCAAGCCAGTTGAAAATAATTATGACAAAGAGGCAACTTACGATATCAGATACATCGTTAAGTACTACAACACGCGTGATGTCAAATACGTTAGAAAGTGCAGCAAAAAATACGACAGATGCAGGATCGCAGGTTCTGCGTAAGTAGATTAGATCTCGCAATCATTTAATCAATAGGCCATTAAAATTAACCTATGCATAAGCGCACATTAATTTTTACTCTCTACGTGTAGACTAAGATATATAATAAGTGACTTATCTGGAATTTTAAAGAAAAAATGTTCCATTATCTCGGGATAGCTTGAAACATTCGTGGTTGTCATACTTATTGGTCCAGGACTTTCTTGAACAGACATTGTTGAATCGGAATAGTGATCCAGGGAGCAATAATCATAATTATTGTCCTAGAAGTTGGTATGACAATAGAAATTCACCAAATGTAGTCGGACGAGAGCACTCTGTGCCGCCACTGCATCTGCAATCGATATGAATGTACAATAATATTGTACATGCATATTGGCCTACGAATTTCGTTGTATTACCGGAATTTGGGGGGGAAATATTTTGAAGTTGATACTTGCTTTCTGATTATTTGCTGCTATTTGGAAGAACTATTTCTTTAGATTACAGTTTCTATATTAGACTGAGACTTCCACGGCATTCACTGCATTACATGTTGTGATGCGGATACAACTGGGTACGATTGATTGGCAATGCTTTATCGAGTGGCCATGCAGGCTTCCAGAATGGACAAAATCGAAATTTGGCAGTGTTTTTTAAAACTGTTATGCTGCTTGACAATGCGGTTAGTGTCCGCCTGGACCCCAGGAATGTGGATGAGAGTTAAAGCCTTGATAAATTGTTCTCTTCATCAAATGAGATTGAAGTATATTTTATCATGTTCTACTTTTGCATACAACTGTTATAATTATTTTTGTGTATATGAATTGACATTGTCGGGTTCAGATACAGATGAAGCGACGTCAAATAGGCCTAGGTCTTCGGAAATGACAACAAGAACGTCTACAATTGCTTCAAGCAAGTCGTCAACTACGACAAGTATGACTAGATCTACAATTTCAAGTAGGCCCACAATGTTAAGTACTGCGAGACGCGCGATGTTAAATACTTTGAAAAATGCAAAAAAAATTGCGACAAATGCGGAATCGCATGCTCTGCGTAAGTTTTTTGGATTAGATCTCACAATCACATCAACACATTTTTCTAACTAGACAAAGTTGTGAAATATTTGACTTAGCCTACTAAAAATTAGGAAATCCGCAGCAAATTTCTCGGTCAGGGCCCCACATTTCCTACTCTGGCCCTGATGATATCTTAGAATTATACCTCGTAGCAAACAAAAGTCACACCTATGAAAATGCGGTTAGAGTCCACCTGGACCCCAGGAATGTGGATGAGGGTTAAAGACTTGATAATTGTTCTCTTCATCAAATGAGATTGAAGTATATTTTTAGCATGTTGTAATTTTGCCTACAATTGTTATAGTAATTATGTTTGTGTATATGAATTGACATTGTCGGGTTCAGATTCGCATGAAACGACGTCAAGTAGGCATGTGTCTTCGGAAATGACAACAAGAATGCCTATAATTGCTTCCAGCAAGTCGTCAGCTACGACGAGTATGACTACGTCAACTACGACGAGTACGACTAGATCTACAATTTCAAGTACAGTGTTAAGTACTGCGACAAGCGCGATGTTAAATACTTTGGAAAATGCAGCTGAAAATGCGACAACTGCGGAATCGCATGTTCTGCGTAAGCATTTTGGATTATATCTGATGATTGTTAACTTAAACATCAACCCCCTTTTCTAACTAGACAAGGTTGTAAAATATTTGACTTACCTTGGGCTTAAAATCTAAAAAAATTAAGAACATTTCACAGCATCCTGATATAGTGGGAACTGTTCTAGCCAGGACTGCCACACGTCAAGGACTTGCCCTGTTTGGCGATCCCTTTTTTGGGCCGAAGGCACAACCTTTCGCGAAGGCCTCACTTCTGCAACGAATTGCGGAGAACCTCTCTACTCTGGACCCTATTGTCGCGTTGACCCTTTCATGACCGGAGATAACGTGTACTTCCGTCGTTGAGGGGAATCGCATAGCAGTAGAGTCCTAGTCCCCATGAGTCAGTCAGTATTATTTTGTCAATTAAGTTACCAGTTACCAGTAGCGGCGCTAGGGGGGGCTAGGCGGTTAAGCCCACCCAAAGAGGCCATTCATTTTTTTCCCATGTAAAAATTGAAATATTTGGGCGATTTACCCTCTTAAGCCTCCCCCCCCCCAAATGAAGCGTAGGTGCGCACGATATTTGGCCAGACAGTTTACGTATATAAAAAAGGAACGTTTTATAAGATTTCGACCAAATGACTAAAAAAATTCATTAGAAATTTTGAAAGCAGAAATGGAAGTTTTTCTTCAGATTTCGGCCGATGACTAAAAAAAGATCATCAGAAATTTTGACGGCGGAAATGGAAAATTTTTGTCAGGTTTTTGCTGATGACTAAAAAAAGGTCGTCAGAAATTGTTGCGACTGAAAACGGGAAATTTTCGCCCGCGAATTCAGCCTCCCAAACTGAAATCCTGGCGCCGCCACTGCCAGGTACCAGGAATGGCTCTAGTGTGAAAACGCGGTCACCCAATTGGCAGCAACCGCAGATCTTCTGTAGGCCTAATAAGGGTTCTTGTATAGGGCTGCCAACCGTTCCGGATTCGCCGGTAAAGTCCTGGAATCGGCCCTGTGCGTCCAGTGTGTCCCGGATTGATCGCAAATTGTCCCGGAATTTGTGGTAGATCAAATGTTGTTATTTTGCACACTAAACCCAGCAAGTTGTGTGATGATTTTGCGTTATGCGCTGTTAAACCTAACGTTGTTGGCTGAACATCAAATGTTGGGCAGCTCTGGATTCATGTCTTGAAAACTTCACAGACCACTGACACTCAGTAGCATATTGTGTCCTGTATGTACAGTCAGTTCGTTCTAATGCTTTTTGAGAGATGACGTGTTGGTTTTCAAGACTATGTGATAATGCAATATATGTGGACAGTGTAAATTGGTATAAATGTCATATCTAGTGACTACGGGCGTTCCGGAATGGCAAAATCAAGAGTTGGCAGCCCTAATGACAATGCGGTTAGTGTCCGCCTGGACCCCAGGAATGTGGATGAGAGTTAAAGCCTTGATAAATTGTTCTCTTCATCAAATGAGATTGATGTATATTTTATCATGTTCTACTTTTGCATACAACTGTTATAATATTATGTTTGTGTATATGAATTGACATTGTCGGGTTCAGATACAGATGAAGCGACGTCAAATAGGCCTAGGTCTTCGGAAATGACAACAGGAACGTCTACAATTGCTTCAAGCAAGTCGTCAACTACGACAAGTATGACTATATCTACAATTTCAAGTAGGCCTACAATGTTAAGTACTGCGACACGCGCGATGTTAAATACTTTGGAAAATGCAACAAAAATTGCGACAAATGCGGAATCGCATGCTCTGCGTAAGTATTTTGGATTAGATCTCACAATCACATCAACACATTTTTCTAACTAGACAAAGTAGTGAAATGTTTGACTTAGCCTACCTGGGGTTTAAAATAAAAATTAGGAAATCCGCAGCAAATTTCCCGGTCTGGGCCCCACATTTCCTACTCTGGCTTTGATGATATATGATTAGAATTATACCTCGTAGCAAACAAAAGTCACACCTATGACAATGCGGTTAGAGTCCGCCTGGACCCCAGGAATGTGGATGAGGGTTAAAGCCTTGATAATTGTTCTCTTCATCAAATGAGATTGAAGTATATTTTTAGCATGTTGTAATTTTGCCTACAATTGTTATAGTAATTATGTTTGTGTACATGAATTGACATTGTCGGGTTCAGATTCGCATGAAACGACGTCAAGTAGACATGGGTCTTCGGAAATGACAACAAGAATGCCTGTAATTGGTTCCAGCAAGTCGTCACCTACGACGAGTATGACTAGATCTACGATTTCAAGTACAGCGTTAAGTACTGCGACAAGCGCGATGTTAAATACTTTGGAAAATGCAGCTGAAAATGCGACAACTGCGGAATCGCATGTTCTGCGTAAGCATTTTGAATTATATCTGACGATTGTTAACTTAAACATCAACCCCCTTTTCTAACTAGACAAAGTTGTAAAATATTTGACTTACCTTGGGCTTAAAACTTTAAAAAAATTAAGAACATTTCACAGCATCCTGATATAGTGGGAACTGTTCTAGCCAGGACTGCCATAGCCTACGTCAACGACTTGCCTGTGTGGCGATCCCCTTTTCTGATCTGAGGCATCAACTTTCGCGAAGGCTTCACTTCGGGAACGAATTGCGGAGAACCTCTCTACTCTGGACCCTATTGTCGCGTTGACCCTTTCATGACCGAAAATAACGTGTACTTTCGTCGTTGAGGGGAATCGCATAGCAGTAGAGTCCTAGTCCCCATGAGTCAGTCAGTATTATTTTGTCTATTAAGTTACCAGGTACCAGTAGCGGCGCTAGGAGGGCAAGAGGGTTAAGCCCAACCAAAAAGGCCATTCATTTTTTCCCATGTAAAAATTGAAATATTTGGGCGATTTACCCTCTTAAGCCTCCCCCCCCAAATGAAGCGTAGGTGCGCACGATATTTGGCCAGACAGTTTACGTATATAAATAAGGACCGTTTTATAAGATTTCGACCAAATGACTAAAAAAAATCATTAGAAATTTTGACGGCAGAAATGGAAGTTTTTCTTCAGATTTCGGCCGATGACTAAAAAAAAGTTCATCAGAAATTTTGACGGCGGAAATGGAAATTTTTCGTCAGGGTTTGGCTGATGACTAAAAAAAGTTCGTCGGAAATTGTTGCGACTGAAAACGGGAAATTTTCGCCCTCGAATTCAGCCTCCCCAAACTGAAATCCTGTCGCCGCCACTGCCAGGTACCAGGAATGGCTCTAGTGTGAATACGCGGTCACCCAATTGGCAGCAACCGCAGATCTTCTGTAGGCCTAATAAGGGTTCTTGTATAGGGCTGCCAACCGTCCCGGATTCGACGGTACAGTCCCGGAATCGGGCCTGTGCGTCCCGTGTCCCGGATTGATCGCAAATTGTCCCGGAATTTGTGGTAGATCAAATGTTGTTATTTTGCACACTAAGCTCAGCAAGTTGTGTGATGATTTTGCGTTCTGCGCTGTTAAACCTAACGTTGTTGGCTGAACATCAAATGTTGGACAGCTCTGGCTTCATGTCTTGAAAACTTCACAGACCACTGACACTCAGTAGCATATTGTGTCCTATATTGTACAGTCAGTCCGTCCTGTTGCTTTTTGAGAGATGACGTGTTGGTTTCCAAGACTTTGTGTCAATGCAATATATGTGGACAGTGTAAATTTGTATAAATGTCATATCTAGTGACTACGGGCGTTCCGCAATGGCAAAATTAAGAGTTGGCAGCCCTAATGACAATGCGGTTAGTGTCCGCCTGGACCCCAGGAATGTAGATGAGAGTTAAAGCCTTGATAAATTGTCTCTTCATCAAATGAAATTGAAGTATATTTTATCATGTTCTACTTTTGCATACAACTGTTATAATTATTTTTGTGTATATGAATTGACATTGTCGGGTTCAGATACAGATGAAGCGACGTCAAATAAGCCTAGGTCTTCGGAAATGACAACAAGAATGTCTACAATTGCTTCAAGCAAGTCGTCAACTACGACAAGTAGGCCTATGACTAGATCTACAATTTCAAATAGGCCTACAATGTTAAGTACTGCGACACGCGCGATGTTAAATACTTTGGAAAATGCCCAAAAAAATGCGACAAATGCGGAATCGCATGCTCTGCGTAAGTATTTTGGATTAGATCTCACAATCACATCAACACTTTTTTCTAACTAGACAAAGTTGTGAAATGTTTGACTTAGCCCACCTGGGGTTTAAAATAAAAATTAGGAAATCCGCAATCTTAGAATTATACCTCGTAGCAAACAAAAGTCACACCTATGACAATGCGGTTAGAGTCCGCCTGGACCCCAGGAATGTGGGGTCTACTGCATAAGGCAGAAAAACAAAAGGCAGAAAATCAAAAGGCAGAAAATCAAAAAGCAGAAAAATCAAAGGGCAGAAAAATCAAAAGGCAGAAAATGAAACGGCAGTTATTTCCATTAAACAAACAATAATCTGACCGCAGAAAATGAAAAGGCAGAAACTGAAAAGGCGGAAAATAAGAAGGCATTGATTGAGAATTGAAACAGTGGACACCACCCCACTTTTTTAAATGGATGCCTGGATGCCTTGCACCGGCTGCTTTGAAATAATTTGTATGAAATCAACAATCAAAATACAGGGTAAGTTACTTGCAATACATAAACAGTAATCGACAATGTTCTCATCCCGTGCGGTCACTGTGCTTGCGTCGCTTGCGTCAATCGGCTGATGGCTGTGCCTGTGACACGTGGCACAAACCACGTCTGCCCTGTGTGTCGTAGTGTTTATCGTGACATATGTAAGCTCCACTTTGCCGCCTAAATATAAATGCACAATTCCTTAAAACCTGCTGAAACTGATTAATCGGTTTACCATCGAACATCGAACATTATAATATTACAGGCCGATTTTTGTATTTTTGAAATAGTTGGTGAATCAGGACGTTTATAACGCTAATGGCGCTTTATATTTTTTGTGTTATGACACTACGGAATAAATATTGAGTTGGTTATGCAACATCTTCATGAGTTTCTGCCTTTTGATTTTTCAGCCTTATTATTTTTCTGCCTTTTGACTTTTCTGCCTTATTATTTTTCTGCCTTTTGATTTTCTGCCTCTTGATTTTCTGCCTTTTGATTCTCTGCCTTTTGATTGTCTGCCTTATGCAGTGCTCCCGGAATGTGGATGAGGGTTAAAGCCTTGATAATTGTTCTCTTCATCAAATGAGATTGAAGTATATTTTTAGCATGTTGTAATTTTGCCTACAATTGTTATAGTAATTATGTTTGTGTATATGAATTGACATTGTCGGGTTCAGATTCGCATGAAACGACGTCAAGTAGGCATGTGTCTTCGGAAATGACAACAAGAATGCCTATAATTGCTTCCAGCAAGTCGTCACCTACGACGAGTATGACTAGATCTACGATTTCAAGTACAACGTCAAGTAGGCCTACTGCGACACGCGCGATGTTAAATACTTTGGAAAATGCAGCTGAAAATGCGACAATTGCGGAATCGCATGTTCTGCGTAAGCATTTTGGATTATATCTGACGATTGTTAACTTAACCCTGCGAGTACCAGTGGGGTCAAAAATGACCCCAAGCCCACTTTGACTGTACACTGCGCAAAATCTGTTCGTGCAAATTTATTTAATATTTGTGACTTTCAACATGTACCTAGTCTCTATCGAAATATCAATTAACATTTCCCTTGTTAATCACCAGAGGGCGCTGGCAATCTTTTATAGCATTGAGTACCAGTGGGGTCATTTTTGACCCCAATAGCTTTTTTGAATACTTTCAATGGTATCCTTTGAAATAATTCATAATTATAATTTATAAATCCTGTATATAGTATTATCTGAAGCAAATCTGTGTTAGATAATAATTGTCTGGATCGCATTAAACCCGGAGTGGCATGCGCAGACAACACACAGAAGACGAGTCTTTCTCCTGTAAACTGTAACTGCAATGACCGGTTATTTTCTATGTTAGTTTTGAGCATTAAAACATACCTATAACTATGAAAAATGTAATTCATTTCAACAGCCTAAACATGTTCCAATTGCTTTACTACTATTTGTTCATTTGCAATTTAAAAAAATGCAAAAAACAAGGAATTTATTGAACAAACTGTGTTGGGGTCATTTTTGACCCCACTGGTACTCAGTGTATCAAAAAATTCTGGAAATTTGAGGGTTAAACATCAACCCTCTTTTCTAACTAGACAAAGTTGTAAAATATTTGACTTACCTTGGGCTTAAAATTTAAAAAATTAAGAACATTTCACAGCATCCTGATATAGTGGGAACTGTTCTAGCCAGGACTGCCATACGTCAAGGACTTGTCTGTGTGGCGATCCCCTTTTTTGGGCCGGAGGCACAACCTTTCGCGAAGGCCTCACTTCTGGAACGAATTGCGGAGAACCTCTCTACTCTGGACCCTATTGTCGCGTTGACCCTTTCATGACCGAAAATAACGTGTACTTCCGTCGTTGAGGGGAATCGCATAGCAGTAGAGTCCTAGTCCCCATGAGTCAATCTGTTTTATCTTGTCCACTAAGTTACCAGGTACCAGTAGCGGCGCTTGGAAGGGCTAGGGGTTAAGCCCACCCAAAAAGGCCATTCATTTTTTTCCCATGTAAAAATGAAATATTTGGGCGATTTACCCTCTTTAGCCCCCCAAAAATGAAGCGTAGGTGCGCACGATATTTGGCCAGACAGTTTACGTATATAAAAAAGACCGTTTTATAAGATTTCGACCAAATGACAAAACAAATTCATTAGAAATTTTGACGGCAGAAATTTAGGTTTTTCTTCAGATTTTGGCCGATGACTAAAAAAAGATCATCAGAAATTTAGACGGCGGAAATGGAAATTTTTCGTCATGTTTTGGCTGATGACTAAAAAAGGTCGTCAGAAATTGTTGCGACTGAAAACGGGAAATTTTCGCCCGCGAATTCAGCCTCCCCAAACTGAAATCCTGTCGCCGCCACTGCCAGGTACCAGGAATGGCTCTAGTGTGAAGACGCGGTCACCCAATTGGCAGCAACCGCAGATCTTCTGTAGGCCAAATAAGGGTTCTTGTTACGCATCGTGGCCAACTGCGCACGTTTATTTTACATAAGAGCTGTTCTTGATGATCCCAGGCAATAAGCAGCCATGTTGGTAGTTAGCTGCATCGTATCGTATTTCACAAGGCCGCAGCTAGGGGTGTTTTGGGAGTTTGAACACCCCACCCCGATTTCGGCCGGATTGCTAAAAAAGGTCATCAGTTTTTTGGACGGAAAAATGAAGAATTATCCCGAAATCAAATCCTAAATCCTGGCTACGGCCTTGGTATTTCATATAAGAATTTATAAAGCGCTTCGAATTGCGCGGGCTAATCAGTGACGCTCAACGTGATGTGGGTGGTGCGAAAGTTTCCTCAAGCAGAAAATGTATGAGGATGGCACCTTCTAAAATCAGAACTGCTTATTCATTACGGTCCTGCTTCCCACGTTTAGATTTTCCGCTTGCTTATCATTTTTGCCCACATGTATCATGTGAGACCTATGAAATAGATAGTCTATACAAGTGAAAGATCGTACGCTCGTCAGGCATTGCTACCAACTGTGGTGCAAGTTTGATTAACTTTGATCGGAAGTTGTGTTCGATCTGTTGCTTAATCGGTGCTTTGTTATTTTCAGTTATCACCGCTGTGGTTGTGGGCTTCGGTGTAGTTATCATCTCGAATATTATTGTTGCATTGGTTGTCCGAAAGTATTATTTGCGGTAAGTGCAACGTTAGTAGCTATTATTAATTTGATGTGTTGTGGGTACACTCAGTGTGAAATGTGTGGGAAATAATTGAGGAATCGGACGTGGCTTTGTGTGCAGTTGGGGTTTGCAGTGAAGATTTGTTAGCAGTGATGTGAAATATTAGGGCTGAATCTCACTAACCACAATTCTTGCCTTGGCTATGCTGCTTAGAAAAACCTACCATTTCGTATGTAAAGAAAACACAAACAAGTAAGCTGCCTTAAACGAAAGCTTATAACTGCGAACTTTATTTCATGTTTATGTCCTAAACTCATGATAACATTATAGGCTACTGACAAGAAGGATATATTGATCTCTGTTCCCACAGGAGAGCGAACCTTGCTTCATCGAACATTGCGACGACAGGAACGGAATGCTATCAGGATTTGAAGACAACTCGAGATCAGGCGAATCCCGACGCTACCTACACTGAACTCCAACTGCAGCCAGTCTATGAAGAAGTTTCTCAACGTGGACATTGACAACCACTCTCACAAGAAGTTATTTACTAGCATTCATGCCATCACACAGCATTATACTCTTATCACTCACGTCACGAACATTGGATTCAGACAATTCTATGCAAAACAGTGCTTCATGCTAGGTTTAATGCCATTTTCTTTTTAGTTATATTGTCATTTTAAAATTCCTTTTTTACTCGGGATCGTCTATAATTGCAACACAACTTGGAATTATAGACCCGGAGACAATTTCGAAACAGGTTCTCCCTCTGAAATAAATATTTCAAACCCTATGAAATATTTCAAAGCGAACTTGAGAGGCCACACTCACATCACATTTATGGCTAATTTTGCAAGTCCGTTTAAATCGCAGATTTTACGTTTCGAAAATACTTTACAATAAAATTCGTTCCAAAATTTATAACTCTTATACCAAAAGCTTGTGTTCCAACCTACATGTAGAGTCTCCGGAGACAACTTCAGGCAGGAGAAGACCATTTAGGAGTCGCTTTGCGCAGTGACACCGTCATATTGATTCATTCGCTTAAGATATTTTTTATAACGACCCTTCAAGACCAACTACTCAGAAGAGCTCCCTACCCAACCCCGGCTTAAAAGAACAGTCCTAAGAATAGAGTAGAACATAGCTGTAAAAAACTTTTTTATTTTTTTTATTTTCTCTCCAAAAACGTTGGTTTTTTCGTTTTTTATTTTTCGCATCGTTTTTTATCGTTTTTAATCGGTTTTTTAATTTCTTTATGTAACTTCATTTAACTATCTACTGTCTATTATTATTATTTTCCTTAATATAGTTTTGTCTGATATTCCATAAGTTTTCACCGCACTCTCAAGAATTCAGCTAACTGCAGGGTCTTTATGTAATTGTTTAAGTCATCATTTTGATAAATACATGTAGTAGGTCTACAGCCCTACAAGAAATGAAATTTGTAAAAGTTATTTTGATATAAAATTCTTGCACCTATAATTAATATTTGCAATTAACAATTTTTAAGTAAAAATGTACAATATATAATTTAGTACACATCTGTGGTTTTTGCTTCTGATTAGATTCTAATTGCGTTATGTAGACCAGCAGTCTAGCATGCACTTATAATGCGGACTTATATTTGCAATTTAAATTTGTAAAGATTTCAATGCCTTTAATTTGTCTGAATTTCTTATTAAACCAAAGTTAAAAGACAAAATAACTGTGGAGGATTAATGTTACTTATACCAATTATTTTGGCCTAATAATAAAATTGTGTTATTTGCAGCTTCTTGATAAAATTGCATAAACAAGGTTTTTAAGCCTCAAATGACGTTTCAGATGTAACAAAGGCAAATTATTTTTCGTTTCCGTTTTTTATCGGTTTTTTGTGGGGGGGGGTTTCGCACAAAACCCAGGTTTTTTGGTTTTTTTATTTTATTTTCATCGTTTTTTACATCTACTCAGTAGAATGTAAACTCAAGACCGAATCGTGGGATTCAAATTCTGTAGCATCCTCAGTTAAGATTATTTTTTTTCCAATTGTCAGTTGAGAAGTTTTATTTTCAGGAAACGCCTAGGCGCATGTGCGTTTTAAGTTGTCATCGTCTGCAGCTTAATTAATAATCTAGAAATCTTATCATTACATGGATTCAAAATTATCATGACATATGAAGTTGACAATAATTTTTTATATCATGACTCTTGAAATGTTAGAGTTGGCAATGTATGTTGTAGGGAATGTAGGCCTATGTTATTTTGGAAATAAATTCATGTATAAAAGTAAATTTGAAGTCCTGGATCTAGACAGATGTAGGCCTACAGATTAACAAACTAAGTGCTGGTTATGTTAATGCGCTCTTACAGCGGTGTGTGCAATGTTACGGCGCTCTAGAAATTTACGCAATCGTCATCATGATCATCATCTTCGTCATCGTCATCATTACCATCATCATCATTGTCGTCGTCACTATCATCATCAACAATAATTCAGGTATATCTTCAAATGCACACATGATGTGCAAAATGTTTGCCTGTAACATGAAATATAAAACAAATTATGCTCGAAATGAGATAAACGGAAAGTTACCTGCTTAGACCTGCATTCTCCTTACCGTGCAGGTCTATACATCGGGCAACGCATCTCCTCCACTCGTCCCTGTCCATCGCCAGTCCTTCAGCCTCCTCCCATGACATCTCCAGACATCTCAGGTCATCCTTGTTGGTATTCTACCAGTTATTTCTTGGTCTTTCTTCTTCTACTTCCAGGATTCCAGGACATCGCCTGTTTGGCCCTTCGATTCTCTTCCATATACAAAGAGCATGCCCCATCCACCTCAAACTTCTCATTCTGATGAGGTTTTCCATATCCTCCTGTCCCGTCTTCTCTCTTATGGTTTTGTTCGCTATTTTGTCATGCCACGGTATAAGTTATGTAGATTTATCCTCAGCCACCTAAGCACCTTTCCTGTTTGTCACCGTCATGGGCAACGTCTCAGATCCGTACAACAGTGTGTTCACAACCAGTTAATTGTACGACCAAATCTTGATATTTAAGCTGTGAGCTATACATTTTCTTTTTCTAGCATTCGTGCCCCGCCTCCCACTATCACTATCACCAGAAAAGAATTATAAAGTTTCGTCCCTATTATATTTGTATAATTATTTTGTAATTATCGCACAAAGCATGGAGAGAGAAAAATGGCAATAATTATGTATACGTAATCTGGCACCCCGTCAAAATAGCCCCGTCAGAACAGCCCGGGGCTATTTTGTCGGGGACCGGCAAAGTCGCGGAAGAACACGATTTTCGTAAAAAAAAGACCGACGAAATTAACGTCTTTTTAAGGAAGCAGAATTGATGAAAATAATGCTTATAAAGTTTAAGATGGCTTCCGGAAATGATCGCGTTGGTAAATAGAGCTATTAATAGAAGTCGGATTTAAGCCTTTTCGTCAATACAGCCGCTATTTAAGATCTATAAAACCTTCATCCAGCTTCGATTTCTCAAGCGTTTTATCATCCATCCAGCTTCTAGTTAAGATATAAATTATTCATTTATCCCGCTTCCATTTCTTAAGCGTTATATGACTCATCCAGCTTCTATTTCATATATATATATATATATATATATATATATATATATATAAACCTTGATCCCGCTTCCATTTCTGAAGCGTTTTATCACCCACCCAGTTTCTAATTCAGATATATAAAACCCTCATCCAGCTTCCATTTCTTAAGCGTTTATCATTCATCCAGCTTCTATTTAAGACATAAAATACATTGACACCGCTTCGATTTCTCGAGCGTTTTATCACTCATCCAGCCTCTATTTCAGATCTATGAAGGCAATAATCCAGGTTCTATTTAAGATCCATAAAACCTTCATCCCGCTTCCATTTCTTAAGCGTTTTATCACTCATCCAGCATCTAGTTCCGATCTATGAAAGCATTTATCCAGCTTCTACTTAAGATCTATAAAACCTTCATCCCGCTTCCATTTCTTAAGCTTTTTATCACTCATCCAGGTACACGTTTTATTCTTTGTGACGTTGATTGCACTTCAGGGGATTCTTATTATGGCGGTTACTTATATTTCGCATTAGAGTTTGTTTGGTTCGAAATGCAAGGTGACAAAAAGTCATAAGCTGGATGGATGATAAAATGCTTGAGAAATCGAAGCGGGATAAAGGTATTTTATACGTCTGAAATAGAAGCTGGATGAATGATAAAGCACTTGAGAAATCGAAGCGGGATGAATGATAAAACGCTCTGAAATAGAAGCTGGATGAATTATAAAACTCTTAAGAATAGGAAGCTGGATGAAGGTTTTATAGATCTTAAATAGAAGCTAGATTAATGTTTGTAATGTTAATGTTTTTATAGAGCTTGAATAGAAGCCGGATAAATGATAAAACGCTTGACAAATCGAAGCGGGATCAAGGTATTTTATATACTACAGAACCTGAATGAATTATAAAAAGCTTAAAAAATGGATCCTGGATGAATGTTTTTATATAGCCTATCTGGAATAGAAGTTCTGGAACTGAGTTGTCGGTGGCGTTTTTGACTGGTCTATTTTCACGGAACTGTTTACACGGGCTGTTTTGACGGGGCTATTTCGACGGGGCTATTTTGTCGGGAAGTACTTTTTTCGGGGCTGTTGTGTCGGTGGGCGATTATGACGGGGCTGTTTTGTCGGTGGGCGATTATGACGGGGCTGTTTTGACGGGGCTGTTTTGGCCGGGCTATTTTGAAGGGTCACCACGTAATCTTTACACAAAGAACGCTTGATCTCGCGCCTTTATTTGCCTCACAAAACGCGAGTTATTCTCATCGTAAATTTAATGTGTATCTCATTTTCTGATCCTGTCTCATAAAAAATCACTGTTTTCATCCTCAATCACTGTCCTGTATTAACTTTCAATCTCTTATAATTATTCATCTCCGATTCCTCTGTCTGTAATGTTGGTATCACTTTTGAATCGTACTCCTATCCCTCCTTCCCTAACCACATTATTTCCAACCTCGCGTTCCGATTTTGTGGCCAGCAACACGGCTCATAATCAACTTTAAAACTGACCAAATCATAGTCACATCCAATGTCCACTTAATTCTCGTTTAGGCTACTGCAAGACCCTGCCATGTTCCTCGATGTTAATTTCACGCAACTCAAGCGTATGCAGTCTAGTCAATGCTAACTTTCCAGGGCTGTCAGCAAAACACTCTGGCACCATAATATTACTCCTCTATATCCTCAAAACTAAACGAAAATTTCCAGAGCGCATAATTATTAATTTCAAAGTCATATCACTAGCCACTAAGCATAAAAGTTGTAACCAACCAAAGCTACAATTCGACAAATGGGGCAAAATCAAGCAATGATAGACCTATCTTCAAGATAATGTGAGATAGTTACACAATAACAAGACCTTGCTAATAAAATTATGATAATATTCTTTTGTCTGATTTTGGGGATATTTCTGTAGCCTACTTTCCAAGTGAGGCAAGCTTATAGGCTACTGGTCCAGATACACATCAACGAATTTCCATGACTCGGCCAGCAAGATCTGGTTGTCATAAACTTCAGCAAGTCAGTAATTTAATGTAAATATTCGAGAATTTCTCAGCGCCCACAAAAGCCACGTCAGGAAGACCAGCTGTAGATTAATTACAAGCTGGCGGCTTGGCAGATAACGGCGGAGTCGAAACATTATTATATCAAAGTGTGTTGTATCAGTATTTAGCCTATTGATAAATGTTTTGCTATAAACACCAGGAAGTTGCAGAAGAGGAGAAGGAAGGATAGAAGAAAGGATTAGCGGGAAAGAAAGAGACGAGGAGTCCCTCATGCTAGCACTGAGGCATGCATACATGTAGTTTTCAAGTGTCAGTGACCTCAATTTCTAAATTGGCATGTGAGGCAAGTGGCTGGACATCTTCGTCCTTTCTCCGTCCATCCGAGAGTGTACGGTCAGGGCTCATTTTATATAAGCTTAGCTTAGTTGACTCGAGGTGCAAGTGCAGGAGAAGCTCGAACCAAAACTAGGCCCTGGTGGGAGTCGAACGTCGACCTTTCAACTGGGTGTCTAGTATGCCAACTACATCACTATGATATTATTGATCACAAGAATGCTATTTCATTAGTAGCCTACGTCGATCTCGACATGAAACTGAACATGACCTTGTTGCTCATTGATTCCGTTTTTGAGCATGTTCAGGCTTGTAATTAAACACCTAACTGCGGATCAGTTTTCTTTTGGGTCCTTATAATTTTAAGAATGCTATTGCACAATGAGGATGTTTACATGTATATCATTAAATAGCGGTGAATGCACCGGAGCGCTGACTCCGAAGTCTTTAACCTCCATTTGCTGTGGTAATCCATCGTGTTTTCTTACAGTTGGCTAATGTGCTATACGATCACAGTAGCCTACATTGTCACTTCAATGAGTCATAGTATTCAGTAGCGGTGCCAGCCAGGGGGATAGCGGATAGGGGGGGTTAGGCCTCCTAAAAAAGGTCATTCGTCTTTTACATGTAAAAACGAAATATTTCCATGATTAGTCCCTCCCCCTAAAAACGGAAATACGTGAAAGAGATATCGCGACCAAATGACTAAAAACAAAGGTCGTTAGAAATTTTGGCGAGTGAAATGGAAAATTTCATTCGCGAGGATTCAGGCCCCCAAAACTGAAATCCTGGCGCCGCCACTGATAGTATTATTTATAGCTCAGCAGTTGCGACTCCTTTACTTCCGAGTAAACACAAAATCGGAGTTGAATGCACAATGTGTATTTTATTTCTAAGCCTATGCCAATAGTTGCAAACCGATAACAGCTTCGGTTGGAGCAAACAATATTATGAGCGCGGACTGCAACTGCACCAAGAGCAACATAATTCTCGTTTCGAAATTATATTCCTGAAATTGTCATTTATCATCTTGCGATTGACCATAACAAAACAATGGCTAAATTGTTTTCATTCCTGCTACGTAGGTCTATTTGCCGAAACGTTTTGTTCACCGTGTTTTTGGGTAAGTAATAGGCTGTAGGGCCTAACTATTAAATTTACTAATAGCTTCATATAAGCTTTTAATTATCTAACTACCTCTTCACACAGACTTCTTCCAACTGGTTTGAAATACATTTTTATTGCCCTCGTATCTCGACTTACTTTCCTTTTGAATCTACATGTATGCATTGATCATAATTATAAAGGCGCAATACAAGTATTAAATTTTGGATTACGCTATGGGCCTATTACAATTTCTGGATTTAATTAAATTTCGCCCATGCATTGTGTTGGGGTCTATTGAAGCGAGGTCGATATCTCTCAATGGTAGTCACGGTCTTTCTCTTGTGACATCTGACCGATAGATGAATGCATTAATATATAATAGAAATGCATTGTTTCGAATGTTGGGTGGATTGGTTGTCGTGCGTGTGTTGCAAGCGACGACTCCCTTATTGAAGACCTTGCTGAGTTTCACCACGTATTCGATTATAATTAAAAGATTTGATGACATCCAGGAGTGTAGGCAATGTGAGAAAGACTGAATGCGTTCAACTAAGAGTGACTGGGATGAAGGAGACCCATGGCCATAATTTATGCTTGCACATCATCTGCAAAGAGATAACCGGCTGTTCCAGAGAGAGGGAAAGAGATATGCGGGATGTCCTCCTTTGGGTCCGGTGTCTCAGTGAATCTCATACAGGTTTGGCGACACCAACTTGACTTACAAAAGCTCTTCCATTCGACTTTGAGGCTACTTGGCAGTCGCTGTCTTTGCCCTGCGGCTCATCGTTTGCTGCTGATTCCTTTTGCGCGTAGGCCTACGTATATTAGACCTATGCTGCTTCATACATTTGTGACCCATCTGACCAAACCTGGCAAATGTCGCAATACACCCTTTTGAGATAATGACAAAAATGTGATAAAAACTATTTTGTTCAATTTCTGGTTTTTCACAGAAAATGATAATTGAACATGTTTTAAACACATTAAGGCAGCAATTTGTGAAAAATCTTATTTTTAATGATATTTTGGATGATTATTAAGCAGCAATTGCTTAAACAATTCAATGATATTTAACGATTTTTAAAAAATTTCCAGCCATTAGCCTAATGGCCATATTTAGCATACGGCTAGTATCACAAATAAGGAATGAGTAAAAATCCCGGACTTCCTTCAAGCCTGTAAAACCAGTTGTTTATTTGTAGCAAATTTATTTCAATTCTGAACATCATTGCTGAAGAATCTTGCATTCCAAAGTTATAGAAAGCTTTAAATGCATTTTTCTCATAATTATAATTCGAACGGTCGAACCATATATTTACTCACAGGCTAAGTTTGTACAGGAACATGGTGGAACAATAAGATTTGTGTCATTTTGAGGAAGAGACTTCATTATTTTAAAAGACATTATGGCACTCAATTTGTAGGCCTACAAAACCTACATAAGCCTGGTTTTGGGCAGATGGGTCACATTTAGTGTCCTTGGCCAGATTGTTTGGAATGGGCTCCCATTGGAGCTGAGATTTCAGTCTAGATGGACCTTTCTGACACAGTTTATAACAATTTGTCGTTGTCCATTTCCGTTCAGAAAAGTCAATGAAAAAGTCTTGAAGGGGCGTTTTGCGCGTTTATCAATTGAATAAATAATGCATGGTTTTAACATTCGAGTAGGCCTCTGACTCTTTAAGTGAGTTATGTTATAAATTTGTATATTTGTTACTTGAACCGTAGAGATCACAACTGTTTACAAGTGCGTGTCAAATCAAGACATTTGTTTGATCAACAACAGGAGAAACATTACTTATTTCCAAGCAGACTATGCAGAATCGACCTGGAATGATGCCTGGCAAAAGTGCAATGGCCTTGGGTCTAGCCTGCCTATTATATGTGACAAAAGCGAGCAGGATGGTTTAACAAGCTTTCTAAAAGATTATCCAGGATATTTACCAGCATGGAGAAATGATCATCCAGGATATTTACCAGCATGGATATCTGGAAAGAAGATCAATTTCACCGGCTGGACATGGATCGATGGACGGTCATTCGATGAAAGAGGTTTGGTGTCTTTTCAGTGACTTTACATAGTTTAGATTATATCCAAATAACGATTGAAAATCATTCATTGTACTTTGATTGTAGCATTTCTCGCAAAATCAAGTTGATTGCCTCCTTCAATCAGTCAGAATCGTTCTTGAGCGACAATTTACATAGTGCATATCATTTTAGTATCTTTTAATCCCGCTATATAATCTGAACCGTTCATGCTTTTTTCAACAGAGGCGGTAAAGAACCGTCAGATGATCGGACTCTCCAAGGCATTGTGTATCTACCACCTTTGTTCATTCGCTTGTCGATGCCAGCGAAGTGTTCTGTAACGCATTTCTCCATCCATCCATCCAACCGTCAATAAATCCGCCCGCCCTCATTCATCCATCCACTCATCCATTCATCAATCCATCCTTCCATCAATCAATCAATCCGCCCGCCCCATACAACCACTCATCCATTCATCAATCCATCCTTCCATCCATCCGTGGATCTACGTATATCTATCTGTCCGCGATAGCCTATCGATATCCGATGTTAACACTTCCCTGTGTGTCTCTACCACCATAGCTCATGCGCTTGTCGATGCCAGCCAAGTGTTCTGTAACGCATTTCTCCATCCATCCATCCATCCATCCATCCATCCATCCATCCATCCATCCATCCATCCATCCATCCATCAATCAATCAATCCGCCCGCCACCATCCATCCATCCACTAATCCATTCATCAATCCATCCTTCCATCCATCCATCGATCTAAATGTATCTATCTGTCCGCGATAGCCTATCGATATCCGATGTTAACACTTCAGACGGTCTGAAATGCGTCAGCTATAGGCTTAGACTCATACATGTAGATACACACCCTCGCTTTCAGGGCTTTTTAAAATGAATAATATTTCTTTTATGCATATTATGTAGAACTGCACTTTGTTTGGCGAAAATTTTCCCAAAACTGATGACCTTTTTTGCAGTCGTTAGTTCAGAAATTTTTCTCAAGTTTTTAAGTTTATGCCAGAAATATTGTAAGTCGGCGACGGAAAAAACTGACTTTTTTCTAGTCATCAGCTTCAATTTTTTTTTCTTTCGCCTTCCTGCTTATTTTTCACTGCACATGTACTGGTTCTTCCGTGGTAAACACGCCTGCAATTACTTTTTTCTAATGATTTCACTGAACATAGCCACTTTTACAACTGGACAAATTCATTTACAAAAGCACATTTTGTGTAGAACTGCACTTAAAATAAGCCCTACTCGCTTTTACACAATTTTCTCTACATTATAATATACTTATGTATTGTGCTGGGTACTAATCATTGCACGTGTCCATTACAAGTTACTCTTTCTAGTCTACAAAGCTAAGCTGGGAAATGATTCTACACACCTCTCAATCTATAGTATGCAAAGATAGTATGTATAGATAGGTATGGCAGGTGGGTGGATAGATGGATGGACGGATGGACGTTAGGTAGGTAAGTAGGACGTTAGGTAGGTAAGTAGGTCGGTAGGACGGTAGGTAGGTAGGTAGATAGAAAGATAGATAGATAGATAAATAGATAGATAGATAGATAGATGATAGATAGATAGATAGATAGATAGATAGATAGATAGATAGATAGATAGATAGATATTGATAGATAGATAGATAGATGATAGATGATAGATAGATAGATAGATAGATAGATAGATAGATAGATAGATAGATAGATAGATAGATAGATAGATAGATAGATAGATAGATAGATAGATAGATAGATAGATAGATAGATAGATAGATAGATAGATAGATAGATAGATAGATAGATAGATAGATACATAGATAGACAGAAAGACAGACAAACAGACAGACAGACAGATGGATATATATATATGGATAGATGGGTAGATGGATAGATGGATGGATAGATAGATAGATAGATAAATAGATAGATAGATAGATAGATAGATAGATAGATAGATAGATGGATGGATGGATGGATGGATGGATGGATGGATGGATGGATGGATGGATGGATGGATGGATGGATGGATGGATGGATGGATGGATGGATGGATGGATGGATGGATGGATGGATGGATGGATGGATGGATGGATGGATGGATGGATGGATGGATGGATGGATGGATAGATAGATAGATAGATAGATAGATAGATAGATAGATAGATAGATAGATAGATAGATAGATAGATAGATATTACAGACAGACAGAAGGACATACAGACAGACAGATAGATATCGTCACCTGAGAATTATCTTGGCGTATGTCCATTTTTTTCAAAATCGAGTTTAGACTTGATTTGTAGCAAAAATTTGCTTCTCTTTCATCTCTCTTAATAGTTAAGATATACGACAAGTCGTTTTAAAGATATTCACCGAAAACTACCTGTCGTATGTCCATGTATCAGGATTGCCTTGTCGTATCTCCAATTTAGTTTGCCGTATCTCCAGTGCCGCATTCACGGTTTAAAAGTGCATTGTCGTAAGTCCGAGAAAGCTCGTCGTTGATTGGACGAAAGAGATACGACATCCCAATTCGTTGTATCATAGTGTCGTATGTCCAGGGAACAAAAAACGTTATTTTATTAAAAAAGGGTATTAAACTTGCGAAAATTGAAACGAACAAAGTCGCAAATGATTGTGTATTGCTTTCTTTTATTATTTGAATTTTTTCAAATTTTTTTTCTCGTCAGGATGACTTGATATTAATTTAAATTCATTTTATACAACATTTTCCAAAATTTCACAAAAACCATTCTAAGTTTCAGTTTAATTTTAATGCAACATCCTTTAATTAATGTCGATGCTTTAATATGACGTCTTTGCCTGAAGTTTTATAGCACTAATTTTTTAAAATTTCCGTCCAAAGTTCCGAAATTTCAAACTCGATTTTCTCGGAATTCACAAAAGTGGAGATACGCGAAGATAATTCTCAGGTGACGATATATAGATTGGCAGGAAGGATGGATGGATGGATAGATAGATAGATGGATAGACAGACAGACAAACATAGAGATATATACAATGTAGATAGACAGGCAGGCAGGCATACGGGCATACGCACAGACAGATAGAGAGACGGCCAGACTACAGATAGATGGTAGATGAATGGATGATCCTAGAATCTAGGAAAGGCACAGAGATAAGGAAATTAACGATCCTCCTAGCATACAGTATACGAGAATGCAACATGATGATTGTAGGCTGGAAGGAACGAAAGGTTAATGTTCCGTTTACGTAATGACCGAATTAATGTCCTGCTCTTGTTTCTGTAGGAATAATACCACCACACCATGACAGCTATACTCACGTTGCTATTGATTCCAATGGAAATTATATGGCACAGGGTCCTCTACATAAAAGCTATTACCTTTGTCAATACTCAGGTTTGTGAAGTCTTGATACAATGCTCATCGTTTCCGACACCGATGTGTGTATAAAATGTATGTATTTTATGTCCACCAAGTCTTACAATACAGCGCGTTTCGTATGCTACATAAAACTGTTTTGCAGACTGCTATCTGAACGAGCTCGTTAATTATTAAGTCAAGGATTGTCATCGCTTTGTATTAAAGGAAAGGAATCTTTCTTTCATTCCTGAGATTTACAGAGCACCCTTCCAGAAGCCTAAACGAGGCGCTCCCAACCAAGCAACGGCTTAAAAGAGGTCATGAACAACTATTATAGAACGCGGGCAAATTATCCCAAGGTAGCAATTGCAGTTCAAGTGGGAGCCCATTCCAAGTGGAGTAGGCAACAGCCGAGAAGTCTGTCTCAGACTGTCTGACCGGAGATCGACCCGAGGACCAGGAGCTCCCAATTAGATGAACACTTTGAAGAGCGCAAAGCAAAATGAGAGTCTAAATCGGAGGCAGGTAAATAGGACGAGACACTAGCAATGATCAAACGCCAGACAAATGCTGCTAGTCTGTAATAAATGCGTTGCAAAACAGAAAGTCAGTGCAAGACGTCATTCTTCTTCTTCTTGGTCTCTTTTCCGTCAGGCGCAGGTCCTACGCCAACGATGGGGTTTCAACATGCCGTCTCAAGCTTGCTCTGTTTCTGATTTTATCCACCGCATCTCTCATATCCATGTTCTGTGCTGCTAGATCTTCTTTTATGTTGTCCATCCAGGTATTTGTCTGTCTCCCTTGACTTCTCTTTCCCTCCACATGCCCGTGCAGAGCTGCGGCTGGTAGCCTTTTGTCTTCCATTCGTGTCACGTGCCCGAACCAGGTGAGTCTTCTTTTTCTGATCTTGTCCACCACTGTTTCCTTTTGTCCCAGCTCCTCTCGAGTCACTTCGTTTCGGATCCTGTCTCTCTGACTTCTACCCAGGATTCTTCGCAGCCAGCTCATCTCCGCAATCAGTAGTCTTCTCTCATCCTCTCTGCGCAGATACCAGCATTCTTCTCCATACAGTAGCACCGGTAGAACAAGTGTTCCATATAGCTTCATTTTCGTTCTTATCGAGATGCTGTTTGTTTTCCACATCTTACTCAGCCATCCAAACATCGCTCCTGCAAGGCCAATTCTACCTTTGATGTCCTTTGTGCACTTCCCGTCCTCCGTTATCAAACCCTCAAGGTACACAAATTCTGTCACCTGTTCCAGCACCCTGTTCTCGAGTCTCACTTCCAGATCTTCATGGTGTTTTCCAACAGTTGGGTGACCAGCAAGAACTGAGCAGCAATGATCAATTCTGCTGGTAACAAAGGCGTGGACAATGGCCAGATCAGCTTCAACATTTTGGTTGTTTGATGGCGGTAATTAGGTACTTTGAAGTTTGAATATGTTTCTATTAAGTACACGGCATGTCTCTTTCGAATCATAAATCAGACAAACTTAGGCTATCATTACTCAAATGCATTTGAAAATATTCAGGTCTTGCATGCAACTCTGGAGGTGTCATCCTTACGAGTAACCGCTGCGTCAGACAGGGTGATAGCGATCGAACGTGGTTTGATGCAAGAGATCAGTGTCTCAGAAACGGCGGGGATTTAGCCATACTCTATGACCATGATCTCTTCATTCTCAGAAATAGCAACACGTTGTACCCTAATCGCAGCTACTGGATTGGATTACGAAAGAATTCGTGGCGTTGGCAAAACAAAGGTTTTTAAAGGATAATATCACACCATATTAATAAAGTAGAAATAAGAGCAATTAAAATTAATACAGCTAGACTCAGTAAAGGGGCATTGATAAAAATTATTTTTGACCTCAAAACTGTCAAAAAACAATTGTGTAATTAAGTCTTCACTCTTCATTCATTCATTTATTCTGAGAATGATTAGGCTATTTAAATAGCGCAACAGCCGCCCCTACACGAAGCCTACTAAGAGGCGCTCCCAACCCATGATGGCCAAAGAGAACGGTCTCGAACAACTGGCAAAAGCAGACAAATTGGTAAAAACAGGCAAATCGTAGATACGGTAAAATTATCCTTAGTTATTTTCAACTAGCTGGGTTACCCGACATTGCCCGGGAAATTTAGGATTCGCCCCGCTCCCGGCCAATAACAATTATTATTCCTTACTTCACCACCCTCACTTGATCATCTCTCCTACCCCACCACACTTTTTCCCCAGCCCACTCCTAACCCACCGGACCACTTTGCCTAAACCTCTCTGTGGTACTCTGCATTCCCCTATAAATTTCGCTTTTGGTCCACCGTTCAAACCCGCCCCAACCGCCGGCTCCCCAACCGCTTGCTCACCACCACACCCCTCTCCACTCCACCCAACCCCAACCCCATCACACTCCGATCTCCTAACCGTTGCGCTCATATTTCCGTTTAGAGGTTAATTGTTTCCCTCCCCCAACAATACCCTGCCTCCACCCGGCGGCTACCCAACCGCCCTCTCCCCACCCCATCCCACCCCACTCTACACCACCCCACCCAACCCCCAACCACATCGCATTACGACCTCCTAAACGGTACGCGTCTGGTTATATTTCCGTTTACCGGTAAATTGTTTTCCCCAACAATACCTGCTTCCACTCGGCCCCTCCGGAACGAGGTGAGTTGGGTAGGGCGAGGTGGCCCCTGTAGCACTATGGCTGTGTTGCTGAAACGCTTCAGGTGAAAAACTGTGAAACTATGACAAGGAAATGGAAATTTATTGCGAAAATTAGGGTTTTCGCCTCCACCCTGGCCTCCAAGGTGGCAGAGATTCGGCAACCCCTCCACCGGATGTCCGATGCCCTCATCGAAAGAGTAGTGAAGATTTGGAGTGAAAAGCTGAAAAACTGTGGATATGCATGCGGGTGAAACAACAAAAATCAGGGATTTTAGCCCCCACCCTGGCCCCAATGGTGGTAGAGATTCGCCAACCCCTCCACCGGGTATCGCATGCCCATACCGACAGAGTAGTGAAGTTTTGGAGTGAAAAGTTCAAGAAAACTGTGGAAATGCATCGCAGTCAAACAGACAGACACACACATAATCTTCTCTTTATTTATATAGGTTGTTCACGTACGTGATCCACTTTGCTATGGTGTGTATATAATTTATGCGAGCCTTGTACTAGGCTATATAGTGCAATGCTTGCAACTTTCTTGTCAGAAGACAGTTTCCGTACTTGTCCACTTTCTAAGAAATTGTAAACTATAATTAAGGTCAGTTCTGTACTGAAGCGCAATCATGTAGGGCCTAATAATATAGTGCAATGCTTGCGATTTTTTGTCAGAAGGCTGTTTCCGTAGGCTACTTGTCCACTTTCTAACGGACCTTCAGAAATTGTCAATTAATTATTAATGTCAATTCTGTACTGAAGAGAAATCATAATTATTCGCTATAGTTCATACAAGTCATAATTAAAGTTACACATAACGATGGTAGGTTGTTAGAAGTGACTAGGGTACAAATGCAGCTTATCGGGAAAGCAGCAGAAAATAGCAACAACGCTTCCCTATTCCTACCAAACACGTTTAGTGAAGAATGAATAATAGGCCTAAATCATATAACAACAAGGACTAATTTCAGTTACCTAAGACTTAGCCTAGTGTGAGCATGAGATGAAAATCAAGACGACAGATTCCTTGATGCAGACTAATTAATTTTTAGTAACGGAAACGTCAACTGGAGTCACGTTTGAAAGATTCTGATGCTTTTAAAATGAAAAAAATTTCTGCAATAGACGCGCGTGCAACTAAAATAATGCGATGGGCCTACTGTAAACTGCACTTAGGCTACATTTAAATATCTCTCTTACAAACGTCAAATAACTCGAACGGATTCAAAATAATTAAGAGTCGCTCACTCCGATGCATCCGTTCACACAAAGTAACAAGTGTTTTCAAGTTTAAAAAAGATTAGAGATTTAGAGTGATTTTATATTTTGAAACCAAATTATTGGCATCTAGTTATGCCGTTTTTAATCAATTAAGTGTCTTCGTTAATTCCATAATTGTAAATACCTCTTGAAAGATGACGACGATGACGATGACGATGACGATGACGAAGATGATGATGATGATGATGATGATGATGATGATGATGATGATGATGATGATGATGATGATTATGATGATGATGATGATGATGATGATGATGATGATGATGATGATGATGATATCGTTGTTGATGACAATTTTGTTTCTGACTATTAAGCCTAACGACAACTTGTGACAGTAGTGGAAAACGGCAATGTGCTCGGTTCATATAAAAATTAATTTTAAGACCTGTATTGTCTGTTAAATAATCGCACAGAAATTCTATATTTAAAAATTTAATGTAGAGTCATGCATTAGCTGCTTTCTTATTTTCTCTAATGTCAGCCCCAACAGGCGATTCTGGTGAAGAAATAAAATACTTCAATTGGTCAAACGATCCATATTCTGGTGAATGTATTTCCATTGATGAATCTACTGGCGGATGGCAGGTATCCAGTTGCAGCGAATCGAGGAGGGTCGTTTGTCAAAAACGTAAGCTCTTAGTGTTCACATGGGTTTTTACGATAGCATTTTCAAGAAAGAAAGTTGCACAAATAGACCATTAAAGCGAAACAATGAGATAAATTATAATGAATTTTGTTAAAATTTTATCTTATTGCTTCGTTTTATTAAGACAATTATACGCCTATGATTTAAAGTAGGCCTATAATAACGATGATGCCTTTAACCTGCTAATCTTGGTCCAGATTTTATTATTGGCTACGAGATAATAATTGTTACTCTAGTTTGCTCTTTGCCGGATTAAGGCATGTTTAATATAGACTTACAGCTTTTGAGCATGTGTGGGGCCCTTATTGGAGTTTCCAATTCCAAGCAGACTTATCTTAAAATCGGCCAGACATTCTAGCAAGGGCTATCAGCCTAGCCTACTTAGATCTATATGATTTTAAACACTTAACACGTCTTCCGAAAGGAATTCAAGTGATATGCAACACATTTATGAAATGGAATACACTCTTTGCTTTTACGAATTAGTCTACTACTTGCGTAAACGCGGCAATATAGGCATATAATTATTAGTGTGTGATCAGTGGCTGCGCTACAGAAGGACAAATCATGGCAAATGCCCTGGTACAAATCTTTTGCCTTGGTCGTTGTCCTGCCATAATATTATAGGCAGGGAAAATATTCTGGCAGTCTTATATTATAAGCTTAAGACTGCCAGAATATTTTCCCTGCCTAGAATTTATATAGGGCATAAATAGCTACTGCACAATTTACTTGTAGGCCAATGATTGCCCTGACTATAGGTGCCCATTGCCCGGGTTAAAAAAGTCTGATTCTAATATTCTTATACGGTAATAGATGAAACACTTTAACACTAGACTGGAATATAAAAAGACATGTTCCCATGTAAAAAGGATGATCGAATTACTAAGTCCAGTCAAAAGCGCGCACGCAAAAGCGCGCAGACAAATGCGCGCAGACAAATGCGCGCAATAACAAAATCGCGCACGACAAATGCGCGCAGACAAATGCGCGCAAATAAGAACACACAGACCCAATAAATTTTATTTTATTTTATTGAATCAGCATCTAAACATAATGAAAGAGATTGTTAGAAATATAGAAACGGAGCATATAAAGTTATGCTCATTGAAGTTGAAATCTAGGCTGAACATATCCTATCGTCATTGTTCTTCAACGTAACATTTAATCCTAAACGCAATGAAATATAGACGAAACGTTGTTCTTAAACGCAATGTAGTAAAGACGAAACGAAGTAAATCGAATAGAGTCAAATAGTGCCTCGCTAGAAATGTGAAGAAGATATAGAGTTCAAATTCTATAAGTTTATAGGCTAACGTTGTGAGCCACCCCACGCAAAAACTCTTCCAAAGGAATCGTGCCATACGTTGGCACCAACGCCTGAAGGCGTCTATTGAGACGCACGTACTTACATTTAGAAGCCTCAGGGTGTCTAAATCCAGAACGATACCTCTCGATCTTCAACTCAAAGTGGTCTTGTTCCGCAATGAAGTGCTGTACAAGTTTGAAGACCGATGGATGGTTGCAGTCGACGGTCTGCTGAAATGAACGGTGCCATGCCTCGACGGAGTTGTTCGTACGTGGTAGGTTGTCCACCACACGTTCCCGAACGTTCCATAGGTTAACGGCATATCTAGGATTGGCACGTCGACCCCTGCGTTGTCTCCCTATGTATACATCTTCCCAATAGTCCGCTAAAGGCAATAAAGTCGGAGGACAGCGTTGGATTAAGTCGTTGAATGCAGTAACAACGTCTGTAGCCGGAACGAAGCTTAAAGCCAGGATCATCTTCACGTACAAGCGTATGTTTTCATCGTCACGGTAGGCTCCTGCGAGGTTCAGATCTTGAACCTTACGCCACATGCTTTGACCGAGATGGAAAAAACATCCCACCAGTTGTGTTCCCGGGAAGACTGTTGCACAGGCATTCTGGCAGGCTTTCTCGTAGTCGGACAAGATGCTTGAGGGATTGAGAGCAGGTTTCAATTCCTTTAACTTATGTAGTATGCGTTCGTAACTGTTTTGTGACTTATCTGGCATGAGGACATAGACGAGAGGTATCGCACAAGATTCCACAAGTGCATGAATGGTGAAGACCTGGAAGAAGATAGTGGGTGCCACTTTAAACGTACCGTCGATAAACCAGTGAGTGTGCTCCTGAAGAAGATTGAGGTTTGCCATCCTTTTTTGCGCGCTTTTTTGCGCGCTTTTTTGCGCGCTTTTGTCTGCGCTCTTTTGACTGGGAAGGTCCCTGTTGCGCGCTTTGCGCGCAATTGTCTGCGCGCATTTGTCTGCGCGCATTTGTCTGCGCGATTTTGCTTGCGCGCATTTGTTACGGCGCCGACGAGTGTTGATTTGTTGAATATAACACGTTTTGGGTCAATTGTGTTTCCTTTTTTCAGTGAGTCTGCAAGGTTGGGGCTCCCACAGTTTTACCGAACAGGGCTCCCACATTTGTTAATCCGGCCCTGAGTTTGCTAGCGTTAGTGTTTTGCATTCGCTTGCCTTCGTTCAACCAAATTCCACCTTAATTCCCCCGTGCGCCTATAGGCCTTATTATTGCAACTTTACACAGACTATAGCTAACAAATGATGTTCGCGGCAACAAACCTAGATCCTATAAACTTTGGTCTACATGTAGATTGTATCATTAGCTGGTCGTTAGTATTATTCTAATTTTGCCTTTCTTTTATAGCGTCAGCATTATTCTTTGAATTTGTTCGCTTGCCTTTTTTCAATGAAATGCTTATTCCCTGCTCTGCTAAATAGTTTAACCTTCCTCCAAATTGCGCATGAAAGTTTACGTAGGCTTTTGCATACCTGGGGTCCGCTGGACATCTAGAGAGTGCTTATTTGGAGTAGGTCTAATTACTGTCTTCCAACATCAAAAAGTTCATAAATCTTTCTCTGCACATTACAGAAAAAAATTTCCATCCAGTTAGGCTACTTGTCGTATGAAGGCATATTTTTTGTAAGATTTAAGGAGAAAGCGCAATGTTGTATTGATACGATTAACGGAAGCTGTTGCGGTAAAGATTTACTGGCCTTATTCGATATTCACTTCACCTCATTTAAGCCAGACGCCACTAGTGCCGTATCTGGCTCTCTATGTGAGCTATCTCTTCTGTCGTATTCGGATTCCACTTCTTGGTCTTATCTGGATGAGCAAAATTTTCATATAGAGATGACTCTCTCTGTGGTTCATCGATCAACGACTGCATGCTTTTAGCCTATAGAACTTTATACAGATAAAAATTTAGACATTTTGTGTGTGGTCCAGCTGGACCCAAGATGTATAAATCTATTAAAATAACCTAAACAAAATTACATACACACAAAATTCTAGCAAAGTTTCGCATTTAGACGGAGCAACTCTTATAATAGACACTTTCCAAAAAAAATGGCTCAAAATAGTGCGAGATATAGGCCTAATTGCATATTGAGGATCCAATTCTTCAGACTGCTAGCTGAAGAAGCTGCAAATGACTTGCAATCGCGCAGTTGCCCCATGTGCATAGACGTGGCCCACAATATTTATGACATTTTCTGCCTTCCTCATGGATATGCTAGGCATGATAAAGTGGCGACGCAACTAGAAGCATTTTACATGTTTATAATACCCGTTATGATGTGCAAAAATGGCCAATGAAACAATCAGAACCAGGGCTTACAGTACTGGTAAATTTTGAGGTGAGTACACGCTGACCGAGAGAAAAACCGACTTTTTCGGGCAAAAATATTCTGACGGCTGTCATCCGCCCACAAATTTCCCCATTTTCCCGTCCGGAAAAAATCTGACGACCTCATTCGCTACGGATTCCGTGAAAAAACACCTAACTGTGCGTATACGCACACGCTCTTTGTGAGGTGTATACCCTGGTTTCCGCGGTGAGTATACGATGACGATTTTTCCCGGAGGTGAGTATACGCCGTATACCCTTGATTAGAGCCCTGGTCAGAACCCCAGAGAGTCATATCCATTATGAAAATTTACTCATCCAGATAATACCAAGAAGTGGAATCCGAATACGACAGAAGAGGTAGCTCAGATAATATTTATGCTACTATAGCACACTCTCGACGATTACATGATCTCTTTATATACCGCGTAGCAAAACAAAAGTCGCTCATAATGACAATTCGGTTAGGGTCCGTCTGGACCCCTGTAATGTGGATGAGGGTTAAAAGCCTTGATAAACTGTTTTCTTCATCAAATGAGATTGAAGTATATTTTAGCATGTTGTAATTTTTGCCTACAACTGTTATAGTAATTATGTTTGTGTATAATTATGAATTGACAGTGTCAGGTTCAGATTCACATGAAACGACGTCAAGTAGGCCTATGCCTAGGTCTTTGGAAATGAAAACAAGAACGCCTATAATTGCTTCAAGCAAGTCGTCAACTACGTCAAGTATGCCTAGGTCTTCGAAAATGACAACAAGAACGCCTACAATTGCTTCAAGCAAGTCGTCAACCACGACAAGTAGGCCTACGACTAGATCTACGATTTCAAGTAAAATGTTAAGTACTGCGACACGGGCGCTGTTAAATAGGCCTACTTTGGTAAATGGAGCAGAAAATGCGACAAATGCGTTGGAAAATGCAGCAGAAAATGCGACATATTATGCGGAATCGCAGGTTCTGCGTAAGTATTTTGGATTAGATGTTACGATTGTTAGCCTAACATTTAAACATCAACACCCTTTTCTAACTAGACAAAGTTCTAAAATATTTGACTTACCTGGGATTTAAAATAAAAATTAAGAACATTTCACAACATCCTGAAACAATGGGAACTGTTCTAGCCAGGACTGTCATCCGTAATGGACTTACCTGTGTAGCGATCCACTTTTTGGAACGGAGGCACCAACTTTCGCGAATGTCTCACTTCTGGAATGAATTGTGGAGAACCTCTCTACTCTTGGGCCAACGTTCGCTCCAAGCTGCGCCACTGCGCGGCAGCGCATAAGAAAAACTCCTGCCGCGCAAAGGATTTTTTCTGCCGTGGAAAAAATCAACTTCACCTACATAATATCTTTATTTTGTCGCTATGTTTTGTTTCTATGCAATCTGCATTCAGACTGTAAGGTACCTTCGATCCACATTGCACTTTGCGTATGTGATCTAGCTATCCCTATTGTCAGGCTATTGAGTATTGACCTCATTTTCCAGTTAACAGAGCAACTTCATTTTATGAAAACCGCACTTCATGATCGCAAGCAATAAGCAATTATATTGAAAGTTAGTAGTTAGTCCATTCCTGTCCTTCAATCTTGCTTGTCGTCTTCATCTTTCTTAGGAAAATAGAGAAGTGCTTTCCCGTTTCCTTCCTCTCTGTGTTTTCTAAGACATACGCCCTACGGTACTTACCATCTGCCTTGCGCTGATGTCTTCCATCACCCGTTCTTCTTGCTCTTTGATGCAAATAACATTTAGTTAGTTGTATAGCGTCAAATTGTATCTAAGAATATATGAAGCTCCTATAACTGTGCGGACTAATCAGAGGCGCTCTCAACGTGACACATTTCGCCGAAGTGCAACTGTACTCATGTAGCGAAGGTATGAGGACGGGTCCCATTCTAAAATCAGACCTACGTATTTATCACGGTCTATCTCCCCAAGTTTAGTTTACCGTCTGCTTACAATTTTTGCCCTGCAAGTATCATTGTGAGACCTTCGAAATAGATAGTAGTAGGCCTATGATATAGGCCTACTACTATCTATTTCGAAGGTCTCACAATAGTAGTAGGTCTATAATATAGGCCTACTACTATCTATTTCGAAGGTCTCACAATATATATTGTTGGGTTCAGAGGCCGTCTAAGAGGTATGATTATAAAGATAAGGTCCCAATTTGATAAAATAAACATCGATTTATTCAAGAGAGCAATTATGTACAGCAAAATTAATAACGTTACCGTCTAGTAGACACGAAGTCGAACAGCCCAGAGGACTCAGTACGGACGACAGCACGGCAGACAACGGCTAACGGAGCCAAGGAAGACGGATGAACGGCCAGACCACCAACAAGGTGAAGACGGCGACGTAGAAGACGAACCCGAAGGTCAACTCGCATAACAGCGAGGGAAACGCACATCAAGACCACGCTCAACGAGAGACATCAACCACGCTCAGCACACACCACAACTGCCCCGCTACCCACGCTAGCAGTTCCTTAAATAGGCAAGGCCTATCCTTTCTACACCCACGCCCCAAGTAAGATAGAGTACGGAATAGAAGAAGGGCTGTAGACATCTAATGGCTACATATCCCCCTCCCAAAAGCTTGAGGAGTCCTGAGGGGACGACGAAACAGAGCAGCAATCGCAACGCAACATAAAGAATCGCCAAGCACTATATCATTACAAGTTAACGTACTAAGCAATTCATCACACAACGCATCGCAACAACTAAAGCAGCACAAAACACTAAATAATGCATCATAATAAGCAATCAACTGAGAGTTCATACAATTCAAAGATAAATCAAAAGTTCGAATCATATAAATCTGCAAAACAAGAAAAAATTTGGACACACACCGTGTATCAAAAATGAACCAAAATTGAAAGTGTCATTGGCCAAAGCCACATGAGACTAAAGTTAACAGTGTCAACCACCTCAGTCCACCACAGAACCGAGTCAACTAACAAGAACCCCCAACTCTTGACAGTTCTGGAACAAGACTTTGAAGATTCCAACACTTTTTCTGGAAAGTGACTGACAGACGCGCGCAAGACACCCACTGAAGTGTTCATTGCCAGAAGTTCCATTTGACTGAATTTCCTTGACAGAAGTTTTCACTTGACTGAAGATTTCATTTGACTGAAGATTTCATTTGACTGACGATTTCATTTGACTGAAGACGACCGTAACAGAGAGCTTCTCTGTCACGCTCGATGACTCCGAGGTCAGAATCCATGCTGAGACATCAATGACTATGCCTCAACACGATCCCAACCACGCTACTCTGACGGACGGCTGAGAATGTCCGGCAGAACATTCAACTTGCCAGGCCGATGCCGAATGTCGAGATTGTACTGTTCGAGTTCCAAACTCCATCGGAAGAGCTTCATATTTTTTATTCGCTATCTGATGGATGAACTGCAGAGGTTTGTGATCCGTGTACACCAAGACGAGTGCCGACCCGAAGTATACACTGAAGGCTCGTAACGCGACCATCAGAGCCAAGGCCTCCTTTTCAATCGTAGAATATCGAACCTCATGCGTCAGAAGCTTCCGGCTGATGTAACAGATCGGGTGTTCCAATCCCTCATGCATCTGAAACAAACAGGCTCCCACACAGAATTGAGATGCGTCAACACCAACACAAAACTGTTTAGAAAAGTCAGGAGGTATTAGAATAGGTCTAGAAGCCAGACGAGATTTCAAATCAACAAAGGCATTCTCTGCTTCCTCATTCCATCTAAAAGGAATCCCTTTCTTCGTTAACGCCGTAAGCGGCAAAGCAATGTCAGAGTAATGAGGTAAATATCTCTTATAATAGCCAGCAAGTCCGAGAAACGATTGCACCTGTTTCTTATTGCACGGCCTAGGAAAACGTAACACAGCTTCCACCTTTTTTGCCCGTGGCTGTACACCATCAACTCCAATGTGGTGACCCAAAAAATCCACCTCCGCATTTGCAAAGACACATTTCTCTAAGTTCAAAGTCAAGCATGCATCCGCAATCCTACTCAAAACCTTACGCAAGTGTATCAAATGATCCGACCATTCCAAACTGAAAATTATGATATCGTCCAGATACGCATCACAAAAATCATCCAATCCATTCAAAACTTTCGTAATCAACCTTGAAAATGAAGCAGGCGCATTTTTCAATCCAAAACTCATGAATTTCCACTGGTAATGACCCTTCGGGGTTACAAAAGCAGTCAACGGGACTGAATCAGGATGCATTGGAATCTGCCAATACCCTTTCGTCATATCCAACTTAGTCAAATAGCGGGATTTCCCAAGTCGATCAATTAAGACCTCCACCCGGGGCATGGGAAATGGATCCGCTACGGACAGACCATTCAGTTTCCTGAAATCCGTACATAAGCGATCCGTACCGTCGGGCTTAGGAACCATGACAATCGGAGCCGCCCAAGGACTCTCGGATTCCTCTATGATCCCAGCCTTCATCAACTGTTCCACCTCTTTCTCCACCTTAGCCATCCGCTCTGGATTCAATCTATAAGGCGTTTGTCGAACAGGACGAGCACCTTCGACCAATTCAATTCGATGTGACACCATATCAGTTTTACCCGGCATCTTACTAAACACATGTGCAAAGTCATGCAAAACATCACGTAATTCATCACGAAATTCAGCAGACACTTCACATTGTAAGACTTTATCCTCCAAAGTCACCTCATTCATCTTCACATCCGTATCCACCAACAACACCGAAGCAACCACATCATCTCTCGGTACATCATGCAACACATCCGCACGATCCACATACCGCTTCATGAGATTAACATGTACCACCCTTTCCGTTTTCCGTCTATCCGGCGTACATACCAAATAATCAACCGGACCCAGTCGACGCAACACCACATAAGGTCCACAATATTTGGCCTGCAAAGGTTTACCAACCAACGGAATCAACAAAAGGACCTTGTCACCTTCTTCAAAAGTGACAGCCCTCGAATGTTTATCATACATTTGCTTTGACTTAGTCTTAGCAACAACAGCATTTTCACTGGCCATGCGCAACCCAACACGCATACGTTCACGCAATTGCAAGACATATTCAATCACATTCTTTCCAGCCACTTCGTGTACAACATCTTTTGACAACCATGCCTCTTTCATCAATTGAAGCATTCCCCGAACATCCCTACCATACATCAAGTCAAAGGCAGAAAACCCAGTACCCTGTACAGCAACTTCCCTATATGCAAACAAAATCCAAGGGAGCATCGTATCCCACGAACCCGGATATGTTTCAGCCAACGCCTTCAACATATCTTTCATGGTACGATGGAAGCGTTCACACGAGCCATTCGACTGTGGTCTATAAGGACTAGTCTTCAATTGTACAATACCACATTCATGCACAAACACTTGCATCAAATCAGACATGAACTCACTGCCACAATCAGAAAGTATTTCCTTCTGAAAACCGAACATCGTAAACACCTCACACAAACAGTTCGCCACATCTTGTGCCGTATGAGTCTTCAAAGGAAAAGCAAATGGGAAATGCGACGCCAAATCAATCACTGTAAGAATAAATCTGTTACCCGTTAAGGCACAAACACTCAGGGGACCGACGATGTCCATCGCGAGACTCTCAAAGACTTCTTGCATAACAGGCACACTGACCATAGGCGCTCTATAATTCCTGTTACATTTTCCCAACCGCTGACAAACATCACACGATCGACAGTACTCACGTACATCCTTATTTACATGCGGCCACCAGAAGTGTTTTAACAGTCTGTCCAATGTCTTCTGTCTTCCCAGATGACCCGAAGCCGGTATATCGTGTGCAACGTGCAACAATTTCCTTCTCAACTGACGTGGAACCACAATTTGTGAAACACCCATCCCATATGGAGTTAATTTATCGTCCCACCGACGCACCAACACACCTTCAACCAACGCATACGGTTGTACAAGGCCATCGCCTGTCGATTTATTTTCAGCCAGCTCGAACAGTGGACCCAAATCCCGACAATTTCTTTGACTCATTATAAATTCAGATCTCGGAACACAGATCTCCGTCCAGTCTTCGTCAACACTTTCAGTCGCCTCAAATAATGCTTCTAAATCACCGGCCTCTAAAAGCACTGGGTCATTTGACACACCCATTAAATCACCTGTCAATAATGCCCGATCGACCGACTCTGCACTATGACCCAGACTCGGCGTCTCCACGCGCGTCGCTTCACTGCACACAGCGCTCTCTGTCTCACTTCGTTCCTCTGCATATTGTCGAGCTCTAGCCCTCGTCGTAATCGCAACATCAACAATATCACCTGCAAGCGCTACATCATTTCCAATCACGACCTGAACGCCGACCATAGGAAGCGATTCCATCATACAACAGAGAATTTCTCCTTTCACAAATGCACATTCAACACGCAATTTCACAAGAGGGCGCTCCATAATTGTACCCGAAATACCGCGAAGAATCCTAGTTTCATGTAACTGCACAAAATCATGTTCATCCAACCATTCAGCATTCACTAAAGATTGCAGTGCACCTGAGTCTCGCAGAAAAACACCATCCTTTCGTTCACTCAAATCATTAATGACACAACCATTCACACAGAAAGGAGCATACATTTTATCGACATTTTCAATAGGCTTCTGAAAACTCTGTTCTTTAACAGGTGCCGACATAGTTTGTACCAAACCCACTGGTTTCGGACCCCTCCAATTTTCAATTTCAGGCCCCTCTTTGCGTTTTAATTTCATGCACTGGGCCTTCAAGTGCCCGGGAGCTCTGCAGTACGAACACGTGACCTGCTCCCCAAACCCATCAACATCATCATATTGACGACCAGTCTGCCGAAACCCATACGTCCCTCTTTGAGGCGAACGCTTACCCCATTTCGAATCATGGCGCACACCTTCCTTGTGCCCTGAGCCCTGACGCTCCCACACATCTTTCTTCTCACTATCTTCAGATGAGAATCGGTTTGTACGCTCAGAAAAATTCCTTTGGAATCCCCCAGCATAATTACTCGGCCCCTGTTTATACAAAACAGCGTATTCATCTGCCATACGTGCAGCACTCGCTACACTCTCAGGACTCTTGTCCAAAATCCACCTGTGTACCTCTAGTGGTAACGCTTGTACAAATTGCTCCATCTGTACGACCTCTTTAAATTTAGCCAAATCATCCCACGAATTTGTACCCTCAATCCAACGCTGAAACGGAATTTGAAGGCGATATGCATAATTTGCAAAAGTCTCCCGTGGTTCTTTTCTCAACCCCCTAAATTTCTTCCGATAGAATTCAGGCATCCTTTCGTAAGCTGTGAGGAGCGCAGTTTTAACAACATCATAATTCACACAATCCTCCAAAGACAAAGACGCAAATACTTTCGCCGCCTTTCCCGACAGTTGTGGCTGTAAAAGGGATGACCATTTTTCCATCGGAATTTTATGCAATGCCATGTTCGAACGCCGCAAAATAATGTTCAATTTCTGTGGGGTCAAATTTAGGAACAAATTTCATTGCCGCCCCAAAACGAAAATCCTCCTTGTTCTGCACAGGTCGTTCTGCCACACCTCCTAATTCTATTCTTCTCATTTCCATATCCAATTTCTGTCTTTCGACCTCCAAATTCATCCTTTTCTCCTCCATGTCAAATCTCCTTTTCGTCTCCTCAGCCTCAGCCTCCATCCTCATTTTCTTCTCCTCTGCCTCAGCTTCCATCCTCATTTTCTCTTTCTCTGCCTCAGCTGCCATTCTCATTTTCTCTTTCTCTGCCTCAGCTGCCATCTGCATTTTCTTCTCCTCAGCCTCAGCTGCCATTCTCATTTTCTTCTCCCCAGTCTCAGCTGCCATTCTCATTTTCTCTTTCTCTACTTCCCACTCAAATTCTCGGTCCTCTTTAAATTTCAGGCGCTCCAATTCGACTGCCTCTCTCTTAGCTTGTGCCCGAAGTTTCCACTCCTCACTTCCCTGTTTAGGCGACAACGCTTTTCTGGCCAACTTCTGTAATTGAGGTTTCGACAAACCTTTAACGTCCTCACCCAACGTCGCACAATATTGTCTCAATTCCTCAACCGGCAAATCCACTATCTCGTCCCAGTCAAGAAGAGTACCTTCCGCGGTAGACGCCATAATAGTCTATCTGCGCAGACCAGGGACAGCAAAATTATCCCAAATTCAAAAAGGCGAACGACAGTCCACTGCACGACCGTCCCAAATGCGAAAACGCACCAAATTTCTGCCTCAAAATCAATAGCCCAGGCCCCCACAAAACGAAATGCGACTCCGCAAAATTTCCGACAAATACCGGCAAATTCACCCAAAAATTCCTAAGAACCACACGGACCAAACATCCGAAATTTCCCGACGGAATTACGCAAAAGAACGGTCAAAAGAACGGAGGGCCCCCATTTGTTGGGTTCAGAGGCCGTCTAAGAGGTATGATTATAAAGATAAGGTCCCAATTTGATAAAATAAACATCGATTTATTCAAGAGAGCAATTATGTACAGCACAATTAATAACGTTACCGTCTAGTAGACACGAAGTCGAACAGACCAGAGGACTCAGTACGGACGACAGCACGGCAGACAACGGCTAACGGAGCCAAGGAAGACGGATGAACGGCCAGACCACCAACAAGGTGAAGACGGCGACGTAGAAGACGAACCCGAAGGTCAACTCGCATAACAGCGAGGGAAACGCACATCAAGACCACGCTCAACGAGAGACATCAACCACGCTCAGCACACACCACAACTGCCCCGCTACCCACGCTAGCAGTTCCTTAAATAGACAAGGCCTATCCTTCCTACACCCACGCCCCAAGTAAGATAGAGTACGGAATAGAAGAAGGGCCGTAGACATCTAATGGCTACAATATATTATATATATTTATGTATACAAGTGAAACAGCCTTAGTCTAATCCAGTGGTTTCCAGCCTTTTTTGACTGACGGGCCACTTTTTCTAAGTTGGAGGACACGAGGGCCACTTTTTCTTAGTTGAAGGCATTAGGGGGCCACAAGGCTAAAATTCGTTTAACTATGTGCGTATAAAAAAATTTTAATTGAATCAAAATAGAATGTTTTATGCGATTTATTAATGTTCAAATAAAATAATTTGTAATAGAAAGGAATAATATATTCTATCATGTCCAAATTGTCAATTTTTACATATATTTTTCTTAATTCATTGAGATGCTGCGTGCCATTTTTGTAGGCCAGGCGGGCCACTTGTGGCCTGTGGGCCACGGGTTGGGAACCGCTGGTCTAATCAGACATTGTGGTCAATGATCAATGTCAGTTTTATTAACTTGTATTGGGAAGTGTGTTCAATCTGTTGCTTAATCGGAGCTTTGTTATTTTCAGTTATCACCGCTGTGTTTGTGGGTTTAGGTGTAGTTATCATCTCGAATATTATTGTGGCATTGGTTGTCAGAAAGTATTATTTGCGGTAAGTACAACGTTAGATGCTATTCTCTATTTGATGTATTGGGGGGTACACTCAGAATGAAAATTGTGGGAAATAATTGAGGAGTCGGACGTGGCTTTATGTGTAGTTGGGGTTTACAATGAAGATTTTGCTAGGTAGGGGCTGAACCTCACAAACCACCCACAATTCTTACTTTGGTCATGCTGCTTAGAAAAACCTACCATTTCGTATGTAAAGAAAACACAAACAAATAACCTGCCTTAAACGAAAGCTTATTTAGAGGAACTTTTATTTCATTTTTATGTCCTAAACTCATGATAACATTATAGGTTACTGACAACAAAAATATATTGATCTCTGTTCGCACAGGAGAGGAAACCCTGCCTCATCGAACATTGCGACGACAGGAACCGAATGCTATCAGGATTTGAAGACAACTCGAGGTCAGGTGAATCCCGACGGTACCTACGCTGAGCTCCAACTACAAACACTTTATGAAGAAGTTTCTCAACGTGGACATTGACAACCACTCTCACAAGAAGTTATTTACTAGCATTCGTGCAATCACACAGCATTCTACTCTAATCACTCACGTTATGCACAGTGGATTCCGACAATACTATGCAAAACAATGCATGTTAGGCTTCAATGCCATTTTCTTTTCAGTTCCAGTACCATTTTAAATTCCCTTTTTTACTAGGAATCGTCTATAATTGCAACACAACTTGGAATTATAGACCCGGAGACAATTATGTATAAACAGGTTCTCCCCTCCGAATTAAAGTTCCGGGAGCAGAAAATTTCATTTTTTTTGCACCCCACGAAATATTTCAAAGCAAACTTGATAGGTCACACTCACATCTCATTTATGGCCACTTAGCAAGTCAGTTTACATCGCAGATTTTACGTTTCAAAATTACTTTACAAGAAAATTCGTTCCAAAGTTATAACTCTTATACGAAAAGCCAGGGCTTTTTAACGTGCAGTTGTACACGAATGTACAGTTCTAAATGGATTTGTGCAGCTGTAGAAGCACTTCTGCTAACACGTTTTGTGCAATTAAAACTAGCAAAAAATGTCATTTTCATCCGATTGGAAGTAATTTACCATGGAGGATGGGAAAGGAAAGGAGTTGTGCAGTTCTAAAAATTCCTTTAAAACAGCCCTGCCAAAAGCCTTTGGTATAAGGCTTTTGGTATAAGAGTTCGAAATGAAGAGTCCAATGAAGAGTCTCCGGAAACAACATCAGGCAGGGGAAGACCATTATTCTAGGGGCCACTTTACGTAGTGACACCGGCATATTGATTCATTCGCTTAAGATATTTTTATAACGACCCTTCAAGACCAACTACTCGGAAGAGCTCCCGACTCAACCACCCCCTAAAAGAACAGTCTTAAGAATAGAGTAAAACGTGAACCCAACGCCGAAAAATTATTGTGGAATTCAAATTCCTTAGTTAAGATTGTTTATTTTTTTATTTCCAATTGTCAGTTGATATATCTTATTTTCACGAAACGCCTAGGTCCTAAAGCTATAATATTATTGTTTCTGCACATAGACGTAGGCTACTGTGCGATTTAAGATGCTTACGCCTGCAGCTTAATTGAATAATCGAGAAGTCTGATCATGACAATAATATGAAGTTGACAATGATATAGAATATCAGTGGCGGCGCTAGAAAGGGGCTAGAGAGAGGGGCTAGACCCTATAAAAGGCTAAGCCCCCGCTTAAGAAGGTCATCCGGTTTTTTGACATGTAAAACTGAGATATTTTTACGTTTTTGAACCCGATGACTAAAAAAGTCGTCAGAAATTTTGGCGGAAGAGAAGGGAGGACTCAAACCCTAAAACTGAAGTCCTGGCGCCGCCACTGTAGAACATCATGAAATGTTAGAGCTGGCAATGTATGTTGTATGTTATGTTGGAAATAATTTCATGTTAAATAAATAATTTGAAGTCCTGAATCTAGGCAGATGTCAAGATTAGCAAACTAAGTGCTGGTTATGTCAATGCGCTCTTATGGCGGTATATGCCATGTCACGGCGCCCTAGAAATTTACGCATTCGTCATCATAATCATCATCTTTATCATCGTTATCATCACCATCATCATCATCATCATTATCGTCGTCACTATCATCATCATCAATCCCGTGATAATTCAAGCTTATCTTCAAATGCACACATGATGTGCAAAATGTTTGCCTGTAACATAAAATATAAAACAAATAATTATGCTTGCAATTAGATGAACAGAAAATTACTTACTTGGGCCTACTTTCTCCTTCCCGTGCAGGTCTATACATCGGGCAACGCATCTTCTCCACTCCTCCCTGTCCATCGCCAGTTCTTCAGCCTCCTCCCATGATATCTCCAGATATCTCAAGTCATCCTTGTTGGCATTTCACACTTTATTTCATGGTCTTTCTTCTTCTACTTCCAGGATTCCAGGACATCGCCTGTTTGTCCCTTCGATTCTCTTCCATATACAAAGAGCATGCCCCATCCACCTCAAACTTCTCATTCTAATTGTGTTTCCATATCCTCTTGTCCTGTCTTCTTCTCTTATGATTTTGTTCGTTATTTTGTCATGACTTGTCACGGTATAATTTGTGTAGAATCCTCATCAGCCCCATAAGGTGCGCTGCCTCCAATCCTTTCCTGTTTGTCACCGTCATGGGCCACGTCTCAGATCCGTACAACAGGGGTGTTCACAACCAGTTAACTGTACGACCAAATCTTGATATTTAAGCTGTGACCTATTTGATTTTCTTTCTCTAGCATTCATGCCACACCTCACACTATCACCATAAAAGACGTTTAAAGTTTCGTCCTTGTTATATTTTTATAATTAATAGGCTAATTATAATTATCGCACAAAGCATGGAGAGCGAAAAATGGCAATAATGATTATTATGTATAGGGCCTACGTAATCTTTACACTAAGAACGCTTGATCTAGCGCCTTTATTTGCCTCACAAAACGCGAGCTAGTCTAATCGTAATTTAATGTTTAAATAATTTTCTGATCCTGTCTCATAAAAATTCACTGTTTTTATCCTCGATCAGTGTCGTGCAGGGCTGTACTGGTAAATTTTGAGGTGAGTAGCCTACAAGCTGACTTGGAGAAAAACCGACTTTTTCGGGCCAAAACGTTCTGACGGCTTTTTCATGCGTATACGCACACGCTCTTTGTGAGGTAAGTATACGCTGTATACCCGCGTATACTCTGGTTTTCCGCGGTGAGTATACGATGACGTTTTTCCGGAGGTAAGTATACGCCGTAGGCTATATCCGCGTATACCCTTGATTTGAGCCCTGCTGTCCTGTGTTGTCCATCAAGGTGTATTGGATACAATTCTCGTCATCCGCTACTCCATCGCATAAAATAACCTCTGTTGACAAACATCTGTATTCAGACGACACCCGGTCTACGTAATCCTTACTCCTATGCTCTTCTTACGATGTGGTTAACCTAATCTTCCAGTGGATGTCATCCAACCTCCTCTGCCTCAATTCTTCCAGATCAGAATTCATCATCATCGGCCTTCCAGATCAAATCAAGAACATTCCTGACCTTTCCATACACCCAACCATTAACTCTCCATCTCTTATATTCATCTCCTATTCCTCTGTCTGCAATCTTGGTATCACTTTGAATCGTACTCCTATCCCTCTTCCCTAACCACATTATTATACAACCTCTTGCGCTCCGATGCTGTGGCCAGCAACACTGCCCATAACCGCTCATATGGTTATTTGGTCCAACCGAAGCTGTTATCGGTTTGCAACTATTGGTTTAGACCTAGAAATAAAACACACATTGTGCATTCAACTCCGAGTTTGTGTTCACTCGGAAGTAAAGCAGTCGCAACTGCAACTGCTTTAAAACTGACCAAACCATAGGTACATCCATTGTCCACTCAAATCTCGATTAGGCTACTGCAAGACCCTGCTATTTTCATCGATGTTAATTCCACGCAACTCAAGCGTATGCAGTCCATTCAAAGCTCACTTTCCAGGGCTGTCAGCAAAACACCCAAGGATCATAATTATATAGTACTCCTCTATATCCTCAAATCACCCTTTGACTAAAATTCCAGAGCGCATAATTATTAATTTCAAAGTCATAGCACTAGCCACTAAGCATAAACTTTGCAACCAACCAAAGCTACAATTCCACAAATGGGGCAAAGTCAAGCAATGACAGACCTATCTGCAAGATAATGTGAGATAGTTTATAGCCACAGTAACGAAACCTTGCTAATAAAATTATGATAATATTCTTTTGACTGATTTTGGGGATATTTCTGTAGCTTACTTTCCAAGTGAGGCAAGCTTATAGGCTACTGGTCCAGATACACATCAACGAATTTCCATGACTCGGCCAGCATGATCTGGTTGTCATAAACGTCAACAAGACTTAGTCTGTAATGTAATGTAAATCTTCGAGAATTTATCAGCGCCCACAAAAACCACGTCAGGGAGACCAGCTGTAGCCTAATTACAAGCTGGCGGCAGATAACGGCGGAGTCGAAACAATTATGTCAAAGTGTGTTGTATCAGTATTTAGCCTATTGATAAATGTTTTGCTCTAAACCAGGAAGTTGCAGGAGAGGGAATGGTCGAGGAGAAGGAAGAATAGAATAAAGGATAAGCGGGAAATAAAGAGACGAGGAGTCCTTCAAGCTAGCCCTGAGGCATGCATAGTTTTGAAGTGTCAGCGACCTCAATTACCTAACTTGCATGTTAAGCAAGTGGCTGGACATCTTCTTCCTTTCTCCGTCCATCCGAGAGTGTACGGTCAGGGCTCATTTTATATAAGCTTAGCTTAGTTGACTCGAGGCGCAAGTGTAGGAGAAGCTCGAACCAAAACTATGCCCTGGTGGGAGTTGAACGTCGGCCTTTCGACTGACTGTTTAGTAGGCCAACTACATCACTATGATATTATTTTATCACAAGAATGCTATTTCATTAGTAGCCTACGTCGATCTTGACATAAAACTGAACATGACATTGTTGCTCATTGATTCCGTTTTTGAGCATGTTCGGGTTTGTTATTAAACTCCTAACTACGTATCAGTTTTCTTTGGGGTCCTTATAATTTTAAGAATGCTATTACACAGATCTTCATCTGTGGATGTCGTCCAATCGTCTTTCTTTGAACTCTTCCAAAACCCAGTTGATTTGGTTTGGCACTCCTAAGCAGCTTCAAAAACTCGACTATTCACTGCTGTCTCAAACTTTTCCTCACTTTAACTTCTCCTCCAGTGTTCGAGACCTAGGTGTCACCCTTGATAGTTCTCTTACCTTCACTGAGCACATTGCCAATCTTACTCGCTCTTCCTATTTCCAGCTAAGGCGTCTCAAGGCTATTCGCAAATCTGTCTCATCATCGATCTTTACCTCAATTGTGCATGCTTTTGTATGTTCTCGGATTGACTATTGCAACTCTGTCCTTATTGGACTGCCTAAGGTTCGCCTAGCTCCTCTGCAATCTGTACTCAATGCCGCTGCTAGGCTCATTGCCCGTCTTCCTCGATTCTCCCAAATTTCTGCATTCATGACTGAACAACTCCACTGGCTTCCACTCTCGGCCCGTATTCAATTTAAAGTCCTGATTTTGGTCCTTAAGTCTCAAATGGGTCTTGCTCCGAAGTATCTGTGCGATCAGATACATCGCCCCCTTTCTGCCACTTCACTGCGTCCTCTTAGGTCCTCTGATCGGCTTGACCTCTTTGTCCCCCGAGTCAGGACTGCCATGGCTCAATCCAGATCATTTGCCTGCATTGGTCCCTCCCTATGGAATGGGCTTCCTCCATCAGTTCGCTCTGCCATCCTCTCTGGTAGTGTATCCTCGTCTTTCTCTCGTCTAAAAACTTGTCTTTTTTCTCGGGGTTAAACGCACTGGGAGCGCTTCTGAAAGGCTCTTGCTGCGAGAAGCGCGTTATAAATGGTCAGATAAGATAAGATAAGATAAGATACACAATGAGGATATTTATATGTAGAATTATCATTAAATAACGGTGAATGCACCGGAGCGCTCACTCCGAAGTTTTTGACCTCCATTTTCTGTGGAAATCCATCGTGGTTTTCTAAAGTAGGCTTATGTGCTACGATCACAGTAGCCTACATTGTCACTTCAATGAGTCATAGTATTCAGTAGCGGAGCCAGAGGTACAGCGGGTAGGGGGGTTAAGCCCTCCTAAAAAGGTCATCCGTTTTTTACATGTAAAAACGAAATATTTCCATGATTAGCCCCCCCTAAAAACGGAAATATGTGCATGAGATTTCGACCAAATGACCAAAAAGGTCATCAAACATTTTGGCGAAGGAAAATGGAAAATTTCCATGACATTTCGCGACGAAATGACTAAAAACAAAAAGTAGTAAGACATTTTTGCGAGTGAAATGGAAAATATCCTCTGCGAGGATTCAGACCCCCAAAAAAGAAATCCGGATGCCGCCACTGATAGTATCATTTATAGCTCAGCAGTTGCGACTGCTTTACTTCCGAGTAAACACAAACTCGGAGTCGAATGCACAATGTGTGTTTTATTTCTAGACCTAAGCCAACAGTTGCAAACCGATAACAGCTTCGGTTGGACCAAATAAAATTATGAGCGCGGACTACAACTGCATCAAGAGCGACATAATTCTCGATTCGGAATTATATTTCTGAAATTGTCATTTCTCATTTTACGACTGGCCATAACAAAACAATGGATAAATTGTTTTCATTCCTGTCTATTTACCGAAACGTTTTGTTCACCGTGTTTTTGGGTAAGAAATAGGCCGTATATATGACCTAACTATTAAATTTAGCCTACTATTAGCTTCATAATTATAAGCTTTTAATTATCCAACTACTTCTTCACACAGACTTCTCCCAACTGGTTTGAAATACATTTTTTGTTGCCCTCGTATCTCGACTTACTTTCCATTTAAATTGTCATCTATCTTTGCATTGATCATAATAAAGGTGCAATACAAGACTATTAAATTTTGGATTAGGCTATGGGTCTATTACAAATTCTGGATTTAATTAAAATTTCGCCCATGGATTGTGTTGGGGTCTGTTGAACCGAGGTCGATATCTCTCAATGATAGTCACGATCCTTCTCTTGTGACATCTGATGATGATGCTGTCCATCCTCATTTCTGAGGGTCGGAGACCAGAGATAACGACAGCAGCTTCCTCCATTCCTCTCTGTCCTGCGCCCGTCTAACACAGTCCACAGGTGGTAATCCGGTCCAGTCACAGACATCGTCCATCCAACGCCTCCTTGGTCTTCCCCGTGCTCTGTGACATCTAACCGATAGATAAATGCATTTATATAATAATATTTATAAACAGTGGCGGCGCCAGACACTTTTTGTAGCCAGGGCATAGTCAGGGCAGTCATAAAAGTAACCAGGGCAGAGGGCGGTCGCGTGCTCGGTTACACAGGCTTACATAGGCTTTTAATTTGGTGCTACCGTGCTCGCCACATATGCCACAGCTGGGTTTTCCCACTAGATATGTTTTTTTATATCTTCGTCTGGGTATCTGTTTTTGGGCAAAATCTGGGTTTATTTCAGTTACTTGACCATGAAATTGTATTGAAGGTGCATGAATATTTTGTGCACTGAGAAATATGCATTTATAGGCCTATTGTATTTATAGTGAAATTCAATGTAAACTGGTTTGCTACATAATTTTTGGCATTTTTTGCTCCACTCATTTTAGTTTTAAACTCCACAATCTAGATCTTGCATTGTCAATTCACGAATAATTTATAACCTGGTTACACAGCTAGAGTAATGGCTCCACGAAAAAATAAGCCGTTTTGACATTTCAATATAGTCTATAGGTGAGGCCACTCTACTGAGTCCTCTCATTATTAAGCCGTATCGACATCTCTAACATTTGGGCCTATAGGTCAGGTCAATCCTCTAGGAAGTGTTCCAGTTGATGCAGAGCTTTAATGTTCTTGGTAGTTTAAAAATAAAAACACTTTTTGACATTTTGGAATCAAATCTTATAGACCAGCGGTTCCCAACCCGTGACCCGCGGGCCAAAAGTGGCCCGCCTGGCCTACAAAAATGGCCCGCAGCGTCTCAATGAAGAAAAATAAATGTAAAAATTGACAATTTGGACATGATAAAATATATAATTCTTTTCTATTAGAAATTATTTTATTAGGACGTTAATAACCTAATTAGCATCAAATAGAATGTTTGATGCGATTTATTAACGTCCAAATAAAATAACATTCAATTTTGATTAAATTATAACAATTTTACACGCCTTTAGTTAATTAAATTTTAGCCTTGTGGCTCCCTAATGTCCTTCAACTAAGAAAAAGTGGCCCTCGTGTCCTCCAACTTAGAAAAAGTGGCCCGACAGTCGAAAAAGGTTGGGAACCACTGTTATAGACTAATCTCAGTGACTTAGCGAGCCATTGCAAATCCTCTTCCATGCATGCAGCATTTCGATGCTTGCGCTTCGTTTGAAAAACAATAAAAGCGAAGTTAGACACATGCTGCTAGTTGTATACGGCATTGTGGACAAACAGTCACAGACTTTCTGATTGCCAGAACTTTTGCGCTACCAGAATTTTTGCCCTGCAACAATATTTGCCTTCCAGAAGTTTGCCCTGCCAGAATTTTCCTCTGCCACAATTTTGTCCTGTCGGAACTTTTGCCCTGCCATAATTTTTCCGTAAAAACTTTGGCCTGCCAGTACTTTGCCCTGTCAGAATCTTTTCCCTCCCCTAATTTTCACCTGCCAGAACATTTGCCCTGCCAGAATCTTTCCCTGCCAGAATCTTTCCCTGCCAGAACTTTTGCCCAACCGGAAATTTTCAATGCCATAATTTTTTCCCTGACATCATTTCCTCTGCCAGAACGTTGGCCCTGTCAGAATTTGCCCTACCAGAATTTTGCCCTGACAGAATTTTTGACCTGCCAGAACTACTGCCCTGCCAGGATTTTGCCCTGCCAGAACTTTTGCCCTGCCAGAGTTTTTCCCATGCCAGAGAGCGGACGGATGAACGTGAACAGTAAGAAGCAATTGATATGCTCGAACAAATTCTGGCAAGGCAAAATTTCTGGCAGGGCAACGACCAGGGCAACAGCCAGGGCAAAGGCTTTTTTACCAGGGCATTTGCCCTGCCATGCCCTGGCGTAGCGCCGCCACTGTTTATAAATGCATTGTTTCGAATGTTGGGTGGATTGGTTGTCGCGCCTGTGTTGCAAGTGACGACTCCCTTATTGATGACCTTGCTGAGTTTCACCACGTATCCGATTATAATTATGCGGGATGTCCTGCTTTGGGTCCGACGTCTCAGTAAATCTCATACAGGTTTGGCGATACCAACTTGACTTACAAAAGCTCTTCCGTTCGACTTTGGGGCTACTTGGCAGTCGCTGTCTTTGCCATGCGGCTCATCGTTTGCTGCTGGTTCCTTTTGCGCGTTGGCCTACGTATATTATGCAGCTTTTAGGCTGCTTCATACATTTGTGACCCATCTGATCAATCCTGGCAAATGTCGTAATACACCCTTTTGAGATAATGAAAAAAATGTGATAAAAACTAATTTTGTTCAATTTCTGGTTTTTCACAGAAAATGATAATTGAACATGTTTTAAACACATTAAGGCAGCAATTTCTGAAAAATCTTATTTTTAATGATATTTTGGATGATTAATAAGCGGCAATTGCTTAAACAATTCAATGACATTTAAAGATTTAAAAAAATTCCAGCCATTAGCCTAATGGCCATATTTAGCATACGGCTAGTATCACAAATAAGGAATGAGTAAAAAGCCCGGACTTCCTTCAAGCCTGTAAAACCAGTTGTTTATTTGTAGCAAATTTATTTCAATTCTGAACATCATTGCTGAAGAATCTTGCATTCCAAAGTTATAGAAAGCTTTAAATGCATTTTTCTCATAATTATAATTCGAACGGTCGAACAATATATTTACTCATAGGCTAAGTTTGTACAGGAAAATGGTGGAACAATAAGATTTGTATCATTTTGAGGAAGAGACTTCATTATTTTAAAAGACATTATGGCACTCAATTTGTAGGCCTACAAAAATCCTACATGAGCCTGGTTTTGGGCAGATGGGTCGCATTTAGTGTCCTTGGCCAGATTGTTTGGAATGGGCTCCCATTGGAGCTGAGATTTCAGTCTAGATGGACCTTTCTGACACAGTTTATAACAATTTGTCGTTGTCCATTTCCGTTCAGAAAAGTCAATGAAAAAGTCTTGAAGGGGCGTTTTGCGCGTTTATCAATTGAATAAATAATGCATGGTTTTAACATTCGAGTAGGCCTCTGACTCTTTAAGTGAGTTATGTTATAAATTTGTATATTTGTTACTTGAACCGTAGAGATCACAACTGTTTACAAGTGCGTGTCAAATCAAGACATTTGTTTGATCAACAACAGGAGAAACATTATTTACATGGATTTCCCAGCACACCTTTCAGAATTGACCTGGAATGATGCCTGGCAAAAGTGCAATGGTCTTGGGTCTAGCCTGCCTATTATATGTGACAAAAGCGAACAGGATGGTTTGACAAGCTTTCTAAAAGATCATCCAGGATATTTACCAGAACAAAGAAAAGATCATACAGGATATTTACCAGCATGGATATCTGCAAAGAAGATTAATTTCACCGGCTGGAAATGGATCGATGGACGGTCATTCAATGAAATAGGTTTGGTGTCTTTTCAGTGACTTTACATAGATTAGATTAGGCCTATATCCAAATAACGATTGAAAACACTGGTCAACAGTGATTTTGTTTCCTGAAGAAGTTCAGGTGTTTCTTATGCAGTTTCTGCTGCTGATCACGAAGATGACCTTGAAATTGTCTCATCACGTAACGTTTTTGAGAAATCTTCAATTTTTATATTTATTTCCATTTTTTCAGATATAACGTTATAATAAACTTCGTGTAACTGAGGTATGTCCGGGCACGCACTTAGGACAGTTTACATATGTTTGTCTTGCATAGTAAGATATAAACTTGGATCTGCATATGCATTAATGCTGGTTAGAATCTTTCTGCAAAAGTTTTAAGCACTATTAGAGCCGCTTCTCTGCATAGGTATACATGCATATCCCACCGAGGAAGTTGGCATCAGTTTGTTTGTAGTTTGATGTCGTATTTCCAAAGTTTAGTTTTGTATACATGTATTCAAGATGCATAACAAGTTAGCCAGCTTATTTTCAGATAAGCTTTAAACCATAATAAATTAAATGACGGTTGTTGGCAGCAGAAATATCTCGCCAGTGTTGCATGAAATGTGATACATGTACATTTTGCTACAGTTGTGGAGAGTAGGCTATGCTATACGGGTAAGCCTCAGAGACACACTATGACTGAACTTGTCAATAAAGCTTTGAGCTGTACTTTGGTTGCAAGACTGGAGAGAAAGCCAAGGAATGGGTGCCTCTCATTTGCTGTGAAAGATGGGCTGCAGATCTTAGAGTTTGACTCCGGGGGTCCTGCGAAAGCAATGCTGTTTGCCGTCCCGATGGTCTGGCGAGAGCAGAAGATAATGACTGTGACGGGCTGCTAAGTTTGTCTCACTTGTGTTTCTGGTTTCTCGGGCAAGAATAGGAAAGGAAACTGAATGCTCAAATCTTATTTCGACAATGATACCAGCGCTGTGCAATGAAAGTCTTCAAATAGCGAAGCCACCAGAGAAATGGAGTTTAGACGACAAAGATGAAGATGATGCTGCATTGATCTAGCCAGGAACGAGTATATAGCTGCTGACAGTGATCCGGATTTTGAAGTAGGTAGGCCTATGTCTGTCATCTCACTCACATAGTCGGAATTGAACGACATTTTAGAGACTTAGGTTTGTCAAAAGCAAAAGCAGAACAACTGGATTCAAGACTGGAGTTTGATGTCACCAAGTATTGGACAGAAATCGGTCCAACAAATATTTCTGCCTTCTCTTCACTTAAAGCTGGTAATGACTGCCTTCTCTTCACTTAAAGCTGGTAATACATTTCTTACAAAGTCATGCACAAGGATGCTGAAGATTTTCTGCACAAGGATGCTGAATATTTTCTTTATCTGCAACAGAAATTCCCAAGAATGAGTGATGCCAAGATCAAGGAAGGCATTTTTGTGGGTCCACAGCTCAGACACATCATCAATGACAAGCAGTTTGAACATCTGTGGAAGGAACAGAGACAATCACCAGGAAGCACTGAAGGATGTTGTGGAGAATTTCTTGGTAACTATAGAACTCCAAATTACAATAAACTTGGTAACAAAATCTTACAGCATACTGGCATGAAATGCAACATGTCACTTAAGGTTCGCATATCGCATTTCCACTTGAACTTCTTTCCAAGTTCCTCACAAATCTAGCGATGAACACCAGGAAATTGCCACAGTGGAAAAACGGTATAAGTGAAACTGGAATCCAGCAGTGTTGTCTGACAATTGTTTGACACTGCAGCGAGATGTGCAGACAAAGAATACAAACGAAAATCAGCATCAAAGCATTTTAGATCTATGGAACTTTAGCGGCATCTTGTAGGCTATACATTGTACATGTGCAACTATCTATCTATCTATCTATCTATCTATCTATCTATCTATCTATCTATCTATCTATCTATCTATCTATCTATCTATCTATCTATCTATCTATCTATCTATCTATCTATCTATCTATCTATCTATCTATCTATCTATCTATCTATCTATCTATATATCTATCTATATATCTATCTATCTATCTATCTATCTATGTAATTTATATAGCGCCCCTTCAAGGAGTCTACTCAGAGGCGCTCCCGACCCAAGCCCGGTCAAAAAGAAAAGTCTTGAGTAATCTATAGAAAGAGCCAGACATGTTCCGAGGGTGGGAACGCAGGTTAGAGGGAAAGTCATTCCAAGCGGAAGGTCCAGTGACCGAAAATGCCCTGTTCTGCCTAGTGGCAGTGCGGGCATAAGGAACCATAAAGTCACCTCTAGAGGCCGAGCGCAGAGATCGGCGACCCACAGCAGTTGAGGTCAAGGTGAAGAACTCACAGAGATAGGAAGGTGCTGTGCCCAAGACGCAGCGCCAAGCAAAAGAAGTAACCCTGAAATAAATGCGTGACTGAACCGGAAGCCAGTGTAAGACATCACGAATATAGTCAGAAATGTGACCAAACTTAGGAACGCCACCCACCAAGCGTGCAGCCGCCCGCAGGATCCCCTCCAAACCACTTAAACGAACCTGAGGAAGGCCAAAGTAGAGAGAAGAACAGTAATCCAATCGATTGGCAATAAAGGCATGGACCAAGGTGGAAGCAACTGAACAGGGAATAACTACGCAA